>JAPMUZ010000014.1:1200000-1800000 GCA_029931735.1 Dactylonectria alcacerensis | reverse complement strand
GAATGGAAGGGCATGGTCTCCGTTATTTTTCGTCACTGATAGAGGAGATGGTGTTTATGCATTGAACCTGCACTAAAGTTGACGGTCAATTATAAATAACGCCGGCTAGTTGTCCGGCTTCGGGCTAATCCAAACGCCGGTGGCTCCATCAAACATATTGCCCTTGCGCCACTTTGGAAATGGCGCTGCTTTTAACCCTTCTAGCAGTGCCAATAGATTGCGAAATTCTGATTACGAATAATGCATTATATAAAAATTAATGTGTCATCAAAGGCGTTAGGGTCAAGTCTATGCGATGGAGTCCGCAACCGCAAGCTGAGCCTGTAGGAGGAGTAGCGACATTGCGAGTACGATACGTGGATTGCAAAACATGTGGAATCATGAAAGTTACTAGTAAACCCACTGTATTCATAGCATGATACTATGTTGACGTTTGGTATAAGACGGGGACGACATGACCTGACGATGCGGTTTTCTTGTCACAACGTTCTCACCAACACCTCAACATCTACTACCATTTATACTCCTCTTTCATCCAATACAAAATGTCTGCACCCAAGACCTTCTTCATCACCGGCGCCAACCGAGGTATCGGCAAGGGATTCACCGAGAAGCTCCTGCAGCGACCTGGTGTGACCGTCGTAGCCACGGCCAGAGATCCCGCAAAGGCAGCCGCCCTCAACTCGCTGCCCAAAGGCGAGGGCAGCAAGCTCATCATCCTTAAGCTCGACTCACAGGTCGACGCTGATCCCGCCGCAGCCGTTGCACAGCTCCAGAAGGATCACGGTATCAAATCCCTCGACGTCGTCATTGCCAACGCCGGCATCGCGCACTCAGGCACCACCGTCTCCAAGACGACGCCAGAGTCGCTTCGAGACCACTTCAACACCAACTCCATCGGTCCGGTGACGCTCTTCCAGGCCGTTTCTCCCCTGCTCCAGGCCAGCTCCACCAGCAACCCCATCTTCTTCCCCATCTCGACCCTGATTGGCAGTATCGGCAGCCAGGAGGCCCTTGCTGCCTTCCCCCAGACCTTCAGCCCCTACGGTGCCAGCAAGACGGCCCTGAACTGGCTGGTCTCCCGCCTTCACTTTGAGGAGCCCTGGCTCACCACCTACGCCGTGCATCCCGGCTTGGTCTTGACCGACATGGCCACCTCTGTTATTCCTCCCGGCCTTGACCCAGCCTCTGTTGGCGCCATCGACGTCGATACTAGTGTTACGGGTCTCCTGAAGCTGGTTGACACTGCTACCCGCGCTGAGTTTGGCGGAAAGTTCAAGAACTATGACGGTACATCTCTTCCGTGGTAGTGGCCTAGCGCCCGCAGTCGGGTAGTCAGAGACATGGAAATCATAGATCGCAGACATTGGATGACGAGCTAGACGTATTTTAGCATAGATAAGCCTGAAAGAATCGCATCCTGCGCTGCCTATATCTAGACGCATATGACTATCTACTGTACTATTTGTGATGTCTTTTGATGCCTTGTGGTAGTACTACTAACAGACAGTCACAGTCGGAACAATTTGACCATCTAATAAGCCATATCTGAAGGGCTTCGCGGTGGTGGTGCAACATCTTACCATGGCTCCAAACTAGAAGACTTGATTGTTGAGTATTTGGCAGATTCCGGAAGCCTGTAAAAACCCGACGCCGACGGGAAAATTACAAGTAGCCAAAATATGTGGAGAGTGATTGCCTCGAGACCCCGAATCCGCCATCTAAACTCCACAGATATACGACCTCGCTTTCCAAGCTGCGGTGCGTATGCGGAGTTTATGTATAATTGGTAGCTTGAGATTGAGACTAGCGATCAAGAGGCCTGAGCTACCAGGCCAGTTTGTTTGGTTCTGAATGTACGAGCTGTGGGCACATAAGAAGATCGCATCGTGTTATGCTTGCGGATTCTTTTCAACCTCAGTGGTTTTAATTGTATTCACTAAATCACCGAGGATCCGAACCAACCAACTTTGCTCCGCCGACCACAATATTTTTAGTTAACAATATTGCCCTTCAAAAGACCATGCAAGTCCTAAAGTCCGTTGAAGGCCACAAAGCCGCTCTCCTCGATGTGCCACCCCCAGCCATTGGCCGCGGGGAGGTTCTCGTCACAACCAAGGCTATTGCGCTCACCCCATCTGACTGGAAGACTCTCACTTGGCTTGACACACTCAATTTCACAATTAGATGCGATTATGCGGGCATTGTCGAAGAAGTGGGCGAAGGCGTCGAGAAAGGCTAGAAGAAGGGCGACCGAACCGCCGGCATGGTTAACGGCAACAACCCTATACGTTTGGGCGTCGAAGCATCTGTTCAATACATCGCGGTCAAGGGAGATGTTCAAATGGGGATCCCAGACAATATAGGGTTTGAAGAGGCAGCTACCCTTGGTGTTGGAATCGTGACTGTTGGACAATGTCTATATCAGACGATGAAACTTCCGTAGCCGACCACTCCAGCCAAGGAGAAGTTCCCTGTGTTGATCTATGGGGAAGCACGGATACTGGTAAGCATCTCGCCGTTCCTCTTTGTCGGCCATGGCTTGCAGCACCTTTAGAAAGTGGGCTGTGCGGTTTTGAAGCAGTTTTACGCCGCGAGCAGTATTGAACAAGGCCAAAAGACCTTCTTTATCCTTATTAGGCCTGCTAGGGCTGTCCTGGATGATATCCTTCCGTTGGAAGACGTCAGGATATTGCCTGCCATATCGGTACTGCACGAGCTTGTTGCTGACCACATCACCGAGTAAAATCTCAGTGTCACCAACAAATGGCACGCCGCCGCAGATACCAACAAGAAGTGCCAATTTACCCGGCGATAACTAGATCGCAGATTGGTAGCTGCGCCAGCCGCATTGGCAACTCCCATGCGAGGCGGGAGAGCCAGAACGATGTTATGTTTGCCGATGCGACCAGTCGTGTACTGGTTCATGTGTCCAGGTACTCTTCTATATTGATCCCCCTCTTCCTCCCAGAATTCGTCAAAAAGGAGACAGACAGCGTCGTATTCGAGTGGTAGCGCGCATATGATTGCGACCTCGAAGTCTTCGCGGCGCGTGGGCCTTGAGGTAACTAAGGTTACGATATGCATAATGGTAGATAGTGAGGGTGATCGCAAGCGGTTCTTCTCGATTTCGAAATTTGGTTCTCGGTAGTAGCTTGTGTTTCTAGTAGGAAACTCTCGGAGGATCATGTGTCGTATCTGTCTTAGGTTTGTTAGAGGACCTGGTTTCGATGAACTTAGGTGACTTGTTGCAGCATCACGCGCACACTCTCACCTGTCGCTTGATAGCTCCAGCAATCGATTCTACCACTCACACCATCGTTCAAGGCGTACCGTTCGGCACTCGTCCAGGTAGCAAGAGATATTGACCATCAATTGGTGATGGACGACCAAACTGCAGAGGCGGGGCGAGGGTGATCAAGCTGGGCGCCTAAAACACCCTTTTGCACGCCAAGTGAGGGCTTGCATATAATCTGGTCGGAAAAACCAAGAGCCCGACGGGTTGCTACAGGCTGATATGATTCTCTCTATGATGATGCATGCTTATTTCGAGAAGGCTGACCGTCATTCATACTGTGGCTCATCTGTTTAGAAGAATATTGCCACCTTAAACCAATCGATTCTTGCACTTCTACTTCTAAGTTGGCTGTCCGCTCCATCAAGGGCGAGTTGCTGCTTTCACGAAGTCAGAAAAACACAGTTTCGATTCTTGCACGCTACAATGCTAGCAGCCTTTGTGTCCCGCCCATTACTATTCCCTCGCATCTAACATCAGGACAGCATCACTCGGGTTTCGATGCGTAGACTGACCAACTGAGGAAAGATTAGATCATGATTTGAGTAGTGGAAGTCGTACTCAATCAAGTGTAAGAACTTACATTGGCCAGTATGAGTGAATGCCCAGGTTCTTGATGTCTTTGCGCACAGCGGCAAGAAACACTTCCAATTCTTCGGTGCCCCAACCAAGGCCGCCACTACCAATCGGGCGCGTAAATACGGCCAGACTCAACGCGGCCAATGCATCCATGGTGTTTGCATGAGCCCATCCTCCTGAATATAGAAATGGCTTGCGTGAGCAAAAGTACGCGGGCAGATGAGCTTTATCACTCCGCAATTTAACAGACGTACCAATTTGCTTGTGCTTGGGGTCTTTAGGCCATTTGTTCAGCGGCCACTTGCGCTTCACCACAGTGACGTCGACGAAGCCGGCCTGTTCGAGTTGGTCCTTGTACTTCACCGCGCTGTCGAGTGCAGAGCCGTTGGCAGTGAAGGCGCCTAGCAGTAGCTTTGACCACTTGTATAAAGGTGAGTCCTCTGCAAGCGTGCCGTCGTCGCACTGAAGCGGATAGACGATATCGATTAGTTCGATGGTGCCGCCTGGGTTGAGGAATCTATGGCCAGTTAAGCATCAGTAGCATCCGGAGTGAAGAGGGAAGGGTCTGGTGATAGCATACTCGAAGCCTTGCTTGAAGAACTTGGGCCAGTCGCGGATGGATCCGGTGAGGAAGCGTGCAAAGATGTAGTCAAACTTGGAGGAAAAGTCCCAGGTCTCCTCCAGATCGTCTACGTAAAAGCTGACATTGGGTGGGACACTTGAAGAATGACAAATATGTTAGCATTGCAAGGCCGTTTGCTTGGTGTAGGCGACGTACACTTGTGGTTGAATAGGGCTCAGATCGACGCCGGTAACCTAGATTTAGGACTCGCGGTTAGTTGTTAGTTCACGAATCATTATTCCGTGACGCACTTGGCATTCGGGATGCTCGTCAGCTGGAAATTTGTCAGAATATTATTCGTGCCGTTGTGTTGATTGATAGCAAGACTGTACCAAACTCGATCGCCCAGATGCCTGTGCCACATCCAGCATCAAACGCGCGGTGTAACGGCTTGGTCAAGGGCGCAGCATGCAGCTTCTCGTCGAAGGTGAGAAGGAACAAATGATGCTGAAGATCTGCATCTGGTGAGACACGCTTGTAGGGTAGCTTGAGTAGTTTAACCTACCTAGTCGCTCGTTTTCGATCTGCGATCCGTCAAGTCAGCAAGTGCAGTGGGATGATTGGGGAATGCGGGGCAAAAAGACCTCGTCATTTGGGAGGACGTATGCTGCATCACCAGTTAGTTATCGTGGTGTCGCTGCGATTGATACGGATCGGGGAGATCTCACCGCCGTCTTTGTACGCGTGGTAGGTTCTACCGTTTTCCTGACGGTACTTTAAAATGCTTGACTTGAGCGATGAGGTGTCACTCCCGGCAAACTAGGACGATTGTCAGAAAGCGGTATCCTGGTATGGTAGGTGGCACTCACTGATCCGATAGCTGAATCGCCATCATCGACTATCTCCTCGCCGACCTGCCACCTGTTAGGAGACTGATGAGGCGTCGAAGCCACTGAATAATCTCACACTATCGTCAGCAACGAGCGGGGCCGTGTCTGGATTCTGATGATCTCCAGCCATCATCAATCAACCGATCTCGACAAGTGCGGAGAGGGGTCTAGGGTATCAACACTGGAGTGATTTTTTAGTTTGATGGGCGGGGAGACCATTCTAAATAAGAATCCGATAGCGCCGAGGCTTGCTGGCGTCATCCCCGGGGTCGGAGGCATTTGATGCCGTTTGCAGCTAATACGGTGCCCCAATCTGAGTCGATACGGGTTGACATCTTATTGGGTTCCCGTGCATGCAAGTGCCAGCTGCGTCACGTTGGTCTTGAACTAGTGGAGGCGACTTTGTCGCTCCAATTGCGTCTCGACATTCTGTCGACTGTGCATCGTCTCAGGGCAGACATCGACAATGACACCCGCATCAACAGTCCCTCGTTGCCAGTGCCACTATCAAGATCAAGGACCTCAAGACTAATGTGTTCACCAAGGAACGACGACAGCCCGGCCTTCAGGCTTCGAGTAGAGGAGATCATCGAAGGAAGCACACGCAACAAAGTCGAAGTATTGTGTGTCTTCAGTGGTCGCAATTGTGAAGGAGGGGAAACGAACGATTGAGCTCGCATCACATCAAAGCCTTATGACTGGCTGGCATGCACGTTCGAACCATCGGGGAAGCCCCGCTGCGACGTGGACGTCTTTTATTTGCTAGCGAAGCTGATTTATCTTGCTAATTGGCTACTCTGATATCCAACCATGATTTGAGGTGCATGCATACATAAATCCAGGCCCTAAGCACAAGGTGTCGAAGGGAGTACATAGCAAACCTCCAACAAGAACCAAAGCCTCCTTCACCTCAACTACATACTTGTTCCCCCCATCTTTTTGAACAGTGGAAGGGCATACAGACACACACTCCAAGTCGCCCAAATCTTGAACGTTCCCTTGTCTGCAAGAACGGTGCGCCAGAACAACAAACGGAATGATATCAGGATGCCTAACAACATTGGCAACACAAACCCCAACAACTCGGTAGAGGGCCTCATACCCAACGAAACCGGCATGATTGCACTCCACGCCAACACTGGAACAATAATGGTCCAGCGAGAAATACCGTCACCGAGGACCAACGGTGCAGTTTTCCTCCCTCGCTTCGCATCACCCTCCTGGTCATACAGATCCTGGCCATGTATTGTTGTTAAGATCATGCCAGCACACAGAAGCCACCACTTGTGTAAAGCCTGGTGATCAAGCGCGTCAACTGGCCTGAATACCACCCGTGTAGCGCCAGCCCCGATGCATGTAATGCCAAGCGCATTCAACAAATTTCGCAGTATCCAGTGATCGTTTGCCAGACCCAAATCGTTATACAGCCAATTCAGCACGAACAGGATAAGAGTCTCGGAGAGACCGCCTGCGTAGGTAGCAAATCCCAGCGTGAGAATGATGCTGACAATTAGCAGTTGTCTGGCTCCGTCGCTGCTCATGCGTTTTGCAGGTATAGGACGCCATGGCTTGTTGATCTCGTCTTCGGCAATCGAATCTGGAAGTCTTTGGTTGGCGAGATCCAGAACTAATAGTTGAAGCCAGATCCACCCAATAACTAGATGAAGGCGAGGGAGAAGGTCGATGATGGGAAGCCCCTTGTTGTTCGTGGTGAAATGAGTCGACAAGTAGGCAAAGATTGAAAAGAGTGTTTGCGGGAGGAGCACGCTGATGAAGTCGCTGGCAGTGACCAAGTACAAGGTGTAGACATGAGCGTCGAATCGAAGAATGGCTGGAATGATACTCTAAATTATTCGTCAGTTCTGGGCAACACGCCATACGATTATCCAGAGGCTTCTTACTTTATCCAATCTGATCAGAGATCCTGATGCGTCAAGTCTGGAGCAGCGTCCCAGTCCACTCTCCTTCCAGCTGCTGTCGGAGCTCTGTCCGGATAACACGTTGAGTGGACGCATTCTACCCTGCGCGACCGATTTGTCGACGATGGGGACCGAAACCGGAGTAGGCGAATGGAGATGGGTTGAAAATCAGTTTCCTTTACACAAGAGCTACTAGAAACAAAGAGTGAATGCCAAAGCACAGGTTGAAGGGAAAGTGGGAGATTGAGAGGTGATAATCCCTTTCTCATCACGACCATTGTTGCTTCTCTTATACCTAGGAGGATCCTGAACTTGGTGGTTTCCAGCCATGGCAAATTCTGATCTGTGTGCCCTAGCTACCCAAGTCCTGTCCTGGTCGACAGAGAATATGACTGATAACATGTTGTCTCAATGACTTTGGTGAGCTATCGCGTCTAGTCGCTCGCTCTCCAACTCAATGAGCGAGCAATTGAGGCCATCACCTTGAATCCACTCGAAAAGCTGACCGAACTTACAGGGGGACTACCTTGCTAAATTCACGCTGGCAAGATTTACTGGTCGACAAACGGGGCTAGTTAATTCGGCATTTCCCTAGGGCTTCTGCGATGCGGGCCCGATCTCAAGCCACCCGAGTTCCCGGCGATGAAGTGGCAGTCTCACAGCCACGTACTAAGAGAACGGCGGCAATCTAGCGCAAGACGGACTGTGTCGAACTCCTGTGAGCCAACTATCTCCACTTCCGTTGTGAGAGCACAGCGCTACGATAACTCCTCACCTTCTGGCGCCAGAAACGGGTTAAGAGCGCTACTCGTAGGATCTGACTAAGTGGGTAAACCAGTTGTGTTGACGCGAGGTTGGGATGATTCGAGTGATTTGAGCGATTCCATGATGTCACAGCGAGGTACAAATTTGCGACTCAATCAGGCCTTGTTTAGACGGCAATTTGATAAATATCTGTCAAAAATCGTGCCTTTGGCCACCCATAGATCATCATACCAATATGCTGAAATGGGGTTGAACAATTCTTCTCTAAAATACCACGAAGGCGGTATTTATTGTATTACGTGTTAACTCGGCCACGGCATGAATGGATACATTTGTGATCGTCAGGGGCGATGAACAAATGTTGTTTCTGTCAACGAGTCATATTTTGGACCTGGCGAACCTTGGATGATCATCGTGGGGGTCACGTATGCAAGGAAACCATCGAACAAGCGAGACGCCAAGTTCTTCTCCATGGAAAAATTTTCTCGGGTCAGGCACCGACACTTTGGTCAGTTATCATTTACCGTCCCACCTTTTCATGTGCCGAATGCGTGTTCAGGGAGTAAGCCATGGTACTGGAAAGTAAGGCTGAACGAGAGAAGAGACAAGTGGAGAAAAAAGCAAGCACAACAGGAACCGACAACGCCGCTGCTTCTAGTCCATAAACCAACGGCTTTGAGACCCGTCGGTGAGGTGATTTTCAGTGACTGATCGTGCTCAACAGACATAGGATGCCTCATCACTCAGCCGACGACCAGTAGTGTGAATCTGACCGCTATATTCACGCAAGTGGCAAAGGGACTAACATGATGACCTGGTGAGCTGGGATATTGTACGTCGATGCTGACTTCTAGTCGAGCCTAGTGGACCAAGGGTCACCATGTCCTGCTAACATTAAGTGGCTACTCATATTTGAGATGACACTTGTTTTCGCAGAGAAAAACGCGGCATTGTCACTCCGTCGTGCCCCAGTAAGACAACACGCTGAAGCCAATGCTTGACGGGCATGGGGTTTCGCCCTTTTCGCTCCATCTTGTCAAGCGATATTACGCACACAAAAAATGGGGAAATAGAATCCTGCAGAATAAGGCCAGCCATGCGTAAACAAGAGTATAGATATGCAAAGTATGGTTCATACATAAGTAATGCAATATCCATTGTGAACATCACATATACATTTTGAGGTAACCCGCAAGCTGGGTACCAACATACCGGAGATTGGGATGAACAAAGCATCTGAGCTACAGCTCTTTCTATGTATAAGAGCTAGTATATGTTACACAAAATTTAAACAAAGGAAGAAAATAATTGAGAAATGCCTTTTCTTATAATATCAATAACATTTATTTACGTGCAGCCTTGATGATATCGGCAGCCTTTTTGAGGACCCAAAGTTAGCTGGTGATCTGAAAGATGGCCTGGATTGACTTACTTTTTCAGCAACAGCGTAGACAGTTGTCATGGTATGAGAAGCTGGCAACAAGGGAATAACACTGGCATCAACCACCCGAAGACCTTTGACTCCGTAGACCTTGAGTTGGCTATCAACAACACCGCCCTCTTCTCTCTTTCCCATCTTGCAAGAGCCAGCGGGATGGAAGAGAGTCGATGCGCTTGATCGAATGAACTGCTCGAGGTCCGCATCGCTGGTGGTCGATGCTCCGGGGACGACCTCAAAAGGCTGCAGGGACGAGATTGCCGAGGTGGAGGTAAGGGTTCGGGTAAACTTGACGCCTTCGGCTAGGATGGATACGTCCAAAGGATTTCGGAGCAGCCCTGGGTCGGCGATAGGGGAATCGAAGATGCAACCGGACGTAGCTTTGACGCTACCTCGCGAATAGGGGTGCTGTAGACCCAAGACGAAGACACCATCGGCCCAGATAATCTCAAGGATGGCGGATTTCGTGCTCAGCAACTTGTCGTTGAGGACCGATTGCTGCGCTTTGTAGCCTTTCAGCACCTCGCTGGGGGTACCAGCGGGCAGGAATGAGGTTCCATCCTGAGCAACGGCTTGGGAATGAATCTCGGCATCACGATCCGAGTAAGTTGAGAGAGGCAGGAACGCTAAGAAATCTCCTGTGGGTGAGGTATACGGGCCTTGCTTCTTGTTATCATACTGAGCCCGGGCTTCGGCAGCGAAAGTGGCGTTGCTGGTCAAATTGTTGGCCGTGAGAGGCGCACTGACTACGGTATCGTTAGTATCATAGATGCAAACCATGGGCTGATGAAGAGGCCGTGTCACTCACTGACGTTCACCACCGCAAGCAAGATGTGGTCTTGCAAGTTCTGACCCACGGCTGGGAGATCGACGACAGTGTTGACATTGATGCTAGACAAGAGTTTTGAATCGCCAATGCCAGACACTTGCAGGATTTGAGGTGTGTGGATTGAACCAGCTGCCAGAATCGCTTCCTTCTTGACGCTGACTGTCTTCCGTGCAGACTTGGCAGATGCAGCATACTAAAAATTTCGTTATGTTAGCTTCCACAACCCGTGGGAGGCGTCATGCGTGGAATGGTAGATCTTACCTCTACACCAGTGACCTTTACAACTCCTGAGGTCTTCTGGGTAAGGATGCGCGTCACCTGGAAGCCGGTGATCAACTTCAGATTCGGTCGGCTGGCAAAGTTGTTGTAGTACGCTTCCCGAGCCGAGGAGCGAGTAACAGACACGGGGTCTTGGTTGTGGGGACAAAAGTAACCACCCAGCGCATCTCCATTGGCCTGATCTTTGGAGATGGGAATATTGAGCTCCTTGACGGCCTCGACCATGTTTTCTAGAAGCAGCCCATTGTTAGATGATAGGTTCCTCGCAGATTGGACAACACCTTACTCGTAGTAGGCCAGAAGAAAGGCGAATATGTGGAGTGCATGTAACCCGATGTACCATGCGCAGAGTTATCAACAGTCACGCCATACTCAGCCGCGATGGCTTTACTGGGAGGTGTAAACTTCTCATTCTATTCAGCCGCGATAGTCAGTATTCCAGTGGCGGTAGGTTGTTCAATCGGTCGGTAGATCTTGTACTGACTTTCTTAAAGTACGGCAGCAGGGCGTCCCAGTTCCAGCCGTCGTTGCCAAGCGCTGCCCAGCGATCGTAATCTGACTTGGAGCCTCGGTCGAAGACCATGCGGTTAAGCTTTGTGGAACCTCCGACAACTTTGCCCTGCGGAATGGACACATTTCGACCGCCGAGTGCCTCGCTCGCGACATAAGTCAGATTCCAGTCGTATTTGGTTCCGACGGCACCGCCAGCAAGACCTGGCACCGTGACAAAATCTTCGTTTGCGTCACTAGGAGATAGATGAGCCGAGTGGATTTGGGTGCAAAGTATGAGTACTTCAACTTACAAGCCTCCGGCCTCGATAACGAGTACGGTGACACCTGCATTACGTGTAAGTAGAAATTTTGGGGATCGGTGCCAATCACTGTTGAGCCTTACTGGGGTCTTCTGACAGCCGATTTGCGACTGTCAAACCAGAAGCACCACCACCAACGACTACGTAGTCGTATGCAGAGAGCAGGGGTTGGCTTCTTGTTTTGTGCTGGCCAGCAAAAGGAGTTGATACAACTCCTTGAGCCAGGAATATGGCCGCAATGGCGGTAAATTTGGACAAACTCATAGTAAATGTGGCAATCTTATTCAGTAGAATGTACAAGAATGGGCTGATAGAATCCTAAATAGAAATAGAAGTCATGGGCGCGCCGAGTAGATGGACATATATACCTGCATTTAGTCCGCCCCTTCATCATTTGAAGATCAACGTATTTAGCATCATCCCACTCAATAGTATCCCGCTCCATGTGTTATTTGGATGACCGAGTGTTGGTCAGCACTCAGCACTGCCTCAACGGCAATGCCTCTGACATAGATTTGCCGATTCACAAAACCTTAAAAGTCCAGATGAGACAGGATCAGGAGAGATTCAAGGGCCAAGCTGCCTAGATAGGATAAGCGCCCGTTCTAGATTGTGGTGAACAGGCCAACTTTGGGTCCTGGTCCCAACTGGGTAATGATCCCAATAAGCCGAGGTAAAACACAACAGTTTTGAGGACAGGGAACAATAAATACGCGATGTTATTAGAGGTTAGTGTAGGACAATAATCAGGGGTTCATACTTTTGTGTGGGGTGTTCTAGTGCTTCGGTTAGACACAGCATCGTCGCTTATAATCAGGCACCATGCCATATACCCGAGAGATCCGAAATTCCTGTTTTTTTTTGGGTTTCGATGCCTGCTATGCGGGTCATGATCCGCAATGGTCATAGTGTAGCTGCGAGTGATCAAACTCTTTATCTCAAATCGCCATGATTCCTCCTGCCAGTCTCATGTGAATTATGCTGCTATTTAGCTCGCATAAGGATGTAAAACCAGGAGCTGCATCCAACAATTCGTAGCTTACTTCTTGGTCAACTTCGCATAATAATATCGCCCTGCCTCTGTATTTTTCTGTCTCAACTTACTCCAGTGTGTTTCAAGAACCATCTTGAAACGCTCGAACAAGCCAATGTTGTTGACAAAATAGGGCTACTAAAGTCGCGAATGCGCCAACAAGTCTAGATGTTCGAATCAAGCATACGCGATACCCGTGCAAATACGGTCTCTTGGCTTAGACCAGTTGGTTTTGTTCTGGCGTTGAGGGTGTATGTTGAGTGCTTCCCGGAATGCATGGCCTCCGCGGAATGCATGGCCTCCGCGTAAAGCGCTGCCACAGTCCACATGTCAGAAAATAGCTATTACAAACGGTCAATCAATCAAGACTGACAATAATTAGAGAAGGTGATGATGATCAATTTTCGGGGCAGGCGCAACCAGAGCGGACTTCCTCGATGTTGTTCTTCAACCTGTCTTACGTGACAGCCAACATGACCATCAAAGCCAACATCCGACCTTCAAGCATCACCACAGCTACTGGAATACCTACCTGGGTAGTCAAAACATCCCCACTCGCGCATCCCCGAACCCAAATGGCTACATCATGGCTTCATCCGGCCATAGATGGCTACCTTACGACTAGTACAATGATCATCTCGGGGGATCAGTCCATTCTGAAGGCGCGATCTTCACATCAGAATGCTATCTTGCCAACGGCATCAACACACACGCACTCGGAATGCTTGGCCAGAACGGTTTTATTCACGTTCGGTGCCCGGACGCTTCGCCCGACCCATCTTCATATGAATCGTATGTGTGTCATGTCGACTCGATGATTATCGCCGTCGGCGGAGCATGCCCTGGAAATGGCACCCACCAAGCAGTTGCCTCCGGATGCGGTGTCTTTTTCGGACCACAAGGCCCCAAATTGCCTCTATATACAGCAGAACCTGAGCTTCGAAGTGCCTGATCACCACTTTTACCAACACACGAAACAGCGGGCCGAACTGCACGCCACCATCCCCGGGCTCAAGTCCGCCACGAAATTCGCCACCGACAGAGAACAAAGGTCCTACACAAGGCTTTGTGACGACCTAGAGCAATGCCCATTTACCATCTTGTCATCAAGTCTGATTCGGAATACGTCGTCGACGGTATCACGAAGACCGTGCACAAGTGGGTTTTCAATGGCTGGCTTACGGTTAAGAAGCCTGTGAAAAATCAGGAGTTGTGGATGAAAATGATTTCTGTGCTGAAAGACCTTCAATTTCTAGGCGTTCATGTGGATTTCTAGCATATTCCACGCGAATACAATCAGGATACTGACTTGCTCGCTCGTGAAGGAGTGGATTGTGGTCTCATTTTTACTGACGAAGGACTCGGTCAACGTTGAGCGCTGCGAGGAGGGATTATGACTGATATGATGGCCTACAGTTAGTACAGGTTTTCTCGAGCTGGAACTTATATTCCATACCCAGTCTAGTCCAGTGATATCCAAATAGAAAACCACTCAAATCCAGGACTTACGTATTGAGCAATCCACGCTGCATCGACCGAAATGCTCTTGACAGTCAACCTAGTCACAACCAGCACATGAACGACATTGCCTCTAGGAACGATAGAACAAGGATGATGGATCGATCCGGCACAACAGACTCAATTGGATGATATAAAGCCAGGCACAAAATCATTTCGACAAACTAAGAATGTATCTAAAGAGCTATTGAACGAATCTAGTGTCATAGACAGGCCCGCTAGTGTGTTTACGCAACAACTCCGTGAACTTTGCGATGCCCCGTTTCTGTTCCTGTCCAAGACTGTAGTGGATGTACCTGGCAAAATACTCTCTGCGAAACTCCTCTGAGTATTCAGTGCGCGTGTGGACAATGTGTTCCAGATTGGACATGCCAACCTGTCGTGCTGCGGTCAACTGCCGACGCAGCGTAAAGTTATCGACACCTCGTCTCAGAGCCCAGACACCGTACACAAACGGGAGTCCTGTCATTTCACGCCACGCAGAACCCAGATCGAGAATTTGGTGGCTGTGGTTGCTAAAGACAAAATCCAGTGCCGGGTCTCCGATCAGAAGCGCAAAGTCTGGAAGGGACTCGAAGTCGTAACTTGGCAGTGCCTTGAACTCGGGCTTCAGTCCGCGCTCAGCAAGAATGACCCGTAGGAGATTGACGCTGGTGAGGGAGGCAGTGTCACAGTAGACTTCGCGAACTTCCTCGATTGGCTTTCTGTGCGCCAGGATCACGCTCTTGACCTCTCCAACAGATCCAATGGCAGTGCCATCAAGGACCTCGTAGTGATCATTGAACAGGACTTCAGCAACGCTGACGAGCGCAGCATCAAGTTCATCGCTGCGAAGAAGTTTGGCTAGTGTTGATGGCTTGTCGAACCATAATTCGTCTTCAAGGCCGTAGGTGAGTGGAGCAGCGTTGAGATAATGGACGGCGCCGACCCGAAAAGGTGTGAGAAGATTACCCTGCTGGTCTTCGGTATGGGGGATCTCTTCTGCTTCTTGGATGCCAGCAGGGATATGGAAGAGAGCAACTTGATCGCCCATGATGCTTGAGGTTTCAAAGTTGGAAAAATATGATTTGATGACGGTAAGGGTTGTGGTGTAGTTCCTTGGTTTGGCTTTCTTCATGTATGAGTAAAAAGCATTGAAGTCATGGAGACATCATCGTATATATATAGTCATCATTCCCCCATGTGCCTTGATGAGTGCTTATGATACGGCAAGAACAATCTCAAGCCTCATCATTTCCATTCCCTATCAACGCCTTGCTCGACCCGGCGTCACGAAAACAACTGCTCGCACTCGATGGCGCAATGTCGCACACAGCGCTCACCGACTTGGTTCCTATGCGAGCGCCTGCCGGCACGGCTACTCTAATGACCGGCTCGGAACTACGGTGTAGATCTGTGTGACACTAACTGAGTCGGTATCACGATCTGCATCACGGAAGCAGAGTTGAGACATTTCCGTCACACCGACTACCCAGGACTGCCAATCGGCGCTTTAAGATCTATCTTTTGGGCTATCAAGGTTAAGACACAGCATACCGCACCCGCGGCCTCCTGGTCAATTCCCGTCCGACAAGAGACATTTTACCTGGCCTTTTCCTAATTTGCCTCGACTTTATCTCAATATTGCGAATGCTCGTCCTGCGTAGGTATGTGTGCTCAAGCTATCTCAGCCACCGCGTAATGTGGTGGAAACGGGCAGCAAGACGCCACCAGTCGGAGCATTCAACCGAATTCGACAAGGATCTTTTGCCATGTCTGACTATACGCTTCCAGGTATGTACAAGTCTGTCTACTAGCTTTTCGTACTACTCAATGTCTCAGTTGAATCCGTATCGAGTTGCGGAAATGACGTCGTGGTGTGTCCAGCCCTCAACAAAATTAAAATAGAAACGAAAAAAGGTAGCAGGCGATCTGGGTCGCCCTCATAAATCACCGAACACCCATTTTGATTGTAGAATATCCATCATCTCAATCAACTTCGTTACTTGCACACTCTCATAGCTAGGGATTTTCTTTACCCCTCGTATTGCAACAAACAACACCACAATGGCCGTGGATCAAGTACCCAAGTTCCCAAACGACCCGATGCTTGTCCAGCTACTTCGTGCGGCTGGGCATGTATCTGGTACTGAGACGATTGTTTGTGACGTTGGAGGCTGTGAGAAAACTTACCTGCAACTCTTGGCAGATATCCTGAAGACGCGCGATATTCTCCGGGAAAGACTACCACAGTCAGCATATGATGAGCGAAATATCTTGCGTGACGGCTACCAGTATGTTGGCATTCTGTCGCGCACTGGCTACGAGTTCCTCGTCGCGTTCTTTGCCATCCGAGCCATAGGCGGTGTATGCATGCCGCTATGTGAGTTTCCTTACCTTGTGATGCTTGCCAGGTGCCTAACTGGTGCATAGCATCTGGTGTTCTTCCCGAAGAAGCACAGTTCTTTCTTGCAAAGGCGAAATCCATCTGCGTACTTGCTGGGAAAGATCGCGCAGAGAAAGCCGCCGAGATACACGCTACAGTCGCTGAAAAGGGGCACACGCCACATTTTGCAGCGATTCCAATCTCTTCCGATGCGGCGCCTCTTGGAGACATCAGGGTTATAATTGACCATGGCCTTGAGATGAACCCAAATGGTCCAGGCTTTGTCATCTTCACATCCGGTACCACCGGTATCCCCAAGGGAGTGGTGCTTCCGCGACGATGCCTTGTCCCCTCGGATAACTTTGTGCCAGGTTGTGCTGTCGTTACCCATCGTCCAGTCCATTGGATTGGCGGTGCCAGTTCGATGCTCTCCGCTGTGCTGACTGGGAAAAGACTCCACCATCTTGGAGAGATGGCCAAGCCAGAGTTGGTGCTAGCGGCGTTTCGTGACCATCGAATCACGCATTGTTCCTTTACTCCTACGCTGTTACGAAAGCTGAGGGAGACAATGACCGGCCAAACTGGGCGCCTATCAGAAGAGAAGAGAACGGAATACTCAAGATGTTTCAGGCACTTGTCCGTCCTGAGAAGCGTCTCCGGAACAGTTGACCGATCAACTCTGGGGTTCTGGGCCGACTTGACACGTTTGCCGTTTCAAAATGCATACGGTGGCACAGAGATGGGGTGCTCAGCAATTGAGTCCATGACCACAACCGAGGTACGTTCGTGTCAAAATATCTATTTCTATGAGTATCTGACTTGCTCAACAAGGGTGTGATTGGGACTCCAATTCCTGGCGTCAAGGTCAAACTGTCAGAAGGCGATCGTGGCGAGATCCGTATCAAGAGCCCAGGAATGATGATTTGGTATGTTTATTCCTCTTTCTGAGGATGAATAGTCTGATAATGAGTTCCTTCACAGCTACCTTGACGATGAGAAGTTGACGCAATCTGCGCTCGACGAAGAGGGATATTATAAAAGTGGTGATCTGGCTGAGCTAAGAGATGGCGAATACGTATTCACTGGTCGATCATCTACAGACTGTACGTAAAACAGACTATCATCATGGCAAAGCTAACTGATTCACAGTTGTCTTGTTCCGCGGCTACCGAATCCCGACCTTGACCGTGGAGAACAGCCTGTTGGAACTCCCGTACATTGCCGAAGCGTGTGCTGTTGCCGTGCCTCACAAAGAGGCATTACAGCTATGCGGAGCCGTCATCCGACTTCGAAAGAACTGCGCAGTGCCTTCTGAGACCATAACCCTATCCAAGATTCGGTCTGATCTTCGAGCAAACTTGCCGCAATACATGCTACCGATCTTGCTCCGAATCCTAAAGGACGGTGAGGATTTCTCGCGCACGGTTTCCGGGAAGTTCATTAAGCCAAAGGTCTTGAAGGAATCCTTTGGAACCACAGAGTGGTTCTTGGTAAATGACCTACCAACCGGGGTGGAATACTGCGGCAGCACTGTTCCGATGATTATTGAAGCAGAGACTAAACCGTGGGACTGGAGTGGAATTCAATGTGCCGACTGAAACAGTTTGCAGTCTATTATCATATTGTGAGTTTGGACTAAGAGCAATAAAATAAATCTAAACTCCAAGCCTCAAAATGCAATGGCTTGCCCTATGTTCAATATCGCGCCTATGATCCCCTCGTTTGAAGTTGAGAACTGACGTAGACGCATCTGTGGCACTAGCCAGGTACTAAGTGGCGAAACATAATTGATTGCGATAGGAGTTACCCCAGGGCTCTAATATTATGAAATAGCAGACCTTGACGCTTCTTTTGGTGATGATTTTGACCAGTATAGGGTAGCCTCAACGCGTTCGCAGCCACAGTCAGCTTTTCAAAAGCGCAAATGCTCTGATGGATATTGCTAAAAGAAATGATGATTAATAGCCAAGTTATAAGTTTTTGATGCTTTATTAGAGGTCTAGATCTATGACGATTGAGAAATAGGTTATCCATTCCTTATACGCCAACTTCCTGCCCAAGGCAGACGGAGCGCTGAAGAAGCCGAGGTATCTTGACTCGGCTTCACGTCGGTTGAATTATCACCGAAATTACTCAGCGAGAGTCATGGGACAGAAACCTCGCCGTCTTGGGGCGAGTCTAATCAATAACCTCGTCCTTTCATGATACCAACCTCGAAAACAGGTTCCCAGCAATGAACGAGCCCCTTGATACTCCGCCGGTGATTCAACGAACTCGAGTTGCTTGCAAGGCCTGCCACGTGAGGCGGGTCAAGTGCGATGCGGCTGATGGGCTGCCTTGCATGCATTGCCGCACCCGGCATACGACTTGCGAACTAATTGAGTCACGAAGGGGAAAGTACGCAACAACTTCAATGCTCTAAATGATTTCGCGAGTATGCACTAAGAATAACGATAGATACACTAGACAACAACCTAGCAAACCCCGTCGTAGATCTGGACGTGGCCGTTCAAGCCAAGTCGCGAACCCTCCTAGTCATTCGGCATCACCTCCACACTCTACAGTATATGTTCAAGATGACGAAGAAACTGCTGAGATCTCAACGCCTCATGTCTCTCTACCCGAATCTTCGACTGCGCAAGATGCGACAGTTGCGCGGCCGTCACATCCTGGGAATGTACTCACACTATCATCCGTTCTTCAGATGGTACACCGTATCAAAGAAGGCGATTCAGGGAACCTTCCCGTCCCAACACAACGCTTGACTCCCCTCACGGATAAGGTGTATCTCCCTTCAAATACTGAGCTGCATCAATCTGTATCTTTGCAGGATGCGCTAACAATGCCTGACCGACAAATAAGCAACCAGCTGATACGGTCCTTCTTCGAACACTTCCACCCTGCTTATCCAGTAGTTGATAGGGTTGCCTTTATCGCCATGTATAAGCAAGGCCGAGCTTCTCCGATACTTCTCCACACCATCTATCTAATGGCCCTTACTTGTGGTCCCGAGAGTCTTATTGGAATCGCCGGGTACGACGACCGCACAACCGCCAGAAAGGCACACTACCTTCGCGCGAAAGCATTATATGACGCCGATCACGAGACGGACGCCACAAGTCTCGCTGCAGCGCTTCATTTGCTTGGTTTCTGGTGGCTGGGGCCTAATGATCAGAAAGATTCGTGGTACTGGCATGGATGTGCCGTGACTTTGGCGCAATCAATAGGCATGCACCGCTCGTACGTGAAGACATATACCCTGGCATGACTGAGAATCTTTTCCGCTAACCATGATTCTATAGTCTCGCCCAGCGCGGAATGACTCCGCGGCTAATGTCCATTTGGAGGCGCATATGGTGGTCGATATACGTAAGCCCTGTCTCTCGCGTCAACCTGCGACCTTGAAAACTGACCCGATAGATCCGCGATCGTCATGGCGCGGCAGCATTAGATCGGCCTCCTCGTATCCGGGATGAAGACTGTGATATAGAGCCAGCGACCGAAAACGATCTTCTTGTCGATTTGACGATTGACAATGAACTTCTGCCAGAGCAGAAACCTCATCATATCTCATACTTTCTCCAGCTTGTGAAATTATCAGCCATACGTGAGTCTCTACTAGTGTTGTAGCAACTTCAATTTCTGACTTCCATCGACCGCACTTTAGTGGGAAACATTGTCATCGGAGAATTCAGCCCTCGAAGGCCGGCGCTGGATAAGTTCGACGCCTCTGCTTGCGCGCAGAGCCTTCGAAGCTGGCATTCCGATCTGCCACATATGTTGCGGAACGATTCTTCCGATAAGCCATACGGTGCATCATTCTGGGCCAACATGCTAGATGTCTCATACCAGTAATCGCTTCAACCCTGTTTCGCGCCAAGTCTTGGCTAATACACCTGCAGGAGCGCCGCAATTCTCCTATTCAGGCCCAAGAGGACTGGATCTCAGAAATTCCCGGAAGCGGAGCGAGATGCTCGAGCGCGAACAGCAGCCGACGCCATCACACGTGCTGCGGAAGACCTTTTGGCCACCGAAAACATTCACTGCGCGCATCTTCACATGTGATTTTGGCCTGATAATTCCACCGTCTTGCTGTCCTACTAACGCGAAGAATCAGCGTCCCTTCATTGTTCGCTGCCCTGTCCATACACACGTTGGCAATGGGCACAACAAACACGATCCAACGTCAGCTGGCGGAGAATAAATCACGACAATGCATATTGGCACTAGGTGAGTTAACCAAAGTCTGGCCTGTTGGTATGTGGGTTGTCAAGTCGTTTTCAAACCTCCTTCGAAGACTTCTCAGCCGAGGTTCTCTCTCGGACCAGGCGCTGCAGGCGAGGACTTCATCCGAGGAAGAGATGGACCCGGGCGCTGGCTCAGCGGCAATTCTTCAAGTGGATGCAATGGGACAGCAACTTCCGCCTCTCTTGCACCCTCAACCGGCCACTGGGTTAGAGTTTGGTGCCCCTAGTATGGCAAGTAGCCAGGCGGGTGGTCTTTCAACAGCTCCGTGGTTTCAGTTCCACGCTTACCCGGACCACTTCTTTGGAACGGCTGATCAGCTTGCCTATGACTCGACCTGGTTTGGATGTCTCGAGAACATGATTGATATGGAGTTATTGCAACAAGAACTCGCAATTGGCACTTACAATCTTCCTCATATATTTGGAAGTTGACCAAATAACTTTGAGAAAAATAAACTAAGAACAGTCCTAACATGCCCATGATTGAGATATGTGCCAATCAAATATGAATGCAGTGTATGAGATTAGAAAGTACAAAGAATTAAAAGTTAGCGAGAAGTTTAAATATGAACTTCATTTTAATACATAGATAAGGCAAGATAAATTAGTAGATGTGAAAACAAAAATAGTATCTCTCAAACCATTATCAAATCCACTTCATAACAGTGGGCAGATGGCTAAGTGCTCTAAAGACCTTATTAAGTAGAGCACTACATATTAGGGCTCTGAGGTTCTTTCCTTTTTCAATTTTATAGTGCCTTCTCTTCTTTTGCTCTTATTCCATCCGAGACGCACTTCTCTTTGCTGTTTGTGAATACTTATACTGGCAAGTTCTATCTCTGTTTGTACTGCGAACCTATTAGCTCTGCATACCACGCAATACTGCAGACCGGCGGCTTACAATTCCTAAGCTGACGTGAAGAAATATCTAGTACTTCTTTGTCTGTTGATAAGTTATTGGCGATATCCGGAAAAAAGGCTGGCATTTCTCCCAAAGTTCTATAATGGGTGTCCCAGTCTGGATACACTACTTAAGAATATTAGTGACACCTGCGGCAGGAAATATTGCAGGCGTAACCTACGATACTAGCGGCTTTCGTAATGTTCAATACCAACGGGATGAAACACGATCCATATTCGGTTGGAGTCTTTATACAGAGTAAGGCTACCCGAACCGAGTTCTTTAAATCCTCGCTTGCCTTTCATCGATAATCTGGCGGTGGCAATCTTGTAACACTCGGTCCCAAGTTGTCGTTGGGCTGGAGAACGCTTCTCAGGAAGTTTTGGAAAACGCTCCACGGCTTCTTTTGGAAGGATTATGGATGGCTTGATACCGATCTGGGAGGCAGAATCATCTGCCACCACGGTGCTATCGCCTCCAGACCAAATGCTGCTCGGTGAGGTTGACTGGATATTGGAACTCGGTCTTCTTCTCGGAGCGTGTCGAAATGAAGAATGGAGAGGACAGATGCGGGTGATATCTAGAGATGTGGGGTTTGTGAGCAGGTGAGAAGCATCCATGAGAGCGATGTGTTCAGCCCCCGCAAAAAAGCCTCGCTGCCTCGCCAGTCTGTAAGATAAGAATGGGGAAAAGGAAGCGACTCTTTACTAGCTACCGATTAGCCCTCTTCGTATAAGCACACTCCATAGGGCTTAAAGCTGGCTCCAAATTGGAATCCCGACTGGCAGGGAGGGTTTGGGGCTGAGAATTAGTGCCCCAATGCCCATGCCAATTGGACCAGCCATGACACCCACTCGGATATTTAGCTGGTGTGTCTTCTAATACGTACTCGCATTATGGCTTTCTTCACCAAGGCCGCACGCAAGGCAGGTTCTAGCCAGGTAGACTATGTGTTTTTACGTCGTTGTACCGACGCAAGCATAGTAATCCATGGCGTTTTGCCCTCTATCCTTTGGTGGACAAAAGTGGGTACTATGGGTGTGATGGTGTGATGCGGCATAGCATTGTACCGCGCCATATCGAAGCGCCCTGCATGCTGCAGAGTGCTTTCGTAGAGCCGTCTGTGATGAGGCTGGTGATCGTAGCTAGTATAGTTCTCGGTACGAGCCACACTAGTCTGCCACTGTAATCTGTGGCAATCCGTGGATCGCGTAACCCCAATACATTGTGAATTGACAAGGGCCTGACGCATTGTATCGCCGTTATAGATTTTGGAGGTGAGTGCATGAGATCGTCCGCCTGACCTCGGCGTCTTATCGATCACTAATGAGGTCCTTTTTTTAGAAGAAGTCGCCGTTCAAGAATACTCGAGTGTCTATGACAGGACTCAGCTTTATGAGTGGTATCATTGAAATATTTCGGGACATAAATAACCAACATTAGCCTAGCCAGACCCCTCCTTTCAGATAGTTGAACCAGATCGCACTTTTGAGGTCGAACCAAAATATTCCCGTCTTCTTTGTCACTGAGTCCAAATCTGCCATCATTGTAAATGTTACTCGACCCAAACAAAGCCAGTCCCCGACATGCCCATGATGACATTTGCGTCTCACGAGACACCATGTCACATTGCCTGGACATTGACGCGGTAAGGGTAGAAACTGTACCCAAGACCTACGACGATCCGTTCAAAGTCACGCTGGATGACGAGAATGATGAATTTTCCCCAAGAAACTTGCCAAGTCTACGCAAGTGGCGGTTGGTGTTTACCGTCTGTGCAGCAATAATTTGCGTGTGAGTACTACGGATTCTCCGAGTCTCAAGGCTCAGTCTTCTCCTATCATAATAAGATAATAAGACACATGTCAGCCGCCTTTTGCTAATCGATATGCAGAACCTGCACGAGCTCAATTTACTCAACTACCTACGCCCAGCTCAACCGCGACCTTGCTGCGACGAAGGTGACTTGTGCTCTGGGTCTCTCGACTTTTGTCCTCGGAATCGCCCTCGGAGGTTTGATCACCGGCCCACTTAGCGAAAACTTTGGGCGAAGACGGATTTATCTTGTCTCCTGGTCCATGTTTATGATATGGACCATCCCATCTGCCGTGGCACAGGATATGACGACTCTGATTACAACTCGCTTGTTTGGAGGCTTTTTCGGGAGCACGTTCCTGTCTGTTGCTGGTGGGACTGTGGCAGATATCTTCGCTCACGACCAACTTCAAAAGCCCATGCTTTTTGTCTCGCTGGCGCCTTTTGTCGGCCCATCATGTGGTCCCCTTGTCGGCGGATTCATCAATTCTCATCTTCACTGGAGATGGACTTATTACATCATCTTGATATGGTCTAGCATCATTCTGGTCGCTGTTGCCCTCATGCCAGAAACGTTCCATCCCCTCATTTGCATTAGCAAGGCTCAAAAGCTAAGGATGGAAACCAGTGACCATCGTTACCGAGCATCAGCGGAGAAGAAAAGTACAGCATGTCGCAGAACCATCTCGCTTGTACTGTTGCGTCCCTTCCAGCTACTTTTTCTTGAGCCACTGTGCTTATGTCTGAATATTTACTCCGCCATTTTGTTAGGCATCTTGTACATCTTCTTTGGGACCTTGCCTCAGATCTTTCGCACGAACCATGGGATGAATCTTTGGCAAAGCGGACTGATCTTCCTCGCCATCATTGTTGGCATGCTGCTGGGAGTGGCCACGAGCCCAATTTGGGTCCGAATCCGGTCATGGTTGATATCCCGGCATCAGATTGAAACCGGAGTTTCGAAAAGAAGCGAGCCCGAATACAGGTTGCCGCCTATGATGGCTGGGGGTGTACTGATCCCCATTGGCCTGTTCTGGTTTGCGTGGACGACGCAAGAGAGCATACACTGGATCGTCCCGGTTTCAGCGTGCCTGGTATTCGGTCTCGGGTGCGTAGTTCTTAGTTTCCCCCCCCCTTTTCCGTGTCTCGATGACAGCGCATCATGACTATCATTTACTGACTCTAGTATCTTCAAGGGTAAATTTGGTATTCAACAGCATATTTACGTTTCTTGTACGTTACGACAAAACTTTCCCGCTTCCCCGAACATTTCGAGGCTTCAAATGAGAAAACAGGCCTAGAAACGCTAATTTATGGAATCCATAGGTCGAAGCATACACCCAATTTGCGGCTTCAGCACTTGCTGCAAACAGCTTCGCGACGGCTTTTTTCGCAGGTTCGTCTTCCATGTTACTCTATCTATCCTTCATTCTTGCATATCCGTGTCTTATTTAAAGCCTAGCTGCCTTTCCTCTTGTACAACTTCCCATGTTTGACCGCCTTGGATTCTATTGGGGTATTAGCGTTTTGGCGTTCCTGACGGTGGCAATGATCCCATTCCCTTGGTTGTTCTTTAAATACGGCAAATCACTTCGAAGTAAAAGTAGATTTGCCACATCATCCCAAGGCTAGCGGTACGGGTCTCTACGGGATCGTTGAAGGTGCCTGAGAGTAAATCACAAGACTGGAAAGAGAGGGAATGTGAGAGCGGACACTATCCAGGAGCGATGTTCGAAATGATGGGCTAGAGTAGCTTCGGCGCAGTGGAGGTCAATGGGAGACAGACCATGAATGAGTTGCAGCTAATGCATAACTCTTGAATGCAATGCTGGGCCAATCATGAAGAGGAAGCGATGAGATGCATTGGACCCACATCTACCTCGGGATTCATAACGATGTGCACGGAGGAGATGGGTTATTCACAGTCCCTAAAAAGAGACATAAATAATATACATACATAACCACGGACTGTTGATCAACAGATGCCGGTGCTTGTGGCGTTAGTCTACCGCTATCGCTGTTACTCGCGGCGCCACGCAGCTGTGTTGGTATCAACCGCGATCTTGAGCTTTAAGGTCAACTCCACCTACCATCTAGTGATCGCAGTTTACGATGGCTAAAAATACACCGGCCTTACTTTTAGTGAGGCGGCTCTAGAGCATTTATTATATGGATCCTTTCAATATGAGTATGTAGTAATAGCGATGATGAAACCTGCCTAGTTAGTTTTCGGAATTGTGTAGCTACGTGCCCAACAATTCAGCAACCAGACTATTCACGTGTCGAAGTTCTTTTTCTAAATGCCGGGTTAGCTGATCAAGCATCAAAACCCATTTTTGGTGGCTGGTAAGATCAAATTTCGGCCTCGGCACCCTGAACCTTGATCTTTCAAGATTTAGCTGCCTCGGCTCGGTTAAGACCCCGCCATCAAATCTGAAATCTGACATCAGACGAACTTTAGTAACCTCACTTCATCAAACGCTGCTCTACGACTTCTGAATTTGCGACAGTATTTGCACATAACTGTTGTCAAGATGGGAGAACCAACATATCGATACTTTAGAGTCACCACTCCGCGAGAATATGTCGCTCACGTCGAGATCAACCGACCTGAGAAGGCTAATGCCTTCATAGAACCGTATGAACCACCCTTACTCAAACGGCTTTCGAAATGAGACTGATGGAACTGACGCAATTCGCAATGTAAAGGATGTGGCATGAACTGAAGGTGGTATTCGACCGTCTCTCAGATGATCCGTCCGTCCGTGCTATTGTCTTCTCGGGCGCTGGAAATAAATCCTTCTCCGCAGGTCTTGATCTCCAGAGCGCATCTACCGAAGGATCCAAGTTCAACCCTAGGCCTGAAGAAAAGTTGGATGCGGGAAGACACGCTTTCAAAACCAGGAAGTGGGCGTTGGAATTCCAGCATTGCGTCAGTAGCATTGAGCGATGTGAGAAGCGTGAGTCATCAAGACAGACAACGATCACTACAATTCGGCTAATAATTGTGAAATTTACTAGCGGTCATATGTGTCATGCATGGAATGTGCATTGGCCTCACTATTGACATTGTAACATGCACAGATCTGAGGATATGTACCGCGGACTCTATCTTCAGTGTGAAAGAAGTTGACGTGGCCATCACAAGCGATGTTGGAACGTTGGCACGTCTACCCAAGGTGGTGGGCTCTTATGCCTGGGTGAAGGACGTGTGCCTCACCGGAAGGAATTTCGATGCTGAGGAGGCATTACGCGTGGGATTTGTGACGCAGGTGCTTCCTACGAAAGCAGAGGCGGTGCAAATAGCCTTGGAAACTGCAAGCGGAATCGCAGCCAAGAGTCCTCTCGCTGTTCAGGGGACTAAGAACTGTCTAGATTGGTGCCGAGACCACGACGTTGCATCTGGTAAATTTGACACTCCTACTGCGTACCACTTCTTTCCTCAGAGCCTAGCACTAACGACAACCAATCCCAGGGCTACGATATATGGCTGTATGGAATGGAGGTGCGATCAACACCCTGGATGTCCCACTAGCTATGAAATCGATCTTAACAAAGGGTGGTAATCCGAGATTTGAGAAGTTGTAGAAAGTTACGAAACATATTCGCAAGGCATATTCTTGAAGTAATGGCCAAATTCGGTATCAATCACCGTTCAAATCGATTGTTTAGAACGCGATCATTCGAGTTCTAAAACAATGGATCAGAAGCTCTAGACTCAATCGCATAAACTCCCCTCTCGAATATTCGCACGACTTGCCTATGCCATCGAAGTTTTATCATAGCTTCTAGCATTAGCTAATAAGTGGAGATCATATTACTCTAACATGTAATGAGGTCGCTTTTCCAAATTGTTAAGGGGGGAACAAAAGAATGTTTCAAACTAAAGGCGAAACACAAAATGTAAAATTCTAAACTGGAGCTGGATCGGCCATTTTAGTGGAAATCAAATCGTAGCTAAGCGTGACTAACTGTTTAAAATCGTATCAAACAGCAAAAAAAAGAATGCGATTGCGGTTTATGTGGATCGAACACATGACCTTCAGATCTTCAGTCTGACGCTCTCTGTCAGTGAAGGTTAGTTGTGATTCTTGAATGGGGACTGATTGATAACGTACCCCAACTGAGCTAAACCCGCTTTGTTGGAGTTCGAGAATCCAACATTCGCATTATGAGCCGGAGCGAACTGGAGGCACTGGAGGCAATGACAGATGAAAATGTTCGCTGACACATATCAATGGCCACGTCACAGCCTGAGAGGACAATGAGACTATAAATCGAAAGATAAAAAGAAATAAACCTGCGCAGTTACACGTCCCAGATACTCATTGGCGACTCATTGGCGAGAGAAAGCAAAATGCCCAAACTATAGCCTCGCTGGCATGTCGCGAATGCACCAGAGGCAGTACATGACCAGAAACGCCAGAGCTGGTGCTCTCACGCATAGGCTGCTTGCAACTAACTTCTACTCACAGTGCCTTGACAAGGTTGGCCGATTGGCAGCTCCACTTATTACCTCGGTCGATGATGCGGGGAAGCGATCACGAGCTATCTTGAATTGCTCCTATAATGACACAAATAAAAACGTCCTTAACGGTAACTCCACTTGCAAAAGCTACTAGCTAATGAAAGGTAATTTACTATAAAGCTGAGGATTCTCTGCTAGCAACATTGCTCAGTATAGCATTGCAAAGCTACTGATGTCGAGTTCTCCAGTTTCAATTTGATTCTAACAAATAACACTGTCTCTAGCTAGCTGACATGGCTACGAAGGACTCGTTCCCTCTCATTGTTGACGTATGGGCCAATCCAACTGGAGTAAGAAAACCATAGCCTTGACCTCGTCCGAGAATGGAGAATAACCGAAACAGAATCCTATTCCAGAAACCAAACGACTTTTCGAGCAGAGTCATGCAGATCCAACGCTCTCCCTCAAAAAGCATAGCCCGAAGGAGTTGATCGCATTGATGGATGAAGCTGGTGTCTCGCAGATCTGTCTTGCGGCTTGGTATCGGCCGGGTTCCGCTATTTTCTCCAACGAACAAGTTGCCGAATACACTCGAGCCTATCCGGATCGGATTTTTGGTCTCGCGTCGGTGAACCTGGAGGACCCAGTCGCTGCAGTCAAGGAACTGGATCACTATGTTAAGGTTGAGGGTTTCAAGGGACTCCGGATCGTGCCTTGGCTGTGGAATCTTCCACCGACAGACGCCCACTACTGGCCTCTGTTTGTCAAGTGCATCGAGCTGGACGTGCCGTTTCTCACCCAAGTTGGCCACACTGGGCCCCTCTGCCCAAGTGAAGTTGGAAGACCCATTCCATACATTGACGCAATTGCGCTCAAATTCCCCGACTTGAAAATCGTCTGTGGTCACCTCGGCTACCCATGGACAGCAGAGATGGTGTCCGTCGCATGGAAACACCCCAACGTTTACATCGACACCAGCGCATGGTCCCCTAAATTCTACGCCCCCGAATTTATAACGTTCGCCAATACAACAGGCCGGAAGAAGGTTATGTTTGGTACCAACTTCCCACAGCTGGGCTGGAAGGCTTGCGTTGACAACGTTTACAAACACCACACGCAAAGCAATAGAGGGGGGTTGCGACCAGAGATCTTGGCGGATTTTATGGGCCTCAATGCTAAGAGGGTGTTGAAGCTACCCGACTGGAATCATGGGAAGGCAAAGTCAAGTCTATAAAATTGTTGATGTGGCAACTGGAAATTCACTCAGAATAAAAGTGGTGCCTAGTAAGATAGGTACTTTGAGCCATGTGGGATGAAAAGCGAAATACGACTTTACCTTAGGCATCGTTAGGGGTGTATTTGGCCACGTGAATTTCAGCCTCAAATCTAGCATCTGCCTCGTCGATGACGCGCGTCAATCATCACTTTGCTGCCATGCATCCAGCAAGAGATCACATCGTCTACATCCACATGATACGACACAGCACAGTCAATTCCTCCGTTTTTTATTTTACTCCTCTCTTATCCTGAAAACTCAAGTCTCGGCCTCTTCATTCCCTTTTCCCGTTCCCTTATTTGCGACACTTGGATTCAAATCGGCTTTGGCTTAATGTCCACCATTCAAGTTCCAGTCCTGATTGTGGGTGGTGGTATCGTCGGCTTGTCTGCTTCCCTTTTCCTCTCAAGCCATGGCATCAAATCGCTCTTGGTAGAGCGCCATGCGGGCACCTCCATTCATCCACGAGCCCGTGGTGTCAACCGCCGCACAATGGAGTTGTACCGTGGAATCGGGATTGATGAGGCTATTCGCGCAGCCGGTGCCTCTTTGGCACCAAGCTTCGGCATGTACCAAGGGTCATCCCTGGCTGAAGTTGTCGAGAGCCACCCTCGCAAGGTAGTCGCGGGTCCACAGAAGCTACCAGGCGCTGGATTCTTCGACTTTGGTCCAGTGGATGGAACGCGTGGTACTCAAGATCTCATCGAGCCCATCCTGCTCAAAGCTGCGCGAGATGAAGGAGGCGATGTACGCTTTAACACTGAATGCCTCACCTTTGACCAAGGTTACAATGGGGTTACTGCGACCCTGCTCGACCGTTCCAGCAATGCCAAGTCGGCTGTTCACGCATCATACATGATTGCTGCTGATGGGGCGGCCAGTCCCATACGGCAACAACTTGGCGTATCGACCACCGGCGCTGGTACTCTGGGATACCTCTTGAACATCCTCTTTGAAGTTGACCTTAGTGATTGGGTGCGCGGCCGCGAATTTAGCCTGTGCTTGGTTGACCGACCTGAAGTCAAGGGCTTATTTGCATCCATCAACAATTCCGACCGATGGGTCTTTCATCTTTCTTACGACCCTCGGAAAGGGGAAGAGATTCAACATTTTCCTCCCGAGCGTTGTCGAGAACTTATAAAGATCGCCCTTGGCATGCCTGATGTTCACATCGAGATCAAAAGCATTCTTCCTTGGGAACCAACTGTACGAGTCGCCGAGAAATTCCAACATGGGCGAGTCTTCCTTTCTGGAGATGCAGCCCACCAGATGCCACCTTGGGGCGGGCAAGGAGCAAATACGGGCATCGCCGACGTTCACAATCTAGCCTGGAAGCTGGCCGCTGTTTTGAATGGCCAAGCAACAGACACGCTACTGACAACTTACCACACCGAAAGGCTTCCCATTGGGCGTCTTGTTTCGGAAGAATCAGGCGCCGCCTCTGACGAGCATGGCTTGCTCTCGCTGAAGAAAAGCGTAGCGGCTATCCTGGCATTGGTCTACAAGATACCTAGGCTCGTTGGTTATGGCTATCGTTATGATTCCCGGGCAATTTGTACCTCAGATACTACACCTTGGTTCTGGAGGGCAATGAGACTTATGCCAACGCCAAGCCGAATCCTCCAGATCAGCGGCACAGCCGGAACACGCGCCCCGCATCTTTGGGTACATTTCGAAACTTCTCGGATTTCTACGCTCGACCTTCTAGGTAAGAACTTCGTGATCTTCGCTGGAGAGGACGGGAAAGAATGGTGCGAAGCGGCCCCGAACGTGACTTCTTCACTCAATGTCAACCTGAGAGCCTATTGTGTTGGACCAAGCCGTGAACTCGTCGCACCGAGGGGTTACTGGGAGTCTTCGGCGGGCATCACGACGACAGGGGCGATTTTAGTACGCCCGGATGGGATGGTAGCCTGGCATTCATGGAGTAATCCACCCAACATTCAGAGAAAGCTTCAAGAAGTTTTGAAGCAAGTACTATGTTGTGAGTAACTGAAGGATGATTCCACATAGGTACATTGTTACCAAACCTCGCTAGTTGGGCGGCCTAGCCGGATTGAATCATTCGAATCCCCTCTCTACAACTACATCATATCGCTACTTTACTTAGTACACAAATGCTATGTCAATTCATAAAATAACATAACGCTATCCTAAGCAAGTCTTAAAAAAGCTTATGAAACAGCTTAGCTCTCTACAGCTTTTCATATATCACACTAGGTTAGCTAAGGTGGATGGGGGGTCGATGAGATGAAGTTCTTAAATGACGTAACTAATGGATCCCACCCATCTAAACTAACTCAACGGAACTTGTTTGCTTAGGTAGGTAGATGTCCGAGCCACTTATGCTTGTGAGGTCTCGTGAGATGTTGTCGGGGGCTGTCCGCTGTCCTGCAGAAGCAGTAAAGGCTGGAAATGACGTACTCCGAGGTTTAGCGTCAGATACTGTGCAGCTCATCGCTCATTCTAACACGTTAAAACCAGGCGCTAATTACTATTATAGCCCGTCCGTGTATTTTGTACCGATATGTATCAAGTCTGACGGAATAATCGGGATATGAACGGGTGTGGAAGATGGGTCAGTACGAGGCTCGTATAGACTCAACGGCGATCGGTGACGATCCTAGCCGCCCGCTTTTTAAGCCTTCAGTCCGTGCCCACATGCTCATCCACACGATCTTAGGCTGAAGAGCTCAAGTTTTTGTGGCATCAGAATAGAATGTCCGAACTCTCCGGCATTGAGGCTTCCTTGAAGCTGCTTGTCATGGCGTGTTGGGGTATAAGGGCAACGTTCCTGCTCACCATTTTCGAGGTCAGTTATCAATTAACCAACACCTGCTACTTCATTCCTTGGCTTTACAATTTTCAGCGAAACATGCTTCCTTGTACCTTCGGCTCCCAACCCTTTCTTGCGACACTAGCTGCTGCAAGCAAGGCAAAGCCAAACATCATCCTGATCTTAGTAGATGATCAAGATGTCCACATGCAATCCCTCGAACATATGCCGCTACTAAAGGAGCAGATGGCGGACGAGGGAACTTTGTTCAAAAGCCACTACTGGTATGCTTGGGGATCGAGGCTGCTATAGTTCTGCTCAGCTAACATAGTAAAAAAAATAGAACTACATCCATTTGCTGCCCTGCTCGAGTTAGCATTCTCACTGGCAAACTTTCGCACAACACCAATGTAACAGACGTAGTTGCTCCGTATGGTATGTTCCCAGGGCCTGAACTTCACGTCTCAATAATGCTAACCTCCTACAGGCGGATATCCCAAGTTCCTCAGTGAAGGCTTGAACAGCAATTACTTGCCGATCTGGCTTCAGGAAGCAGGCTACAGTGCCTATTATACTGGCAAGCTTTTCAATGCGCATACTGTTGAGAACTACAACAATCCCTATGCCGCCGGCTGGACCTCTTCTGACTTTCTGCTCGATCCCTACACATACAGTTATTGGAACGCCACCTGGCAAAAGGACAAGGACCTTCCAGTTGATCGTGAAGGGAGCTACAATACCGATGACCATTCCGACAAGACTATCAATTACATTCGAGAGGCGCATGCCTCAGGGAAACCCTTATTCCTGGGAAGTGCTCCCATTGCCCCTCACTCTGAAGTCATCACGGCTCCGTCTACATACAATGGGAACGTATCGATCATAGACCCTAGTGTTCAGCCTGTCATCTCGCCCCCAAAGCCTGCTAAGCGCCATGCCAACATGTTCCAAGATCTGAAAGTCCCCAGGGCTCCTGACTTTAACCCAGAGAACGTGAGAGCACTTCCTGATAGTTTGAGAAGATGGTACTGATATGAATATCCAGCCGACTGGCGTGAGCTGGGTGGCAGAGAGGCCTCGCCTCAATCAGACTTACATTGACTATGGCGATAAGTTCTTTCGAAAGCGTCTGCAGTCACTTCAAGCTGTTGATGAGGTGGTTGACAGAATCGTGAAAGAGCTTGAGTCTCTCGGTATCATGGATAACACTTATATCATCTACACGAGTGACAACGGCTATCACATCAGCCAGCATCGTCTTCCACCCGGAAAGCAGTGTGGCTTCGAAACAGACATCAACGTTCCCCTTCTCATCCGGGGACCAGGGATTCCCAAGAGCGTGGTTAGTAACGTTACGACAAGCCATCCTGATCTCGCGCCGTCCATCTTTCGCATGGCTGGCATCGCCCCACGACCTGATTTCGATGGCTTTGCGATTCCTCTCACTTCACAGGAGATCAGGAAAGCCGCTACACACCGTGCTGAACACGTTGGCATAGAATTCTGGGGTGCCGCAGTGGATGAAGGGTTAGATAGTAAGTATATGTTAGGGGTGGCTTTTTGCAGGCCCTGCATTCGAAGTGTGCTAACAATGGCCATGTAGGCGTGGCGATAACTAATCTCACACGTACAAAGGAATCCGCTTGCACAGCAAGGACTACAACCTTTACTATGCTGTTCATTGCACGAATGAGCATGAGCTCTATGACATGACTGTAAGGATTTGTTGACTGTTTAACACTGATTCAAGTTCCCTAACTATCATGTCGCAGGTCGACTCTTATCAAATCAACAACCTCTTACCATCCGGTCAAAACGCCACAGGGATACCCGTCGCATCATACACGGATTCTAAAGTCAAAATCAACAACAAAACCCTCCTTGACGTTGTCAGTCGCCTGGATGCGCTCATGATGGTTATGAAGAGCTGCAAGGGAGAGACTTGTATCAAGCCGTGGAAAGTTCTGCATCCTGAGGGTGATGTTAGATCACTGCATGATGCAATGAAGACAAAGTACGACAGCTTTTACCTTCGCGCCGCGGAAGAGAACTCGGTCAGCTATAATATGTGTGCGTCAGATTATATTGTCGCTGAGGGGCCTCAAGATCCTTCCACCTACCAGGGCTACTGATTCGAGGCCAGGAGACCTGGCCCTTGTTCTGAAGTCCTGTATATCCTTATCATTCGCTTTGTTCCTTCTGGGAAACGTTTTTGTCAATTTTATTTTTTTGTCGTGCAGGATTAACCTAGGTGGTGGAGAATTCTATTGAGGTTGATTAAGATCTAGCAAACGGTGAACCGAAAGTGACTCACGTGGACTACGGTCGTCCTCTTTCGAGTACCTAGCCCTTCCAACTTGAAAGAGAAGAGACTTTCTCGCATATTCCCGCATTCTCCAGGAGCCAATGTTGATAAGGCCACCCAATCTACAACGCCAATGTAGCGTCAAATCCCGACAGCCCGATACTGGTTTAAAGATTGAAAGAATGTAGCGTTGGTTGAGAGGAGACGGGTAGCGAAGCAAAGAGGATTCTAGTAAAAGAGTAAACGCTAATTAGGGGATTTGAACCAACCTCCCACTCGATCCCACAATAAATGCCTACCATAATGCAGGCATAGCCTGTCCAGGTTATTGGAAGGGGATCTGCGGCATGCTTCTCAAGTTGCTATAGTAATTACTAATTTTTACGTCACTCAGTTAGCTTGTTGTATATCGCGCACTGCCAGCACTAGGATCTTGTGACGGCTTCTCGGGTTGATCGGAGCCTGAGACCCTTGACCACGAAACCCGATTCGCTGTGAATACGATGCACTCATGGGTTTTTCACAATATCTTAGGCTGCTATAGACTCATTAATATTCAAGTAGAAAGACCCAATTATACAATCTCCAAGTGCTCCTTCTGGGCAGCAATCATAGCGTTCCAAACTTCCATCCCTCTGTTCCACAACGGATCCTCGTAATCGCGATGAATCTTTCCATCCTGATCAAGCCACAGAATGCGGTTCTCCCCTCCGGAGCTACCCCACTCGACCTTTTCCCCGTATAAGAACTTACCAAAAGGCTCGAGAAACTTCTTTGTTATCTCCTTATCAGACTCGCTGAAGTCCTGGCGCCAGCCTGAAGCCATCCAAATCGGCATATCAGCTGCGTGACAAACGCCAACTTCTGGCTTTAGCCAGTCATCTAGCCCTTTTGCTCGCCATGAAATACGGTAGCGATGTACGTTCTCAGAAGGTATAGCCCGTACATCAGCACTCTGTGGCGGGTTGAGAAGCAAGTGTGCAAACCCACGGTGCGAAACGTGCACTTGACCGTCTGCAACAATTTGGGCATAAAGCTCGGCGTATGTTCCTGGCTTGTCATCTGCAGAGCCAGGCTTGGGTACCGGATACAACGGCAGCAGCGCGTCGCACACTATTTTGGGGTAGTAGTTTTCCAACTGAATGTGCAGAGTGGACATTGAATCCGGTGGGTTGACGAGCTTATATAGCTCTTTCTCGTCTGAAACCTCACCCATCATGATCGAGACACCATTGTCGTGCAATCTGGTTGTGAAAGCGCCTGAAAGCAGTGAAGACAGAAATGTGGCAGGTATAAAATCATTGTCGGTGGTGGCACGAAAGGTATGTCGCTGGAGCTTCGGGATAGCGTTGATGAGGTCTCTGAAGGGAACTGCGCGGAGCTTATCGAGCTGTTCTTGAGGCTGTTCCGTGCTAGAGACTCCAAAAATCGAGCATAACTCGTAGAATTGATCCGTCAAGGGCTCAGAGGCTGTTCGACTAGGTTGGATAGCCACAGCATTCGACCACAAATATATTCGTTTTATGATACGCTCCGATTTCGGAAGATGAGTGTCATAATACAATTGATAGAATGTCGAGTTAGCACCCGCGGACAGGCCTCCAACCGAAATGTTATTGGGATTACCACCAAAGGCCGGTATGTACTTGGCGATCCATTCCAAAGCGCACCGTTGATCCCAGAACCCATAATTGCCGGCTGCTGGTTCTTCTTTGATAGATGCGAGGCTTTCACCTCCCAGAAAGCCGAGGAGGTTCAGGCGGTAGGTCGGGGAGACGATAATTCTTGGAGTGCCCTCTCGTAGAAGGTCAAACGGATCAAACTCGTGTTTTTGGCATGCATCACCTACTTGGAGCCAGCCTCCATGAAGGTAGACCTGAACGGGCCATCCTCCATCAGGTGAGGGCGATGATGCCGGAACCCATATATTGAGGTACAGGCAGTCCTCATCCTGAACATTATCGATCGGTGGGGCGGCGTTTGGATTTGGGAGATAGGCAAGACCGTGTTCGTAGTGAGGCTGAGGAGAAATGGGTCCAAACTTGGTATAGTCTCCCGGTTCGCCCGAGGGCGAGTTGAAAGTAAAGTCCGAGGGCAATCTCTTGGGCCGCCGCCATCGAAGAGGCCCAACAGGTGGCTGAGCGAATGGGATTTTGAGGAACCGGTACAAGACTGGCCTTCCACCACCGTCTTCCTGCTTGATGCCTTTAAGGCTGCCAAAGGGAGTTTCCAGAGTGTGGGCGTGGTTGGACGCTTGAGTTGGGCGCATTTTGAACAATTCCGGTGCCGAAAAGTTGTGATTGAGTGAGCAGGCGGTCCTTCTAGATGTTGATGTGAATGCAGATGTAGATGGAGGGTTGGTTGGGGTTGTCGAGATCTTATGCCTCTAGCTCTAGAATGAGGGGAGAGTTTGCGGGTCCTAGTTTTGAGACCCGATCTTGGTATCAACCCATTTTTATACACGAAATAAATCAGCCTTTCCCGTAGTGTCGAGATTTCTGCCCATGACGCCCTATTTAGTCTGAACCAGCATCTTGATTTATCGATGCCAGTACATGAAGATCCAAGGTATTAAACCATATCTGACTGGTCTGGGTAGAAAAACCGTTCTCTCCTGCTACGGGGAAGCACGTCGCGGGTGGGAGCAGACGCGACTACGAGGACGGCCGAAATACAGGGCCTCACAAGCAGACAGTCTTCAGTAGCTACTTTCACTACCAGAGGATAATGGTCGATGGCCTCAGATGGCTGGAAACGTTTTCAAGAGAAGCTTATCGGAGCACAAGCCTTATAGTTGCGGCCTTGGATGTCCAGTGGATCCGAAACTCAACAGCTACATGGTTGAGACGGTCCAAACTAGGACGTAGAATGGATTGAATTGATCGGCATATTCTCCCCTAACGAAGACTCTCCATATTAGTCCAATCTTGGATGTTTTACCCATCTGGACCACCAAGAACTGTACTTAGCTCTCTCATCCGTCGGGGCCAAATTTAAGCCCGATGCTGCCCCTCCCCGTCCCCGCATTTAGATATTAGCTCGCCAACCTCATCAAAGTGTGTAGAAAAACTCCAAGGAGGTGAAGGATATAACATACTTTAGACAGCGACTATCCACCAGTCAAAGCCTATCAGCAAATTGGGTCACTAATGCGGACCTTAAGCGATCTTTGGCTTAAGACCTGTAGACCCAGCGACCAATTCATGAAGTAATTTTCATAAAATTTTAATCAAAATTTTAATAAATTTTGAAACAAGCACTATATTAACTGGAATAAAAAATATTTTAATAAATGCGTCTTAATATTAATCCTAGCTATGTAAGTAGATTTAGATGCAAGTACATACCCTCTTAATCACTGGATCATACAATATTCTCAGTTTGATAACTCAAACTCAAATACCAAGATACGTATGCACCAAGAAGCTTTATCCACAGCAATGGCCCCCGGTGGAACATCTGAAAACACAATTCAATCTAATTAACAGACATTGTCAACCATAACACGACTCAAACAGGCTGAACTAAACGATAATTGTGGGGATCTGACGTAAGGACATGATGAGTTGCTGGATTTATGCGCATCGACTGGTTTGCGCAGCTGCGCAATAAGCCTTGGCTATAAGTGGCTGCTTATCTCGCTTAATGCAGCTGCTCTTTTCTTCTTCGGTCCTGTTACGTTTCTACCTTCACAGGATGATTCCCAGAAACCACGACAATATCGAGCCCATACCAGAACGCCATGATTGCAACTACGAATTTGGCAATGAATTTCACCACTCATTGAGATTTAGAATTGGTGGCGGTGGTGGTGGTAGTGGTGGTAGCTATAGGCCATCAACCACCGACACTCCATCTTGGCGTTGTCAATTTTGTGGCGAAGTTTTCGAAAAGGAAGGTTATTCGACGGCTCATACTATCAACTGCTCAGAAAAGCCGACAGCGACAAGACCTTCAAGATTACTCCACACCGCAGCCGGTGACCTCAGTGATGAGGCTTCTGCTAGTTCTATCACAGCGCCCGCGGACAATCCGATCTCAGATGATCCCGCCTCAAGCATGGCTCAGCCAGTCACACATCGCCATGGCACCGAAGCGCTGGAACTAAGTTTTCCCGTTGACCTAACAGAACTGCAACCCGGGTCATCACAGCGATCGCTCGAAATTAATTCCCAGCCACGATCTCTTGAGAGCACTGAACAGCCCACCCAAGAAGAGCTCTCAAATCGACTTGCGCCGTTATCCTTGCACCTAGATGATGCGGCCAATGTACTTGAAGAGGCGCAATCAAGCTCGGGAGGCAGTCCTTCTTTCGTTGATTCGAATGCAGACCCAGAGGAGCCATCCCGCAATAGCTTCGATTCCAGTTTCAGAGACGATGTTGAGGGATATTCATCAAAGAGCGATAGTGCATCAACAACCGACAGTGGGTCCTCAAGGACGACTCGGTATATGTCCCCTGGAGAGGTTGCGTCTCTCAGAAGAGAATTCCTCATTGATCGCTTAGTGATCTGGCTCCAAGGTATTCTGATCCATAGGTTTTCGAAATGGACATGTGGTGAAGTGAACCCAACATCTGAACAAGGAACAAATTTCACCTCATCTGATGATCTGTCGCAACAAACGGCGTCTAGTCTTCAAAGAGGCAGCAAACGTCAAGGCAGAAAATAGATGAACAGGAGAAAGGAAATAGGCACGAGACGGCTCAACAGAAGCGAAGGAAGGGTGGCGAAGAAACACCAGTCTTCTTTGCTTGTCCTTTTCTAAAACATAACGAGGGACGCTACCGTCATCCTAAGTGGACGTGCTGTTGGCATGGGTGGCCCACAGTACATAGAGTAAAGTATGTTTCGTTACTTGCAAGAGATCAACAGCTAACACTTAAATTTTTATCCAGGGAATACCTTTACCGACGCCACGTGCTGCCAAGGTACCAATGTAGTCGTTGCGGACAGGACCTCGCGTCTCTAGCGGACCTCACTGAACTTCAAAGACTCCTGAGTCCATGTCATCTTAAGGACCTGGAACCTCAAGAAGGTATCGATGAGGACCAGGAGAGGAGACTAAGGGCAAGAATGAAGAAAGATTCAGAAGACAAGAAATGGGCTGAAGTAAACAGAATTCTTTTTCCAGACGACGAAATGATCCCGTCTCCCTGTATGGTTAAAAAATGCTCACTTCTAAGACCTAATGCTCATCTTCTCGACAGACCAAGACTTTCTCTTTTCAAAACAGATGTCCAGCTCTTCACGAGATGGCACAACAGTTCTTGAGAGATTTGAGGCTTTTTCGCAGAACGAATTTCCCAGGCGAATGCGGCCGCACATCGAGGACCTAGTGGATCGCGCAGTTGAACAGACTCTTACGCCCGAAATCCTTTCGCAAGCCTTTGCAAATGTTCTCCAGAGTATGTTCAATACATTTCGAGAGCGAAACGGTGCCTTCGAGGCCAACGCGTACGACACTGCCGCGTCTGAGATACTTGGCACGGGCAATTTGCCACCAGTAGCTTCCGCGTACGCCAATGAGCCAGAATTCTCGTCTCTTCTAGATCTTGAAGGGCAAAGAAACATGGCCACGCCGGACATGCAATTGGTTGCTGACATGGTGGGACAATCGCCTAGTCAACAATTGGAATTCGATTTCGATTCGCTTTCCGAGATTCTTCGGGAGGACCAGGTATAGGTTGAGAATTTGAAACTGAGACTCGTCCAGTTCAGAAATTTATCTACTTAAGGGATCTTGAAGTCAAAATATCTGAGATATTCGATTTAAGTGGACCATCGAATCCATTTTCCTATACGTGATTAACATAGTGAGGGCAGTGGGAAAGTCGTAAGTTGTGGCCACGTCATGTTCGACTACACTCCTTCACCTGGCAATCTAGTTGCACCTTTATAATTATGTCGCCGAAAATGATATTTATTTGAGCGGGGGTGTAATATTTATTCGGCACTTGACTTGCTATCGACTTTGAAGATCAATTTGACATTGAGTATGGCGGCGGCGGTAGGAAGATTTACATAATGTCTCACACGAGAGTCTGCATTCGAGTCTAGAGTATTTAGGAATCAATAGTTCGCGACCTACGCTGCGACAAGATTGGTGTGGCTAGCTGCAAATGCAGCTTTAGTTGGTTTGGCCACGCAATAGGTTAGTTGGGGACGCCAAATGTGTACCGTATGTAACCCAAACGTGAAAGTGGGGAGAGAACTAGCGATAGGTAACGTGAATATTGAACCTGTCATGAGCTGAAAGCATGGTCTCAAACCAAGAGACTATTGCTTCAAGGTTCCACACACGATCAAGTTGAGCGAATAATAATTTGTTACGTGGTGGGCTAACCAATCTCGATAGAACTATTGCTGCAACTAGCCTACTTGTCTCTGTTCCTCGTATACTCAGCAGGACTGGAATGAAAAAGACCGAAACAGTCTCAGTTAATTCGATACTAAAGCTGAGCAAATCCTTCTTTCTTCCAAACGTCTTCATAGTTCCTAATTCTACACCAGTTCCAGATTCAGCAACCATGGCGGCAACATCAGGAGAATGTATTTTCAACCGCGCATTCGATGACATTACGAAAGAGGACATTTCGATCGCCGACAAACCGATAGAAAAATTCCGGTTCCTCGACTGTCGTAGCTTTGCGGAGCGCAAAGCTCTGCGACTTTTCCAGTTCGACCAACTCCCAACGGAAAATTACGGAGCTATTTCCTACATTTGGTCTGGCCTCAAGCCCAAAACAGTCCGACCTCAGATCAAAGTTGCAGATACCGAGGGCAAGGGTGTCGTTGATGTTGAGATATTGAGAATCGCTTGTGCTGCGTTGTTGCCTCACTGCGACTTCCTGTGGGTGGATGTCCTGTGCATCATCCAGGGCGACAGCCGGGGTCCGAATTTAGACAGACCCTGGCAGATGCAGCGCATGTACGACATTTACAGCTCGTGCGTGAAATGCCTCATCGTTCCTGGAGGACTTCAACAGCTCGCAGAACTCACCGAAGACACCCCTTGGGTCCACCGCGCCTGGACGCTTCAGGAGGCGATAGCCCCCAAATCAGCAGAATTCCTATTCTCGTGGGAACATGGAAACTGCATACTACAGACCAACTGGGAAACCGCCGTCACTGAGGTTGAGATGGGAGTAGCAGCAGCAACTGCAGAGATGGAGTCTCTGCTTGCGACCGCCCTGAAGTCAAGCTACCTCGTTTTGAAAGATGGCGCCGACCAGGACTCCCCAGGCGGATCGTGGGAAGGCAAACAGATCAAGATGCTAGGCCAGTATTCTCAGATTCAAGCCTTGGTCGGCGCATTGGACATGAGAGGGAAAGAAGGCATGCAGAATGCCATCTGGCGCTCTGCGTTTATGCGGACCGCGCATGATCCCGTCGACAACGTGTACAGCATCATGGGCGTCATGGGCGTGACTTTAGATCCGAAGCAGTTCAAGACCACTGACAGGATCAAGGCAACTATTGCGCTGATGAGGGAACTTCTGCGAAAAGGCGAACGGGCAGAATGGCTTGGAGTTGCCACCAGAACCAACAGCAACTTCGAACTCTCCACTATCCCAGCATTCCCGGTGAGATCTAAGACTACCGGAAAATTCGAAATCTCCACTCCGGAAGGCAAGAAGGAAGTCGCGACTGTCATGGATGGGTGGTGGATGATCGCGGACACGCCGAGAGGCACGTTGGATGAGGAAGGATATCTGGAGCTCGAGGTTCTGGCGGCCTCCATCAGCAAGTCCGAGTCTGAGTCGCCAGAGTCTGGCTTTGAAGCTGTGAACGGTTCCAAATGGGATATCTTGTCTACTCATCAGGGCCCAACCTACGCTGTCTTCGTTGGGACGAAAACGTTCTACCTCAACGGCTCGGCTCCCACGATGGTAGATCCCAATGACCAGGTCATGATGCTAATTGAGGAGATTTCATCTGGAAAATATCGCAGTCTTGGGTACGCCTTTGTTTCGGAAGAGTTGAGAAAGGGAGGCGCTTGGTCTAGAGCTACGTTCAAGGTTGGTGGACATGGAGATGCAGTTGAAGAGTAACGTGGTGCAACGCCAACAGGACACACATGTATTCTACCATCTTCATAAATGAGTAGCCAAGTCTCCATAACCATGTGCCCTTGTAGCTGGGAAACTTGGATAACCAGCACTAAACCTTGAGCTTGACAAAAGGCAAGAAAGTCTCGCGGTTCTCTATTTCTACTTTCTTCTCACGCACTAAAGCCAAGTATAGATTTGCTTCCTCACAACGCCGTCCCCCTAACACACCTCTCTATGAATCTTCTGTAAAGCTACAGAATCAGACTTTTGAAGCTTTCGATGTCCTCCCTTCTAGTCTCAAAGCTCGTTACAAAGCGGCACAGTTGTTCGTCGTCTCGAATCTCCACCTCATCCGATCCCGGCCATCTCAGAAACACCACACCTTCGGCCTCCAGTTTATCGACGGTGTCATTCTTCAATAGCACAAAGAGTTCGTTTGTTTGGGGCTTTCTGATCAACCGTGAGGAGGCTGAGCGGCTGAATGCGTCCGCGAGATCAGCCGCCATTTTGTTGGAGTGTCGTGCATTGTCCAGCCAGAGCTCATTATCGAAGTATGCTTCAAACTGTGCAGAGACAAATCGTGACTTAGATAAGAGTTGCGCCGCGCGCTTTTGAATGAAAGCAAACTCGTGCGCCTTTTTAGGATCGAAGAGCACAACTGCTTCAGCGCACCAGCATCCGTTCTTTGTGCCGCCAAAAGAGAGCATGTCCACTCCTCTCTTCCAGGTCATCTCCGCCGGACTGCAGCCGAGCGAAACAAGGCCGTTTGCGAATCGTGCCCCGTCCATATGAAGAGGAATATTTTGTGCTTTTGCGACTTTTGCAATCTCGTCCAGTTCATCCAGCGAGTACACGGTTCCACTTTCCGTTGGTTGCGTGACGGAGATGGCATTGAGACGGCCTCCATGGACATCAAGACTTGAGATGCGCTCAGCTTGCCGCCGCAGTTCGGTTATCTCCATCTTCCCATGACGGCCTTTGATTGGCGCGAGACGCGTTTGGCCTGTGAGAAACTCTGGCGCGCCGCATTCGTCCACCATGATGTGGGCCTCATGATGCGCCAGAACAAGGCCTCCTGGCTTTGCAACGGAGGCGAGGGCTAGGCAGTTTGCGGCCGTTCCGGTTGCGACGTAGAAGACGGCGACATCACGCTCGAAGATGGCGCTGAATCGACGCTGCACTTCGAGATCGAGATCCGACGTGCTGTAGGCCTCGGCATATCCGCTTGCGCGGTTAGCGAGGCTGGCCGTGATGGCAGGATGGGCGCCTGCGTAGTTGTCGGATCCGAAATTCATGATTGCGTGTGTTACACCAAGATGGTTGCGGCTAGTTTCAGCGTATGGCAAATAGTTGTGTTTATAAACTCAAACTCCTTACAGCGAGGTTTATTTGACAATAAATAGAAGCAGCTGGCTTAGGAGTCACTGCGCCGTACAGACCAGTGGTGCTAGCTTCTTGTTAGGCACCCGATAAGACCAAGTGGGAGTTTCTGTAGAGTTTACTATCTCACAGGTCGCAGCCGCTAATATTTCTCTATCTTTGTGGGGGCATACCAGAAAGGCGGGTGATGCTGAAGACATGCAGAAGGGCGCGCCCACCAGAGAGAGACCCACAATCGTATCCCAAGCCTAACCTAAAACCAGATTTCCATCATCAAGTACTTACCAATGACTCAGATGCACATCGGAAAATAAAACCATGAGTCTATGGAGCATATAATACTGGTGTAGTACGAGCTATGATGGTCGAGGAGGAACTACTTCATCAGAGCGATGCATGTTATACGTTAGGAATTAGCATGGTGATGAAGAGTCTCGAGTGTGGGAAATTCACACGGCATAAGCGACTCCCTTCAGAAAGGAGTTGATAGTGAAAACGCAAGTAGATTTCGACAAGCACGGTCTAGCATCATTACTTTTCCATCGGTATTCCCGTATCCAAACACCAAACATTATCTCATATACAAAGGTGACTTTCCGGTGGTTATATACTATCCCAACTATTGTTCCTTCTTTCGTTCCCCCTTCTCGCTGCTCTTTCGACATATATCTGCTTGTTTACATGAATCACCATGTTCCCATTTCGGTTCGAGACGCCTCTTTCCAGGTCCCCCGAAGACGTCGGCGATGGTTGAGTCCTGACAATGGATGCGCCGTTGTGAGCTGCCGAGTTCTTGAGAATGTCGTCCGTCGACTCGTTGTCGTCGGCATTTATAGTCGCCAGCGCGGCTGTTACGCTGAAGGGATCCTTTCTGCTGCGTTTGGAAGCGCCCATCTCGAAGGATGCTCCAATGTTGCCGCTGTTCTTGGATGGTCCGGAGGATTTGTAGCCTTTGTTGGTGCCCGAGTATTCCCTCGTCCAGAAGTTGGCCCTGAACATGGGGCGGATTAGGATGGCCTGTCCGACGAGGATAGCGACGAAGTCTTCGCGGCATGACCAGATAGCTGCAGTGGCACCGTTTTTCTCCTATCGATGCATGTCAGGGCCCGTAATGGGTAAAGGAATACATGAGTGCAACTTACGACGAGAACCATGGTTACGCGGAGGATAGCGGCAATCATGATGAACAAGCCTGCGCCGAACAGGAAGAGGAGACCAATTCGTTTCCAGAGAGTGGTCTAAAGCGGCAGAACAACGGGGGCTAGAATCGCCATGATGCACACGTCGGTGACGATGTTCATGATGAGAGCCGGCACCATGTTGAGGACAGACTGTGGTTTGCAAATCGCTGGCACAAGTTAGTCATGTTCAACGACTGAATCTGTACTTGGGGCCCAAGGCTTACATCCTTGATCGGGATACACAGTCCACATGCGATTGTAAGGACGGCATGCACAGAACAAGATCAGGAAGATAGCAACCAGCGTCACGCCGAGCATCACCATGACGGGCTTGATGAACTTCTCGACCCACAAGCCACGGACGACGCGCTGGTAGAGGAACAGCATATTGAACTTGAGGGTCCAGATGAACAGGACGTACGTTGCCACACCAGCGCAAAACCACTGCGTGCCGTAGACGTACGAGGCGGCTTCGTCGTCGGTGAGGTTCTTTCGCTGGTCTAGAGTCAGGGCGTGTAGGTCGCCCAAGCCGCCGACGATGTGTGCGGCCACTGTCATGACCGTGTATGTCAGCTGGAGAGAAGGGGCCAGGTTAGCAAAGTAAGATCGCAGGAGTGAGTCAAGGTTCTCACCCATGAGACGAAGATGAGGTAGTCATCTGGCTGGAAACCCCTGATGCCAATGGTCCACCAACGACAGAATATCCTCGAGAAGATAATGAGTGTCCCAACACCGTAAAGACTCCATGTTTCGGCAAGGGCAGAGTACGCCATGGTATCGGAGGAACCTCAAGCCGGTGAACTGGTTGATGGCACGCAGCTCATACTTTTGAGGAATGACTGTTGGTTTTGATCGCAATCCACGAAACGATCAGCATGCAAAGAACATCAAAATGGGCATTCATCTCCCACGGCCAGTCCCAGGGGGCCTGCGACGCTGCGCGTTGCTTAAGTACCGAATGGCCGTAGCAATGCCGAAAAGCACTCATGGTTCAGACACAGCAAAAGCCGTTGGGAGAAGACCCGAGGTCCAGTTATTTCGATCCAATGACCTCGAAGGCTTTCTTTGGTTCGGTTACTCGGAGAACTCTACATAGTCAGGGGGGCCGGTGTACCCTGCTGGGAGGGTGCGCAGCTAGTTACAGGTTGCAGAACGGCCACTCCAGCAGCAAGGGGAAGAGAAGAGGAGGGGGAGGAGTGGTGAGCCCACTCCCATTTTAGGTCATCGGGATCAACGCTTCTGCGGCTCCGCAAACATGCCATGATCGTAGTCGACGACGAAAAAGCGGGTTCGCAGGGGTGGCATCTGAACGGCACATCCAAGTCGCCGTACTGCGTGGCGTCTGAGTGGGCAATAGTAACTGGTCTGGTGATCAGCAACCGTTGAGTTTCGGCTGCTCGAGAGAGCTGAATGAAGAAGTGCACCATGTAACGTCCCACAGTTTAGCCTAGATCATCAAGCAATCACCGATCACAGGCTTTCTCCTAATAAACATTTTGCACAGACGATCACGACGCATGGCTTGCAACCGTCGACGACACGTTTTAGTTCAGCCAAGAACGGGGATATTCCTTGTGTTGTAGAAAAAGTAAATTCTGCAGGGAAGTCTCGTTTTTCACCTGAAAACAACACTGATCGGCACATGCTAGGCCCCATTTAAACCGCCAAGGGCCGAGGAGTCTTGCGGATTTGGAAAAAGAAACCATAAACGGCCACCCTGCGAATTGGTCATATCGGGAAGTCTTAGGCCGTGTGTACAGGCCACAATTACACTCTAGGAGCGCAAGGGCAGGGTTGCTCCTGAATATCTTTTCCGAATATTCTCGCCGGTCATGCTGAATCCTGTGATGTGGGCTTCTTGGTTGTGGGGCTCGGGCTGGATGATGGATGGATCCTGGCCTTCTGGAGTGACGACGCCATCAAACTCGCCGACGATAAAGTCCGAGGCGGAGAATGAAGCACAGGCATGCGTAAGTATTTTCGATGTCTAGCATGGGGGGGATGGAGCGCTATTATGCTACTTCGTCGTCTGCACTCCATAAAGAACTGCATAGCCCTTTGTAACCACTCACGCTCCTCTATACTCGTCCAGAATCCTCACAAAAAACCTCCGGCGGATTCTCCCGATGGCATCCTCTCTCGCTGCAACGTCCTGCATCAATGTGTCCAGGACCCAAGTCATCCACCCATGCATCATGCACTTTATCCCCACTGCTCTCGTTTCCGAGTCCCGAGTCTCCGGTTTTTAATAAGCGGCACAACGCAAGCCACAACGGGTTTCGTTTATCGTGCTTCCTGCGCTGAAACACAGGCAAACTTGAAACCAGAATGGGCTGTAGATAGGTATCTTGGACTAGTAACTTGCATGCATGCTACACCTGCGGCGTGGGTAACGAAAGCACGTATGACAGAGGCAAGTGGTGAGCAGCATTCTGCCCCGGCAGTACATAGCTCCTATTGCGCTGTTGCATTGCATGCAAACGTGTTAGGCCCTTGCAGAACGCGGATACGCATGACGTTGGATGGATCATAAACCAGGCCAATTCTCGACGCCCATTGGGTCTTCGCCGTCATCTCCATCTCGGTTGGTGCTGTGTGTTGGTCGTCGCAACGACGCATCTCGCGAAATTTAAGCCCCTAACGGAGCGACTTTGCTGACCCGTATCACCCGGGGGTTGCTCGAGAGCCATGGAAGTGGTATTACAACGGGTAGTCCTCTTTGCTTCTTTCTCCTCTTCTTGAATCGATCCCCAGCTTTCATTTCTACTATTGCCCCGTATTCGCAATTTCACTCCATCGCATTACGTCGTGAGACCACCATCGCCATCATGACCTCCACGCCAGATTACAAGATTCCCTTCACAGTAAGCTTAACCAAACCCCGCGAATCTCACTCGATGTTCACATCATCATCTACGTCAGATCTTCCAGAATGTCATCAACAACGAACTGACGCCCACGGCCTCGACCCGGCGCACGATCTGCCCCAGCACTGAAGAGCCGCTCTGGGAGAGCCCCGTGTCGACGCAGGACGATGTCGACCGCGCAGTGAGCGTCTCCAAGGCCGCTTTTGCCTCGTGGCGCAAGCTATCGCAGGATGAGCGCGCCGAGTACCTGGTCAAGTTCGCCGACGCCATCGAGGCCAACAACCAAGAGTTCGTCGAGCTGCTCGGCCGCGAGGCGGGCAAGCCGCCGCAGGGAGGTGGCTTCGAGATGATGCTGGTCATGGGCCTTGCGCGAGAGACGGCCAAGCTGCGGTTGAAGGAGGAGAAGCCCGAGGATAATGAAGATGTCAGTATTCTCATCTCAGACACTGCCTCATTATTACTAACCCCTCACAGCGAACAGCTATTGTACGCTACGTCCCCCTCGGCGTAGGCGTCGGCATCGTGCCCTGGAACTTCCCCATGGCCCTCGGCGTCGGCAAGCTATTCCCCGCGCTGCTGGCCGGAAACACCTTCATCTGGAAGCCGTCACCATACGCTCCCTTCTCAGCACTGAAGCTGGCCGAGATTGGCGCCAAGGTGCTTCCTCCGGGTGTCTTCCAGGCGCTGAGCGGCGAGGACAACCTCGGGCCGATGCTGACCAGTCATCCTGACGTGGCCAAGGTCAGCTTTACCGGCTCGATTGAGACGGGTAAGCGCGTCATGGCGGATTGTGCTGCGACGTTGAAGCGCGTTACGCTCGAGCTGGGTGGTAATGATGCTGCGATTGTCTGTGACGATGTTGATATCGATAGTGTCGCTGCCAAGGTACGTGGGCCTCGATCAATGTACCAAAACATGATATCCATGCCGATGCTCACTCCTCTATAGGTCGCCTTCCTCGCTTTCGTCCACTCCGGCCAGATTTGCATGAACATCAAGCGCATCTACGTGCACGAGGCAATCTACGACAAATTCCTCGCCGCCCTAGTCGCCGTTGTCAAGCAATTCAAGACGGGCGACTTTTCCGACGCCGAGGCCTTCTTCGGCCCGATCCAGAACAGCATGCAATTCGGCAAGCTCGAGGACCTGTACGCGCAGATCGACAAGCAGGGCTGGAAGGCTGCCCTCGGCGGCGCCCTGGAGAAGAAGGAGGGCAAGGGATACTTTCTAACACCAACAATCATCGACAACCCACCCGAGGACTCTCGTGTAGTTGTTGACGAGGCCTTTGGGCCCATTGTGCCTGTCATGAAGTGGTCCGATGAGGACGACGTCATCAGCCGTGTCAACGCCTCCAAGATGGGTTTGGGTGCTTCGGTCTGGGCCACGGATGTTCCCCGAGCCCAGAGGATGGCCGAGCAGCTCGAGGCTGGAAGCATTTGGGTCAACACGCATTTCGAGGTTGCTCCTCACGTGCCTTTTGGTGGCCACAAGCACAGTGGTATCGGTATGGACTGGGGTGATGTTGGTCTAAAGGGCTGGTGCAACCCGCAGGCGTACTGGGTTAAGCATACGAAGCTTTGAGTCGGTGCACCGGGGTATGATTTGTGAGAATAAGCAGATAGAAGATGGAGGTACTAGGATCAGTAGGAGCAAAGCAGCCTTGCAATTTAATGACCTATCAGGCACCAACCTCTTTCTCTGAGTATGTGTACAAGAAAAACAGTAAAGAGGTTCGCTATAGAGAACTCCAGTGTACAGGATCACAAACAGAATATGGTGATTCACAAAGGCAACATTAACAGCACAAGCAAAAAGAAACAAAAAATGAAGGCGTGTTTTGGCTATCTCCGGTACAGGGAATCGAACCCTGAGCTCCGCGGATCAAGATGATCTCTCAAGTTATGAGAGCGCGAAATGTTAGCCATTACACCATACCGGATGTTGTTGAAGGTTTCGCATCGTAATTGAGTACTCAACACTGGAACTTGCTCTGGGAGCTCACGTTGCACAACACTCCATCCAATTCATCTCGATATTGAATACCCCATCTTAAGGATCGCCATACATATTGACAAGCAAAACAGTTCACCAACCACCCTCATATTGCGCTCCGGGCCGCATCATCCCGCTTCAGCCCCACTTCGCTACCGGTTTCGTCTCTCGCGAGCAGGGTAGGAGCATGGTAGAAATGAACTTTCATCGACTGCCTATGAGCATAAGAATGAACATACTACCGATATTGCTTTCTTTGCCAGTACCGGGCTGTGAAAATCACTTTACATTCCTTCGACGCCGCATTCCCCAAACTATCAAACAAGAAGAACTTGGGGGCAGATAAACATCGATGGATGCAGAACAGTCTACCCTATACCGCTACATAGTTCACATCCTACACATCAGATATCGCTGTTCTACCGCACGAACTAATGGTGCAATTGTATGGTGAGTACTTACTCCTTGAGAAGTATGGTTTCAAGTGAGATTGTCTTGTTGGTTCGTTCAGGTCACTGTTCAAACCAGGGGGAAGTGATAAGTGCGAAATTGTGGCGGCTCATGCCATCCAACATGGCGATTATGTTAGCAAAACATATAGTCAAGTGAACGATAGACATTGGATGATTGCTATGTGTAAGGGACATTTCCCATTGAACTTCGCTCGAACGATGCATCATTGTTCTGTCTGGTGTACACCTGGTATTTCCACCTGGATAAAACAATGATCGGGTCCTAATTCCAATGCTTGTCTTTTTTGCATACCATCGTGCATAAAAAATAATGTTAGCTATGAAATAGAGCATAACTGGAGCTACGCGATCCAGACTTTTCAGCGTCTTCAATTCTGCCAAGTGGAGGAGGAAAAAAAAGAAACCACTTCATATAACTGGATTCCGGAGGGAATTCTGGTAACTGCCCCGTACTGGAATCGAACCAGTGATCTTGTCATTACTAGTGACACGCTATACCACTTAGCCAACGGGGCGGTGATGATCGGCGGCGATATTACATCCCAAGTGGGGGAGCATTCCAGGTGGGGGGAGAACAGGGCAATCACCTAATTCACGAAAAGCAAGGCATTGGCGTCTGATCTAGTAAGTTCGCCACCCTTCACCGTAACAACGCCCTTTCGCGCTGGAATTTTGGCGATTTGCAAGTTCTCTCGCGCGATAAAGGTGGTGATGTGCAAATGGCTTGGATCTGACGACTGTGTTAAAGGTTCAAATCCCGTATAACATCTAACCCGTCTAAGACCTCTAAGCATAATAAGGGAGTTAAGCAACGGATTGGGTATGTGATATTTGTCTTAAAGAGAAAGATATATTGGCTGGTAATTTACTATAGATATACTAGCTACCACACGGCTCATAGTGGACTGGATAATGACATTTCATCATTATCTTAGAACTTGTTCAATATTCTCCTTACCCAGGACTTCGGGTTGCCATCCTCAGGTACGTGCGAGGCGGCGTCTTCCTTCTCTTGCTTCATTGCTCGGAATTCAGTCTCAAAGTCCATCTCAGAGAGAGGAATGACCTTGGATTTGAGGAAAAATTTGAAGAATACATATAAAGCTAAAATCGGATCATGAGCAACAGTGGTAATTAATTGGGGTAATGAGGAAAATTGGACTTACCAGCGAAAATAAAGAGGTTGATGTAGCAAGTTACAAAGCCCGCGGCGGTGAACTGCCCTTTGACAAAAATGTCGAATCCTGTCATAGTGTCAGAGGGTTTACCCACTTGTAGATTAAATCTGCAGTTTAAAGAGGGCAGCATACCAGCAAAAAAGACGACCAGCGATACCATAACTAGAGTTGCCCATGACGTATAAGGCTGAAGAGGGCTCTTGTAGGGCAGTTCTAGATTGCAATTGTTAGCGAACATTGTCTCTCGACAGGGATTGGATTAATGCGTACCATCTCGCGAGTAACCCTGTTGTTTGAGTCCTGCGTAGAATCGGATGTAAGTCACCTCGATGACTATCCAGCCAATCAACCCAGCGACGGTGGTGATGTTGACAAACCACCCGAACACGACTGAGGTATTGTTTGCGACATTCAGATAAACAAGCGGCATCAAGACGCAGGTTAACCCGATCGCATAGTGTGGTGAGCCAAATCGGTTGCAACGCTGCATCATTTTGGGGGCGTGGCCGTCCCGGCTAAGACCGTACAAGGTTCGTGAGGCGATGAAAACACAGGCGGACCCGCTGCTAATGGCAGATGTGCAGACAATGGCGTTGATGATGGAAGAGAAAACAGAAATCCCCGAGCGTTGGAACGCAATGACGAAGGGTGACTGCTGCGCGGTACCGGTGGAGACGCTCAGTGAGGGATCATTGTATGGCCTGTTTTGATGTGTCAGTCTATTGAACATGCTTTATGGCGTTTGATAAAATTGAGTACTGACACAATCAGTCCAACAATAAATATGCTTAATACGTAGAAGACAAAGACGCGGTAGAACGTCTTCTTGGTAGCGGCGGGGATGTGTTTCCTGGGATTGCGCGTCTCGGAGCCAGAAATAGCGACAACCTGGATGTTTCCATAGCTAAAGGCTGATGTGAGCATCACCTTCCAGAAGGCTAGAAAACCTCCAGCTGATCCAGTCACAATGTATTGGTTGAAAGCGCCGGGGTTGATCCAGTACCGGAATCCGAGTCGCTCGTGGTTAGGGCCGCCGCCAAGGTCGACGACGAGGCCGCCGATGATGAGGGCGATGATGAGCATAATCTTTAGCGTTGCAAAGAAAACTTCGGACTATTGAAGTTACGTTAGCGACAAATGCATGGACTAAAACGCTTGTTATAGTGCCATTAGTAGCAAGACTGACCTCTCCGTACAGTCGAACGCCGCAAAGGTTAAGCCCGACAATGAACACCAGAAATATGGTGATCCACACACCAGGGTTGATTGAAGTATTCCAAAACTGAATCAATGTGGCAGCAGCACTGATCTCAGCAGGAACCGAGATGGACATGGTGTACCCTTTTCGAGTAAGCTGATGATTACTGCAACAGGACTTCGAGGAGAGATAACATACAGAAATTCCAACCTGTAGCCGCACCCAAAGCCGGTTCGACAAATTTGGTCGCATGCCTGATAAAGCCACCAGTATGGGGCATAAATGCCGTAATCTCACCGGTCGTGTACGCAACGCCGGCGGTGACGAATCCCATCAACAGGTACGCGAGGAGGGCGCCTACTGGGCCTGCGGTGGCGATGACGTGACCAGAACTGAGAAAGAGGCCAGTGCCCTGATGGAATATGTTAGCAACTTCTCCCTTACAGAACTTGGGTATCGTACAATCATTCCCGCGATGGCAATCATGTTGATATGGCGAGCGCCCAGGTCGCGCTTGAGCTCCTCTGAGGGAACGGCAATGCTCTGGCCGTCGGCACATATCTCCATGTCGGGCGCCGAAGTGAAGGCCGCGACGCTATTCTTTTCGTCCTTCTCCATTATCGTGTCCGTTTCTGCGCTGCCGTTTCGCTGTGGGTTGAGGAGGGGCGGATGGGGGCTGGACAATTGGGCCTGGTTGGACAAAAGGTTTTGCCAACAGCCGAGTTATATTCACAATGACTAGGCATGTAGAGCAAGGGTTCCTCCAAATGCTATTTAAGATATGACAGATTAGCCAGCCCCGGATATCCCTATCCTTTCACCGTCTCCATACGATTCTGTCACAGTTTGCTCGATAAGCGTTAGCCAAATTGGGCTGTCGGCGACTTAACACGGCTATCTTAGAACGCCGGTGTGGGGTTGAAGACCGGCATCGGCTGATCGCCGACAACAGTATCCACGACTGAGTCGGCCGATACTCCGAAGGAGTAAGGACAATCGTCCTTGTACTTTATCATAAAGATAGGTTCAAATTCATGGCTCTCGTGTTCGACTCGGGATACTGCAAATCATTTTGTTAGCTCATTTCGCCTTCGATCCAACATGGCCTCCAACTCAACCAATGACGAGTCATTTGAACTCTACGATCTCAAAGTCGAGGTTGTCTGCCCACCGGGAAAGAGAATATTGTGCGGTGCCAACGAGGGCGACTATTTTACTCTTCAAGGAGAAATGCTCCATCTGCCTCCCAACCAAGGTATCAGCATATACAGCCTAGGTACATAAGGCCGAACAACCATGGGATGCAGGTTTACTGACCTTTTGCAGCCTCCATCCTCCCACTACTCCCAGCAAAGCAGCGTATGACTGCCAGAAACGATTGGATGACTACCGACGCGCTTATCGCATGCCCTGATCCTAATTGTCCTTCTCAGCTGAAGATTATTCGAGAAGGCATCCGAAAGTTCAATCACTCTGAGACTACGGTTGTGCCTTTGGAGAAATAATGGGTAGAGACTTGGGCCAGGGTCACTGAGATGCAACAATTGTAGCAATTTTTGGACAAGATTTGCTTGATCTGTGACATTTTGGATCTTTCTTTGAGGTGCTCATAATTATTAGGAGAAAAATACACCATCTTGGAGACTGAAGCCAGCACTAACAAACATGTCCGCCCAGAAATTGTCATCAGTGAATAAGAAGTCTGACCTGATTTGCTGCAAGGTTGGAGAATCTGGTGGACCCAGGTCCTCACTGAAAATTAGTGGTTGACCTGCCTCATCAAACATCCTTGGTCGACTTTGAGGACCATCGGCACCACTTGTTATGATACCCCCGTTAACATCACCTGGGTTACGTTTGTCTTTGCGCGTATTAAAGAACTCTAGGACGACCCTCTCTAGGAACTTTGCTTGCAGTGCGCAGCTAGAGGCAGGAGGCGCTGCCTGTTGGGAGAACACGAGTTTGGCAGCTCTCAGGGCACTGATTGTGCTGTCCTCTATTTCACTGGTTATCGAAGCTGGAGCGGAGAGCAGAAGCTTTGGAGAGAAAGCGTGTTAGTTGATTACTGGCAGATAATTGGTGGTGATGTGGGTTGGAAGTCTGACCTTGATGAGAAATGCGGCGCTGTAAGCGGTCATGACATGGATCGAGTCCTGTGCAAAGTAGAGCCTAGAGGAGTACAGAGACAACAACCTCAACATCTCCATAGCACTTGAATACGCCACCCATAATGTGTCAAGACTCGTGGACAAGTCTGCATTAGGAGAAGCGAGAATCTCCTGCAAGGGCAACGAGAATAGTTGGAGGCGAAGGTGTATTCCGTAGAACCGCACCAAGAACGGGTGGCAAGTGTCCTCCTCTGCGCTGGTATCAGCCCTATAGAGAGTAGGAGTGGACAATAAAATGGCTCACCTGTATCAACCGCTTGCGTCCATATGTCTTCCCACCCTTTTATGCGGCCGTTGATGATGGTGAGGAGTGATTCGATGTTGTGTAAAGGACCTCGACCCTCGCTTGTCTGGGGCTTTTGACTGAGCAATTTGTATACTGCAGAAGTCATCAAGCGTAGTGTAACAAATGCACCCAGAAGCCGGTCGTTGGATGTGACCATGGAGTCTTTGCACCACACATCGATAGATTCGATAAACTCATTTCGCTCCATCATCCAAGGCTTTCCTGTCTGCAAACTGATGCTGTTCCGGAGTTAGTACCCGAAGCGAATGGACGAGCATACCTGGGAGTCTAGTTACCTTCGGTCATATACAAACAGAACATACCATGTTCGTTCAATGTTACGTATCTCTCTCCTCTCCTTCTCCGGCATAGAAGCCCGGTTTTGGACCGAGTACGGCATCAGTCTGTGCCAGCCCAAATCCATGCACATTCGAATCACGTAGCCCAGCGACGTCCACGCACGCGTGTCCTCGGGCTCCTTCCAGTATGTAAGGATTAAGATGGCCTGAGCTATCTCTGTTGACTTCTTCCCGCGCCGAAAACACTCCCCATACAGATTCTGGGCATGGTCATGGACCTTTTCGTAGAGCGCCGGATTGAAAGCTTTTGCAGCCATGGCGAGGATGGTGCTAAGCAGGAAGGGCGACTTCTGTCGTACGTAGGCGAATGTGTGCAGGATAGGATCCAACTGGCTGATGTACGGGTTGAGAACTTCTATAAAGCTAGTCGCTGATGTTAGCCGAGTTCAACATGAGGATGTGTTACGAACTTCTTGAACAAAGACTTGGCAATGGAAAGATTGACAAGACCGAGCATGATGGGATCCTCGGCTGGAGAGAATTGTATATCCTGAGAGCTGGCGTTGGCCGAATGGCCATCTGTTGTGCTTAAGATATACCCAAGTGAGAATTTGCCCCTCATGGCTTCATAGTTGAGAAGTCCAGAGGGCTGCAAGCTCGTAGGCTCGGAATCGGCGATACTCTCAATGCTCTGGCTTGCCGGCGTCCATGAGTCCTGGATCAGCTCAGCCATATCATTCTCACTTCCAGAAGGAACAGGCGCTGATGCTACAACTGTTGATCTTCTTGTCGATATTCTAACTATCATGTCAGTCTTAGTTATGGAGGTCCATCTACTTCACCGCCTACCTTGTGCCTACTTTTCGACCCCGGCGATGCTTCTGGAAGATGCACTCGAGCGATTTGCGAGAACACCTGTCACACTTGGAATCTACGTTGCCATCACTTGGAGTGCATTTCACCTTGATCTTGCGACATGGCAGGCAAGCACTTGAGCTGTGAATCATTCTGCTTTAGATATCTGTGTCTGCGAGCCTGTGGAACCTGGAGACTCACGCTGGCCTTTGGGCCGATGATAGCTGGCCGTCTTCGTCCATCGTGACGCAATGCGGCGCTATTCAGTAGCTTCGCTGTCGTACAGATGTGAGAATGACGGCTTCACATTTCCGCAGCCGGTGTTCATCTGCTGTGGGTTCGTTGTCCTCGGTGAGTTGCCGAAGTCGCTATCTCTTGCCCCTGTGAATGTGGGGAAATGTTAGCGGGTGCCCCATGGCTTATCGCATGACTCGTTGATGGACACCTGATCAGTATTATCAAGACCGGCGATCTAGCCCAGATTTGAACGCCGGTCGGCTATTCTAAGACACCGGCGAGTGTAGTGGCACCATGGACACCTTGCTTGTGATAAACCTGCGTTCATTTACAGTATCTGGCCCAAGAGCTGGGTGATTTCGGTAGCATTGTATTCCACCCTAGCCTATGAGTACATATTCCTCATCCTCACTACTTCATTGAGTCCATTCGCTTGGTAATAGCCAACGTCTACTTCAGTCAACACCTCCATTACGATCCATCACACCTCAGGCTCTGTCATTCCTGATAAGCATGGCGATTCCTGGAAAATCACTGGCCAGCACGGCCCACGTTAACATGATGACTGACACCATCATCGCCAATCTTCCTGCAGAGGGCCTGCGCGCCATTATGCGATCGCTGTTGGCATCTCACCCGGAGGTTACAGGGTCGTTTGAGCGTGAGACGAGGAGATACATCCAAGAAATCTCCGTCGCTGCCATCAAGTCGAAGCAACCAGTGGCCGACATCAAGAACCTCAGGCAGTCTCAGCACATCATCCGCTGTATGGTGGGATCTGGACTCTGTTTCCAGAGTCTGCCTCTACTCAGCAAACTCGCAGTGCAGGGGATGGATATCACACCTGACTCGAAGCAAGTCAATGAGTTAGAATGCTTCCTTGCCTCCGTTGACGGCGACATTGTGCAGACTCTCACGGCAGTCCAAAAGACATTGTTTGTCATGACAGGAGTACGGACATTTTCAGAGGAAGAAAAACTACTCCTGGAAAACCTCTATGTAGCCCTCGTCAACTGCCAAACAATTTCCCGAGAGACCCAACGCGAGTATCCATTTGCCAGAGGATTGGGTGTGACAGCCAACGTTTTCGGGGTCTCACAGCCCGATGTCGCCGTGGAATCCTCGTGTTTTCACCGAGGGACCAATGAAATCCCTCTACCCGTTGAGATCAAAGAAACCTTCCAGCTGAAGGATAGGAGACTGCCCAGAATTTTTTCAGGACTCTGGCAAATGTCGAGTCCCGCATGGGGAGCGGCACCAACTTCAAAAATTGTCAATCAGTTTTCCAAGCACATTCAAGGAGGATTCACCGCATTCGACATGGCAGATCACTATGGCGATGCCGAGGTCATATTTGTAAGTACATTGGACTTCTTGCATTGCGAACATTGCTGACTAGAAGCAGGGCCGTTTCCGGTCGTCATATCCTCACAAGGATGCTATTTTCGCTGCTACAAAATACTGCGTCTTTCATCCGATGGAAGTTTCTCGCAAGGCAGTCCAAGACAACGTTTCTGAGAGATGTAATAGGCTACAACAAAGAAAAATTGACTTGCTACAGTTTCACTGGCAGTTCGTGAGTACTCACACAATCGCTTTTGCCAAAGTGCGGACTAACGGTGTTCACAGTACGATGATAAGAAATATCTTGATGCCCTCCGTTACCTCGAGGATGATGAGCGAGTTGACATGATCGGACTTTGCAACTTTGACACAAAACACCTTGAAGAAGTACTGAACAGTGGAATCACAGTACACAGCAACCAGATTCAGGTTAGATAGACCATTCTGACCTGCTCGCAGCTCATCCAAGACTAATACGGGGACATAGTTTTCGCTGATCGACTCTCGCCCAGCGGTAGAGATGGGTGAAGTTTGTTTAAAGCATAACATCAAGTTGCTTACTTACGGCACACTAGTATGTTCCAATTCATCCTTCTCTAAATTAGTTGGAAGGCTGACCGTTCTGCCATTCAGTGTGGCGGATTCTTGGCAGAAAAATGGTTGAACAAGCCTGAGCCAGAAGTCTATGATGATACAATCACACCAAGCCAACGGAAGGTAGGCATTAGTTATGCTTGATGGGAATGTGACACGTGTTGACAAGAGACGCAGTACCAGGGAATGATTCGGAGCTGGGGCGGCTGGGTTCTCTTCCAGGAGCTATTGACAGCATTGAAGTCCATTGCTACCAAACACAGCGTCGATATTTCCAACGTCGCCACTCGCTGGGTGTTGGATTTCCCCTACGTCGGAGCGGTGATTGTCGGAGCGCGGATGGGAATCAGCGAGCATACCGATGCAAACTTGGCCAGCTTCGGTTGGTCATTAGACCAAGACGACCAGGACAAGGTTGAGAAAATCTTGAACAGGAGTCGAAGAAGAGAAATGTTTGAGACGATAGGGGATTGCGGTGCGGAATACCGGTAGCCGTACGAATAAGTTGGAGCTGCCCAGTGGCCGCGGCGTGATGTGGTCCGTTACCATTGGTACTTTAACTTAGTCTCCGACGGACAGAGTTCTCTATCAACTTCGCCAATGCAATTTCTGGTTACAGAAATAGAGTATAATGAGAGGAAATGTTCTTCTCCGCTTAATTTCTGACTAGGAAGGGCGATGGCCTAGGAGCCCCTTGCATCCTGGGAGTCTGAGCCTAGGTAGGCTGATGAAAGTACGTGGGTGGAGGAGGCAGGGGAAATAGGTCCGGGAGGGACTTTTGTTGCCCCGCTAAGAGATACGAATATTATGCTGTGCTGCAACGCAAGTTCAAGCGGCTGCTTTGTTGGGCATAGGTACGGGCACTTGAGATGTGCTCGGGACCGAGTCGTCGAATTTTAGCTCCCCGCATAACTCGGGCGCGCCCAACACTTAGGTTTAGACTTAAAAAAAACTCTTAGGGACTTAGCTATTGGTTCGGATTCAGATTATCGACTGTGCCAGCAACGGCTAATTGATCGATCTAGGATTAGCGTGAAGTTTACTCTCCATACAAAGAGTATCCAATGATTTTCAGATTTTGTACCGGGCGGGCCGAACCCGGCCGAAAGACTCGCAGGGTGTATGTCACCAGGGCCTGGACTGATGATAGGCTGCATCGTCTGAGAACATTTTCCGTCAAGGATCGGCTAAAGAACGTGTCATATTGACAGGCTAGGAAGCCATCCAATTGGCTGTGCTATAGGCCGGTTATCCGGACGCAAACTGACGTAGCACTGGATCGGATCTCGGCACCAAAGACTGCGCTAACACAGCGGCAACGACACTCCGTAACCGCGGTCCATGGCTGAACTTCTGAAGCTGGATCTGAAGGAATATGCATAAGTGGATCTAGTTCGGGTTAGAATTACCCTCGCGAGCCTCGTCATGGGACGGTGGAAACTCAGCTTCTCTCAATCTGGGTTATTTGTAGAATCGAAATGATGAATTTTGAATCCTTCGACCATCGACTACTCCCTTTCAAGGCTGTACTTTTGTAAATCTCCATTATAACACATTGTATCCTCATTACAGCCCGGGCAAAGCGCTGAATCAGGAAAACAACTGGAATCTGTCGGGTAAACGTCCGCATTCTCACAATGCTCCTCCGTAGATCCTTCGTATTGCAGAATCCTTCCTTGTTCTGGCCCGGAAGAAGGGCCGAACTGGGCAAATCCATTGGAAAGTCTTTGAAATTTGTAAACTTCACTAACGAGGGCAAAGCAGAGCCTAAGGAACATGATGATGGAGCGTTATTCTATATAAACCATGAGAGCATCTGAAACCTGAGCAACATCATCTCTGGCATCTAGCATCCAACATCAGCAACAGAACAAACACAAACCCACCAAATCACTGTTTCATTCTTGCTTTCAATATCTCCACCTACCATCTCATCCAAAATGCAGTTCCAAATCATCACCATGATCACCACCTTCCTGGCCATGTCTCAGGCCGCGGCACTTCCCAAGACGCCCCAGGACGCCAAGTCTGCCTTGGAGGCCAGAGCCTCCATCAACGACTGTGGAGACTCGACCTTTATCAACCAGAGCTCCGGTGGCTCTCCCACTGTTAACGACTGCAGGCAAATCGCCTACAACATCAGAAATGGTGGCACCTGGACCGTTGGCGCTGGCGGCGAGCATCACCAGCTCGTCCAGTACGGTACTTGCGCTTTTGGCGCCCAGGGCGACGGATCAATCAACGCAGCGTACATTGGCAACCAGGATATCATCGACCTCATCAACTCGTCTATCGACAAGTTTCAGTGGAATGGATTGGTTGGTGCAAAGGGTTCCATGGGTTGCCAGAGTTTGAAGGGATTGGTGGGTGGCGCTACTATGAACTGGGGTATCTATCACACTTAAGATTTGCAAAACATTTCAATTGGAATGAAGGAATAGATTGATCTGGCACCGCAAAATCAAATACAAATCTTGTTCCCAGGGACTTTAAGCCCCTCACAAAACAACCGTCCTTGACACATTTCTCCCATGACGTAGTATAGCAAACACAGCACTCGCCTACATGTACAACCTCTCTCGCATAAAAATCTGCGTCTTGAACACAGTTTTCTCCCTCCTAGTCCCACCTTCTGCCGGATCTGTCGATGGAACTGCTATAACCGCCACGTATCCAATGTCATCATCAGGACGAACATCCGTCAGCTGCACTCGAATATGCCGTAGCATCTTTGCTCTCTCTGGGCCGCTGAGCCCAGATCCGCCACTGAGAAGTGGCATGTATGGGCTGTCCCGCGTTATTGAACTTGGAAAGCCCAAAATATCAGGACCGTGGATGAGAACTCGCATCGCAAGTCCCAGTATTGCTATCATTTGAAGAACGAACGTCGTAGTCAACACGACGGTAATCCAGAGACGATCTGCTAGATAACCATCGTACTTCGCTGTCGTCTTGGCTCTCGTGGCGTTCATGTAACCATAATAGCGGTAGGATTCTTGTTTGGCTTCATCCGGAATGGACTCCATGTCCCGGCTCGTGTGGGTAGTTGGAGAAACGTAACGAACCAATATGTATTGAAAGCAGTAGTAAGACGCTTTGAGAAGTTCGTCATACTGACATTTTCCCATGTTTGCCATACCTGGCTTGAGTATGGAAATGCGTCTCCCGTAAGATAACTATCTGTTGGCGAGGCCTTTTGGGGGTCGGCAATTCCCGAGGCTCTTGGCCACAGCTCTCAAATATATCTCAAAGATTCCTCCTTGAGATGCAAGTTATAGAGCAACATATTCGCCGAGCTCTTATCCCTGATCCGTTGTTGGCGCTTTGCTGAGCAAGCCCTCGATGATACACTCGGCCCACAGTTGATTTCGGTTTCAAGCACTACCGGTTCCATCGTGCAGTTGAAGAAGATGAATCCGGCCCAATTCTGAAGACTAGCGTACAGGAAAGTCCATGTCGGAGTCATGTTGAGTTTCTTCCAATCCTCGTACGAAATTGAGTGCGGGATGGCTGGGTATGAGAAATGGCTTGCAACAGAACTGAAATTCGAATCATCGCGCCAATTGAACACGCTGGTCAAGTCCATCTCTCCATGCGATATATAATTAGTATAATTTTCCAATAGGATGCTTGATCCCACAATGCGACAATCGAAGTCAAAATATGACGTCTCCACGGTGAAGTCGTACTGGCTTTGCCGGTGAACATATTCAAACCCCTCAAGCTCCACGCCAAGTAAGGACGCGAAATGTGCGTCGCCACTCTTAAAGAGAATCCCTGTTCACTTCATAGTAGCTAGATTCCGGTCTGCCTTTGACCCACTGGGGAATTTCGGGTAGGCCCCAAAGATCTCTCATAGAACGTTTTGGAGCCTCGGACGACAAGAGATTCGAGGAGTAGAGCGTTTCTATGGCGAATCTCGAGGATTTATAATACTCCCCCGGCGGATAATATGAAGCTTGATAACTCGGGTGTTGATAATACAGTTTCATTACCAATCCTTATACTTGTACTTTGAGCCAGCATTCTTGAAGCGGCTTGTCCGCCGAGAGGAGACAGGGTCCACATGAAGAGGATGATGATGCCAGTGGGAATCTGAGTCTTAACCAAGATGAGTCTCTCAAAAGCGCCAGTGAAGCTTTGGCTGCCGAATATCTGCTCCAGGACAGCGAGGCCAATACCGTTTGGCTGTTCGAGCCAACAACGTGCAAGGTTCTTGAAGAAACGGCTTGCAATGGCAGCACATAGAATGGGATAAACTGTTGGGCTGAGACGGGCCATCTCGTGCAAACTTTGGCCATGGGGCGATATCGCTCGGCCGTCGAGGCGTAGGATGAGCAGAGCCAAGGCTAGAAAATCGAGCAACTTCATCAGCATTAGGTAAGACGGCTTTCAGGGGAACTTACAAATGAAGCAAATGGGTGCTAAAGTCAACAACGCATCCCATAACCATTCAATGAACCCTCCCACGCCTAGAGAATGCAACCGCCGTAGGCCACCATGCCAGTTAGCTAGGACACTCAGGGCGGTTTCGGAAAACAGCATATTCGGCTCGGGCAGAGTTCCAGCGCTACTTTGGGCGATGCTAGGGACATCTTGGCCGGAAACTGGCTCGTAGGACTGTTATTGCTGATGTTGGAAGATAACACTGTGCGGCTTGCCAGACGAGGACGTTGATCTAATATCATCAGTAAGAGTCAAAGATAAGAACTGAAACTGCATATAACCTCTTCCTTTGATGTAGCATCCACAAGAACCTCCAGGAAAGAGCAAGGATGATCATTACAAACCCAGTGCCACCAACAGAAATGCCCACTACATCAGGACGTTGAAAAGAGCCCCAACCAGTACCAGGTGCATCATCGTTGAATTTCGCAACAGTCGTGAATGTTGGAGCAGATGAACTCTATGACGAGGAAACCGGGTGGACGTTGAAAAGAGCCTCTCTCTTGCTTTCATTGGTTGACAAGAAAGTCGGGCCGAGGTAGCTTTCGGGGCAAGCGGTCATTGCTGCGCACAGATTGAATCTTCGATTGCAACAACCCACGAATGGCCATGTCGAGAGAGCAAGAGGACAGGCGTACCAGAGATTATCTCCATGGGCATCGTCGCAGTTATGGGTCGGCAAATTTCCAAGCGACTCAACAGGGGAGTATGCGTTTCGCAGTTGGTCACCAGGGCAGATTCCTGCATCGTCAGCGCAAGGGTCACTAATACAGCAGCCAATAAATTCCACCCTAGAGCCGTCGCAAATATAGAAGTCGCCAATATGGCATCCAAAGCCCCAGTTGAGTATGGCCGTTAAGTTTGATGACATTGTTGTGACTGACAATTGACTTGATCTAACTCATCACAGTAGACTTTCTCCACGTTGGCGAGGTCAGGAGAGAAGTAAAAGGCTCGAGAATGAGGGAAATACATAGACGGGAGAAACTAAGAAAAATGAAAAATGGGAAAACGACACGCATAGGGGTTGTTTAGGCCAGCTGCAGATCGCTTTGCTAACATGCAAAGCCAAGACGAAAATGAGCCCTACGCCGTCCAGCTGAGAGCCCTAGACTCGATCCTTCAAGCCACAGACCCATATAAAAAGACCTTGCTCCAAATGGTGTTCAAGATAGAGACCAATAAGAGATATACGTAACAATGCGGGGATACTTCAACCTCTGTCTCAACCTGTTTGCGTGTCCTTTCTCGAGGTTGGTACTTGATTGTAGGTACTTTAGTATAAGTATATAGTAAAGCCTTGATTTTTGAGTTATAGGCGACTATAATTCTAATAAAATTTAGAATATAAGGACGAGCTATACTATGTAGCACAGACTAGGTACCATAGTAAAATCTCGGGGCTCAGATACTCATCACCCATGGGACGCCCATGTCTTAGCACGCCTGCATTGCTATTCGCTGTTGGCTTAGCTTGTTGGGTATGGATGAAAGGTGGACAAGGGAGGCCAGAGAAATGACGAGAACTGCGGATGCAGTGAAGAAAAACTAGTACATATAAAAGTGGCCTTCTATGTTCTGAATAGTAGTGTGATTTGAGTAGGGGTTGTGTGAGTATTCTGGTATGGAACTGTCGCCTCCATGCCGACCTAGCACTACCTACCCTACACCAAGTCGGGCCTCTGTCACCTATCTGTAGTTAGTGACCAGTGTTTTGAAAGGGAAAGTGCTTCTCGAAATTTTTTTTCCCCCGCCTACTCAATCTCCCGACGAGACAGTTTAGGCGCTGAGGTATCGAACGCAGAAAGTAGGTGATATCTAGCTATGCACGGGTTCAACTGGAAGTGAAGCTAGATGAGACGGGTGACGGGGGACAAAAGCACAACTTTCTGCTTATGGAGGGAATCTTTAGGACGGGTTGGGGTCAAAAATCTACTTCAATTCTTTAAAGGTATTGTACAGAACCATCTCAACTCATAATTATAATAATAAGTAGAAGCACTAAGTTAGTGCATGGAACGTGGAGTGACGGCTGGTACAGGAACAGTCACATCTCGGGTGCCGTTTTTGTACTCCAATGGCTCCATAGGAACGGTTGAGCTGAATGGCCTGTCGTACTCTTCAGTGGAGTGGAGTGACCTTGTGCTCGACTCATTGTCGCCGCCGGATCCTCGACCTTGAAGAGCGCGGACGAACCAGGGGCGTCTGCCGAAGCCCCTCCATGTCCAGTACTCCTTCATGTCGTACTCTTGCGGCTCTAGCCTACCACCTGATGCCCAAACTGTGAGAGCAATTAAGCCGTTGATCACGGTGTACAAGAACAAACCACTGTGTCATGTTAGTGTTGGCCTTTAGTTCACTGGAGTTGTACGTACGCAATCAAACCGTAGGCTACGCTGTACGAGAAGGGGATAAATGCGATCACGGCAAAGGAGGGCAGAGCATCACCGATGTATCGCCAGTTGATGTTCGTTACCTGACGAATCATCATGCAGCCAACCTGTTATTATATGTCAGTGGAGGTCCAGAAAGCAATGGCATGAAGACTTACCAAGATCAAGGTAGACCCAGTTGCCCAGGGCGGAATAGAAGCGAAAATGGGAGCAAAGAAAATAGACGCCAAGAAACAGGTCCCAGTGACCATGGCAGTAAGACCTGATCGTCCACCCTCCGCAATACCCGCGCCGCTCTCAACGAACGCCGTAACAGGAGAGCATCCAAACAGCGCACTAATAGAGATGCACGAGGCATCGCAGCAGTAGGCAATCGTCGACCGGGGGAAGCCGCCGTCCTTGGGATTGACGACGCCGCAGAAGCGGACCATAGAGTAGAGCGTGGCAGTGGCGTCGATGATATCGACATAAAGGAAGGTGAAGACGGCCAGCGCAAACTGAGCACCGTGCTGGCTAATGTCCCAGTCGAGGACGTTGAGGGTTCTCTCGATGGGATGGACAGACACGACACGCTTGAAGAAGTTGAAGCGCGTGTCACCTTCATCCGTGGGTGGGAAGTATGTGATGGATGTGCCTCGACTATTGCAAGTTAGTTGAATGATGCATAGTAATAACAGAGTGGGAGGATCTTACGGCCAAGAAAGAATAGAGACAAAGGCGATGCCGATAATGAAGGCATACTTGACTCGGAAAGCCATCAGATAGGAGGTGAAAACGGCTCCAGCAAAGACTCCTGTCCACATCTATGTCGTGGTTAGCCTCACCACAGTCTGAAAAGGCACTATTGGGACTCACCTTTGGGCTTGTCATGAGTCCTCCATTACACATTTGACTCGCTTCATCAATCATCTCCACAGGGCACCCAGCAATCGCCAGCGGCGTGGCATTCCAACCTCCCGTGATGAGCCCCAGCCCAGCCGAGTAGGACAAGCCAATTTCAGTCAGAAACAGACCGATGCCAGCGCCTGTAGCCGTCTTGATGGTCGCCGGGATCAACTTGACCAGCCACTGACGCATGCCCGTGAGGGCAAGGAAGATGAAGACGAGGCCCTCGACAAAGACGGCCGTCAAGGCCATACCGTAGGGGATCGGGCCGGTGCCGTTGAAACCGACGACTTGGAACGCGAAGTAGGCGTTGAGGCCCATGCCGGGACTATGGACTGTCAGTAATGTTATGGATTTGGTGTGATGGTACCTACGCCAGAGCGACAGGGAGGTTGGTGAGGAGTCCGAAGAGGAAACTGGAGAGTCCTGCGATGGCAGCCGTTGCGGTGACGAGATCACGTCTCACATCTATGATGAAGTTAGTTTCAATGCTGGATGATGATATCAGGTGTGGCCCTCACCTTCTTTGCAAGCAGCATAGCTGCTAATGGTGTCACATTGCGATCGATCATCTAGATCACACTCACAAGGACCACCAGTCTGCGAAATGATAGTAGCCTAGGCTATATGTCAGTCACGGCTCACATAACGAACAAGACCCGAGGGCATGATTACATTAACAGCGACGATATATGCCATGGTCGCAAACGTAGTCGCGCCAGCACGAATCTCTGCCAGCACCGACGAGCCTCGAAGCTCCTTGGACTAATTCATTCCAGTCAGTCGTGTTGCGGGCAAGAAAAGGGCAGTGCAAGGGAGGATTTACGTGACCGCTTCCCTCGAGCCTGAAAAAGCGGCCGAATGCAGACGAGGAAATCCTTCTATCGAAGCGATTGATGCCCTCCCGCATCCTGTGCAGCTTGGATCTGAAAGACGCCATGATGAACTTGCTTGAAAGCAGGAGTTTGATGTATGCGAAGTGTTGTCGTGAGTGCTGTGTGCACTGATAGAGACGTGTCTGTCTCGTCTGGCTAACGAATGTGTGGGGGGGGAGTCCGGCAAGTAACGGACCGTCAAAAGAATGACAACGGAGACAACCGAGACAATGTGGAAAAAGAAAGATCTTGGCAATGATCTTCTCCCAAAATGAGACGACCGAAGGGCGCTTCTTTTATTCCGACCGGAAAGATCGAACTCAACTGGCGTCGATCAACTCGGAGGGATCAGGGGGGGAAGAGGCTTGCTGAAGAAACAACAGAAATTTCGGGTTCCTGTTGACGACAGGGAAAAAGAAACGCCAAGGAGGGGAGAGGAGGAGGGCCTCGGACAGGGAAATATTATGCAGGAACACCTAGTGCCAGGGGGCGGAAGACGAGATAAGGCAAAGACGGCAAATGGGGAGGCAGAATGAGGCCAAAGAGTGTGGATGGTGTGCATGAAATGGTTGCTTCTGCGATGCGTGGGATGGTTTCGGCATTGGGGACCAAACCTCAGCCAGCCCTCTAACTCGGAACTAGGCCATTCTGCTCGCAAGCCACGTTTTTTTGGAGAAAGCAAACAAGTGCCAACTAGACTATTTTCTCTCGCCAAAAAAGACGCCATGGCCCCGCAGTTGGAGGATAGAGTAGAGCGTATTGGGTCCACACTCTCTCTCGCTTTCGGACACGCCGTGACGGGTTTGGAGGGGGACAAGCTAAGACGACGAGTGGATGGGACAGGTGAGGCTTGCATAATGAAGAGGTCCGAGGGAGGCTTGGGACGAAACAGACCCAACTGAGCGGGCTTAGGACGAAATAAGACGCAACTGGAAGAGGTCCGAGTGAAAGGGCTTGACCACACGGTCGGGAAGAGACGAGACATGACGATCCATGACGAGATAGAGATAGAGCACGAACCCCTCGTGGCAATTCACATTTCACATCACATTTCACATCGGTACTAGAGCCGACGCAAAGACCCTATGAAAAATCATGGCTTGGCCTTGGGTCTAATTCCACTTGCTGGCGGGGGGTAGGTGCGCAAAGTGGTGCTGTCAGGTCGGATGCTTAACGGAGGCAAGGCACGGGAGAGGTAACTTATTCTTAGCGGACACTGCAGATCTTATCGTAGTTATCGTTGATTCCCGCATCTGCCTCCCGCGTGGTGATCAGTCATGCCGATCCGGGGTGGAGAAAGTGATGAATCTTTTTTCCCTTCATCGGGCGAGTTTGGGAATCGATTGACATGAATCTAGTCTGTCCAATAGTTCAGTCGCGGAAACACTCCTCGGCATATCACCCGTCATCGTTGGCGATGACGATTCCCAAAGCGACCAGAGGCTTTTCAAGGCTTAGAGCAAGAAGAAAAAGCAACGCCGTCGCGCCCCTCAAGATCGTATGATTGTTCGCCCTCCCTCTGTGTGAGCCTGTACCCCCCGCCTCGGGTCTAGACTTGGTGCAGGTTCGAGACCCTGCCTAGCTGGACTGACTAGCCGAACCAGGCACTAGGGTGCATATGCAGCTAGAGGGCAGGCATTGGTGTGATGGGATCCCTTTTAGCCTGCCGGGCCTCCGATCCCCCCGGAGCACGCACGGTTGATGGAGAGGGAGGGGATAACTCCCGATCCTTGCTTGCTGACGATCTGGACCGCATCCGTCTCCCTGGGACTGGGCCGTGCATGGGGTTTTGTAAGACAAAGTGACAGGACCGGTTTAAGCAGCATCATTCGAAAAAGCTGCATGTTACACCAAACTGGACTTGATTCGGTCGGGTCTTGCAAGCTCGAAAGCATCCTCGTTCCGTATGGCAAGCGATGGGCTTGAGAGGAATCTCACGGAGTAGATCGGACCTTGCAAGGGTGCCAAGCGAAAGGGTGCAAATGTGGCTTCGAGTCCAGCTTCGGACTTGGCAGCGTGGCGTTTGACAGAGCCAGGAGATGCAAAAACTTAACGCTGTCAGCTTGGACTACAAGGGCATGATTTTTGGAGCTATTGCTTTGCAGTTTGATCCACCACCAAAGAAAGCAAAAGTAACCCTTCCCACCCAACAGCATAACACAAACAAACAAAAAGCTGCCGGAACATCCCATTTCAGGGGGATTAATTACAATGCAAACCCGGGTATCAGGGCACCGGCACGAGACACACAGCAAGCCACAATTCACCCAATCGAACGCCCGTCACCCGTCATCCGTCTGTCAAGGCCAACACGTGGCGGAAGCCACAAATTGGGAAACCTCACATTCTCTTCGCCAGACTCTTCAGCGTGGCGTTGTCTCAGGGGGGCGTCTCTCAAGGGAAGACGCCGTTCTGGATCTGGCCTTTACTGTGTGTGCTACTTGCGGGGATGTTTGATCAGCGGGCTACAGCGCCTAATAACCCTTTCGCCCATACGAGCTCCGTAGCGTACGTCTAACACTCAGGTGGCCTCGTTGTCAGCTCATGGCCCCCCCCGTAATTACTACCAGTTTAGTACCCGCGGCCCTTGCATCGGTTCCCAGGCGACTTTGATCCCCGATCGTAATGGACCATGGGCATCGGGGACTAATAAACATCCCTACCTCTTTTGTTTTTCTACCCGTGTCGCCCAAAACTCACTGCGGTCTTCGTCTTCGTCTTCGTTCCATTTAGCCTGTGACTGACACACTTGGCGTCGAAGCATACCTGAGCGCGTGTGCCTCTAGTCCCAACACTTTCACCCAGTGTCTTCACCACACTTCGAGCCGTCCCGAACCATCTCTCAGACCGTACCTTACAATTACACTTCCCCGCAAACCGATACTACTTTCATCACACAGTATCATAATTACAAGGCCTGTTTAGGGAGCTTTGCATTCCAACACCCTCTCGGCACGACCCTCCACCACCATCGCATGCCACGGACCCAACTCCGTCTCCGAAAGCACCCTCAAGAAAGACTCGCCCGCCCATCATGTGGGAAGTCAGCTGGGACGATCCCCAGAGGGAGTCAAGGAAGGAACATCGCGAGAAGAAGTCGAGTCGACGAGAACAAGAACCCAAGAAGAGTCGGAAGATGTTGAGTTCTAAGCTGGGCCGTCGGCCGGCATCACTCGAGTCCAAATCCTCATCCGGCCTCGACTACTCCGAAACCGAGAGCATAGACCAAGGTCTCGCCATTGCTGCCGCATCGCTGCGTGCTGCTAAATACTATTCATCCAAAGCGGCTTCTATACTGAGCAGCGACATCGACATCGACAGATGCTCGAGCATCTCAGCCTGCTCTGAACTAGTGGAAGTCGTGACGCCCGACTTGTCGTGCACACCCACCTCGGCTGTCGAATGCGCAATTCCACAAGACTACTTCACCACATCTCCCGAGTCATCAGTACCCCGACGAGACAGAGGTATGTTGCTCTAAGCTCCAAACCTGGAACGTGTCTAATTGAAGATAGGACTCCAATTGCCTCCCTCCGGAGTATGGCATGACCCCTCGATGCTATCGCCGCCTCCGTCGCCATCGTCCGCATGGTACCTGCAGTCATTCGACCCCGTGGCCTACATGTCTGCCAACTATATCCAGACCATCGGCGCAGACTCGTTCATCACCAAGAGAACAAGAGTGACGGTCTCGCCTCGAACGGCCGAGGATGCGGCGACAAATATGGGCTCGCAGATCACCATCACAGCCAACAAATTCGATGAGCCTCCTCCACAACGGCCAAGTACGGCTGGGACTATGTACAACATGTACGTGTCTATGGATGCTGTTGCTCAGACGACTCATGAACTGACCTCGGGTAGAATCCCTCCTGATGCGATCGGCTCGCCTGAGGGTCTCGTCCCAACCCCCCCAACAGCAAAGTCGTTAAGGCGAGTTCCTTCATGTACAAGCTCCATCTGTACAACCAAGTGGGATGGCTGGAGGCCACCAGATGCATGGGCATAAGCACATCAGTCAATTTCAATTTCGTCAATCTTTTCCTGATACCCTTTCATACCGAGTCAGTTCAACTTGGAAACATCGCACCGTCCATCCCATTTAGCAGGACACGCAACGAAGGACCATCGCGCTGCCGCGAGAAGCGTCAACCTTATAGATCTCGTGATGAGGACTGAGAGCATTCTGAAACGCGCCAGTCAATACCAAAGGCGGGGTAACAAAGGAAGCCGCGGATGCGACCACTTGTCCATAGCCGGAGGTTGACGCCACTCGATCCTTGGCCCAGTACTACTTCAACAAGCCCAACAGTGGCAACATTTTTTTGTAACGTCTTCTGTGAGGAGTGGGATTACAAGCGACGATATTGTACTTAGCGGCTCGTCATTATATCGAATAAATTTGTCTCGGTTTCGAATACCCCATTGCCTAGCATGTTTCGTCCCGTCGGTAACCGTTCTCATACCTTCCAGCTCACCAGTGGCAGTCGCATGAGAAATAGCTCCTAAAGGTGCAATTGCATGACCGTCGTCTTTTGAGAGCGAGTTGATCATCTAAGACTATATAGTCGATGCGTTGGTCCGACAAATATTTCTTTTGTACCTATTGCTCTGTTTAGCGTTTACCCAATGCACAGTATCCCAACGGCAATGGACTTCATTGCTTGCTGCTGCTTGAATTTGGTAGTAGATATGTGTCACAATAGACACCCTGATGCATGATGGATAAGAGATAGGCGATCTGCAGATCAGATGGTGCCTTGACACTCTTAAAGTTTGCAGGGCGCGAGAAAAGTGATTCACATATTTTGAGAGTAGTATGTGAATGACCCAAGTCCTCGTATATGCCCATGCTCAATTCCATTCGGCTCCGTTAACTTCTAGGCTACTGTCCGCACCATCGAGGGCGAGTTGGTTCTTTCATAAAAAAAAACACTTTTTTTCACATTTTAAGCATTTCAAATCCTAATGCTTTTACAGTTGCTTAAATTAAGAATTTCTAGCCTATGCGAGCTAGGAAGCTTAACTCTTGATGAATAGATTGCTGGCTGGCCCTAGGAGCTGGGACCCGATTCTCTTTCCTTCAAGACCTTCTGCAATCAAAATGGCTACGCCTACTATCCTAAGAATCGTCATCGGCTCCCCATGCGGCTTCATCGCCGCCGAAATCTACGACTATCAGATCAGTCGCCAAACGGCGGGGGCTCCGTTTACGAATTATGATTCTGCAAAACATTCTCGTGATGACCATTCTTTCAGAACGTTTGCAGACCGCTTCGTGCAGTCGTGGTCCGATCCTAGAGTAGAACTCTGCAAATTCCAACACTGCTGCATGAGGGACAGTGCATCCTGTTGGTAGCCAAGGTGGTACCGAGAGATTGCTAAAGAATGCATAGCAAGGGAGGTCTCCGGGTGCTTCTCTCCGAGCACTTTCCGGTATAGATCCAACGCTTTAACCAGTATCTGGTGGGCCTCAGAGTGTCGCTTCTGTGCCTGATATGTTTCTGCGAGAGCTCTCATTACGACGATGGTACCCGGATCCTCTTCTCCGCGTACCTCCCGAGAGAGATTCAATATGTTGATATACATAGACTCAGCCTCGCAGTATTGGCCCTGCCTGCTATATATGCCTGCACAACCTTCTAAAGCAGTAATTGTCCAATTATGTCTGTCTCCGAATGCGTGCCGAGATAGGCCCCAGGCTTCAAAGTACAGACCTGCGGCCTCGTCATATCGAAGAAGGCGAGAGTAGACGCCTGCGAGGCGTGTTATACTGTCGATAGTGAGTGTATGATTTTGGCCGAGCACTCCCCGTTGCAGGTGTAATGCTTGAACAAACATCGACTCGGCTTCAACCAATCGGCTCCGTAAAGAGTATGTCGATGCGAGGCCTGTCATGGCACCAAGCGTATATGGGTGCAGTTCCCCAAGTGCTTTCCGCCGAAGGTCCAGCAATCGGGTATCTATCGACTCCTTTTCCCTCCAGCGCCCTTGAGAGAAGAGAAAACCGGATACGGCGTACACGAGTGATGCTGTCTCAACTTGTTTGGCGGACAGCTCAGCCCACTCTGCCACTCGCACGGCATGTGCTAGATACTTCTCGCATACTTCGCGTGTATGTGGAGTCGACTCCGGGAAAAGGTTGGACATGACTTGTAGAGCGATACCTGAGAAGAATGCCTCGCTGGTATTCGCCAAGTTATGCGCGCCGTTGTCGTCTCCTTCGATCACTGCGGTCCATTTTTTAAGGCTCAAACCGTATCGCGCAGCTTCTTGGACTAGCTTGTGCATCTCATAGATTCGGCTGCCGTCATGCATAACGCAAACACCTATGAAGGACAGCTCTCTCAGTCGTGTGACGGCTTCGGTGATGGCTGAATACTCTGGCTCTTCGACGAAACCGACTTTGCTGTATCTTCCAGCGGCTGTCAGGATCTCCTCTCCAATGTTCTGATTATCGAGGTATGCAATGACATGGAGAATTCTGTATGCTCTCTTGTTTTCATTTTCAAGGCGGCGTATCGAGATGTTCCACGTGTCCAGAATGTTATTTGTCACATTGGGCCTTCGATGTCGGTCGTTTTCGGTGACTCTGAGAACGTTGTATCTGCTCTCTGCTAGCAGAAACAAATAGTCCTTGACTGATGTACGTGTCCGCCGCATATACGCCCCGGCCTGTGAGACGGCTAGTGGAAGCCACTGGAGCTCCTCAAGTAAGGTAGCTGTCTCATCCTCTTCATTACTAGTCTGGGCGTTCCTTGTTACGTGGAGAAGGCTTTGAGCTTCTATCGAGGTCATACGGGCTACCGGGATACCCCGCCGGGCACCGATCAGAGTTCCAACGATTCGTTCGTCACGACTCGTCCATAAAACTGTTCCTCGGGGGACGTATTTGTATAAATTTGTGGTTTGCCCCGATGTTTGCCCCGATGTTTGCCCCGGTGTCTGCCCAACTCCAAAGAGTCGCAAGTCATCAGCGTTGTCGATGATAAGGGCCCATTTCGGTTGCGTCTCAATGCGTCGACAAACTGCAACAAGTAGCGCTTCGGTATCAAGACTTCGATCTATACCGAGCTCCTGTGCGATGGCTTGATAGTCGTGGACGAATGTAGCTTCGCTGTCGGCATGTACCCAGAAGACTGAGCAGGTATCGTCATTGGACCGGCGGTATGCGTAATCGAGTGCGATCTGTGTTTTTCTTGAGCCGTATTAGCAATCACCCATGTGCTGGCCATGACATGGCAGAGATGGAGGGGAAATGGGAGTATACCCTGACCCACCAAGGCCCCATAGCGCGGCACTGCAATGTCTTTCTGTCTGTGGCAACAGTTTATTCAGTTGATCGACAAGGTCTTGGCGATGAACAATGTCCTCATTGCGAGGATATGGAATGATGCGGACGGTAGCTTGTGCTTGTGCTTGTGTTTGAGTCGATGGTTGGGTAGGTGAGTGGGCTGAGAGATGCCCCGTTGGCTGGTGGAGTGAGGGGTGATAGTGGACGTCGCCATAGACGTTTCCCTGGAGGATGTTGGCATAGTCCCGGAACTGGCTATTAGCGACGGCTCTTCGGGATGACTCTGAATGGCCCATGACGATGGAAATAGACCAAGACCACCATCCGTTCTGCGATTTGGATTGAAGTTGACAGTGGTATGACCAGGCTCCAAGATGGGGCTGAGACAAAGCCAACATCAGGCTGTGACTGCTTTTCAGCTCGCATAAATGATTCGCCGGGATTCCGTCGAGGCCTCCAAGCTGGCCAATGGATTGGGACACAATGAAACTATCGTCAAGCATGCCAGACTCAACAGGGTGTCAGCGTAGCTCATTATTGACCGCGTGACTGTTAATTCTGTATCAGGATTTTTGGGGTGACTGATACTTGAATGTCGGGAGAGGCGATTAAGATCGAGCAGATGGCGGTCCGAGCCGCACGTTCAGTGGGCCAATGAAACCCAATTATTGCCCTGGCTACTGTGGTTAATAATGCCGGAAGTCGTGCAAGTCCTTTGCGAGTAACATCGCTTCATGATGATGCTAGCCGTCCCACCTGTCAAATTACTACATGGTCAAGATGTAAGCAACACGTTTGCGATATTGTCGGCCACAGAAGGCATCTGCAGAAACAGTCACGTGAAGTAAAAATATTTGATTACAGGATTTAACCCCTCACTTTGGCGCCCAGAGAAAGACCAGGCTTGGCTTCAGCGACCAACAGGCTGGGGCTTGTGGCAGAAACAACTTTCATGATGGCCTCTCTACCCCAACCAACACATCGCGCAGACTTTCATGTTGCAATAATTTGCGCGTTGCCAAAAGAGGCCGATGCTGTAACACTGCTTTTCGACCAATTCTGGGACGATGATCTGGATCCGTACGGTCGCGCTCCCGGTGACACAAATACCTACGTGACAGGTCGTATAGGCTCGCACGATGTTGTGCTCGCTGTGCTTCCAAACATGGGCACAACCGGTGCGGCAGCAGCAGCGGCTAGTTTTCGGTCAAGCTACAGTAACCTCAAACTTGCATTGCTCATTGGAATATGTGGAGGAGTCCCCAATATCGCCGGGTATGATGCATTCCTGGGCGACGTGGTGGTGAGCAAGACGATTCTGCAGTATGACTATGGCAGACAATATCCTGGAAGCTTTGCCTTGAAGAATACCGTCGATGACAGCCTTGGTAGAGCGAATAAGGACATTCGAGGCCTGCTCGCAAGTTTTGAGACAGAGCTTGGAAGAGAACGACTGCAAGGCAAAGCGGCAGCCCACCTCAAGCGTTTGCAAACCGCAGCTGTACGAAAACGACGGCGCGCCAACTACCAGTACCCTGGAGCCGCCGAAGACAAACTGTTTTCACCGGGATACATCCACAAACATCGGACGTCGTGCAACACATGTGTGGACGATCCTGTTGCCTTCTGCGAGTCAGCCTCCAAGGCATCTTGCGCTGAGATTGGGTGCGACGAGGCCAATTTAGTTTCAAGACAACCTCCATTCGCCGACGGCGATTACACCCCTGAGATATTCATCGGATGCGTTGGCTCTGGCAACACCGTTATGAAGTCTGGGCAGGATCGGGATCGAATAGCCACGACACACAACATCATTGCCTTTGAGATGGAAGGGGCCGGGATATGGGATGAAGTTCCTTGCATCGTTGTCAAGGGAATCTGCGATTACGCCGATAGCCACAAGAACAAAAAGTGGCAGGACTTCGCAGCAGCCAGCGCGGCGTCTGTGGCGAGGGCGATGCTCGAGCGATATGCTTTGAGCGACAACGCCAGAGCCACAGATCAGAACCCTAGCAGCGGTAGGATTTACAAGAACCAATACTTGACTTGGTGCTAACGTAAATGCAGAACCAGAGCGAGGGAATTATGGGCGAAGTATTTCGAACAACTCGTTTGGAAACAATGCGCATATCAACCAGGGTGATGTTAGAGGGAATGTGACGTTCTGACCGTATTGGATGATGTTGTGTTGCGCGTTGCGCGCCTGTCAAGGTGTCGAGAGGTCTAGCTGGGATTAGATAAGTTGGATGGAATAACCAAGCTGATCTAATTTAGATATGAGTTGCTGGTGTTTGAACATTTTCCTTGTTGTTTACACTTGCCGACAATAATCACTTACTTTCCTGAGCCATTCATAGATACCTAAGCTTTTGAATCTGGCTCTTGTCGTTTGACTATTGGCATTTGGATGGTAAGCCATAAAGTTGGCAGAGGAGTCGCGTGCCAACGCAGAGAATAGCACGTTTGGCCATGTTAGACGTGTTAGCATCTCTGACTCTCCCACCGGGTGACATCATCACCATCATGCAGATCCACAATTGCGTGCTGGATCCCCCAATCTCCAAATGCTCTCTCCTAGTGCATCACCTTAGTGGGATGGGTTGACAAGATTGGTAAGGCAACCCAAAGCGGGTAATAAGAGCCGATTTCGCACTTGTCATCATTGGAACCGCCGCAGACCCCGCGCATAGATAATAGATACAACAGACATCATCACCTCCCCATTCACACTTCTTTCCTAGCCTAGGTATGCACAAGGTCTCTATCTAACTACGAACGGGACTGTTGCTTGGCACCTGACAGCCTTCCTGAGGTTTCTAAGGGGCAAACCGTTTACCAAGCGTTCTCCCCTGGCGGAACATATTTGCAGACATGCTCGAAATATGGTGTACTGGTGCGCCGTACGAGGCGAGTCACTGTTTCAGCAGGCTAACAGACCTAACTAGCTAACCCATCTGTGTAGATCGGCCACCAGCATGGGAATCAGGCCAAAGACAAGGTCATTGGCTCGCTATCATTCTACAAAGACCTCTTTCAATCTACGTGCGACATGAACTGGGCAGATGTGTCTCAACAGGCAGCGACATACGTTGAGTCTCTCCAGAAACTGTGCCCTCGTTATGTAGAGGAGATTCAGGGCCTAGCCGATGGAGCTGGTGTTCAGTTCCTCGATATTCTAGCACTCAACGTCCGGACCGAAATCATGTTTGGCCTGTTCACAGATAACCCAAGTCTTGACATCAAAAGCGATGGATGCACCAGTTTGGCATGCCCGGACCCTAGAGGAACCATGCTGCTCGCACAGAATTGGGACTGGCAGGTCAGGCAAGCGGCTAACCTCTTTGTCTGCCATATATCCCAGCCCGGCACGGCTATACCTGATATCGCCATGGTTACAGAAGGGGGTGTGATTGGAAAGATTGGCCTTAATTCCAGCGGCGTCGGCGTATGTCTGAATGCCATCCGAGCTCGCGGTCTCGACTCCTCCAAGCTTCCTGTGCATCTTGCGTTACGGACGGCTCTCGAATCGAAATCTAGAGCGGCGGCTATCGAGCGGATCAATGCTGCTGGAATAGCGGGTAGCGCGCATATCCTCCTGTCTGATGAGTTTGGGGCGACGGGTCTCGAGTGCACCAGCATCGGCATCAAGGATATTCAGATGGACGACGATGGATCCATCGTTCACGCAAATCATTTGATGCTCGACCACCCCGATGTAGATGAGCCGGTGTGGCTTTCAGACTCCCTGCATCGCGTCACACGCATCGACAAGTTGCTGAAAGAGAAGTCGTTCTCATATCCAATCACTGCCTCCTCATTATTCGAGCTCTTCAAAGACGAAGACGGTTTCCCAGAAGCCATCAACCGCTGCCAAGTAGACACGAGCGATGTAGAAACCTTGTTCAACATTATCATGGATTTGGGCGCAAAGAAGGCCGTTGTGTCGGTTGGGCGGCCTACAGAGTATACACAACGGATCGAGTTGTCATTTTGAGTTCAGGTTATGTCGAAGTTGAAACTAAGGTAGTATAATTATTGAAATTCCATACTTGCTCTTGCCGGTGCCCTTCTTGCGCGTGAAACAGTACGTACATGGGGGTTGTGGATGAACAACTGGCACTGGCTAATGCATTCAGCAACAACCTACAAGGTACCGCGCCTGGGATGCGTGTATGGGCTTGCGTCCTGCTTTCCCCATTCCCAAGAGTCGTATTCCTGGCCCATGATCTTCCGTTCCAACTCCTCCTCAAACGCAAAGGGATCTTCGCCCTCCAGTGGGAAAATCGGCCACGGTGCATAGATTAAAAGGGCACGCAGCTGAGGGCCGAGCCTCTTCAGCGGTCGAAGGACGCGCTTGTACGTCTTCCACATTTCCATTTCTGCAAAATCATCTCGCGTCGAGTGCGCTCGCACGAGCCAATCTGTAAATGGGTCGGTTGTTCGGGCCATCTCCATACGCAGAGGGTCGTGATCGGCAAAGTGGACTTCGAGCTTCAGCCGAGGAAGGTGTGCTCGCTGCGCCAGGTCGTTGACGGCCTGGGTCCAATCGTAATAACCGCCCGGACTCGATGGCTCCGACCATAGAGAAATTGGCGCCAAGGGGGGGGAAAACAAGAGTGATGTGGGTAAAGTTCGACATAAAGTCACGCGGCACATAGCCCATGAACGATGCAAGTGGGAGTGCGTAAATGCCGTCATCTTCTCCGCTGAAACAATACATTCCACGCTGCTCCTTCCATGAACGAGTGAAAGGGAGCAGCCGAAATTCGTTGCGGGCATAAAAGACGGACCTTGCAGCCACTGAGAAGGCTTTGCTGACCAGGAAATAATTTATTGGCCGCTCGTGACATCTGCAGCGCGTGCTGAAGGCGGTTCTCTGCCATGAAATGCAGAAATATTCATCGTTCACGCTGAAGCCGTCATCCATGCAGTCACAGAAGGCTGGGTAGTCGTATGGGTCATCATCTGTATCCCCAACTCGCTTGTAAACGCCGATCCGAAATTTTTGCTCCGCGTTCCATGTGACATATCGATATGCGGTAAGGGAGGTGAACTCGAGGATTCGTATCTGCAGTTCAGGGGGCAAGTCTGTGAAACGGAAGGGGGGATACTGTAACTTGTTCATCAGGCGTAGCGCGGCTGATCGTGCCAAAGACGACAACTAGTCGCCTTTTAGCGTATCGTCGAGTTGAATGGATGCCTCTTTCAGTACAGGCATGTCGTCCAATGGATCGAGAATGGCGTGGGCGGTTTCTAAGTCGGCAACTTTGGCGACCAGATAGAACTTGAGTTGACCCGGGGTAACATTGGACACTAGACGGGCACAGATTCGCTTCCAGCGCTCCAGTGTCTGCTTGTCAGTGCGAGACAACATGCTCATTGCCTTTGCGTGTTGTCTGTCGCCGCCAACCAGCTCGACAGTCTCCCAGAAATGGCAACAGAGCGGTCTGGGCCACGGACGACATTCGTCGCATTCTTTGTCAAGGCAGCGCTCTTTGTCGCAGAAGGGCGTCAGGCAGCTGCAACGGCGCAGGCTGACTACGAGAGTCCTCAGATGACTGAGAGCCGCGTCACTGAGCATCTCGAGTGGACGTAGGCCTCCGCGCATTACCAAGTCCACTGCGAAGGCGTTTTGGGCGTACAATTTAGCCTCGACCTCGTCATGGATGAGGCGGGACCCGGCCCAAAGAAGTGCCGCAGGAAATGGTTCTTCGATGAAGCCAGGGCCAGCTTCGGCGGCGTGGCAGCATAGGTACAAATCAGAGGCGGTTGATGTGTTGTTCGGCTGCTGGTCGTCATCTTCCCACCACTGGTCAGGACTCGAGACCACCCAGCAGTTGAGGTTGATGAACTTGTCGCCGCCCACATTGGATTCATCGTAGATCTTGTCCCGAACGTTCTTTGGGAGATCGAGGAAGCTGATTCGAGGAGTAGGTTTCGGGGGACTGGTGGAAGGAAAGAAGTCGGTGATTCTCGTTTGTTGTTTGCTGCCAAGGCGAGTGCGCGACGTATGGGACGGGGTAGGGGTCCGCAAGGCTAGGGCATCTCGGCTCGATGTTGTGGCAGCCATGGTTTCGGATTGAGATGAATGAATATCACACGAGATAGTTTGTGTGAATGATGAGAGAAGTGAGAATGAGGGTGTCGTGGAATCTCAGAGAAATCGGTGTAGTGTTGATGTTTGGTTTGAGTTGGGTTGGCAAGCACGAGTAGGCAGCAGCACGTGATCCGTGCACCTCGTTGGCAATGCTTCAGGACATTCCCGTGTTAAAGATCGTGGGCAATTTTTTGTATTGTAAGTGTGTGAGATGTGTGGTAATAGAAAAAGTCGCTTGAAATCACGGTTGTAATTATGTTAGGGCGCTGTGTAGGATGGGTCAGATGGGCAATCAGGGGTGTCGCGTCCGTTGCCGAAAAACCAACCAGTTGAAGGACATGGCGATTCCATCGGCCTACGCCATGATTTCTTGACCGGATAGAGGCATGAAGCTTGAAATAAATAAAACTTGAACCCTTGGGTAATAATTTCCAGGGGAGTCTGTGTTTCTCTGGCTACCAGAAAAATTGGTTCGTGGATCCAGTACGAAACAGGCAAAGGCCCAGTTTGATTGATGTGCAGCAGCACTATACAAGGTCTAGAATAGTAGAGTCGAGCTCCTTGAACCAGTTCAACTCCTTTTGGATTCTCTGTTCCCACTCCTCGTCGCTCTCATCGTCTTGTTGGCAATTATCGCCAGTTACCTCAAAAACAAACGTGCCCAACCGCGAAAAAGTAGGCGTCCTCTGCGCCGCGCCACCCACCTTATCTACTCGACGTCGGAGAACAATCCCATAGCTCGACCAAGTCGGTCCTTCGTGCATGCTCAGAATCTCAAGGGCCGAAATTTCCATCTTCTTGTTGTCTTTTATGAGCTGCACCACTTCTTCGCAGTCGGGATAGAAAGCTGCGAGTCCGTTACAACCCCCCGCCACGCTGCGCCCAAAGATCTTCACCTCGTGATCATGGTAGGCTATCTCGTTTCCATCTGGGCGCAGTGCTTTGAGGTCGTACACTTCCGCACGGGCGAGTCTTCCCTCGAGTGTGAGCACTCCCGTCCCTTCTTCGACAGCCCCAAACCGCGCCAACGTGTTTTGTAGCGTGATTTTACTTGACAAGAGGTTGACCCTAAGATTTTCAGGCTCCCAGTTCTTGTAATGAACGTAGTGGACCCAAATTGGAGAGTTCACTGATAACCATGACCACGAGGGGCCTTGAAAGGTCTGTGGGCGTTTTAATCGCTCGAGCGGTGGGACAGCCCACAGCAGTCCTGTGTGGATGTGCGATTTCCATATTCCAGCAAGATACTCGTCGTTGATGAGAGTGCCAAACCACTCGGCGACGCCTGAAATTGCCAACGGTCTGTCCGAACTTTGTGTCAACTTTCGTTCGCAGTAGATATTGACAAGGTGGTACCACATGCCGATATCCGGGCCATCAGTGGCAGATAGGGAATGCCTCAGAGTGGTCAGCTGGAGCTTTGTGGGACTCCATTCCACCTCTTTTCTCCAACCGTCTGTGATCCCGTCGGAATAGCGGTCTTCTTGACACGTCCAACGCGTTTGTCGAGACCCAAACTCTACAATCCGCGGCGACAGAAGTCGTTCCTGAAACGTCCAGCCTCGGCTTTCAATCGGTTCAGGATCAGTTGCAAGATCCACAAGATTGAGCTTCCCTACTTCACCGTTCGAGCAAACACAAGGCAGTGCAAATGCGGAGCGATTGGCTGCATCTGGTATTCTCGCATGCAGGAAGCCTTCACCGACAGATCCTGCCCTAGACGCGGTGATGGTGACATCAGCACGTCCGTAGATAAACGGCATCTTTGCAATTTCGGTCGCTTTCTCAATGTTGCTATCCTGGAGAATGCAGAGCGCGTCGATCCAAAGGTAGTTGTAGCCCAGCTGCACACATACGCTGACAGCGTCCTGGAGTGTGCGAGGAAGAGTTGCAACCGGAATAGACACCTTAAACTTGGCAAGCGTATCTGTTGTCAACTTCACTGGTTGATCGCCACCCCAACAGTAGCTAAGTGCAACGTACTGCGGGAATACAGGCAAGCCTTGTGTTTCTTGGATGCGAACATGAAAAGGGCCGCCAGATGTTTCCACGTGGAGTAGCCTGAGGGGCTTCGCCCCTAACCCGCCAACAGCCCTGGCCATGCTCCGGCATTTTGCATGTTGGTGGTGGCATTCCCTTAGCCAAAGGCTGATGGCAGGCAACGTTGCTTGTGGACTCGACTCTACAGGGCGTGTTGAAACTTCATCCATCACTGGGTCTCCTGATTCAGCAAATGATTGCAGTCCGTTCTGGGTTCGGCATCGGATCATCTTGCTCTTGGGATCCCATAAGCCGAAGTACTGAATACTGTGAACATCTGACATGTACCCAATCGCCATCTTGAAGGGCGGAGACGTTGCAGCAAGCAGAGTGTAGTCCTCCGCTGCGTCACCCCCTTCCAGTGCTGCTTCCAACAGTGTGGAACGGTGGAAATCGACATCTTTATCAAACACTGAGCACATAACCTCGTATGTACCGACGTCAACCGGGGAATCTGAGTTCCTGTTCCGTGGGTTCATGTCGGCGTACCCGTGTCTCGATATCGCTTTGGAGTTTAGAATCCATTGGCAAAGGTTGCACCCTTGAGTCGCGCCGTTTCTGAGGTCTTTTAATGTGAAGTCGAACACGATCTTGTCTGAGCTGACATCGTGCCTCACATACTGATTGGTATGGGTGCCTCGAATAACCAACTTCTTGCAGAATTCGCAAGAGTGGGGTTGAAAGGCGACAGCTGGCATCGTGAGGGATATATATTGTGACCTGAGAAGGTCTTAAAAAAATCGAGGAAAACTAGTCCACTCGAAAAGGCTAACGCATTGGTCAACGATATACGCCGGATACCGAACGATGTGGAAGAAGAAGCTTGGGCTGATGGTGTTTTGGCGTGCGTGATTTGGATTGGGTAGCATCCCAGAGCCTGACAGCGGCAGTGCATTAGGTCACCTGACCTATTGAATGGAACTGCATTATGAGGTTAAGAAGGGGGGACGAAGCTCGCGAAGTTGTCTTAACGAGGCCAATGGCAACAAAGTTGCCCTCAAGAAAAGCTAGGAACGAAAGACGAATGCTTCGCTACACCTTTTATTTTGATCTTTCCTGTACTGCTCTGCCCATTTCATTCGGCCCTGCTGCCTAAAAAATCATTGTAGAAAGGGGCAGTTCTGCACCTTTCATAGGTCGCCTTGTCTGATAAGCGCCACGCTTCGCCATGCGGCCCATTTGCACAGCGTCTTTCAGCTGCATATATGCATCCCACGTGAGAGGCTCAATAACTCAGGTGCGGGGTAAAGGTAGACAGGTCTACTTCCGCTTCAACTTTCTCTTCATTCCCTCAAATCATCGACGCCAGCTTCGGAGCCATCGCCTTGGGCGCATCGGACGCAACTGGGCGTCACAGCATGCATATACATATTCCCTTAAACTTCAGAGTTCAACCTCCGACTTCCAAGGCTTCTTTTAACCCATGAATCGATGGAGTCCCAATCCGCTGGACTTGCAGAGCCTGACCGCACGATCAGGCCCAAAGTCATGATCACGCCACTGTGCGAAAAGCTCCAACAACATATCCGCGATGCGTCGGGTGATAATCCGGTAAAAAGAGTGTTTTCAGACATCTGGAAACAGCTCCGGCCAGACTATGACCACATGGTGAAGGACTTGATTCAGTACCTTGAGGATGGACTTTCCCAACGGGGTATTGATGCCTTCATTGAAGGCCGAGCAAAAACCATTGACTCCGTCGCAAGGTCCATCGAACGCCGCGAAGCTTACCGAATGAGGGAGAAGAACCAGGATGAATACAGAAATATCGATGAGATTCTGGGTGACTTGCACGACCTTGCGGGCGTCCGCATCGTGTTGGACTACCGAGACGACACGGACACCGTCAACAAGCTCATATCTTCGACCTTCCAGCATGTTTCTAAACCAAACATCTTCTCTCGCAGTCGTAAGATCGGCAGAAATTGGAACACGTGGTTTGGGGCATACGAGAGTTGGAATCATCACGTCAGACTGAATCCAGCAGCAGCACTCAACAATCTCCAGCAATACAACAGTATCACCTTCGAAGTCCAGCTTACCACCCTATCGGAGAGTCTCTACAACAAGCTCGCCCACCCCCTGATCTACAAACAGCCATCTGGAACTCTTTCTCGTGACCAAGAGATGATGGTCGACGTCGCCCATGGCAGTGCCATGATATATGCTATGTGCACTTTGTGCCTGCGGGAGAAGAAAAGCGAACGTTCGGATGAGGTGTCGGGAGAAGACGCGCTCCGGGATGCCGCGAGAAAAGTCGTCGGCAATGATGGATCAGATGAAGACAATGAGCTTTTAGCTAACATTGCACCTGGTGGTCGAGGTTCGTTAGCTGGACAGACCATGCCAGGTAGAGCGTTGTTGGCTGCAGCGAGTCCAATGCTGACCGACTCGTCGACTGATGATCTCCAACTGTTGATATTGAATGCGGTCAGGTGCGGCCAGTCTGTCTTTCTTGTCATCGATATTTTCTTCTAACAACTCACCTAGAACTGCGCTAGATGAGACCAAGAAAACTCCACCGATGTGTTTTCCAACTGTCGAACAGGCACGCTTTGATACCGAGGAAGCGCAGCGCAATCGATGTCAAACTGGGACTAGAGTGGAAGTCCTATCTAGGATTCGTTCATGGGCTCGTAAACCGACCGAAACTTTGCTCTGGTTGCAGGCCCCTGCTGGTAGTGGAAAATCGACGATAGCAAGGACCCTACGGGATGTGTTCCCCGCTGACAGTCCTGAGAAACTGGTAGCTGGGTATTTCTTCAAACGAGGAGATGCTCAGCGCAACCTGACAAATCTTGTTTTCTCCACCATAGCCAGCCAGCTCATGGAAACCATTCCCCAGTTTTGCAATTTCCTACACAAGTCTCTTGGCAACTTGGCAGCGGTGGGGAACGAAAATATCATCCAGACCAAGAGTCTTGACGAGCAGTTCAAGATACTGATCAGCACTCCACTTTCTCAGCTAAATGCAGTGGATGACGACGAGTCCACCCGAATCATCGTCATTGACGCACTGGACGAATGCACTGATCTGGTCGGCATTGACAGAGTCCTCGAACTCCTATCAACAGATACCACTTCACAGCTACGCCTCCGTGTGATCGTCACGAGCAGACCTACCGCTAGGATTCTTGATTCATTTCAAAGCATGCAAGAAACTGGCATTTCGTATGCAACTGTCAAGCTCCACGACGAGTTCAAGAGGGAAACCGAAGATGACATCCGAACTTTCCTAACAAAGAGCTTTGAAGTGATAAAAACAAGAAGAAGAATACACCATGATCCATGGCCAGAGGTTGAGGTTTTGGATCAAGCCATCGCCCACGCTACACCCCTCTTTATATATGCTGCCACTCTCATTCGCTTTATCGACCCTCCTGGCTCTCGAGTACTCAACCCAACCAAACAGCTCGAGTCATGGTTTCGGGGATGTCACCAAAATACGTCCCATCTCTCCGATGTTACCAAGATGTACAGGCTCATCATGGAAGGTCTGCTCTATGGCGACGACCTTAATAACCCGGACCAGTTACCTAGCGAATATCTATCCGAGCTCCAACAAATTTTGGGTTCACTTGTTGTTCTCGCTGAGCCGCTCTCGGTCCGGGCATTGACCGCCCTACTGGACATGGATATGTACAGTGTTAGTACGTGGTTATCGAACCTCCACGCTGTCATCCATGTTCCTAGTAACGAATCATCTTCTGTCGAGATAATTCACAAGTCTTTCAGCGACTTCTTAGTTGATGATGCAGGGTCGAAGCCAGACTACAGGGTCAATAAGTCTGAAGCACATCTCATCTTGGCGAAGGGATGTATGTGCCGCATGTCTATCGACTTACACAAGAACATTTGCAAACTCAACGATCCAGGGTTTCATCGAAAGAACATTCCGAGAGCTACGATTACTGAATTTATACCCGCCGAACTTGAGTATGCGAGCATGCATTGGATACATCATTATATACGAGGCGGAATGCACAGCAAGAGAGAAGGAGAGATTGAGGCGTGCGAGTTTCTCAAAAAGAATCTCTTTTTTTGGTTTGAGGTCATGTCCATCCTTGGAAAACTTCCAGATGCAGGAGCGGGTATCGGACAGCTGTTACGGAGCGCAGTTGGTCACGAGCTTGTCGACTTTCTAAAAGAGTGTCAGAGATTTCTCTTTGAGTTTGGAAGGTGTTTTGAGGTGTTCCCTTTGCAGATTTACGGCACTGGACTGATCTTCAGCCCGCTGAAGAGCATGCTTAGGCAACTGTTTTGGGACAGTCGACTACCATACATTCGAAGAGCATGGGGGGCATCGGAGACTTGGAACACTGAAGCAACCTTGAGAATCGATATGGATGGGATGTTTCCCCTCGCGGCCACTATTTCACCAGATGGCCGGACAATGGCGGTTGGGGGCATGAGCTTCATATCAACGTGGGACATTAGGACAGGAATTCGACAAGAGTCATGTCCGGACCCTGGATGCGTCGTTAGCCTATCATTCTTGGACGATAGCAAACGACTAGTATCAGTCTCCGACGCAGGAGAAGTGCTAGCCTGGGATCTGACAACGGGCACTGCGACAGAGCAGTGTCAACTTGGTGACGGTTATAATACACAGGAGGGCGCCTTTCTCCTGCCAGCTCATTTCCTTGCTCTCACATGGACGAGGGTAAATAAAAAATCATATGATCGCAGCGGAACATGTTACAGAGCGGATTTGTGGAATTTACAAACGGGCGAGCATCACCGAACACCACGAGAATTCATTTGGAAGGTGGCAGAGCTGCCGGGGGTAGGTGGTGGGGGTGAGGGGGAGTGCACAATGAATGGCACTTTACTCCCGGAGGGCACCACTATAACGACACAAAGCCACGCGATTCACCCAGACCCAGGCGTAATAGCTAACTGTTATCAGTAAGTGAAGGTTTGCCTTCCTTTGCTCCAACTCCAGCCTTGCATTCTTTGTGGCATCTTCACTGGCCAGCAACCCACTACAGAGTCCACGTTACCTTGTCACCGCAAGGTGACATGCTAGCTGCAGTGGCCGTCGACGAAATACAGCTCTGGAGCACGCAATCAGGCGACGATATTGGACTGCTTGAAGTATCCTCACCCTTGCCTATGGCAGTAGCTTTTGCTCCAAACAACCATGTCATTGCAGCAGCAACAAGGGGTGGCCGTGTACTTTTCTGGGACCTAACATCACGCGCCTGCTACCGCGAATTAGAATGCAACATAGCGCCCCGGACCTTGACATTCTTTCCCACAAACGACAGATTAGCGTTGAGTGACCTGTATTTTAGGGTTCTCTTTGTGGACTTGGACGAACCGACTGCTCGGCCAACGACAGTCGGGGATGAGTTTCCCATACCCAAGATTGAGTCAGTGGATAGGTACATGGTTGTGTGCAACTTATTCGGCCCAGCACAGGTCCCCTCCAGCACCCTTTATTGCTGCATAGAGAACCCTGGGTTTATCCAGATAATGGGTGGGCATGAAGGCAGGCAATCCACACGTGCTGGGAATTGCCTCGTTAGTGCTTCGTGCGATGGCGACTTCATAGTGTTGGGTATTGATGACCGCTTGATAAACGACATCTAGTCGATGAATTAGTCAGAAGAAGAGTTGATAGAAGCCATCGAGGTTGAGAGTAACGTAAGAAACGGACACGGTCTTCATTGAGAATGGCAGTCATTAGCCACACTTGTGGCATTATGGAAACAGTATTGCTCTCTTTTTCAAACTCTTTTTAGCAACAAGTACTGGTTCGTATATGCAAATCTATAGATCATAGTCATAGAAACACGTAGAAAATTTGTAACCCCTGATATAACAAGCTCTAAGAAAGATCAATTGGATTTTAAAATTACATTAAAATTACAATCTAATTTAACTTATATATCACTCATAATATCTTTTAATACGTACTTACTTTTTTTCAGGCTCGTTTGCAGGTCACGTGACGTTCCATCTTCTTGGAGTGGTGACTCACGCCCCATGCACATTTCCGAGCGTGCCGAAGACGCCGATCTTACTGAGAGCGTCAATCCCGAACTTTCTCTCCTTTCACGACAACAGTCCAGTGAACCTTCTCGTCTAAGATTGTACCGGGATAAGGACAGTTACTCGAATTGTCTACCTCTTTCACCTGTCGGCTCAGAGCATCGTCGACACAGCCCCGTCCAATGTCTCCACAAACCCCAGACCAATCTAGTCCAAGCCTCAAGCAGACACTCAGAAGTCGACATCTTAGCCGCCACCGACCATCATGTCTACCTTGCAGGGAAAGAAAAGTCAAATGCACCAAAGAGACACCATGTTCAACCTGCATCAAGCGTGGTCATCCTGACTTATGCACGTACAAAGACTCCTCCTTATCACAACAGCCAAAACACCCTCGCCGAGCGTCGCCGAGAAGAAGCCCTACCGCGCCACAAAATGCCCAACATAAACAAAGGGGGGATGAAATTGGTCCACCTGATCTATATGGTGGGCAGAGAAGTGCGGAAAACTATGCGCGTCGCGATGGTTCCACGCAAGGTAGTCAAGGCAACACCGGCCCAAGTGAGCGACTCACGAACCCCAGTCTGCTTGAAGACAGCTCTCTAGTCACCATCACCAGACCACATTCTGCGGCTACGACAGACAATCCAGACCGAACAATAGCCTTTCAGGCTGGAATTTTGCCCCTCTTAGGTGCTAACTCTGGAGAACAAGTCTCGGACACCTCGCCAGACTTGGGGGCGACCATCTACCATAGCTTCCCAGATGATCATCTCCTATTAGAGTTATTCGAGCTTTACCGCTCCCGAGTCCACCCATTTCACGCCATAACCTATAACCTGGATGAGATCGAGCACAAATTATGTGTCTTCATCAAAGATCGGCAGAGCGGTGCCAGCGGTAACCCTCCTCGACCACTACAAGACTCGCATTGGCTATGTTTATTGCATGCTATACTAGCATCAGGAGCACAATTTTCAGACTTTAGTTTGCAACGCCGGTCCGAGGTATCACAAAACCACAGTGAGTCAGACCTAAATGAGCTAGTTTGGGTGATCTATCAATAACCATGCTCCGTCATGTAGTCAAACTCGCCTTTGAGTCGCTCAGATCAACCGATTATCTAGCTCAGCCATCTGCATTCACACTCCAAACTCTCCTTCTACTTGGAAGCGCCCTACAAAACGACATGAAACCCCAAGCTGCATGGGTTCTTGGCGGGACCACTGTGCGGTTAGCTCAATGCCTAGGGGTCCACAAGCCACCTGGGAGACACTCCCAATCCCTGATTTCGGCCCGAGAGGCATCACTGCTTCGGTAATTTCAATATTCTGTCACTTAATTTATACTTGTCTAACCAAAGAAAGCATGGCTATTGTGTGGCAGGATTCCTTGCTATCCCTAGCCTTCGATCGCTCTCCTGGTTCTTACGACATGGACCATAAAGCAGATCTAGAAAGTCTGGATCTGGCTACAAACAATGGGGGCCTTGGATACCGTGCAGCCATGAACTGGTTATGCCACACTTCACTGCAATATCTATCACACAAGTCAACACCAGAGTCTACGTCTGACCCCAAGTCTCTATTTCATGACATGGGGTTGATCGAAAGTGCACTGTCAGCACACCTAATAGATCGGTCGTCTTGCAAATCAATTCGACAAGTCCAAGAATTCTATGCATTGTCTCTTCACAAAAACTTTGTTGTCGCAACACTTTGTCGCCCATTCGTATCCATTATCAGACCGCCCAGCGTTGAATCGACAGAGAATACCAGCGTCCTCAGTCACTTTCAAGAAGCTTTACGACGAAGCGCAACAGCGTATGTTCGCTTGTGGCATGTTGCTGGCTACGCAAGACGTTCTTGGGCGTCGATTCATAACGGGCTATCGTCGGTGCTTTTGTTGAGTCTCATGAAGGCAACAAGAAACTCCACTGACACTCGCGAGCTTCAATGTGAGCTGATCAATAGCCTTGTAGAGGCAGATGCAAACTCAGAGTCAGTTGGAGGGCCTGCTTCAACGACACACCAGCTTTCTGTAACGCATAAAAAAGCCCTAGATGCGCTTCAAAGGCTCAAGTTCTTGTCTGATAACGATAAAAACTCAGAGATAACTCGAGATATTTCAGGCGACCTAACTAATATTAATCCATTGCCAACAGAAATGGACATAAGCTCTATACTGGATGATTCGACTCGATTAGAGTAGGTTGCTACAATTTGTTCATGGTATATCACTAACAAAGACATAGGTCCTGGAACATGGAAGATTGGTTTCAACCTCTGGGTGATAACGTTTCTTGGGATATGTCTGAACCCATGAGGGCAGATCAATATCTAGAAGCTGAGGGCTTCTGGAATCAGTCGATTATTTAAACCAAAGTCTTCAATATTCATCTTATTTTCCTCTCTTTACATGGCCCGCTCTATTTTGCATATCCGTAAGCATTCCACTTCTCAAGCACCTTAGCTTGGATATCTCGAGGAAATGACTCCTTGAAATCAGCCACCTCCCAATTCTTGCCTGTAGTATACTCAATGGGCAGCAAACAGTCGGAAACCACCTTGCCTCCCATCGTCTTTGATCCATTTCCATGTGACATGTATGGGATCAACGGGAAGCCACGAACATTCTCAAAGTGATACTCGTCTATTCCGGGACGACACCGAGTGCAGAATGCCCAAATGACGTCCTTGAAATCGTAGACGTCAATATCTTCGCCAACGATGACAAGTCGGTGGATTGTGTAGCCGGCTTTGTGGCTGAATACAATCTCGCCAATCTTGCGGCAAAATTCATCCGGTGTGTTATTCAATGCCCGTAGCTTGGCTGTATTGACCTGAAGAGCAACCCAGGTGACTTGAGACTCAAATGGTGAGAACGATTCGGTGATTGGAAGGCCATGGGATTTCAGCAGATATCCAATTTCGGCAGCTGCAAGAGGGCCAATCATTGTGTGCTGTCAAGTTTAGTACATCTTCAGCGGGTAATTCTTAGGAATTCATCTGCCTACTGTCTCATCTGTCAAACGTCCACAATTTGATACCGGCAGGATAGCGTCCTTTCTGTGCGTGATCATGTCGACTCGGTACTTCGGCTGATGGTGGGAATCTCCAGGGAACGTGTACCTATCCACCGTCAGAAATATTATATCACAGTTCAAGTACCTTCTCATACCCATGCATTTCGCCAAATGGACCTTCTGAAACCGTTTCGGTGATCGAACAAACTCCCTCGAATACTATTTCAGAGTTGGCAGGAACGAAAAGCCCGTTAGTATCACACTTCACGACTTTCACTGGTGAGCCAGCGAGAGATCCGATGTACTCTGCCTCGGACAGGCCATCAGGCAGAGGCATGCTGGCAGCCATGATGGCGGCTGGGGGCACACCGAATGCCAGAGCCCACGGCATGTCTTTTCCTTCCCTCTTCCACATTTGGTGAATCTGCCAAATGTGTTGCGGCTCGATAACCAAGCCTGCTAGGTGGTTTTTGTCGTAGACCATAGCTCGGGCAATTGACCAATTTGTCCACTTCCCATCAGGTGATTGAACAATGTGCATCCCGTATGTCTGGACGTACTTCCCTCCATCAGACTGGTGCAAAAGAGGGGCGGGTAAGGTAGTGAGGTCGAATTGATCAGGAGTGAGGCGAAACTCCTTGCATGGGCCGGTCTCGACCGCGATAGGGGGAATAGGAGTGGCTGTCTTGGTAGCCACCATCTTGTCAAGAATCTCCTTGATCGTAGCAGAAGGGGGCAGGCCCAAGTGCCGAGCAAGGCGACCATATTTCTGGGTCGGGTCAGATCTCAGAGAGTTTGGTGCGCCTAGGATACGCCACAGGCCGTTCTCGGTTTGGCCCTTCAGCTTGTTGAACAGTGGAGCTTTCTCATCATTCTCAGAGACCTTGCGGATGATTGCGCCGACCTCCAGATCTGCATCGCATTCTTCGTTGATTTCGACAAGATCTTTGTCTTCCTTCAATGCTTGGACAAAGGATCTGAAGCTCAGGTGAGGAGCATCCTGAGAGGACTGTTCTGTAAGAGAAGCCATGGTTGATGAACTGGTGTGCTGATAGGAATAGATGATGAGGTGTTTGTTGTGAGCTGTAGATAAGACATAAACCTGAGAGTATTGTAGCGACACTGTTCATATTTATACCTGTATAAAGACAAAACAGAGTCGACTGAGCGGACCATGACGTCGACTTTGGATGGACGGGGATCCCAAAGCTCCACACCGAGTCACCCGAGCTCCCCGAACACACCGAACCTCGCGAGTGCGCCGAGCGACGCATGGAATCGCACAAAATAAAACGTTGTCAACGAGCCGAATTCCACATCCGAGTACTCCGAGTGTCCCGAAATCAAGATCATGTATAAACTAGCATGTTTCTCTTGGAGAGAGCCATCTAAAGGACCAACTCATCCATCACTTGTTAACCTTTTTCAGGAAGCCTACGCCTCATCTGAAATATCCTAGCCACAATTCCGCATCGTTTCACTCCACCTATCAATCTCTACGACAGTTTTTCGGCATCATGACAGCTGAAACCGTGCCCTCGCAACGCTCTCGAAAAAGAATCATTGTTGCCATCACAGGGGCCACGGGGGCCGAAATAGGAATCGTCCTTCTGCAAACATTGAGAAAACTCAACATCGAAACCCATCTCATTATCAGCAAATGGGCAGTTGAAACGATCAAATACGAGACCGATTATACACCAGCCACAGTCAAGGCGCTCGCGGATTTTGCCTACAACTCCCACGACCTCGCAGCTCCTATTTCCAGTGGCTCTTTCAAGGTAGATGGCATGATAGTCGTGCCATGCTCGGTGAAGACTCTGGCTGCGATCAATGCCGGAATCTGCGACGAGCTTGTCACCCGGGCGGCTGATGTATGTCTGAAAGAACGAAAGCGGCTTGTTCTATCGGTGAGAGAGACGCCTTTGAGTGAAATTCACCTTCGCAATATGCTAGAGGTAACACGAGCTGGAGCGGTCATCGCACCTCCGGTGGTAGGCTTCTACACAAAGCCAGCATCAGTGGAGGATGTTGTTTGTCAAATGGTTGGTCGATTGTTGGATTTGTTCGACTTGGACTCTGGAAATTTTGAGAGATGGAATGGAATTATGAGATAAAAGTCAAGCGATCATGACTTAGATATGACTTATGCCCTGATCGGCTCGGACGTGACTGTCGAGAAAAACCATTGAGAACAGGGTTTAGGACGCTAAAAAGACGTTCCTTTCCCGCTCTAGCTAGTAAATTCGCTGTAAGACCGGGGATTCCTTGTCTAGCGGCTCGTCTAAAAGTTATGCACAGTCGTTTGATGTATCTTTTGCTGCTAGTTCGAATGTGGACTGGTTGCTAAGGAATTTCTGCCTCAACGGTCATGTTAAGGCGTGTTCGATCGTGACGATGTGGAAAGTCTGTATTAGCACGATCGAGAAAATAACGAAGTTAATGAAACGGCTGTTTTGGCGGGTTATTACGGCACATAATACCACAACCGGCCTTAGCTGTCACTATGAGTGATGAAAATGAAGCTCGTGATGATAATGACTTCCTTGATGATGTTAAATTTGTAATTCTATTAGAATTAGTACTGCAAACCCTTGAAGAAGTTAAAGTCGAAGTTGCTGGGCCATAGCCGCGGCAGGTCATCAATCCTGGTGGTCTAGTAGCCGCATTTCGCAAGGCCTAGTCTCTTCTTGAAGGCAACGAGAGGTTATTCAAGGAGCTATTTCGAATGCTAAAACCTATATTCAAGGCGTTAGTATGGTGGTTGAGTCAGAATACCGGACTGAAGAGCATACATTACTAAACCATCGAGCAGAAAGTGCTAGTATTCCTCTATGTCATCAGTTAGGGCTGCTTACAGAGGGCTGCAGCACACTTCTTCGGCGTAGCTCAAAGCTCTGTGTCTGCTGTTATTAAGGTCAGCCTCGAAGCCTTCTGCCTACTATACCTCGCCTATATCACCTAGCCGGATGATAACTTTACCTGCCCTGAGACTGTCTCTCACTCTAGTCTGCGGCCATTTTATGCATGCGTTAGAGCAGTCGACAGTACTTATATCGATGCCTATGTCTTAGAGCAGGGTCAGCGGAAGTAGTATAATAGGAAGTCTGTAATTACCTAGAACGTGCTATATGCAGTGCGGCTAGATGGAACCTTTTCATATATATTAGTAGGGGCAGAAGGCTCTATTAATGACGTAATGCTGATACAGTATGCTCGCTCTAAGAGCTTCTATATCCCTTAATATCGATTTTACTTTAGTAATGCTGGCTTTAGTGCTTAAGTAGGGTTATTAATGCTGTACGTAGGGGTGAGATACTACTTTAAAGAATGGAGTGCTTGTGGTAATACCCCGGTCAATAAGGAAGAGCTATATAACCTGCAGCACTCACAGCTTCGGATTATTATAGAGCTGGCCTTTAGTTAGCTTAAGAGGAAGTTCAGGATCTTGAGGTTATTACCGCCAGAGTACGAGATATGATCTTAGGTGCTGATTGTGTATGCTTGTGCTAGTCTCTAGAACTTCATAAAGGCGTAGAATACATCTTCTGAGGATCTAAGGATCATAGAAGAAGATAGTAAGGATCTCGAGCTCGTGAGAGAATGGGCAAATGCTCATATTGATGCTTCAGATGCTATGAAGCTAAGAGATGCTATCGCAGAACGGCTATGGGAACAGTATAAAGATCAGTAGAACACTCTAGAAGCTATAGAGAGTTAGCTAGAAGAAATAGAACAAGCTCTTAGTATAGAGATAGAAGGATAATCTGAAGAGAGTCATATTTAACCCGTATTTGCAATATAAGGCTAAGAAAGAGAGGAAAGTCATAATGTTATAAGGTGAGGTATTGAAAATAGCATGCCTGCTAAGGCCTTAAGGCAATAGGCAGAGGTTATAATGAGTGCAGCCTGTAATTAGGGGTATAATATAGTGGGTTAAGAATTTATAGTGGGCATTGCCTGTAAATGGCGCTATGCTATAGTGGTTAATAAGCACCTTTACTAGAGTAACTATATAGAATTTAATTATAAAAATGAATACTAGAATAATATCTAATAAATTCATAATATATACCAAAATACTCAGAATTAATAGAGCTTTTATAATATATAGTTATTCTATCTAGTATCTTAAGATTTCATTACTATCTATTAACTTAAAGTTAGTATACTTACTTAGTCTAGGTGTATGAGCATAAGGCTTAAGCGCCTTTTTCTAAACATATACTAAAGCCCCTAATAAGTGCTCTAAATTATAGCGCAGTATGCTCTATAAGAAGAACCAGATAGCGGTCATAGCGCTAATTGCATTACTACTGTTTACTTATTACTAGTAGATTAAAGTACTCTAATAAGACTTATAGAATTCACTACTTTCCTAACTTATATTAAATATGAAATTAATACTATATATACTATAGTTAATAAGAATCGTAATGCTAAAATTGCATTACGATTTCCCTTAGAATTGAAAATATTAGAGCTGCTTGAAGTTAGTGTAAATTGCTTCCCCTATTGGGTAACAACTATCGCTAGGCATGACCCCGCAGCATAGCCCCGCAGCCGGTTTTCTGTAATCATAACACCAAGGAATTCTGCCCTACAACACTCACTTCTACATCTATAACTTCACAGCTTTTAGTCCTAAATCAATATATTTACGCCTTCTACTACTGATTTACATATCCTCACTACTCTCATTATCTAGAACTTCTTATACACAGTTCGCTTCACCTCCAAATCTCTCCGAATTTGAACGCAGGATTCCTCGCACGCCGGTAACCTTTTAAAACATCCTCTCTTTATACTGTGATATTAAGCTGATATATCAGATAACAGAATTGGGATTTCTCTCGATCTAATCAATAAATTCATCGACTTTGTCCTTAGTTACAGTATCTATAAACCGCGACTATATGTCAGCAATAGCAGTAACAAGATCAGTCCTTTCCATCACTTAACCGGTCTGCCTAGATATAATAGTTATTAGGATTCTATCCATTCTATCTAAAGCTGCTCCTGCTTATAGAGCTATAGACCGGTAAGGCCGCTTAGGAGGCACTGAAATTAGCAAGGCTGACGATGCATTCCGCTTCCTAGCAGTTAATATAGGCGTTAGAGTTATTAGGGTTGTTAAGGTTCGTTATATGGCTATTCCCACTTGCTAAGAAGCTGGCTATGTGCTTTCCTAACTATCTTCAGCTTCAGAACCCTCATAACCCTCACTACTACTATCCACAGGGATGAATTCAATCTCGGAGAGCCTAGTCACATTACTAGCTTTAACTACGGTCAGTCCTACCTCCTCTGTCCCTACGAACGCCTGTTTATAAAGATTATAATAAAGGAGGCCATACTACTGCAGAGAGCGAGCTATATTACTAAACTTTCGCTCATAATACTCCTACTATTCTATACTATAGCTAATTTTGCCTATCTCCTTATTATAAGAAGTCCTTATTATATTTACAATAGCTAAGAACGTCTTCCAGACCCTCATCAGGGCAGTACATTTCCTCTGTATGCGAATTTGGTTGAACATGACCTCAGGCCACTTGAGCGTCAGCTTCTCTGCGATTTTGAGATGCCTCGCCCGCTGGTTAAGTCCCTTATCGAAGGCAGGATCCCCAGCAGCCCGGGCCTCTGCAACAAGCTCGAGAAGGAGGAAGATGTGGTCATCCTGCCACCGCGGTCTCTTTAAGCCTTCCTCTTCAGTTAACGATGCCTTCTTTTTCTGAGTTCTCTTCGATTTCGGTCGCAGCGGTGGTCTCGAAGGTCGGGCTGCTACGGCAGGCTCGGTTACTGTGAGATCTGTGACCTCGATGATATCTACATCACCAAGTTGCTGGGGCGGCGGCGAGATGCGACTACGGCGTGTGGTACGTTGGCTGTCGGAAGCTGGAGTCGGACCAGAGGAACTCATCGTGGTCGCAGGTCTCGGGCAGACGCGGTTGTATGAGGATTACAGCAATGACCCGTCTTACGATAATCTACGCGTACGAATTTGTCCCCCGCCGCGGCCGTGAAGTCAGACACAGGGCGGTGTGTGCAGGCAGCCGGAAGCAGGTTAGTTGATCTGGCCGGACCCAGAAATTCATAACTAACCGACAAGAGGTACCTGAGCTACTTGCGGGGCTCTATGCATTTCGAAAGTCACTTTTGTACCCCTGTCGTCGACAGTCACGTCCGAGCCGATCAGGGCATTAATTTACATAGTCGATGTACCGCATCTTCCCCCCCCCCCCTCACCCAATTCCGGATTAGTCATGCCTGTATCTGCTCATGTTGACCCAATTCATGTCCTTTAGCTACCTGAGCAGTCTAAGTAGTAACAGCTCTCCAAGTTAGAAGATAGAAATGCAGTTCCTAGGGAATGGTGAGTGCTCGGCTTTGTGATTCAGACCACGTTTAGGTAAAGAATGGGTAATAAACAAATCCATTCTTGTCGCAAAACGTCGATGCAATAAGACTCCATGCGGTCACTCAGACCGGGCAAATTTCTCGCGTGCCTGTAGGTGAGCCTTAGGAGAAGCAGTTGAGGGCAAAAGAGATAGGTGACCCTAAGCAATTCATCCAGACGCGTCTATCGAGCTAGGTGAACGAGTAGTAACCGATACTTCAGACATTCTAAGTTGACGGGCTCAACTACATTATGAGGTCAAGGAATGCAGAGTATCCAGGTAAACACAGGGAAGCAATATAGCTCGCGACATACAATAAACCCGTTGATGGAGCCAATATTACCGCTTCCCTCGTTCTAACGCGCTTACGACGCCAGTCCAATCATTGCAGGGCGATCTTACCTCTAGCCGGTGACTCATTAACTCAAGGATTAGAGCTAAGGCAGAGATGGCGATATTCATCATGCCATCATACATGGCACGTAACGTCGTCGGCAGAAACCTTTGGCAACTGTGTCGGCCGACAGCATCCGTGTGGAGAAAAGGGGCCGATATGCAGCTTGTATACTCTTGCATGGTCCATGGAGATCATTTGGTCTATAAACAAGTGAACCAACGAGTCATTTAAACCGCAGCTTGCCGTACCAGGACCATAGCTGGGCCGCCCACTTCCTGTCCCTGATGCGACCCACGACTTATTAGTGCGTAAGGTGGTTGCATTAGTGTCTCGGTAGTGTTCCGGATTGGATGACACCCGAGAATGCATGCGTCGAGGTAAGAGTAAGCGGGGGGCAAATGTTAAGGAACTTAAATTTAACTGTGTTTTTGGACCTTGTGGTAGTAGCAGCACGCCCATGCCGGAGTGGACAGCGAGGTAGGAGTAGTCCAACCACTTTCTAGTTTCTCGTGAACCGTGTAACTGATAGTTGTCTCATAATTGACGGTTTTTAGAACCAAATCAACTTGCTACCAAATTTTGCCCTTTGAGAATACACATCGTCGTGCCAACTACAACTGTTTGACCGCAGAGAAGGAGCGAACAGTATCCGTAACGCAATCCTCCAGGGACCTGTATTTGATACCGAGGATCTCAACGCTCCTGCGCGTGTCAAACCCGTAGACGTCCGCAGGAAGTTCTAGGGCTGTAATTAGCGTCACATCGTGTAAGATGATGGGAAAGGAAAGAATATGACACTAACCTCCTCCGGAGACGGACGGGGGTGGTAGATTGTCCCGGTATTCTGGGAATTTCTTGCGGATAATGTCGATGATCTCGGCGTTGGAGCAGTATCCGCCAACAACAAAGAACCGCTTGCCACCGGCCTCTACCTTCTCGGACGCCATGACATGGGCAAATGCGACGTCTCGAACATCCACAAAGACGGGGTTCTGTCGAGTTACTGTTAGAACTGTCCAGTCACGACGTGACACTTCGTATTTGTGAGTTTAGAGGCAGACGGACGGTAGTAGGAGGAATCGATTCTTTAGCAGCGCCAATCGTAAAGCTTCGGATGAATTGGTTCGATGTGTTCAAGGCATCCAGAGAGGTCAGGCTCTGAACAGCAGGACCAAACACAAGAGGCGGAAGAATAGTTGAGATTGTAAACTCCGGTTTCTCCTCTACAACGAAGTCCCAGGCGGCCTTTTCGGCAAATGTCTTGCTCGCTATAGCGGGACTTGTCAGCATCACTAAAGAGGCACATGGCGTTGAGGCCTACCAGAATAACCAAAGCCGGGGTTCTCCATCGCTTGCTCAGCCGTGACTGGGTTCCAGTCCTCCTCGCTGTAAGTATGGCCAGGCCAGAGACCCTTAGAAATGTCCATCATGGAGCCGAATGACGATGTGATGACCTGATAGTGTAAGCGTCCGTGATGGCTAGACGCGAGCTGCCGCAACTTACTACGCGCTTCACATAGGGAGCGCTCTTCTTGATCGCATGGAGGATTCCAATCGTGCCGTTGATAGCAGGATCCAAAAGGTCCCTCTTGATGTCCGTCACATTAAAATGGAACGGGCTTGCAGTATGGATGACAGTTTCAAAGGGAGGATCAGAGATAACCGCTTTGTCGAAGGCACTAGCCTTCGCGATGTCAGGGACAATGGCAAAATCCAGCCTTTCAGGTCCTACGTCGGGGTGGGCCTTCTTAATGCTTTCCGCCTTGGCAGAATTGCGTACAGTCGTGACGACGGAGTGGCTACAGCTTTATCAGCGAAGCCATATCCATTCCTCTAGCATTGGGAACTTACCCTCGTTCCAAAAGAAGCTGTAGAATATGGGTGGCAATGAAGCCGCTGCCGCCAGTAAGGAGTACTCTGGTCATTGTGGGATGTGGGGTTTGGCAAAGCCTTGAATTCGTTGCTCTTAAGTGTATCTTGATACGAGTTTCTGAGAAAATGTAAGACTACGAAATGAAGGTGGCTTTTAACATTCTATTATACGATTTTATCCCGTAGAGGGTCTAAACGATGCTTCAACAGGAAAGCAAGTGAACGGAGATAAGAACCACTCCGCATGGGGCGACATGACGACGTCAAACCTGCGGTCCGCGGATTTAGGCTGCACTTAAGCCCGGCTTCAGCCAGTGGACTTTGTCAAACCTGATACAGGAACCTCCGTCGGCAGTTCTGTTAGGTTCGGGCCACAGCTAGATGAATCACACCGACCAATACCAGCATAAGTTCAGCTCATTCCACGCTAAGCAAAGCGTCCCTAGGTACGCCGCATGTACGGTGGTGTCGTTAGTACTGAAGTTTCAGACACAGTCCCACAGGAGGATGCCGACCCCTTCTTTTCCTCCGGATTACCGAGTTCGTATACGAATATCGATCTTTGGTGGCGCATTCTTAGCCGTTTTTTTTTTAGCGAGACCCCGGTATACTAGATATCAGGATTAAGTTCGAGTGATACCTACCGGCGCCTTTGGGTTTGCTGCTTGTTTCATTACCAACTTGAAACGATACCGGAGAACGAACACCTAAGACAAGCTGTTAGGGAGAGTACCACACAGGCCTTGCGAACAATTTGAGGGTGAGTGGGAACCTTGTTCATCCAAGCTGAGGCTGGCTCCCATTTCTCGAAATGCAGGATGAAGTCTAATTGACAAGAGGTAGCCAGGGTAACGCACCCACAATTACCATTCTTGTTAACCTACAGTACCAGGGACCCTTGTAGCAATCAAGCAAGATGGCACATAAGCAGCCTGCATATATTGGTGCCATGGGGCTCGTTCCTCAAGAACGAGGTCGCCACGAACCTTCCGCTGTGTCACAGCGAGCATAGGAGGGCTAGGAGTCTCCTACCCACCCCCGAATTATGGCAGAGAGGTCCAAGCTTATCGACACGTACCAAAATTGAGTTCCGGGCTTAGCATTGGCTAAAGGAGGAGAACGAAGTATGACGTAGAATAAGCCGGTTGCATGATGCCCCACATTTTGTCGGCGAAACCGCTTTATATAACGAAAATCGGATAGCATCTTGGCACTAAGATAGAGATAGGTAAGCTCTAAGAGACTTACGCAAAATCCACTTCACGGGAAGGAAATTCGTGGTCTAGACAACAAGGCCGAGCGTTGTCAACCCGTATCCACTCACGACTCTTCGGAGCAACAATCATTCCGTCGGCATTTATGGTTACAGCCTGTCATTCATGCATCTCTCGGAGTAGCGTAGCGTCGGAATTGCCATACCAGCTCTCTCTCTCCTTGTGCGCCCATATTGACAACGGCAAGGATACCACTTAGCCAGCTTCTCTGTCCTGCTGAAATTAACTGAGACAAGCTCATTCTAAATGATTGGCCGAGTATTGGCCCAAGGGAAGCCATTTTGGCGTCTCTCAAGTAGGTAGTCGGTACGCGTCCGGCTTTTGAAGGGTTAATCACGAAGAACTATATATAAGAGAAATCTCTCCTTAATACATTCAAGTTTTCAGTATATCTCTGCAGTCCACAACATCATATTCGACATCAATCGTTACAATGTTCTGCTCGGTGGGATTCCTCGGGGCTTTGACCATTCTTCTTCCGGGAGTAGTCGATGCGCAAGGCTCCTCTGATTCGCTCCCAGTCCTCGACTTCGGATATGCACTTCATCGTGCAGCTGACTTCAATGTAGTCCTCACATCTCCTTTCCCCTGCAACGCCATGCTGACATACGACTAGGAAACTGGGGGTTATTACAACTTCTCGAACATTCGCTACGCTGCACCTCCTCTTGGTGATCTCCGATTCAGGGCTCCTGTGCCTCCGGCAATTGATCGATCTGTAATCCAGGATGGTTCGGAATCTCGCATGTGCCCCCAAAATTATCCTCCTTGGATGGCAACGATCGGCTGGGTACCTGAATACCTGCAATCTGGTACTGTTCCAAATGCTACGGTCGTGACAGGCTCTCCCACGAACGGTTCCTCCACTCCACCACGAGACCCAAGTCAGAATGAGGATTGTCTTTTCCTCGATGTGATGGTTCCTCAAGGAATTTTCGAAAAGGCAGGCCGAGGCTACGGAGCCTCTGTTCTCGTTTGGATTTACGGTGAGACACTTGGGACATTTCATATTTGACTTGTTACTTACTTATACTTAAGGTGGTGGCTATGCCGTCGGTTCCAAGACGAGCGGCTATGATCCAAGGAGTCTGCTTAGACGTAGCCAAACCAACTCTTCAGAAGGTGTTGTCTTTGTGGCTCTGAACTACCGCCTGGGTGCATTTGGATTTCTCGCAGGGCCGACTCTTCAGGCAAACGGCACGGCCAACGCAGGACTCTATGACCAGAGAATGGCGCTTGAGTGGGTTCAAGAGCATATCCACCTGTTCGGTGGAGACAAGAACCGAGTGACGGTCATGGGCGAGTCTGCTGGTGGAGGCTCCATTACACATCAGCTCACAGCTTACGGTGGCCGCGACCCAGTGCCTTTCCAGCAAGCTATCATACAATCTCCGGCATGGACACCCAGTCCTTCCACATACACTCAGGAGCGAAGGTTCCAAGACTTCTTGCGGTTCGCAAACGTTAGCAGCATTGAAGAGGCTCGGAATTTACCAACTGACCAGTTGATGGATGCAAATGACCGTCAGATTTTCGCCTCGCCTTATGGCAGCTACGGCTTTGGCCCGTCCGTTGATGGAATCTTCGTCACACAAGATCCGAAGTTGGCGCTGAGTCAAGGAAAATTTGACGCATCCGTCAGGGTCATGGTCGGACAAAACTCCAACGAGGGGCTTCTGTTCACTGCTCCAGTTACCAACGATGAGCAGTATCTGGACTTTGTCCGCAGCAACTTTCCTACTGCTCGAGAGGATACTATCCATCACATCGCAAATGTGTTGTATCCACCAGTTTTCGATGGCTCGATGGGATACCAAGACCAAGTTGGACGCGCTGCGCTGACTATGGGTGAGGGAACTTTCGTTTGCAATGCCTTTGCTATTAATAACGCATACGGTAACCATTCTTCCTACCTATTCGACGTTTTCCCTGGACTCCACGCGCAAGATGTTGAATACACATTCTACAATCCGGACGTTGTTTACCCGGGGATCCCTGTGCTGACGATGTGGGGAGATAATCAAACAGTTGCGTACGTAATGCAGGACTACTTTACGAGTTTTGCAATGCATGGCATCCCTCAGAGTCTGCAGGATGGTCTTTCAGCGCTTCCGGCGTACGGCGGAAATGCTACACTCACTGTGTTGAGCACAGATGGTATTACCACGAAGAGAGACCCGGCTGCGAATGAGAGATGTGCTTGGTGGCAGATGGTTTTAGTTGACTAATTATCAACTTTCTCATCACATCACCACCTTACCTCTGTCATGCCTGTACTACAATCCATTTCTGTGCGTTCTTTATACACAATATCTCTTGTCTCGAGGGCTTTCATTTTCCGTCCTGTTTTGTACCCATAGTTTAGATGATGGCACAATTCAATCCAACTCTTCACCCCTCGACCATTTTATCATATCAAGGCCTAGTATCCAATCATTCTTGAAACTCTCGATAAGAGGCAAATAGAGATGACTGTACGGGATAGTATGGAGGGCCAAATCCCTGCTTCCCTTATCAGCACAGGTTCACGTTCCGAAATTTAGCCAACGTATGGGGTGGATTGTACCCATAATATAAGCTCATAAGCACTCTGCATAAGTGTTATCTTTGAGCCTTGGCGCTAGGCTTATGTTTTCAGCGGGTGGAGGGATCGGCACAACTCGCAATGCACGGATGGTCCTATCGGTCCTGCATCCCTCCCCCACTGCCCCCTCAATTGTCCATCATCGGCATCAGGAGCCGGGTAGCAGTGTGCTCGCATACGGAGAAAAGGTGACGCGTCTAGGTGATCAGGCATTACTGACCGGATATAGGACACATCTCCGAGAGAGTGGCGAAACCGTCGTCACTATGATGGCCCTGGACGTATGATGATGGAACAAGGAATACGCAACCAATTTCGTCGGAGGTTTGTCGTGACTCCAGTCTCTCACTTGGCAGGAAGGCTGTGTACATCGACTATCTATGAGGGGCTTTATGGGTTTATAACAACCGTGACGAAGGCTATTCTAGCAGAACATCAATCAGAACTATTTCAACTTCCGATATCATTCTTTCCAACTCGCTATGTCTGTCAACGCAACGATGCGCGCCGCAGCTTTGATCGGCGCCTACAACGTCTCAATCATCGACATGCCACTACCTGTAATTCAAGATGCTACGGACGCTGTTGTTCGCATTACTGCGGCTGCCATCTGCGGTTCCGACTTGCACTACTACCATCAGGATCTTGGCTCTCCCGAGAACCCAATGCCAATCGGCCATGAAGCAATTGGCTACATCGAGGCGATTGGTGACGCTGTTCAAGGGCTGCAAGTTGGCGACTACGTTGTTATCCCAGACAACGTTGACGACGGCCACTTTAACTTTGGCCCTGAGTTGCCTCTCTCATTTGGCGGACCTCAGCTTGGAGGCCTTCAGGGTAAGTTTGGATTTCGTATTTTCTATCACTTTAGAAAAAAAGACTAACACAAAGTCCTGTAGCTGAATACGCTCGAGTCCCGTTTGCGGATGATAGCTTGATCCCCGTTCCAGTCAATGCAAGCACGAACCTCAGCACCATCATCGATTACCTTTTTGTATCTGACATCTTTGCAACCGGATGGACTGTCCTCGACTTCGCCGGATTCCAACCTGGTGATACGGTAGCAGTCTTTGGAGGTGGCCCTGTTGGACTCTTGGCCGCGTACTCCGCAATGCTCCGTGGCGCATCAAAGGTATACGCCATCGATCGTGTTCAAACTCGCCTTGATCTTGCAGAGTCAATCGGTGCCATACCAATCAACTTCAACCAGACTGATCCGGTGGAGCAGATTCTAGCCCTAGAACCAAGCGGAGTTTCTCGAAGCTTGGATTGCGTAGGGTATGAAGCCGTGAATGCGCAGGGCGAGATCGAGTTGGGCATTGTTCTCCGCAACATGATAAATGTAACCAGTGACTATGGAGGGATTGGAGTTGTCGGGGTCTACCTTGGGGAGGAAACAACAACAATGTCAATGACGCAGTTCTGGCGCAAGGCTTTGACCATGGGTAGCGGCATTGTTCTACCGTTGCAGCACGCCACGGAGCTGGTCCAGTTGATCGACAGTGGCCGAGCTACCCCGAGTTTCATTGTCAGCGCAAGGATCGGTATCGAAGAGGTGCCGGAGTACTTTCACCGCTTTGACCAGCAGCTCGAGACTAAGGTGGTAATAGAATTCCCTTGGAGATAAGAGCCAAGTATATAATGGTCATGTCCTTGAAATCGGAAGTTCAATTCTATTGAGGAGAACGTCGCAAACAAGAGACCACCCATCATACATCGAAAATCAGTCGCTTCTCCCCTCTTTTCTCTCGCCAGTAATTAGTAGAATCAAGCAGTACTCGGCAGTCCCGTACAACCCAACCCCACTTGCGTAGGAATGGTACAGTAGCTTCCCAAGCCCGAGGATCAGAATGGTCTCCCCAAACAACCAAATTAGGCTTTTTACGATCACTTTCTTCAACATCAACGAGATCAACGCATAAGTCGTCTTCCGCCGGGCTGCCACAGAGACGAAGGAAACTGTCCCTCATCTCGGGGAGCGGAAATAGGTCAATCCATGGATGATGGTGCACATCCACCTGCAGCGCAGTAGGCTGAAGGCTTGGGGGAAGAGTAGGGTCATCTGGTCTGCGTGGGCCGGCGTGGTTGAAAGGCGAAAGAGTGTCTTCAGCGCAGAGTGATGCCACGGTGATGCCCAGAGCAGCTGCGTTCCGGCCAAGAGCGTTCAGGACATTTATTTGAACTAGGGTTTGCAGCACGGCGGGCCGCGGCGACGCCAACATGTAGTCCTGATATGCTTGTTGAACGAATTGGATCAGCCGGGGTTGTGATCCTGGGAGAGCAAGATAACAGCCCCTGCCTGGAAGGAATTCTTCTTCGACAAATCTTGTGAGTTGCACCACTATGCTGTTGGGATCTTGGGGTTCGCGGTTTGGATGGCCGTTGGATTGATGGTCGAAGTGTCGTGTTTGATGCTGTTTCTTCCCTTTAGCAAACCACCAGTTAGTTTTCACGGCTTATGAAAGGCTTGGAGATAGCGAGACAAACTCCATGTTCTTTGAGCAAGGCGGTTTTGCAGCCTCCTTCGTGTTGTACGGTCGCTGACCCCTGTCCAGTCGTCCGCATGGCTGATTACTTCCAACTGTTGCGGCATGCGGCTTAAAACAACCCCAGATGAATTGTTGTCCGTCAACAAGTCGTTCACATCTAGAACTTGACGAGGCACATCCATGGTCTCAACATGTGGACCAATCTGTAAAGATTGAAATAGCGGTCAGGTCAAGGTAATCAGAGGGTAAAGGGTGTTAAACATAAACTCGCGTGTCAGCTAAGCTGAGGAGAAGCGGAGCCCCCAACGAGGATGTGGTCAGTGCGGCCGCATGAGCCGGCCTCGCATACACACACAAGGGGCTGTGGAACAAGGTGTGAGGGCCAAGAAGGGCATTGAATTGTGCTGCTGATCCGTTTCCTGCAACAGGGATCAGGAAGACCTTATGCACTATGACCTTCTTCTAATTACATACAAAATTGGGTGCTGGAAACAGTAGGGCCTAGAATCCCTGTCGGCGCCTAGGTTTACGATCTGAATTCCTTCGGAATACTCCGTACGCACTGGGGTCTCGCGAGGGCCCCGCCCTAGGGTCACATTCCAACAGGGCGGCACTTCTAATAAGCCCTGGCCTGGTTTGTTGCAAGCGGCATGAGCGGCCGCAGATCAGCTACACACTGCACCGACCCCCTTGGCCATCTGTATCAGCACTCAAGGCCATCCATATGTGGTCGCGACTTTGTGATCAATTCGTCATCAGGCAGTCCAATGGCTTACCCAGGCATTAATTAACTTTGGATGGGGTGACATGTCAGGGTTTGCACGCTGCGGAGGATGCCTCCGCGTTCCGGATCATTCGGGCTTATGAACTTGGACCCAGGAAGATCTAGTGCCGTGCTTCGGCCGCCCACTCCCCGAAAGACTAGAATAAGCTCTTCTATCTTCGGTGCGGAGTTTCAGGAGTCATCTGCGGTGATTCCCACGCTCATAATGACCCTGGCCGAGCGTCTCGGACTTACCGGAATGAAGGCTCGTCGCCTGGGGATGGAGAATCGTTCTTGTGGATTTCACATATATAAACAATTGCATGCACGCGGTACTAATAACATCCCCAGCTGCCTTGACCTGCGCGAATCACCCAGCGACCTACCTTCTATATGACTCTTCTTGAATCCAAGAGTCTGCGTACGCCATACCATCCCCGAAGTCCTTGCACATTACCGGTATTGCCCCACGGTTTCATTTTGTGTGCTTGTCGAGATGGGTCCTTCCTGAGCAAGAGCGTCAGTTTTCATCCTGATACCGACATTCCGTCTCTGAAAGGGAAGGTCATCCTTGTGACTGGTGGCAACAGCGGCTTGGGCAAGCAGTCGATTCTTGAGCTTGCCAAGCATAATCCTCAGGAGATATGGCTTGGTGCCCGCAGCCGCAAGAAGGCCGAAGAAGCGATCAACGACATTAGATCGCAGGTACCCAATGCCCCGCCAATCAAGCCTCTCCAAATGGACCTCGCCTCCTTCGAATCTATTCACGAAGCTGCCAAGTCTTTCCGCCAGCAATCTGATCGACTCGACATCCTACTCCTTAACGCCGGAATCATGTCTGTCCCTGATGGGAAGACCAAGGATGGATATGAGATACAGTTCGGCACGAATCACATGGGTCACGCCCTCTTATCAAAGCTGTTGTTGCCAACCCTCCTGAAAACAGCCGAACAACCTGGTTCTGACGTACGTATCGTTGTCCTGTCGTCGTCTGCCCACCAGTATGCACCGGGAAAGGACGGCATCACATTCAGTACCCTTAAAACAACGGCCAGGGAGATTAGCACTATTACACGATACGGGTAGAGCAAGATGGCCAACATTCTCTTTGCACAAGAGTTTGGCCGACGATATCCTCAGATCAAGGTGCCTTCAATCATGCCGGGGCTCGTGAATACCAACTTGGCCAACACAATGAGTGACAATAGCTTTGTCATGCGGATAGCCTGGAAGATCACTGCTGCTGTGATCGGTGTTGATGTGCAGACTGGCGCCCTTAAGCAGCTATGGGCTTCCACTGCTGCGAACGTCAAGTCAGGCGAGTACTACACTCCCGTCGGCAAGACTGGCCAAGGAAAGAGATGGACAAATAACCCAGAGTTGGCAAAGAAGCTCTGGGACTGGACTGAAGAGGAACTCGAGAGGGAGAAGCTCTAAGTAACTTGCAGCGTGTTGAGCTATTAAAGCATTTTGGATATTTGAGGATCGTCCCATTCGGTCTAGTCACATTCTTTCCAAGTTACTCTTCGCTTGTTCTCACCTTGAATTCTTTTCTTATGTACCCTAGTTCCGCGCAGAATTGAAGGGTTACTAATCTAGCATTTCTTAGTATGCAGGTCATGTATAATTATAGATCAACAAATTTAGCCTCCAGATAAATATTCTAGGGATAAACCTCTGATTGGGTGACATTTGTAGATACACGCATGTAAACATTCCAATCTAGGATTCTTAAAGTGTGTCCGCAGCCGGTTATTGTCGAACACAAATTTACTCTTGATCTATCCTCTGAGCTGCGTTGTAGAATGTGCGTGCTATGTCATGTGCTCGAGAATGCCTTGGCCAAGTCACGGGTTATGTTTGACTTTGGCTAGATATTGTGCTCCTGGTGTCTGGGTTCCCTGACACGAGACTTGTGTTCAAGCTGCCATCCATGGCGCAGCCGCTACTACAAGCCCATCCCAGAAGCCAGCAGAGTTGTGGTGTTGTGGTACTCTTCAAGCCTCAAGTACTCTTGAGAGAGTTTCCAGCGTTCCCCTATCCAATTGAGGCATCTCTCCATATCGGCCAGGCGGGCTCGGACCAAATCGTCGCCTCCTTCCCGGCAGATCCAGTGGAACATGACCATGACGCAATACAGAATGTCCAGAGAGAAGGGACAGAGAGTTCCAAGCTCTTCTACACTCCCACGCCTCATCTCACTGATGATGTCCATGACCTTCATCGCAACATTGTGAACCCGGTCGTTGACGATCTTGACGATATTAACAGCCCGGATCTGAAACCCGAGTTCGTCGGCAGTCTTCGCCTCTGCTGAGGGCGTGTAGCCTGGCCCTTGGCGTATTTTCTGCGGACAGCAGTAGGGGTCGATTAGTATAAACAAGGCTGACCAGGCCAGACAGCGAGGGGTGAGATGATGCAGGTTGCTCGCAGTAACCTTGGCCATCGGTAGCCCTGCCTCAAGGGTTGTAATGAAGCCGCAGAGCTCATCGGCAAGGGCGTACACATGGGCCATGGTGGAGGCTTGCGTTGGTGCGGCGTTCTGCCTAGAGGTCGTCAAGCAGCGGCTGATTAAAACCGCAGACTGGCAAACTCGAGCAAACTGCGGTTGGGAAACAGCAAGAGGCGTTGTAAGCGGGCGGTTGATTGCTCGGAGCGGATCTCCTTCGTTCTGGGCATGGTTGTCAGTGTCATGTTCCGGACGGCGTCACGTTCCGTGCGGCAGGGACCAGGTTCTAGTCTTTTACCCAGGCAGTATCATCCACGGGAAGAGAGGCCGTTTCGACAGGCTCAGGGGCGGAAAACCTTCCCCTGCTTCCAAGGGCAATGACTCTGTCGAGAATATAGATGCCCCACCGGACTCGCCTCCTCTCTTCAGCCTCCGTCCAGGTCGTCTGCTCGTTTGATCGATGTAAGCGCCCGAACAGTAGGCCAAAGAAGGGAAAGTTAACATGCGCATTTATCCATGAGGTCACAGTCCTCTCTATCAGACGTGATTCCCAGCAGATCCGCATACCGAGCGCAGGCCCCGACGGTCATCCACGCAGCCGGGTAGATGGCATGGCTGTATTCGTACAGAGCAACGAGGATCATCGCCTGAAGACAGAAAATAGACACCTCACCTCTTGATTCGAAGAGGGCCAGGAAATTCTGCGACAGGCTATACAATGACCCGGCTGACGGGCAATCTCCGGGTGGTGAGGTGACCAGCCTCATAGCAAGGAACAACATGGCGAGGTCCGGGCCACTGTTCCTCAGGGGGATGCCGAGCTCGATGCGCTTCTTGGAGACGATGGGCATCCAGGCATGGACTGTTTTGAAATACAGACTTGCGATCTCCACGACGTTATTTTCCTGGGTCAGTATGCCGAGGACGTCCTAGCGCCTTGTGAGAACGGGACACCAGGCCAAGCAGGCACAGATACGGGATTCAGGGAGCAGTCACCAGGGGAATCTGAATGAGCGGTGCAGGCAGCCGCATACCGGCGTTTTTGAAACAGTCAATGTCGAGGAACAGAGCCGAAGGAAACCTGTTCGCCGGCTCGCTGGAGTTGGCATCGGTCCGAGCCGACGGAGCGGCCGGAGCCGACGGACTCGCTATGCTGCTGCTACTGGTCGTGCCGTGATTTCTGCTCCCCGAGATGCTACCCGTGGGAACACCTTGGGCAGTGGTGTTGCCGCTGGTCACGGTGCGGCTCAGCCGATCCTCCAGCTCGGATAGCCGGGCCAGCAAGGCAGCAAAGTCAGATGCGGATGGGGGCGACGGCTGGGCATCCACATCGTAGTCGCAATGGCGGCGGGTCCGGGAGCAGAGGCCGCATTCTGGGAGCGTCTTGTCGCACTTCCGCTTGCCCTTACGGCAAGCCGTGCAGGCTAGCGGGGCTCGTGGCTGGTGTGATATATCCTGAGTGGACATTTGAGAAGAAAGCCTTGAACGGAGGAGGAAATCCCGGAAGCCATGAACACGCACGGCCGATGCGGCCGCAAACGGGAGTGTTGAGGTTCTTATATTATATCCCCTTATTTCAGTTTTCAGTATTGGGGGGCTATTGGTCGGCAGTTGCCGCGGTCGGGCCTTCAGGCTCCTGACCGTCAACGCCACAGGGCTTAGCAAGGAGAGGGGAGTTAGGGGATTGTACGAGGATAGGATGTCTAATAAACCACGGCACTGGCAGATACTATGTAAGATGGGGTGGGTAATGCGGCCGCACCCTCTTTCATGTGGGCCAGGTTTCCTGGCGGGAAATGCCGTGCTGCAGGGTGCGCTTCGGCAGGTTTTCTGCAGGCAAGTGGCCACGCGGGGAGGGCGGCCGCACGCTCGCCAGGACCCTTTTCATCTTCGTCCCGGGCGCCGACTAGGCTGGGAAACGGCATTCCTGCTAAGTTAATTAGCTACCACAACTATTCGCGGCGTGGGGCCGCAGGGCGAGCGGCTGCTGCTGTGTCATCTTGTGAAAGACTTTGATGCAACTTTTTCTTTCGAGCGGCACGTCGATCCTCGCGCTCACTGGCGTAGGATGAATCTGGAACCCTGTGCCCCTTCCCCCGCCGTCGATGCATTATAACTAGCATGCTTCTCACCATTCTCAAGGGGCGTCCGATGCAGCCTGCACTCTCTCCAGTGCTTCGGCGGATCCAGACAACCTGACCGATTTAATTATCAAATAATTACAACAGACTACCAACAGCCTCTCAACCCTTCACAATGAGTCTCAACTTAAGCATGAGGTGCAGCTCGGTCCTGCCCAGCAAGGCCACGCTGACTGAGAAGAACCTGGCGGATCAGAGTGGCAAGGTTTGTCGCGAGTTTCCTCGTGCCGCCGACAAGCCGTCGATTCTAATCATGCGTATCGTCCAGGTTTTCATGGTCACGGGCGGCTCCGGCGGACTCGGCAAACTACTCGTCGAAATACTCTATCAGCACAACGCCAAGGTCTACATCGCCGCTCGGTCCGAGTCAAAGACCAAGGGGGTCATCGACGAGATAACGGCGGCGCACCCGTCTTCCAAGGGAGAATTGATCTTCCTAAGCCTCCAACTTGATGATCTGCCAACCATCAAGAAGACGTCCGAGGACTTCTTGGCCCGCGAGAGTCGACTGGACGTCTTGTGGAACAACGCGGGCGTGATGATTCCCCCCCAGGGCTCCAAGACAAAGCAGGGCTATGAGCTTCAGTACGGAGTGAACAACATCGCGCATTTCCTCCTCACCCATTTCCTCCGCCCCGCGCTCGAGGCCGCCGCGCGCACGGCGCCAAAGGACTCGGTTCGTGTCATCTGGGTTGCTTCCAGCGCCGCCGACGCTGCGCCTAACCCGGCTATCGACCTTACCAATATGGACTATCATCGCGAGGAGGGCGCCTGGCTGAAGTACTCTCGCAGCAAGGCCGCCAGCGTCGTGCACTCAGCCGAGTTCGCGAGGAGGACAAAGGGGACAGGAATCATTAGCCTGGTGAGCTCGTTGCTGCGTACAAGCGCCGATTTTTGTCTTTATTATGGTGACTGATGACATGTCGCAGGCTCTCAATCCCGGCAATTTCGTGACGAATCTCCAGCAGAACATGTCCACGATGGAGCTTGCCATGTTTGTGCGTTCTCCCAGAAAACAACAACAGCTCCGACTGTTTCTACTTGCGTGTTTCCACATAATTATACTAATACCGCGCATACAGAAACTCATCAGCTCGGAGCCGAAGAACGGCGCTTACACTGAGCTTTTCGCTGGCCTTAGTGACACCATCACCGAGGTTAACAATGGCGGATGGGGTGAGCTACTACTCCTCAGGTGCCTGTACAGCCCACGGCGAAACTTGCTCGCTGACATGAATTCCCAGTCTCGCCATTTGGAAAGATGGAGACGGTCCGAAAGGATATGGTGGACCCAGAGCTCGGAGGCAAGTTCTGGGAATGGAGTGAGGAGCAGGTCAAGCCCTACTTGTAGGCTAATTCCACTGGGGCAGCGTACCGGTGCGATTGCTTGTGGGTGCCGTAGAATATGGGGGCCTTATTCGCCTCCTCCCGTAGAATGTCTGAAGCCGATCTATCTCCCTTGGTCACACCCATGATATCGTCACGTTCAACTGCTACATCGGGTATATTCCTTGATGGCAGTGCTAAATAGCCGAAGATGGTGACTAAAAGGCCATCAGGGCTCATGGAGGTTCTTTTGATGATGGCGTCTTGATTGCCGGGAGTTTCGGACGCTTCAGGTGCAGGCCAAAGCCGTTGACACTCCTCAATGATGCATCTCCTTCTATTGGCGCGGAGTTTGCCGGGATTGCGGCGTGTAACGCGGGGCTTGCTATGAATCGGGCACCTTAACTCCCTTAAAAGCGGTCAAATTATCCATCCACGACTGTTCCTAGACGCGGCCGCATTCTCCGCCCATAACGAGGACTGAGGACGGGCATCTGTATGGTACCTAAGGTGGATGGCGTGGCTTTTCGATGCACTTCATAGACACGACAGGGGACTTCACTCTCCTCAAGGCTGAACTCAAAATGAACAAACTTTAATTATCGGACTTGTCCTGTCCGAGAATCCGCCTCATAGCATGCTCGGTAAATGTCTGCATCATGAACACGAAATGTCGGGGTTGCACAAGACCACCTCCTAGCGCAAAAGGCCAGGGTAACATATTGAGTCCCTGGCTATCCACAGACCTGGCCAACCGCACCTCACCGTACGAGGTACTTCACATTGTCCAAAGATACTCCGTATGTACTTCACACATTGTACCCTGCAATGAGGCTAACTATCAACCTCGAGGGCGGCGGGGTGAGGTTCAGAAATTGAGGTTGGCACAGGGGCGTGAATCATGCACAGACTCTACCACTCAGACAATGGGCTGAGGTGCGGCCGCACATGTCTGCACCTGATCGTAGCCATGCGGTGTTGGCTGTCAGCCCGTAAAAGTGATGCCTTCTGGTGATGTAGTCGCCGATATACTTAAGTCTAACTAGCATCCACTCATTGCGGACGGCATCACCCCGATTTTACAGCCAGCAGCAAACCATTCTTATCTCACTCGATCTTCTCACACTAAACTTCCTACCTACCTCTCCTTAGTACCAACATGTCAGGGGACAATCAAGCAAGTGGCGCAAAGGCCGGCGAGACTGAGGCGTTTCCTTGGAGCACTGAGAACATTCCGAACAAGCTATTCATAAACAATGAGGTATGACGCGAATTCTCCAAACACGACATACCTCGCTGCTGGCCTCCTATGACGGTGTTTCAAGTTATTAACGCACTCAGTACGTCGACGCCAAGAGCGGCCGTAAGTTCGAAGTCGTCAACCCAAAAAACGAATCCTTGGTCTCCAACGATGTGCCACTTGCTGGTGAAGAAGATGTCGAAAGGGCTGTGGAGGCAGCGGAGGCCGCGTTCCCCGCGTGGCGCAAGACTACAGCGACTACTCGCCGCGACTGCCTGCTGAAGCTGGCGGATCTCATGGAGAAACACCAAGCTACCTTGGTCGCCCTCACGAGGTTGACCCTGGGCATGCCGGTGCAGCCCTTTGGTGGCATGGAGCTAGGTATGGCCATCAATGCATTCCGCTATTTCGCTGGATGGACGGACAAGCTCGCGGGAGAATCTTTCCCGCAAGACGACGGTTTCCTTAAGATCATTCGGCACGAACCGCTCGGCGTCACTGCTGGAATTGTGCCCTGGAACGGTCCGATGGGCATGACGGGACAAAAAGCCGGCCCCGCCCTGGCTACTGGCAACTGCTTTATTCTCAAACCGTCTGAGAAGACGCCTTTGGCGTCTCTAGCTCTCGGAGCTCTCATCAAGCAGGCTGGATTTCCTCCTGGTGTCTTCCAAGTCCTATCTGGCGACGGCTCGACAGGCGCCCTGCTCGCCAGTCATATGAGGGTTAGAAAGGTATCCTTTACGGGCTCCACTATGACGGGCCGCAAGATCCAACAGATGGCTGCACAGAGTAACTTGAAGCGAGTTACTCTCGAGCTAGGTGGAAAGAGCCCGGCTATTGTCTTCGACGATGCGAATATTGACAACGCAGTTGCGTGGTGCGTGAATTGTATCACGGCAAACTCGGGACAGGCCTGCTTCGCGGCTAGTCGCGTCTATGTGCAAGAGGGGGTCTACGATAAGTTTGTTGCCAAGTATCAAGCCGCCATGGAGGAGAGAGCAGCTACAATGGGAGACCCGGATGTGCCCGGAACGCTGGTTGGTCCTGTTGTTGATGTGCTTCAGTTTGAGAGAATCAAGGGCTTTCTCGAGACCGGAAAGAAGGAGGGCAAGGTTTTGACGGGAGGGGAGGCAGCTCAGGGGCCGGTGAGTCGTCACTTAAAAGCAATGAGGAGCCTAGAGATGCGCGGGGCTGACAAACGAGCAATTCAGGGCTACTTCATCAAACCTACTATTTTTGAGGGCGTTCACAAGGACGCTGAGATCGTCCGCAAGGAGATCTTTGGACCTGTGGCGGTTCTCAATAAATTCAGCACCGAGGAGGAGATTATCGAGCTCGCCAACGATTCAAACTACGGCCTCATGGCGGGCATCTTTACTCAAGATGTCAACCGCGCTATGCGCCTGGCGAGCTTGATGGACTCTGGGAACGTCGGTATTAACTGCATCAGTATGGTTTTCATCAACGCGCCGTTCGGTGGCACTAAAGAGAGCGGGATTGGTCGAGAGAACGGCAGGGACGTGCTGCTCGCGTTCACGGAGCCCAAGACTGTGTTCATCAACTTGACTTATTAGCAAGCATGCGGAACTGGTATGGTTGCGAGCTTGATAAAATTTCAATTGCCAGGCTATCGATCTCTCCTAACGGCAAAGAGACTGGGAAAAGGTTGAAAACAGGATTTGGCTGATTCCGCCATACTGCTGCCCGTCGTGATTTAGAGCGGAAGCCGCGCCTTGTCTCGTTATCCTGTCAATGCCAAAGTGATGCGGCCTGATGAGCGTATAGCAACTATCAGGTTTGGATTTTGTATCACGTCCCACAGCTGGGCCAGTTTCTTTGTAGCTGACGAAGGTTATCTGCAAAACGGGGCCCTGAAGGTACCTCCCTCCGCTCTGACCCGGGGAAACCGGTCCGCCTTGGGACCGCCTTCCTGCGGCCGACGGATATGATAGTCATGACGATTCAGACCTTGCCTGACATAGCATACATTCTACGTAGTATTACGGAAGGGTGCCTTAAACTTTATCTTGCTTACATATTACTCCCAAATCTTTGACTAGTCTTTCCGTACTTCACCAACCTCCGATGGATGGCATTAAGTCGGTAGCAAGAAACAACCAACAACAGGGCGACCAGGAATCGGAAGCCTCCTTCAAAAACAGAAGGAAAATGAAGTCAAGTTGCGGTCCATCATGAGCCCCATCATAGCATCCCACTGCTCCGAGTCGTCTGTATCTAGAATCAGGTCATCACTGGTGCCCCGGGAAACCGTATTCCACCCGGATGCAACAGATCCTGGGATGATCTCCGCGAGGCCTTCAATGCTGCTGAATTGCGGAACCGTTTCGGGCAGTCGTGCTGCAAGTTCCAGCCTTGCCGCTTGCGTGCCTTGCTCGGCATGGAGTTTTCGGGCTTGGTGCAAAAGCTTGGAGACTGGACTCCAAAGCGGATCATCTTTCGCCTCTTTAGGCACTATGGCCAGATGATTTTCCACCGCCGCCCAGGCGTGATCGAGAGCCGGCCCCCGTGGCTGGCTGCAGAGATGGCTGAGCACGATGCTGAGCGCGTGCCACTGCACAGAGCCCCGGAGCTGCCACGACCACTGATGGAACGAAGTTTCAGTCAACAGGTCGGCCGACTGGTTTAGGATGGACGACGCGCTGTCTATCAGCCACGCTACATGGGTCTTGGCTGGGGGATCCTGACTGCTGCCTCCAGAATAAACGATTCGGTAGGATAGTGTGAGTTCATACTTGGCAAGAACGAGTCGTATCGAGCGCTTGAGGAACAGCTGTGCAGGTGTACCGGAGTCAAATTTGTCGAAGTAATCCAGATTCAGACGCCTCGTGGTCTCCCGGCACAGCTTCAGCGCCTCCACCAAATCCATCCCACGCTTCGATTTCAATGCGGACAGCGAAGAGCTCGTACGCTGGGTCAGATGCCAAAGCTCCGACCGGATGAGAATGGGCGTGCTGTCAGTTATCTCATCCTTGGCAACAGGTGGCACCTTCATACCGGGATCGAGGTCGGCATCGTTGACGTTGGTGGGAAGTTTTGTGTCGAACATCTCTTCGTGGAGCGAGGCCTCAGCAATTTGGTCGACTCCGGAGCGTCCGTCGATAAACAAGATATTCCACCACAGTCGCCGTCGCATCTCAATGTTGAAAGGTCTCATGCCTGGGAAGTTCGACCCATCGCGGTGCAGCCCGGCTGACACCGCAACCCGAGCGAGCAGACCAGTCATCGACCAGACGTATTTCGGAGACTCCATGGTTTGAAGAGTATCAAGAAAGATGGAAAATGCCTGGATTACATCGAGCTCCGTGGTGTTGATGAAGTCGGCGCGGGCGAGTGCGATTTCTGAGCCGGTGCGATACCGCGCGACAAGATCAGATTTTTCTGCATGCAACTTGGTCTTGACCTTGTCTTCATCAGCCCTCCATGTCATAGGAAGAGCTGGGGGGGGGAAGGGGTGTCGGTTCGCTCACGTCTTCATTACTCATAGAGTTGATAGCAGACATGGTGATGGCGAACATCAATGCCTCCATACCCGGAGTCATCCTGCTGAAATCACCTTGGAGGTCTTGGATTCTCTTCGCAAATGTTGGGATGTGCAAAATCTTGCTGTAGCGGTCAACATTCTCAATGTAGATTTGCCAGATGATAGGAATTTGGGAGGGAAACGCGTGAAGACCCTTCAGGGGCACATCTTGTGCCCGACTCTGCCAGAACAGGAAGAGTAGGGAGTCGTCCCGTCCTTGCCCGGTTAGGTGGCGGGGAATTGATCCGTTAAGGGAAGAAGTTTCAGCAGAATAAATGTCTCCTTCCCTGTCGTCATTGCCGAAGACTCGTTTGATTTGGTTGATCTGTATGTCCTAATGTGAGTACAACCAAGGCCAAGGCATGTTGGCTATGCAAGAGAACTCGGCCGGGAGCCCGGGGCTACATACCTCATCACGAAACGCGGCCCAAAACTGATTCCCGATATAGACACATCCATTCTCATCGACGACGAGACGGCCGAGTTCTTCCCTGAGCCCCGCAGGGTTGTCATCCAGCGTGGTACTACGGCTGTCGTTGCTAATCCATTGACTGACAAGCCCGACACCATCTGACTCAGGGGAGCCGCTTTCTGTCTGCCCCTTCATCCGGGTTGTCAAGATCTCCACGGCAGACTCTAGGCGTCGAAGGCGTGATAGCAGATGAGCCTGCTTCCTTTTCGGCATCTCGGCGCCGGTGCTGTCATGATTCGTCGCTCTTCCAGGGGCGGGGAAGACGCACTCGGTCAGGTTTCTCGTACAGCTCAAACAAGGGCTCCGGCGGTCGCATCGCACCTTACGCCGACGGCAGCCAAAACAACTCCGGGACTGAAGAGCAGGCTGCGGAGGCGCTGGGTCTGCTCCGGGTGAGGCTCCAACGGAGTCAGACATGTCAGAATTAGCCATCTGCAACGATAATCGTTGAGGTTGCGAGAGATATCGCGGATTTTCTGACGAACAGGCTGGATGAGGGGACGACTTCAGCATGCCAGGCCGGGCTCGACGTGACTCGGTAGAAACGCCAGCTTGGGACCCCAACACCTTTGCACCTTATCTACCATGCCGGGCTTGTTCGCACTATAGCATCATTCCGTACGAGCCAAGAGGTCGGTACATACCGACCGACCTACAAATGTACCCCTGATACGTAGACTAGTCGAATTAGTTGAGGACATGGTGGAATGCCGGAGGATTTAAACTTTTGCCATCGTGTAGGTGCTTGGGCCCTGTGGGATAGTAGACCTAGTTCCCGTTAACATGGGCACTTTCAGCTTCAGGTAAAGTGTGCCCTGATGTTGTGAACTACGACTGGCCACGGGACACCAAGCTCGCTCTAGAGACGCACTTGAACCAGCGTGCAGCCACACCAGCTGGGATCATCCAACCACCGGCCTCGGTGTCAGATGCCCCAGGTGCGGATGCTGCGGCCGCATGTTCCGCATCGCAGAATGCGGACTTTGTTTTTTATTCTTCCGGGAAGTTGGGACAACCAGCATGGAGTGGGGAGACCTGGGCGCTGCCAACACTGGCAGGATTACATTTAATGGCAACAGGTGCCAACTCCTCATCCGCCGCAAGCCTCAAACTTGGGCGAGGTCTGATTGCAAGCCTCAGCCTTCCCAGAGCATTTCTTCTCTCCCTCCCGTCGATATGGCAACTTGCTCGGCACCAATCTCATTCACCCCCGCGAGAGATATTCCGCCGCTTACCAACAAAGTGATTCTAATCACAGGCGGTACCGCAGGCCTTGGCAAGCAATCGCTTTTGGAGCTCGCAAAGCATGGTCCTGGCCACCTCTGGCTGGCCGCACGCAATGTTGCCAAGGCGCAGCAAACGGTTGATGAGGTCGAGGAGTCCGTTCCGAGCGTCCGCATCAGTATCTTGGAGCTAGACCTTGGCTCTCTGCAGTCAGTTCAGCGCGCCGCATCTCGATTTCTTGAATCATCATCTCGTCTCGACGTACTGTTGAACAACGCAGGCATCATGGCCCATCCGGAGGGGCTCACCACGGAAGGGTACGAACTACAATTCGGAACGAACTTCCTTGGCCACGCCCTCCTTATCCGGCTACTCTTACCTATCTTGCAGCGAACCGCGCTGCAGACGCGGCTCGGGGAAGTCCGCATCGTGTGTCTGACATCAGGGTCGCATGCTCGGGCGCCGGTGGCGGGAATTATATTCGACATGCTCAAAACCGACGGCAGCTCCATCTCAGCAGTGGAAAGGTATGGCCAGAGCAAGCTAGCCAATATCTTATACGCCAAGGAGCTGGCCTACAAGTACCCTGATATTCGGGTAGCATCTGTAAATCCAGGAATGGTGAGAACAGGTTTGACAGAGGTGATGGGCAGGAACAGTTTGACCTATCGTGTGATCCTGTCTGTCTTGTCTCCCATCATGGGGGTCTCGGTTGAGGAGGGAGTCAAGGCACAGCTGTGGGCTTGCACAGCCGAGGATGTCAAGAGCGGAGAGTATTACTCTGGCATCGGAGAGACTGGCAAGGGAAGTCACCACACCAAGAACCACATGCTTGCAGAAGATTTGTGGGACTGGACTCAGAAGGAGCTCGATGCATTCCTGGTCAGGGACCAGTCATGACTGGCGATTGAAACCTGGGCACACAGTATTCTGGGCAGGAGCATTCTGCAAACGAGAATAATTCCCGGCGGTTCTGATGTATACTAGGCTTCCCCCAGGCTTGTTGCATCGAGCACAAATCCGTAGGCCCCAATGAGAGCGCTCTCAACTAGTTCCAGCTGCAACACCATGATGTCTAAAACTAAAGAAGCCAGAAAACAGCTAGCGATTCTGACGTTAGGTTCTGACGCACCATGATGCGCCGGGAATCGGAATAGAACCACATTGGCTTGCTTTGACTCTAATCCCACTCCCACAGAACGCATGCTGCAAAACACAATGCAGAACTTTTGATCGTCGGGCGTCAGCGGCGCCAGGTGCTCATTAACGCGCTCGCCGTGGTGACCGGGTAGTTAACTGGGGCCTCGTGGCTACTTCGTGCTCCCTTCCCTCCGAGCTGAGAGACGCCGTCACCCAAGGCGGGTGAGTTTTAGCCATACGTTAGCAATTGTAAGATTCCACGGTTGATGATACATTTTGCAATCTCTGGTTTGGTACCATATGCCTCTCTTCGCTCCAGTCAACTTCTAAAGCAGTCATGGCGGATTAAACAACTGTAAGTCAGTCCAAGGGTTTCCTCCAGAACTATTCTTGGATAACAGCGAGTCAGGGTGTATTCCACCAGATGTATCTTTTGTCTCCTACCCTGCCGTTTCATGTGGATTTGAGAGGCAGCGTACTTTACGCACCGCCTGTTAGCCTGGGCGGCTTCCTTGCCGATATCCGTGTTGTATTGCAACTGGGAGCCTGCCGTTTGCGGCCGCACTTTGGCCAGAGCCTCCTCACGCGGCCGACCCAGGCGCTAATGTTTGCCCTAAGTCCGGAGCATTGGATTCGCGGTGCGGACTTTGAATAACTCCGCCATCCCGCCGGCTCCGCCGCATCGCCAGCATCGCTTTTAATGTTCGCTTTTCATAGTACTCGGCGATTTCTCAATAAAAATAAATTATTAAATTAGAGACTTAGTGAATATACTCCTTTTCAAGTCTAGCGCAGCGAAGCCCGACTCCCCGCTGACCACTATGTCGGAACAACGGTGTTTCTCGCTCTGTTCCGGCAGACTTCGCATTTCCAATGTCTTGAATGAAGGCAGCTCGGGTTCGGCGTCGGTCACAACTTTGATTTTGTTTCAAGATAGTCACTTGAAAGGATATACTTGGTGCTCACCCCTATGCTAGTTCCATGAGCTTCGAATGCCATCCCAAAGGTAGCCGCCTTTTCTGACGTCTCCGGCGCAGTTACCCGCGCACACCTCGTTAGCCCCTCGGCTCCAGTAATCATGGCTATTTCATGCGAAGGAACATCTCAGGAGATGTTGGGTCCGCTACCCTAGTCGCAGGCTCCTACCCTAAGCCCAGAGAATGACTCCGGCACCCCCCGAGACCCATCCTTCCACAGCGAGGTGAAGGAGGAGGAGGGAAGTGTTAAGAAGAGCAGCAACGAAGCCAAGCAGGATGGTGCGGAGTCATTGCTCGAGGAGGAATATCTGACGGGGCCTCGTCTGGCCTTTGTTGTCCTTGCTTTGGTCCTCAGTATCTTCCTCGTCTCCCCGGATATGGTAAGCTTCTACAATGGCCGTAGCATACGCAACCGTACGCTAAGCACAACCAGACATCATCGCCACAGCCACCCCCAAAATCACGGATGAATTCCACAGCCTGGACGACGCGTCGTGGTACGGTTCCGCATTCTTCATGTGTGTTGGCGGCTTCCAATCAGCATGCAAGTCTGTCTCCGATGACGTGCCTCTCCACTTCTGATCTTCAAACGATATGCATTCTAAACTGTGCGCACGCATATAGGGGGGAAAGCTTACAAGTTCTTCCCACTGAAACCTTCCTATTTATTGTGTATACCCATCTTCGAAGCCGGGTCCTTGATCTGCGGAGTGGCACCAAGTTCAATAGCCTTAATCGTGGGCCGTGCTGTCGCTGGTGTTGGCGCAGCAGGGATCGGTTCTGGTTCATACACTCTGATTGCGTTCTCCGTGCCGCAGTCCCTCCGGCCCATATTTACTGGAATAATCGGTGCATCGTACAGCATTGCCTCGGTCGTGGGGCCTTCGCGGTCGGTATCGGAGGCGTCGGCCTTGCTTTCGTGGTAAGCCTCTTGCAAAGGGGGGACAGGCTTAGTCGGGAAGCGCTGAAGGACAGTGGTTGTGTAGCCTAGGAGGATAATCAAAGTGATAATAGTAGCCGGTGAGCAGGCTTGACTCGAATGAACCGGGCACAGAATTATAGCCGGTGCGGTCGTTTTGGGATACAGTGGCCCTAGTAATATACGCAGATTGCAGATTTCTTTGTCTCGGTTAGAGCACAATAGTCATAAAAAACAACAGTTAGAATTACCTCGACTGGGCAGTTTGCAGTTAATAGGCAAGGAAGACGGCGGAGCACTACAGAGAAGGAATGCTGACGGAATAATTTCATTCAATTTAAATATATGCTATTCACCGGTAACTTGGTGGACTTGAGTGCACTATGTAACCTTAACTGTACAGAGTACTACTGCGCTTCTCCTGATGAAAAACATCAGTCCCGCGCCTGTGTGTCCCCTCCGCCGGCAATCCCAGCCTAAGGCAACGTGAAGATACATTCTACTATTTCCCTCTTAACTAAACCTCTTCAATTACTCCGTAATGTAATGCGAGGATACAATCTACTATGCGCCTAATTAAGCCTCTTCAATTCCGTCATACGGAACGGGCTGGCTCTAACGGTGCATAGGACAGCCTCCTATCCATCTCGACTAAACTCCCCCAAATGGTTAACCTTCATATGCCAACTCTCAAACCTCAACACTCTGTGCCTCAGTCACATTAACCGTCCAGTCATGGAATAAAAGACTATATAAAGCATTTATCCAAGGTTGGAGCCTCGTGTAGTATTGCGAGGGAAAGAAATAAAGACCTTGAGCTCCTCAGTGCGATTGAATCGCTCATAGTACTCGGGACCGTCCTCGATATTGATCACGGCCGACGTGATGAAAGTCGTGTTGACCCTCCCGCTGGCGATCAGGTTGACGAGGTCGGGAGCAATGCGGTAGGGTTGCACGATACCGGCCTGATACTTGAGCGCCTTGATCCAGAAATCACTGATGGGGAAATCCATAGTAGGGCTGATATTGGGATGTTCCTGGAGGACGGGGGCGCCGGGAACATAATTATAGACGCCGACCTGGCCGATGCCACCCTCGAAGCTGGTCACATTGATCATCTGCTGGGTGACGATAGGCGGCTCGAACTGCAGCTGGGCGTTAAGTGCCTCCATGCCGACGCAATCGACGGCCCTGTGGACACCCAAGGGCTCATGTGCGAGGACCTGGGTCACAGGATCCGACGTGACAAAGTTGATGGGGATGGCACCGATGGAGCGGGCGACCTTGAGGCGGTGGTCGACGTGGTCGACCGAGTAAACACGGGAGGCGCCACGGAGAATGGCGCTGTAGGCAGCCATCAGGCCGACAGGACCGGCGCCGAACACGGCGACGCTGTCTCCAGGCTGGAAACCCGACCAGGTGAGCGCCGTCCACCCGGTGGCCAGAATGTCACCGACGGTAATAAAGCTCTGCTCCAGGGTTGGGTTGGTCTCGTTCAGAGGAATAGGCAGGGGTATCAGGTTGGCGTCCGCGGCGGGGACACGGGCGTACTCAGCTGCGAGTTGTTTTAGTCATGTTCCCTTACGTCGTAATTGTCGTGGGGGGGGAGGGGGCAGGAGGCGGAGGCATGGACGTACCCTGAAGACCGGACATATTGGGGGAGGCGAGGCCGGAACCGTAGGATGTGGGAAGAGACTGGCGCATTTGGAGCTGGCCGTGGTGAAGGTTGTCCGGGATAACGACATAGTCTCCCACAGAGAGAGCGGTGACAGCACTACCAACCTGAGCGACGTAACCGATACCCTCGTGGCCCGGAACGTAGGGAGGCTGCTGGGGGGCAAAGCCACGGTACGCGAACAAGTCGGAACCGCAGATGGCAGAAGTGGTGAGCCTCACAATGGCGTCGGTAGGGGACAGAAGCTGAGGGACAGGGGCATCTTGGACTGTAATGTTATACACGCCAGTTAACAAGAGCGCCCGCATGGTGGCGGGGAGAGTGAGGTTAGCGGCAACCATTTTTTGACTCTTGTGTGAGGATCAGGTATCCTGAGTTCCAAAGTGGTTGTAAGAGAGTAAAACCATGAACAGTAAAGGAGCTACCCAAATGGTGTGAAGATAGCAGTTTAAACAAGAGGCCTCGAGCAAATAAACATCATGATCAATTCTCTTTATTTGGGGCGGGGTTCTCTGGCTAGGTGACATTCACAAGCCAGGTACATCTGTACTGGCTATGCTAGACTGGGCTCCAGATTCACTACTTCACGGTCAGACAATATTATGCTCCTGTGACGGGCCAGAGAATGGGTGCATCTTTCCCGATAAGTCCGAAGCGGGTGGCCGAAAATTACAACAACGATGAAACGGAGTTAACGTCGCCAAACCCAAACCAACTCACGGCGCGGGCGGGACGGCCGCGTTTCACAGGGGGTAGGTTTTAGTTCTCCATTAGCATGAGCTCGGAGTCGGAACCCGCACAATGAGCCCTCCGATGCAGTGCCCGAGTTCGCGAACCGGTGGACACTGGGTGGAGTCAGCGGATCGAGCAGGCTTTGCCTCTTTTTTTCACCGGGGCGGCCCATGCCCCTGCTCCACGGCACACATCAAGCCAAAGTCAGCATAGGTATGCGACAGGCGAGGAGAGCATGGCCAAGTGATCCGCTTCTGATGTACCACTGTCTGGTTGATGTAGTATCTATGGGATAGAGAGAAGTGGACCTGAGGTCTATGGCCGTCTATTTTCTCCCTCCTCTTTCTATATAACTACATATTGCTTACCATCATAACTCACAGCCATTTCCTTACATATCACTGCATATAGTTTCTTCTTATAACTGACGACGCCGTCGAGCCGCCTACCCCATCCCCGGTGAATGTCCTATTCTTGTGCTAAAACAAATATTAATAAAAATGCTCTGTGTTGCTATTGCTAGAGCTTCCTTTGGTGTGGGTAAGGTTATTGTAGAGACTGTTGCTGCTGGGAATAAATTTGAGTATATTATCTTAAGCCATAACCTGTTAACGGAGCTGAAGATAGTGTGAGTTGATTATAATGATATCGATGGTCTAGCTGCAGTACTAGATAAGTATTAGGTTAATATAGTCATCTCTGCTCTCTCCCTTACTACTGATGAGGCGGGCCGGAACTAGGCTAATTCAATTGAAGCTGCTAAGCGGGCTTCTATGAAGCGCTTTATCCCTAGCGAGTATGGGTTTAGGTAGAACCGAGAGTAAGTCCTTGGAGTTGCCCGCCCTCTTTCTGGAACCTGACTAAGTGCTAATATGTAACAGGAGTCCCTGCCTACGCCTACTTACAGAAGCAAGCTAAAGGCAATTAGGGCCTTGGAAGACTCAGCCTTGGAGTATATTTCAGTCTGTATTTCCTTCTTCCTGGACTACCTCGGCGTCCCCTATATCCTACCTGCTATAGCTTATATTCCTAATGTCTTCATCGACTTAAATAATACATGTGCTGCTATTTCTAATGATAGGATGGTTTCCTTTGTCGCCACGCATACCCGTGACGTTAGCCGCTTCGTTATGGACCTCCTGGATGTGGAGAATTGGGAGCGTATCTATACTATCTGCGGAAGCTGATAGACTGTGCTTGAGGCTGTGAAGGTGGCTAAAGAGCTTACGGGTAGTAAGTTTACCGTTGCTTATGATTCGCTTGAGAAGCTAGAGAAAAGGGAGATTACCCTGATGCTGATGGCGCTTAGGATGTGCTAAGGTAATATCTAGGCTATCGGGCTCTTGACCCAATAATTGTCCGTGTTTAGAGGGTGGCTTGCTGAGGAATGCATAGACCTGGATATCTCTCTTAACTCGCTTAATAAGGAGTTCCCGGATATCGAGCCTCTCACCTGGCGTAAGATTATTAAGATATACTTGAAAAACTAGATATTGCGTTAGTACATTTCATCGGCGTGTGATACATGCACAGGCGGCGCTGCGGCAGGCCAGACACGAACACGTAGGTAGCCATAGTTTGTCCAAAGCCCACCGTGGAGGAAATACAGGTATTTGGTCTCACGGCATCGAAAATATGCATGGATCGTAAGTACTTTGAAATGAGCATCGAGTGGGTCGGAAGCGCTGTGAGTGGATGTGCGGATGCGAGGTTGTCAGATCCTGACCTTAGCCAGTGAAGCCCCAAGACGACCGCTCCGTTAGTGGGCGACACCTTGAAGTCGGCCACTTTTTAAAAGGTTGAATAACACGATAGTAATAAGGTTACTTCATAATTAATAAAGATATTTTTTATCTATTTAGTTGCAATTAAAACGGAGTATGCTCCTTCATTGCGCTCCATAGACTCGGTTGCCATATTTAGATACACAGCGGTCAATAATCGGTAGATTGCTAATATTGGGCTGTTTGAATAGCTAGGCAATTTTGTCGTGTTACGGGCACCTATACCGTTACGCCACAGGGCAAAAGATTGGGCCTTGATCGCAATTGTAGTAATCAAGCAGATTCACCAGCTGCCCCATAGAGCCTCTATCGCTTACGGAGGACAAGGCTGATGACACGGGAACTACAGCCAACGGAAAGCGGCAAACCCGAGAGGCCACCATCGGAATCGCCCGACCACTCCGCGGATCCTTCTCGATGAACCCGAGGATAAAGTTAGACATTGCTTATCATGAGTTTCCTTACATCTAGGGAATATGCTAGGGCATCATACGCGGCCTGAGGCGTAAATGTACGGCATTGCTGTACACTTACGCAGCAAGAAAGACACTACCTTCGGTGGTTCCAGAGATATCACGAGCTTAGGGGTTCACTTTACCATTCTTATCGGTCAGGTTCGTATTCAGGTGTCATGTGCTCATCCTTCGCAAGAGACGCTCTCGCCGTTCCCCGAGGCGCCAGCATGCGCCTACAACTTCACGTTCGGGGGCCTAAACTCCACCATCTTCATTGGTCACCAAGAATTCCATCCAATTCCTTCTCGCCACTATCATCTTGGGGCCCCACCATCATACCCGACCTTCCATCTCAAGGAATGGCCGAGCCGGTATCTTTCTTTCCGGTTGATCTCAGATGTGTAAAGGCGCCTAGATGTGGATATGCTTGGCTCAGTGTTGTGGTCAGCAGGCTAACTGCGACATTCTGATTACCAACAGGCCAGATTGAGGTAGTCAGCCATTGGCAGAGTTGGTTTCTTTGGGTTCTATGGTGACAGGGAACCTGGCCGTAGGCTGCATTGGACATACCATCTATGGACTTCAACCACCTGAATAAGCAACCACCTGGGGCAAATGCCTGGGGACAATCAATCAGCTCTCATGGTATAGATCATATTGTGAAGTCTACAGGAGCCTTGGCACAATTGAGGGAACATACGGGTAATCGAAATGTGATGCTGTGTGTTTATTGCCAATTTGATAGAAGTTTGCTTTGAGGCGAGCAATACGTAACGTGAGTACAGAGTACATCAGCTTGCATTGGAGAGGCTACTTATTATGTGTGGTGCTGTTCTATATATGTCGTTGCCGGGGGCCGAAACGAGAGACGGCAGGCCCACATTTCTTGTTGGCTCACCCTGAGCTCGGGTGAGCTCAGGTTAAAGCAGCATCAATTCAGGATCATGGGCGTCTAGATTCGTGGCAAAGTATGGCTGTTACCCGTTGATTAAGCCGGAGAAACAGATCGGGCTCTACTTAATGCATAAAGGTGGAGCCTGGACTGCAGCCAGCCAGAGCTTATTGTTCACTAGAATCGGCATTTCTGAGAGGTAAGTCGCGGTTTCGTAACGGTCTGAACTTCTGACATATACGCAACCTAGCAAGGGTAGTAAAAGCGGTAGTAAGTATGCCCACTAGGCATAGATATAGAAAGTATCAGTATGCGGTTATCGAATCTCTACACAGTCATCCACATTCCCAGCGATGAAACATCTTCTATCTGATACGAAATCTAACTCAGTATTCAAGATTGGGCTAGAAAATGGCGACACCTACATGCTGTTGCACGGGTTTGGAAAGAATCTTGTTGTGGGCACCCGATCAGCATGCAAAGGGGGGTTGATGAATGAGATCTCGGTAATGAATTGTTCAGAAGAAGACCTGGAGAATTCATCAAGGGCGGAAGTAACGTGAGGAACAGAGAAGATCTTAGTTCAGCATCAAGAATAGAATTCCCTGCCTCGCTTCCGATATTATGGATGTCGCTGATGTTCTCCTCGTAAAGTCTTTTTATAGTAATTACTGTGTTTTATATGCAAACCTATAGATCATTGTCTTAGAACTGCTATGAAGAACCACAAAGCATAACAGGGGAGTTGGCGGTAGTGAACTTTAGGCAACAGTGGACTTTCTCGGCGACGACTTCTTTTGCTGAGGCCTTCCGCTTCATCAAGGACGAGTTGCAGCTGCCACAAAGTTAGAAGAACAAGCCTAATTTCACAACTTAAGTATTTTAAAGCCCAAGGCCTCCACGGTTGCCAAACATCAAGCTTTTCCAGCCCTTTCAGGTTAGGAAGCTTGAATCTATATGAATATTTAAGTGGCCAACCCAAGAGCCTTCTCTTCCGTGCATCACAAACATCTCAATCTAGGGTAATACACAACAACCGGTCAACCCAATCCATTCATGTCACTGCGGGTGTAGGTTAGGTGAAAGTTTTATCACTAAGTATCCTGATCTAGACCTAACCGAGATTCGCCAAGACCTACTTTCTTGGACGGGCAAAAAGATGCTGTCCTCGTGGTTTTAGGATAAAGTAACAAAACACATCGCTGTCAACTACCTCTGTCAACCTGATTAACTGAAACTTCAGAATTCATCTTTTCTTTTAGACATCAGCAATGGGCACTGGATAGATTGCTTTTCGGTATGACCGTGGAACGCGAAATAGTCACCCCGCTCTGCCAAGGCTGTTACGTAGCATTCTCTCAGCTTCTCACCGAGGCTTGTATCCCTGTTTATGCTCTGATTCCCGTGGGGGTTGTGGAGTAGACGGCAGTAACAATGCTTTCGATATTCGCAAGACTGTGGGTCCAAAAAGAAACATGCTCATTCTGAAAGGCTTGGCCCTCCCAACACCCTATCGGATCGTTCGGAGGAATTGCCGTTCATAGGCGTTCCCGTGAAAGATTCATCGAGACGTGGCACGACGACCGCAGCGTGCACCTTGATGGGCAACTTGGTGCACAGACTCGGCTCTACCCACCTTAAATCTTAGTGACCCCCAATGCGTGAAATAACGAGCCAATCGCGAGACGACCATTATTGATAAGCCAAGACATTGCCCACATTCTCGTTAAGCAGACTTTTCGTTATAAATCCTCAGATGGAGGGCTTTGTTCTTTCCTTCTTTCCACTAAACTTATTTTGTTGGATTTGATCCCTGGCCGTGAAATTGGAGAGCCTCGGTTAGTTTAGAGAGTGGAGGACTGAAACGGAGACCACTACTCTCCTCTAGCTGTCGGAACAGGATGGGTGGAGCAACAGATACTTCTCCTCAGGCTATTGTCAGCGCATCATTGCCAAATGGCACTGAATCTTCTGGTTTTGCAGCTCTTCCAGAGGACCTAGAGCTTGCCCTTGCGCTAAAGAACTATGTCCCCGACACGCCAGAGGAACGACGGCTTGTCCGGAAGATCGACTTGATACTCTTGCCATGTCTGTGGTGGATGTATATCCTAGCCTACCTTGACAAGGGGAATATTGTGAGTTGTCGCATATGCATGAAGATATGTCAAATGACGAACCACTAACAAGAGACAACATTAGGCAAACGCCAATGCAGCCGGACTTAGTGAAGACCTGGGTCTCTCGGACAATGGTAGCTCTACTCCACTTTCTTCCCCAATCGACAAGCCATACTCATACCTAATTCGCAGAATATTCGCTGTTCATTTCAGTCTTCTTCGTTGGTTACTTCCTCTGCGAGGTCCCGTCCAACTTGGTCATGGTCAACATCAGGCCGTCTATTTACCTGTCGATAATTGTCTTCTCTTGGGGGTGCATCGTCTCTGGAATGTCACAGTCCAAGTCGTTGGCAGGGTTCCTTGTTGGCCGTTTCTTCCTGGGATGTGTTGAGGCTGGTATGTTTCCAGGCGCCTTGTTCATCTTGACCTGTTGGTACACAAAGAAGGAAGTCGGTAAGTGATGCTCAAGTCCTCTTCTTGTTATCCAGAACAAGTTGTGCCTAACTATCATGCGTATTTGTAGGCAAGCGATTTTGCATCTTCTTCACAGCTGGCTGTGTTGCTCCAGCCCTCGGCGGCATCATGGCGGGTGCGATCATCAAAAGTCTCGATGGCACAAGAGGCATGCCTGGTTGGCGATGGCTGCTCTTGATCGAGGGTCTCATCACTGCCTTCTGTGCAACATGTCTATTCTTCATCATCCCAGACTACCCCCACAACTCAAGAAGATTCAATGCAGAAGAGCGGCAGTTAGCACACGTTCGAATCATGCACGACAAAAGCATCAATGTTACACTCGACAGCAATACCCTGACGTCAAAGCAAGCCTTCAAGGCTGTTATCGCAGACTGGAAAACTTGGATGTTTCTTGTGCTGTACAACTTGAACGGAACTTGCACCACCATCTCCTACTTCATCCCTACAATACTCAAGACTCTCGGGTACACCAAAGTCACTGCCCAGTGGATGACTGCACCGATTTACGTCACTGGAGCTATTTCCATGCTGATCTTCTCTTACACCTCGGATAGATCCCAGGATCGACGCTGGCATCTCACCGGTCTGCATTTAGTAGCCGTTGCGGCGTGTCTGACTTTGCTGTTGGTTTCAAACGCGGTGGTCAAGTATGTTATGATGTGCCTATTCATTGGCGGGCTTTACACTGCGTTGCCGCTCATCCTTAACTGGGCAAGCGAGTGCATATCATACCCTACTAAAAAGCGATCGGTTGCAATCGCGTTCATCAACTCTTTCTGCAATTTGTCAATGATTTACGGGAGCTACTTGTGGCCCAGCGCCGATACTCGCCACATCCTTGGTTTCACTACGATGGCGTCCTTTTGCGGTGCTGCAGCCTTGCTGGCTGCGTCAGTGCCTGTGTTCATACACTTTCTACCCAAGACACCTGCTACAAAAGCAGAGAGAGAACTTTTGGCACTGGGAGCGAGTCAAAGTCAACCCACGGTAATGAGTACATAGATGAGGTAGAGTTGGTTGTAAAAATGGCATGTCTGTTATGGTGAGACAAGTCTGGTCCACTCAGGTCTCCGTAAAGCGCGGGTGTGTTCCAACAATATGCTACTTGTGACGAACGAAATATCGGTATGTGATCATAGAAGAAAACTCACTTCTAGTGGAAACATCTTGTCTCCACTCGTATTCACCGCGGCTGGCTATACAGTCATAAGCGAGCCCAACCTCCACCCTCCCCCACCCGACTTCCTCGAGGTACATCGCTTGACTAAATAATGACTTTCGTTAGCAGAATGCGTGACATTGAGCAAGGGCAGGTTTCAGACTACTAACTCTTCTCCCATGACAAGGGTTCGGCAAGCTCCTTTTGAGCCTCCTTCCACAGTCGAGCACACCAGCACGTTACTAGTAGATCTTGGTCTTTTTCCTCAAGAGAATCTTTCATCTTTAACTGAGGTAGTCTTGTGACGTTTCCCTCCTCGTCGCGGCCCACCATAGTCTCAATAGCAATTGTCTTGCCATCCGTGTCCTTCCATACTAGTTCCGTTCCGCTCTGCACTCGATTCAACAAGGGTTTCTCCACCGTCAAGTGGTCTTTGACTTTAAAGTGTGTTGGTCTGACTCCCTGTGACATCTTGATTTTGTGATAGACACGCTTTGAGCTGGCCTTGCCTAAAATCTCGACGTCTCGCGTACTTGAGCTGAGCCGGTCATTGCGAAAGTCGTAGATGTAGTCGACGCGAGACCGGGGATTGGTCTCGCCTTGATGTTGAGACTTCCTGTACCTGATCTTCTCAATTGCATAAGTGCTGGTTCTCGCCTCGCAGGGAGGATTGCTGAGCTCATAGAGCAGGCGATCAGGCTGGAGAAGAGCATGGATTGCGCATTGGTCGAGAACAAACGTCGGTAGCTGTTCTGGCGTAGGTATGTTTGTATCGGTTTGCACCGACGATGGGACAGCGACCGCGCTTTCATAACTTGGTAAATCATGGCATGGCTCCATCGATTGGTCATAGAGCGGTAACTGAGACATTGTTTTGGTGAATATTGCCGGTCGCTGGGAAACACCTCACATTATGTAGTTGAGCACTAGCCCACATAATTGAAGTTTTAGAAGAATGAAAACGTGATTTGGGGCACACACTGGTTTTATCACTGAGAAACGGCCAAGTACATGCACAAGCGAGGCACGAACTGACATCATCTGAGCAGGCTTAGTTCTGACGCATTCTTGGCGCCCTTGGCAGCTTGCCAGTGCCGGTCTGTTATTGGCTTGGATACGTGCGCTTACGGGGGCCCAAGGCCATGTGATATTAGCTTGCATGCTCCGGATATAGTGAAATTCTGTCATGAATGCAATACAAAACCACTCCGATTAAAGGTGAGATGGATATGAGCAGAACACTGGTGAGGCTTATCTCTTACGCCTTAGACATGCTCAAGTTTCTCAAGTCCAGTTCCCCATTTTAGGACACCTAGGCATTTCTTTTCTGTCCGCCTCATCACATGAAGTTAAGATGTGATTCCTTTACCCAACGGCCTCTAGTACGGAAGAAAGTCCAGGTTGACGCTTTCTATAGCACATTAGAATTGGCTGCAAGTACCGGATCGACGTGACTTACCGAACCAGGGCCAAACATTATCCTCGGAGCCAGCCTCTAGCCGTTGCCAAATCTTCTTCAAAAGATCCAAGGTTTTCAACAAATGAGGAGTCTTCATCCACTGTCCTATATCCTTCAAGGCCGATTCCACACTCTCCCGAGCTAGACCTATTGCACAAAGCCCAGCGGTAAACAAAGGACTGACGAGTAGAACCATCGGGGATGACCCTGATGCAATGTTCATGTTCCTTGCACATGTGATTATCTTCTCAACGCAAAACTGAGCTTCCGGTGAAGATGGGGGGAGCCTTTGGACACCGCAGTGAAGATGGAGAAGGGCAGTGTACAGGAAGCACGCGTTGCTCATGGCGTAATCCTGTAACTCATTGGCCGAAAGCGCGAGTATTTGAGGACTAAGACAGAGGTTTTGAACCGTGTCGCGTTCCAACCTGAAATGGATCTCTTTCACTAACGCATCAGATTCCGCAGCAATATCTCTCTCCGATAGGATTAAATGATGTATGCTCAGATCGGCTTGGTGGCGGCGCTCCTTGACCAGGGCACCGACCTCTCTAAAGAGATCCGGGAGGTCGGACATGACGCCACCGTATACGTCAAAGTACAGTGGACCGTTTGAGAGGCAGCTCACTTCAAGTTGGCCGCGTAATAGCCCAGCGGGAGTAAGTGCAGCCAGTGCTTCGGCATTATTATACCAGCTTGACAGAAACTCCATTGTAGAGCCACTTGAACAGCCGCCCAGAGGTTGATTTCGGAAGTCACTCGATTGAAGAATGGATCTTGCTTCGTCGAGATGGACTCTCCAGGATGACTTTCCACCATAGATCTGCGCCTGGCAGAGGGTCCTCGCGGTCGCCAGTGACGCGACTCTTGCGATTGGGTCGCTACTTTCCAGTTGGGGACGAAGGTGCTGTATGCTTTTTTTCTGCAAGGTGTTATACACAGTTTCTGCGTTTTCGGACAGCCCCCCGACGGCTTTCAGGTGGATAGATGCGAAGGCCATGATTGCGTAGAGCAGGCAGGGCTGTTGGAGCGACAGCGGTACGAGGAAACGGCAGATCTCGGTGCGAGCGTATGTGCTCGGGACTGTGAGTCGGATTGTTTCTGTGAGGTAAAATTGGAAGAGGTAGCGGACCATGGGTGGGAGTGAGGAGTGCTGGTCGAGTGAGGGAGGAATCGTAGTGTAAATGATTCCGGGGGTGTATGCGCTGGGATTAATGAATTCAGCGGAGTCAAATCCTGGGCGATGAGTGTGGACGACTTCAGATCCTGTTATTATGTCTATTGTCGTATTTTGCAGAGACTCGATCTGCGTAGGCTCATATTTGGATTCGGGGAGAACTGCTGAGGTTGTCGGAGGGGGCCTCTCAATGGGTGAAGGCTGATCTTTCTTCTTGGAAGGTTTCGCAAGGGCATAGACAAACCCACTGCCGCCCCTTGTATCATCTGCACTTATGGTCAAACATGATTCAATCTGACTCAAACCTGGCAACATACCAAGTCTCTCGACATTTCCAAGGCATTGGCCAAACGAAGACTTTTGAAAGGGTCTGCCACCCCAGTTCAGCTTGATCTCGTACTTGCATGGACTTCCAGCAGCGACGCATCGGCCGCAGCTTGGCTTCTCCTGGTTGCATTTCTGCCGCCTGCGCCTGCAGCGAACGCATCCAGCCCGAGATCGCGTGTGCTTTCGCGGCGCGTCAAGTCCCACCGATAGAGATTCGCTCATTGTGCAGGGGGTCAGATATGGACGTGTTTGTTTTGCTCGGGTTGAAGAAGAGAGAAGAGAGGAATCCGATAAGGGCTGATTTTGAGGGGTCAGGTTCCCATGCTCTTGTTATCGCTTTCCCCGATCTACCCCAGACTAGAGCTGGTTTAGTCGCAGAGCTCCACAATGGTCATGGCCCACTAGTCGATGAATTTGACGATACGAGGCGATTGAGTGGCCAGGCGCTATCTCAGATGCTGCGAACTGGAGCCGCGTGTACCCGAAGTAAATGAAAGGATCAAGATTGCTACATCTACACTATGAACCTGACAGTTTTACAAGATACATGACTACTAGATATCTAGCCAATTCCACACAACATAATTCATCATATTATCGTTCCATCCCCATATCAAACTACACTCATTCCCAGTCTACAAACTTGAGGATGCATGTTTGATCTTTTGGTCTCGAAGTAAACACCTGGTCATCCATGCTCATGTCGCCCTTCATACCCTCTGCCGGCATTGTCCTGTACTTTGAGTAAATATCGCGCAAAAGAGTCTTCATCTCAGCCGTTGCCAAGCTATCATGAATTAGTCGATATGTTCAAGGACCTTTCAAGTTCTGGGTACTCACTGTCGACCAATGCAGGCACGTCCACCGTTTGAGAAGGCAAAGAATAAGCGGTTCTTCTCTGCTAGACCCTCTTCCTCTAGCCACCGTTCTGGCTTGAAGGCCTCGGGGTCTGGGAACACACTTTCGTCCATTCGGTGCATCGAGTATGGCTGGCAGCTGACAATCGTCCCCTCAGGAAGCCAGAAACCATCCACCTCTCTGCCACCTGATGGAACACATCTCGGTAGACTCATCGGGATCGATGGGAACATCCTGAGACCTTCTTTCACAACGGCTTCGAGGTAGGGAAGCTGCTCAAACGACACACCCTCGTTCTCCAGAAACTCAGCTCGCAGCCGCTCTTGAACCTTTTCGTATCCCGGCTGCGATATCTGCCACATCAAGAAGCAGAGTGCATCGCCAGTGGTCTCGATACCAGCAATCATGTGGTCCATGCATTCGGAGGCAATGTCGATAGATCCCAGCCCAAACTTGCTTTCTTGCAGGCGACTGACCAGCGTGAAATCAGCCACGCCACCTTGGTTTACACCATCGAGTACTAGCTTTTGGGACAGGGGGGCGCCTGACAACTTGATGAAGACGCCAGAGTTCAGGAGCATATCTAAGATGGGGTTGTAGAGGCCAAGAAGTCGTCCTACGAGGTTTCAAAGTCAGCTGATTGCAATCATTTCAGGTCGCAAGTCCGACTTACTGGTCAGGTTGCTGTCGAATGAGACTTCTCGCATAATCTGTTCGTCTCTTTGTTGAAGGATGGAGTCGCTGCCGTGGGGGTGGAACAAGTGATGTGTGACACAGTCGAAAGCATAGCAATGAAGGTAGACCTGATTCAAGTCAGAACTTTGGGTCATCGAATATCACAGGGCCATACATACATAAACATCCATCTCCTGATTGGGGTTCTGTGTGCACACTTTGATGAAGTTCTGAGATCTCTCCTGTAGGCCGCGAAGCGATGCCTCGCGCATCACATTGGAGTTTGCGTAGCGATCTGCAATAATTCGTCTGCGCTTGCTATGCTATCGGCAGGTTAGCAAAACGCTCTTATCTTCCAGATCAAATGAGCCTCTCACATTTTCTTTGTCCTTGGTTGAGAACATTGTGCTGCGATGGCGTCAGTCCTTGGCCGCTAACATTTGAGGTGTTAGGGAAATTACCGAAGGCCGAATTCCGAAAACAGGTGGTAAAAGTGAGACTTGTCGTAGCCACTTCCCTTTGATAGATATATTTCTTTCATTGCTTCGAGAGACGAAAATACGGCCTCATTGGGCGCAATCTGAACATCATTGCCGTATTTCAGGTGAAGTCTATGCACGTACTCTGTGCGCTTGCCGCGAAGTTCGTAATACTTGAGCTGCCATGATGTGAGTCGGCCAAGGATCGGCCCTGGAAGCGAGGTGAGTGGCGACCGAAGGCGTCTGATGACAACGATGCACACGACTAACGTGGTTGCTACGAGCAGGGGGATGGTTAACATGGCCATCGTGACTATTGCTCGACACAGGAGATGATGATAAGAAGATCACGATTCAAGCGAACCGGACCGTGAGCGTTACAAGACATAGATATACTCCGAAGCTAAAAAGCCGAAAGGATGACTCCACTACACCCCGGATTGGAATCTAGAAGAGGCGTCGATATCATTGGACATGATATCTGGACAAAGAAAAGAAGACTGTAGGGACTTGAGTCACGGGCAACTGCCGAATGCAAATTGCGGAGAGAATCCACACAGAATCTGCTTCATGTCAGATATCGACCAGCTTCGAGCGGCATCCCAATCACCAATCAGATGGGTTGAAAAGTCGACGGTGAGCTGCACTTATCCCAAAAGGGAATCTACAAGAGATGACCCGACGAGATCCGAATGCCAAAGAGTTATTATCAGTCATTATGTAAAGCGACCAATCAACAACCGGCTATTAAGCAGACGCTATGCCTGGCTAGGAAGCGCGATCCATCTGCTGACGCACGGCGCCGTCGGCGTCGCTTGTCGCCCCGGATCTCTTGCAACTTCCCAATTCTTCGTCAAGTTCATTAACCGGGTCATCATTAGCCTTAGACTTATTTCACAGGTGACGTCTTTTCGATACTCGACAGACATACAGGGTGACAGTGCGTCGGATATCTGTGGACAATGCTAGCTAAATGCAGCATGACTCCACGCTGCTTTTCGATTGCTAGGGTTGTGGAACCGTTCTTCCAGTCCCCTGGGAGCTTCTCCGTAAAGCGGCATGCGTTGCAATCGACCCAATTGTACGATTGACATGGGCATTCCGTTTTCCCCGGACACAGCTTGGCTATCATTGAGTTTGGGGATGCTCACCTGTGATCCCGATAAGGATCATTGTCCATCCTCGAGAGTACATGCCGGGGCGGCAGGACAGATGCTAGTTGACGATGTCCCAGGGTCTTATCAGAGAGAATGTCTAGCTCAGCTGAAATCTTATTAAATACTGCAATAATCCCTCCCTAGGATGCCGGTAAACCATCCCAACATCTTCAATTTCCTGTCTTTCACTTACTGAGGTGTCCCAATATTCTGCCATTCCTTCAACCGCCGCCATGGGGAAGCCATCCGATGAGCCCTCCTCCTTGAGTAGAGAGCCCTCAACCAGCGAAGGAGTCATAGACGTCTCTCAAGATGAAATCATCTCCAAGTATGGCACCACGCAACGTGGTTTATCGAATCGTCACCTGCAGCTCATGGTCATCGCCAGCTCCATCGGCACTGGTCTCTTCGTCGGTATCGGAAGCGCCCTGCGAACAGCTGGGCCGCTGTCTGTCTTGCTAGCGTACCTCATCTACCCTACCATTTTCATCCTCCCTTGTTCGATGGGTGTTGCAGAGATGGCGACTCACTTGCCCATCCGTGGAAGCATCTACGAGTTTGCGAGTCGATATGTTGATCCTGCCTTTGGCTTTGCGCTCGGTTGGACCTACTTCTTCGCTAGTGCCATGCTTTTCTGCACCGAGCTTTCGGCGGTGGTCACTGTCATGGGTTACTGGCAGATTGACGTAAACCCAGCCGTGTGGGTAGCTATGGCTCTAGTTGTTTGTGTCTTCCTCAATCTCTTCGCCGTCAAGTATGCAAACATCCCACCTTCTTCTGTTCCAAAACTCTAATGCCTTATAGATGGTACGGAGAATCCGAATTCATCTTCTCTTGCACCAAGATTCTTCTCCTCATCGGTCTCCTACTCCTGACCTTGATCACCATGTGCGGCGGAAATCCCAAACACTGGGCTTATGGCTTTCACAACTGGTCCAACGGTGAAGTCATGCACGAGTACATGGCGGAAGGTGCAAAGGGACGCTTCCTAGGGTTCTGGAGCATCATGATCTACGCTGCCTTCTCTATTGCCGGACCGGACTTCATCGCCCTCAGCGCTGCCGAGATGAAGAACCCCCGACGAAATATCCCGCGCTGTGCTCGCGCAACGTTTCTGCGCATTTTTTTGTTCTATGTATTGGGATCGCTCGCTGTTGGCATCCTCTGCGACAGCAAAGATCCCAGGCTTCTAGCAGCACTCGGCGACGCTAGTGTTGGCTCTGCTGCCAGTCCCTGGGTCATTGGCATCGAGAACTTGGGAATCCATGGTCTAGCTGGCTTCATAAATGTCCTGATTCTCATCAGCGGCTGGAGCTGCGGCAACGCTATGCTCTACTCGTCATCGAGGACCCTTTACTCACTTGCCATGAGTGGCCATGCCCCAAAATTCCTTCTAAAATGTACCAAGTCCGGAAACCCCATCTATTGTGTGGGCGTCGTGAGTGTCATTTCATTGATCACCTTCCTTGTCGCCACAACCGATGGTGCGACAGTATTTGGATGGTTCGTTGGCTTATCCACCTGTGGCTTTGTGCTTTCATACACGGCGATGCACGTCACTTACATTGGTTGGTACAGAGCGCTCAAGGCCCAGGGTGTTTCTCGCGATACTCTCCACTGGAAGGCTCCATTTATGCCCTACGGTGCCTACATCGGAACTGTGTTCGGCTGTATCATTCTCCTCTTCCTGGGCTTTGACACCTTCAAGCCCTTCTCCGTGTCGGGATTCATTACTAGTTACTTTGGTATCGCGTACATGGCTGTTGTTTATGCGTTCTGGAAGATCTTCAAGCGAGACAAATTTGTCAAAGCGAAAGAGGCTGATCTATGGAGTGGAAAGGAAGGGGTCGATCTGCAATGCATGCGATGGGAGGGCCAATCTTCAGACAAGGAGAAGAAGTATTGGCTGCACCGTATCTGGTCAGCGATTTGGTAATTTGGCAGATGCTCCAGATTAATTCAAGTCTACTTGAAACCCAATTTATTGTCTATCGTCACCCACTGCGCGTCTTAATCGTCCAGTGCTTGAATAGCGACGCGATTTCCCGGACCTGTGATCCTACCAATGCCGTTATGAACAATTACTTTGCACAAGACCAATCAATCTAGCTACTTTCATCTTCCGAGACATTGAAAGAATCTCAAACACACCCTTTGTCTTTTACGCGATGACTATCTGGGAGCAGAGCAGCGTGTGCATGCTTCCTGCGAGCTGCGGCATCGACGACTCCAGTATTTCCGGACGGTTTGCTGTCTGGCTCGACTGCGAACAATAGAAGAAGGGAATTTCTTAGCGTCTAGGTTTCAAAGTCTTGGAACGTAAAATGTCTGCAAAAAAAAAAAGCCGAGCAAAACAAGGAAAGGAAAAGGCAAAAAAAAAAAAAAAAAAACATCTGGAAGGCATCAAGAGACTTTAATGCTCCCGGCAGGGCTTGAACCTGCGACCCTCGCATCACCAACACTGGCAATTGAAGTATTAGTACGATGCTCTAACCAACTGAGCTACGGAAGCCGACCAGATTTGATAGCCGAGACTTTTCCAGACATCATGAACCGTGCGCCCCTCACAATCGCTTCAATTGGGCGCTGTCACAGGCAGGCTGATCTGAATGGCTGCACAATGATTTTCCAAAACTTCCCTAGCAGTTCAAGGATTTGACAGAGAAAAACCCATGTCTACGATAGATTCCGGCTTCCCACGCTCGCAAGGTGTGCAGCGAGATGTGGGCGTCTGTCGGAACTATTCTGGGCCATTGAAATGAATGCCCTCGCGAGTTTGAATGAGCGACGGCGCGAGGATACCGCTACTCTTATGAGCTTTAGTGATGAACCGCTCACCAGAGCAAGTAAGTTAAGCGATGTTAGACTTCTTACTCTCTGTAATACCATGAGGACTGCTTTGTCGGAACAGGGGTTGGCAACGGAGTCGAGAGTCCTTAAACTGTCTCATCGCGGCTTTCGAAGTTGCCACCCCCGTGATGACAATTGCGGCACGCCAAGAAGCAGTAGATGGTCCTTTTTTTACATAATGAATTGACAATGGAGAATTGCTGTCATCTGCCCTTCGTCTTTCAATCATCGACTCAGTGATCGGGTGGCTGGGGCAGCCCCAAACTACCAGAACATTTTGAGGCAGTAGATCTTCTCGTATTCGCTAGTTTCAGCCCAACACGAAGCACCACAGCGCGATTCAGCCAGTATTCATGAGGTGTCGCACTTGGCTTATGCGTCTCAACACGCATAATATGTTTCGTGGACGTCACAACAAGATCGCCTCGAAGCGCAGCTTTCTCTCCCAACAGTATCCATCCCAAAGAATCTCCCACAGGGTGCGTAGTATGTTTACCAGATTAACCCATTTGGTGGGGGATGCGCATTCTAGCATCCATCACGGTAGCCGATGTCGAGCCTATTGGTCATCTCAAAATACACTACCTACATAGTCTAAATTTTAAGTCTTGTATCAATCGACGTCGATAGTCTCTGACACCTGCATTTTTGTGAATCAAGTTACCTTCAATGCCCCTGTTACACACTCCATACGCACCAAAGAAAGATGCTCGTTTCTACTGCCCTGCTACGATTTGAGTAGACGAAGGCTGAAGAGTGGACCGCCAACCTCAAAATACTAGGCAAGAAGCAGGCTATATTAAAAGGTATTATAGACAAAAAAGCCAAAATTACGTAAAATCGGTGCACATCCTTGTCTGGATTTATTTTGATGCGCGCAGCATCAAACGTATCATCGACATCAGGTCGCGCTAGAAGAGCTGTCGATGTCCTATGACACCCCAACTAAGAAACTTCGAGGTGCCTCTTGATATGGCAGGGTTACCCCGGACTATAGAAACTCAATTCAGCCAGAGCTAGTACGTTCTAAGAATTTAGGCAATAAGATCTGGATGTAGGAGAATTTCAGAATGTTGCGAGCTCAAACCACACTAGCCCGAGCTACCCCAGCTGGATCAGGTAGTGTTTCAGCGTTGCCTCACCTCGAAACCCCAGACAGCTTCAGGTCCCGGTGCAACCTTCCACTTCCAGGTGGATTCTATTTCATCCCAAGTGGCTGAGCCGGGTGGCACCCGTCAACATGCAATGCACTGGTTCAAAGTCAGTTGTGGGAGTTGTCAGGTCGGGCTAACACGGCGCTAATTCAGGGGAGCTCTTACCTGACCTGTGCCAGAAATGGCAACTAGGCGCCTCTGCTACAACTCGGCAGCTGGAACAATAGCAAAGTTCTCGCATATAGCGACGTGAATATAAAGTCGGGCGGTCGCTCTTTGTCGAGGAATTCAATCACGCCATCATCATCGCAGGTCGAATCATCCAATCATCTTCACAGCTTTCTTCTCACATTTCCGTCAATTTTAACTAAATTTTATTCAACCAACTCCACCATGCATCCTTCTGCCATTCTCTTCTCTCTCGCTGCCTTTGCCGTCGGCAGTGCCGTTGCAGGTAAGACTACCCACGTGCCAGGCGATATGGACCCGGTATCTGATTACTTACACAAACCACAGCTTCAATTCCTCCTCGTGACGATAGTGGATTCGGCGACTTTGCGAGTGGCAGGGGTAGTGCCATCTTCGGGAACGCCGGAGCAACATGCACTGTTGGTAACGATGTAGGCGAATGCGATCAATTTGGGCGATGCGCGCAGTTCATCCCACCCAACGAGTCGTCCATTTTGAACCAGGGTCGGTTGGTTGATACATGTACTGCGGGTGGGCAGACGGGCACTTTGAAGATTTAAATACGCCGCCAATGATAATGAATCCTAAATGTCAAGCTCCAAGAACAACGTGATATGATTTTATAGTGAGATGACATTAAGATCTAAACGTCAACGAAATGCGAAAATCATATTTAGACTACAATAGCATGCTGTACATGTGGCATGTTCAAACCAGAGATCCGAGATGGTGCAGTTCCTGATGCACTTTGTTAGGTCTGATAAAGATGCTACTGGCCAAGATGCCTCGTTGTCATTCACACGGTACCTCAGCTACCCTATAGACACGCTGCGCCAGAATAAAAATCACCATTTAAGGGCTTGAAGATAGGAAACAATTAAGAATTTGGAGGTATGGAATCGCTGTATCTTATTTGGGCACTGAGATGAATTTTGTAAATAATTTTTCGCTTTCATGGCGATTATTGAGTAAAATTGGCTATGTAGGGCCATAAAGTCCGTGATTTCGTTCCTGTCTTAGACTCTAGATTGCAAGTACCGCGTGGAAGATAGACATACTACAGGTTTCTTAGTATCTTGCCCGATATATCCCATCAATTAATCCATACTATCTCTTTAAGACAGGCTGCATAGAATTGTCCTCGATTTTTGAGATTCCGCTTATGGAAGATTTGGCTTGAACAAGAAGTGGCACCACTCAAACTGGACAATCGATGTGGAGTTTTGACCACTCTTAGATGCAGCTAACCTTATATGATGCTAGCGGTAAGGAAGAGCAAAGACGGGTACAGCACACTTTCCATCAACCTGTCTGCCTTTCAGCTGCTTCGTGAATGTCAGGCAATTCCAAATCTGCACTGCAGACCGAGGCACAGACTCCAGCTTTTTTTCTGTTGAGAATTCGACCATGACCATGAACCATGCCAAACAAAAGCACGCGGAGTCTTCGGGATAGGCCGTGGCGCCGGTCCAATCCAAGTACCGCGAATCACGTCAGCAGCAGAGGAAATGGGCCGACCCATCGTTCGATCCGGGGACGGAAACCCGGGCTAACCAGGGGGTCCTTTTTCGTCCGCCGGGTTGGGGATGAAGAGTAGAAAAAGTGGTCAGATTATCTACAGTGGAAAGAAAAAAGACTGACTGGCTATCAGACTGTTGAGCCGCATGGGTAGAGAGATGGTAGAAGCAGGAACGGCGATGGACCGTGTGGATCTGACATGACGTCGACTTCGAGATCTTGAACGACAACGCTCAGGACACTGGCGATAACGAAGCTATAATTATCACAGTATGTGAATGACTTCAATGTCGCAACGCTTCTGCCAATTGAGCGATGTATGCTCCACCAGGCTTATGCGATCTGCTGCACATTAGCTACACTACATCTACACCTTCACATCCAATTAATGCCCCGAGAGGCTCTATCAATTGGCCCAAGCCGCTATCGCCACTTCGGCAGTGGGCCTCAAAGATGGTTGTTGGGGACGAGGCGTTGGGCTCTCAACAGGCCCCCTGGAAGCATTTGCCCAATTGTCCAATGCCGGCCGTCCAATTCGCCAAGGACCCCTGGTCTCTATCGCCGTCGAGAAAAACACCCGTGTGGAGCGCGTTATGATACCGTTGATAATCGCAATCCCGGTGGCTGTTAATGGTTCGTAATTGGAGCAAGCGGCATTGCCCTGTAGTGGTGTGACAATTCCCCGCTGCCTTGGAATCTTTTTTACATAGAATATCATTTTCATCTTCGGGGTGTCCCTCCATCTGATGGACGTACACCTCCCCTTGCTTGAACCATCGCTAAGACGATCGAGCCCAACCCAACCGGAGCAAGGCGAGATCGTTCCCAGCCCTTTTCGTTCTCATAGCTTTGGGGGCCTGTCCCACCTTGTCCCCATCCCTTTTGCCCGGCTCTTTGAGAGAAGGCTTAGTATAAAGATCTTTAGGGGCCAACGCCGGAACTGCTTTCCTTGTTAATCCATTCTACAATCTACTGTTTTGCTCTCGACGAGGGTATCTATGACCCTAGCACGCCACCATTGGCTCGCCTTCCTCCATTGAATCCTCCATCCAGCTTCTAGATCGAGATATCGACGACACCATACCCCCCTGTTCACTCCTGCCTGCCATGTCGTCGGCAACTGGTACGGAGGCATCCGCCTTCCCAGACGGCACGAAGGATTACGTGCCGCTCCGAGGCAACACCAAAGCCAAGATCAAGGCCCATCAGAACAAGGTCCATATTTCCGAGCTCCCAGTAACTTGGTCCAACTGGCCCCAGCACATCAACTGGCTCAACTCGACCCTGGTCGTCTTCATTCCTCTGATTGGATTCATCGCCGCCTATTGGGTACCTCTCCGTCTTTATACAGGTCTTTGGGCCTTTGTGTACTACTTTAACAGTGGCCTCGCCATTACTGCTGGTAAGCACTAAATTCGTCCGATGAATCGTTTCGTCGCTGACAATTGTCCCGTACAGGTTATCACCGTCTCTGGTCCCATTCTGCCTACAAGGGCAGCACCCCCCTCAAGATCTACCTTGCTGCCTGCGGCGCCGGCGCCGTCGAGGGCTCGATTCGATGGTGGTCGTACGGCCACCGCGTGCATCACCGCTATACCGACACCGACAAGGATCCCTATTCCGTCCGCAAGGGCCTGTTCTACTCCCACATCGGCTGGATCGTCTTCAAGCAGAACCCCAAGGCCCAGGGCCGGACCGACATTACAGACCTGAACGAGGATCCCGTCGTCGTCTGGCAGCATCGCAACTACATCAAGTGCGTTCTGGTCATGGCCTTTGCCTTTCCCTGCGTTGTTGCCGGTCTTGGTTGGGGTGATTGGTGGGGTGGTTTCGTCTATGCCGGCATCCTGCGCGTTTGTTTCATTCAGCAGGCTACTTTTTGCATCAATTCGCTTGCGCACTGGCTCGGAGACCAGCCCTTTGACGACCGCAACTCTCCTCGAGACCACTATATTACTGCTTTCGTTACTCTCGGAGAAGGCTACCACAACTTCCATCACGAATTTCCCTCCGACTACCGCAACGCTATCGAGTGGTACCAGTACGATCCCACCAAATGGTTCATCTGGGTCTGGAAGCAAGTTGGTCTTGCTTACGACCTTAAGCAATTCCGCGCCAATGAAATCGAAAAGGGCCGCGTTCAGCAGATGCAGAAGAAGCTGGACCAGAAGCGCGCCACCCTCGATTGGGGTATCCCACTGGAGCAATTGCCCGTCATTTCTTGGGAGGACTTTGTAGCCGATTCAAAGAACGGCAAAGCTCTCGTTACGATCGCTGGCGTTATCCATGACATCGGCGACTTCATCAAGGATCACCCCGGCGGCAAGGCCCTCATCAACTCAGCTATTGGAAAGGATGCCACCGCAATCTTCAACGGCGGCGTTTACAACCATTCCAACGCCGCCCACAACTTACTATCAACCATGAGAGTCGGCATCCTTCGTGGCGGTTGCGAGGTCGAAGTCTGGAAGCGCGCCCAGTTTGAAAATAAGGACGTTACCTACATGAGCGACTCTGCGGGTCACCGAATCAACCGAGCCGGTTTTCAAGTCACCAGGATCGCTCAGCCTGTTGCCAGTGCCGACGCTGCTTGAGGCTTGGAGAAGAACGGGTACATAACGAAAGAACGAACTACATGCCGAGATTGTGCGGAATAACACCCCGGAGTTCTAATGAATGGAGTATTTGTTTGGGATATTACTTGGATTTTCTAGCATTCGTCAAAACAGACAAACAATGATACCTTTCTCTGTTATGCTTTGTTCGCCTTTGGTACATCTCCTAATGAAGTTGCACGAGCTTTATTACAATCTTTAACCACTGGTCAGTCTACAAACCCTCTAACGTTCATTATCCGAATCAAGCGTTTGCACATTTGAGTCTGGTAAAGACTTCTGTCATTCAATTGCTACAGAGGTCTACCAGGTAAGTTCTTCAAGACTTGGAGGGATACTCCACGGTCTCAATACTCTCTGGGTACTCCAGGCCTCCCTGGCGACGAACCTCATCCAAGACATCCATGACGGCAATCGTCTCAGTCAAGCCTAGACGCCTGCCCTCCTTTCGACCCTCAATAATCGCCAAGCCTGCCTCATCAGCCTCCCAGAACATGCCCTGACCCTCTCCCTCTGGGTTCATGAAGTGCAAGAATCCATTGTACCAACCACTGCCCTTGCCGGGGCCGGGCTTGGGCCACTGCTTTTCCTCTACTGTTCCGTCACTGAGAACTAACTTGGTTGCACTGGGGTTCTGGGCCATGGGGAAAAGCTGTAGTTCTCCGAGCTCGCCCTGGATCCGCACGGTCGACTGGGGAGTGGGATCATTTCGGGGGCTGCCAACTCGGATAGAGGTGGTGGCGACAGCGTGGGCATCGCCACCGGCAGACTCAGCTCGAGGGAATGTTAGAATCATCGTCGTAGACTCGTCCGCGGAAGTTCCCTTGTACTATGGCCATCAAGTCAACAAAAGTCGTTCTGGCAGTGAATGCCCAATGGTGAATGACATACTTTCTTCATGGAAGCAAGGACCTTTGGTGCCTCGCCCGGTGCCAGGTCCTTGTAGAATACCAGGAACGGCCACGTCAAGGCGTAAACGCCAAGGTCGAGCAGTGCGCCACCAGCAAGGTCTGGGTTTACCATACGATGTTTTCCGTCCTTGAAATTGGTCTCTGGAGACAATGCCGAGCTCAAGTCTGAAAAGACCCTATGGACGGTTCCCAGTTTCCCAGAGCTAATGACATCTCGCACGTAGTCCGTCACAGGGAAGTATCTCGTCCAGAAAGCTTCCATCAAGAAAAGTTCTTTTTCCCTGGCCTTATCTACTAGAATGCGCGCTTGCTTGGCATTTACCGTGAAGGCCTTTTCGCAAAGAACATGTTTCCCGGCCTCGAGGCAGAGCATGACATTTTGGTAGTGGTGTGAGTGCGGCGTTGCGACGTAAATGATCTCGACGTTGGCATCGTTCACTAACTCCTCATACGAGCCGTAGGCCTTGGCATCGGAGGAAGCTCCGACATCTCTGAGAAATGTCTCGGCGCGGGCAGCTGACGAAGACGAGGCAGCGGCGACGACTGTGTGCTTGAGGTTGCTGACGCCGCGAGTGGTTGGATCAACGAGCAAATCCTTTGTGCTGTGACGTTATGAGCGGGCGGATTTGTGTTGCGGCATTAAATAGATGAACGTACAACGTCTGCGAGATTGCACCAGTCGCCAGAATACCCCATCGAATTTCGCGAGGTGCCGCCATCTTGAAGTCGTATGAATGTCTTTGGGAGTTGTAATCCTGTCGAGCGGTGATTGTAGGTTCTGAGATTTGTGAAAGATGTTTCGCGTTTAGTATTGAGGGGACTGTACCACTTTAAACATACTATGACGCCCATCGTGATGCTCAAGAGGTCCATTATTCAGCAATTGCAGTACGTAGCATTAGCTGCAGCCAATAGCTGGCAATAACACAGCCCAAAACTGCTTGTCGAACACATCAAAGCCGCAAATCCGCGGTTGTGCGGAGAATGTGCCACTTTAACCGCCTGGTTAAATGTGTGATCGTCAGTTCTAGTGGAGATCAACCAATGGGAGTAATAATCTCGATATCGGCTTTCGGGGAACATACCGACGAATCTCTCTGAGAAGGTTTAGCTCAAGATTAGCGGCATTTGTCCGTTTCGTCATTGGGCTTCCACCGCGGAGTCGCGGACTTGACATCAAAATAGCTCATCGGTATCCACCTAGAATCGTAGTGAGAGAGAAGGTGAGTCATTCACCGAAACCATCTTCATAGATATGCACATTGGACACGCGTATTCATGTTAACGTTGCCGAGATAATGTAGAGATCTTGCCATTCCTTACTGACGCCCTACCAGGGGCATCATACAACCTGTGCCTTAATCCTATAGCCCTCGATCCGAAATTCTCGATGAGCTGGTGATTCCACTGCCCTCGATACTTGAGTGGTTTCTAGGAAAGGAATTTCAGGATCACGCAATGCATAAAATAGATAGCGACTCTGACTACAATTGGTCAACGAAATAGTTTACTACTCGGGGAAAGCGGATTTCATTTAGATAGTATCGACAGTGTTGGCTTCAAAACCGGCCTTCGAGGCTCAAACTAAAAGTGTCGAAGGATTTTTCTCGTGCTTCATATGACTTGGGTTGAATTGTAAGCTGTGCAAAGTTTTGGACCGTCAAGTCGTTGACCTTTAGCTCTAGCAATTTTGTTTCCCTGAAATATCCTCAGCTTCACTGTCAACAGCAACCGAGGTACCTGTGTAGCCACAGAAATGATAAAATGAGACAAATTCGGCAGTCAACTAATACTCGCAGTCGGTGAATCTACGTGGTGTTGATATGATGTGAGCCGCAATAATTCTCTAGAGCAAGTTGATAATCAACTACCACGGCACCCTTGATCCGATATCTGAACCTGGCTATGTAATCGTGCATTAGTTACAGTTGACTTGCCCGATGTGATCCTAGAGACAGAGGAGAAGAGTTGACTCATCTGCTTTATTATTGAAAGGTTATCGCGCCCGTCGTCGGCAACAGGTCTCTACTCTTTGTCATCTCCCCGCACCCCGCATTTGAACTCTCGCTATCCCGGCGACGGCCGGCTAAAGTCCAACTCGTCCGATTCTAGCGGAAAGACGGGACGATGGGTAAATGACGTACAACCGCGCCTGTGAGAATGCATTCTTCTACGAAACTACGAGAAATGCAATAGAAACAACGTCAAGATCGACAACAAGGTCATAACTCGCGGCTAAAGGTTATACGGGAAAAACCGAAAGCGAGAGCGAAGGCGGGGAGACTTCCATTCACTCATAATGCAAGCCTATACCTATAAGTTCCACTTCTTAGACTGAGTACGCAGGGAACGTCCATGTGTGATGGTGTATGGAAACGTCCAGAGACACATACTTTCTTCATGTTATTATCCCACATTTCCTGGTTAGCTTGGGCGATGAGTGCCCTACCGGTGGGTGCGGCAAGCCGCAAGTTTTCGAACCCCATCCTGCCCGGGTTCAATCCAGACCCTAGCTGCACCTTTGTACCTGAATGGGACAACACCTTCTTCTGCACCACTTCCTCGTTTCTGACGTTCCCTGGTGCACCGGTCTGGGCAAGCAAAGATCTCGTCAACTGGAAGTTTGCCAGCCACGCCGTCAACCGCGCCGACCAGGTGCCTGAGCTGTATAGAAATAGCCAACAAAGCGAGGGAATATGGGCATCGACAATACGGTATCACGATGGCCTCTTCTACCTGATCACGTCTTATGTATCTTGGTATGAGGCCTGGGGTCCCAAGATCCTGCTTTTTACGACGAAAGACCCATACGACGATGATGCGTGGAGCGACCCTGTCCATATAGAGAACCCAGAGAACGAGATTGATCCAGACCTCTTCTGGGACGACGATGGAAAGGTGTACATGTCAGTCGCGAGGGGAATCTTCATCCACGAGGTCGACCTCGCCAAGGGATCTGTTTTGAAGACCTTCACGGTTTGGAACGGCACTGGTGACCGCAATCCTGAAGGCCCTAAGCTGTACAAGAAAGATGGATACTATTACCTCTCCATTAGCCAGGGAGGTACAGAAACGAACCACTCTGCAGTCATTTCTCGCGCCACCAGCATCGAGGGTCCGTACGAAGGATATGAAGGAAACCCCATATTGACCGCCAAAGACACGGATTCGTTTTTCCAGACCATCGGTCATACGGACTTCTTCCAGGATGCATCAGGCAACTGGTGGTGTGTTGCACTTGGAACCAGATCTGGGCCTGAGTGGGAAGTATATCCCATGGGTCGAGAGGCGGTGCTGGCCCCGATGACCTGGGAGAAGGGTGAATGGCCGGTGATCGATCAGATCGAAGGCATCATGCATGGGCCTCTGCCTCGAGTCAACAAGAAGGTCCCTGGCGACGGTGTTTGGGCTACAGATGGCGATCGGGTGGACTTTAAGCCCGGTTCTAAAATTCCTCGACATTTTCTGTATTGGCGCCCGCCTAAGACCTCTCTCTTCACCGTGTCACCACCTGGACATCCAAATACGCTGCGAATTTCGCCTTCCAGAGTCAACCTGACCACGGATAGCCAGTTTGAACCAAAGACCGATGGTTTTGCTCTCATTTCGCGCAAGCAGTCCAGCTCCATCTTCAGCTTCGCCGTTGACGTTTCATTTGAGCCTAAGGATGCCGACGAGGAGGCCGGCTTGACGGTATTCCTAACTCAGTACCAGCATATTGACATCAGCATCATCAAGGGGCATAAATCTGGGTTGAAGCTCAAGTTTTTTGTCGAAGCCTCTGGAAAGCCAGGCACCACTGTGCCAGAGACAAAGACGATTGACGTCCCAACACACTGGCTTCATAAAGCTATTAGACTCAGCATATCGGCGAATAAGGATTCGTACTATGTGCTATCTGCTGCATCCACTGGTAGTGCGCATAAACAGGTCGAGTTGGGAAAAGTGAGCGCAGAGGTTGTTTCTGGCGGATCTGGCCCGTTCCACGGTGAGTAAACATTGCGTGCCCTACGTCGATTTGCATGCTTCATCTTCATATTGAATATTTGACTGACGACATTTGGCATTACAGGAACCTTGCTTGGAGCATACGCGACCAGCAACGGCGGGGATGGTCAAACTCCGGCCTATTTTAGCCGATGGAGATACAAGCCCATCAGCCAGGAAATCGAAGAGGGCGTATATGAACAAGTTGAGACATGATGCATTGTATGTGAGAGATCTGCACTCAAAAGCAGTACTTTTGACTTTCGAATATTACAATCTATCTTGATGTGACGAGAATATTCTACGATCCAAAAAGAAGTCATGCAGGTGAATGGGAAATCAATGAATAATACCTCTTGCTCCAGTTCACTAATTGCTGATGCAAAGTGACACGTAGCTTATGTCAATACCGTTGATATCATCAACGCTTCAAGATCTATTCAGGGAAACGGCTGACTTAATCAATTTTTCTCTGTGATGAAAGGCCGCCTCGTAGTTCTGAGCTGAACCTGAGTCCATCCATCAGACTCATTCGTGTTTCCTGCCAGTCTCCTTATCCGAGCTAGCGGCTTAAGCTTCAGTGATGCCTGATATCTGAATGATGGCGCCAAGCAGACCTGTCCGTCATTAAGCAAGTCCCACGGGTCTGCGAGAAATATTATCTTTGGATGGCCCCGCACTTCGGATATGTGGGCCAACACTGCAATGTGTCTGAATGGGCTGCCTGACAACTCGGGTTCTGTCTTTCTGAGGACCGAGTAGCAGCGGGCCTACGTTCCGTCAAATCAACATCGAACAAATTGAGCATTGAAGCGGTTTCTCAGTTCGTGACTTACCCGATTGAGTTCATCTGCCGAGAAGTTGAATTTCGTTGGTGCTACTTGACGCGTTGTCTTGATATCGATGTGGTAGATCAGGTTGCTGTGTCCCTGTGGCCGACCAGGAATGCCCTCAAGCCGAGAGAGAAGGGCAGTGAAGTGCCCCTCATGGTCAGTGAAAGTAAAAACCGAAGTGCCTGGGAGCCTGGACTGTTTGTTTGCCCACATGGCCTCTGGTTCATATCGGTTGCCCAGTACTTGTTCCAGGATATCCGAGACCTGAGAAGAGTTAGCAAGACCCGTGCTAGTGATCTTGAAGGGGAAGCCAGAGGTTGCACTTACAATCATCTCCCCGACATCACTGTCAAATGTCGCCAGCCCCTTAAACCGATCGAAAAATGTGAGTTCTGGTAACGTTCCAACGATAGAATGGTCTCTCTCGGCAAACTTGAGATCCCTCAGCGTGCTTCGCATCGCCGCCAGAGTCACGGGCGACAGTGATGCTTGAACTGATGACGGCTGATTGATGCCTCCCTCTTGATATGTAGACTTCTCCTTCTCCTCCTTGACGATGTTTTTCTCGACGCTACTCGTCACTAACGGCAAGAATCGCGTTTGACGAAGGATCCGAGCGAAGCGTGAGAGGTTCTCTTTCTGTGGTTGGTCTCTCTTTTCTTCTCCCGGATCATACTCTTCTTCGTCACTGTTCTCGTCCATTTCTTCCCCGAGTGCTATATGTTCGGCGAGCGGAGCGATTCCTCTTGCCTCGAACAAGGCCTCGATCCTGTTGATGCTACCCGTCAACACCACGTTTATGAGATCTCGATGTTCAGCAGGTATGTTGAAGAATTGTCTCAACTGGTCTGACAACTCCGACGGGTTGTCCTCAGCTTCGTAGCTGGTTCGGAGATATATGCGAAAGTCACCCGCATAGTCGCACTCGAGAAAAGCCACGCCTTCAGTGAGGGTGCTTTGCACCTGTCTGAGGGATACAGGCGCTCGCCAATATTGAACGACTTTTGAGGCGAGGTGGACCTCGACCTTGCGGAAGCTTTTGAGGATCTGGTCATCAGTGCGCTTGGTTTTTGGAATCAGCCTGCCAGATATTAGTTGACAATGGTCATGTAGGAGTAGTTTATGAGATGGCATACCGAACGAAGTAGTCGCTTCGCGCTCGGTATCGTTGTGTGAGGTCCTGAGAAAGACTGATATCCCCATGTGCCTCCGTAACACTTGTCGCTACTTCGCTCAAAAGGCGGGTTTGAAGTCCAAGAGCGACAAGAAAATTCTGAATACTCAACACCGTGTCAACAGTCAGGCCAAGCACTGGCAAAATGTACTGAAAATGGTCCTTGAACGCTGGCCGATCCGCGATGAGCCAAGGCTTCTCGTCGTTGACGGACACCAGGTATTCGTACGGCTCAGTTTCGGGCTTGGTAACAATGGGGAACATGGCGATGCCTTTCAGTTTGTCGATCTGTTCGGTAGTGATGTTGCTGTATAGTAGATGTTTGGAGAATGCCAGAAAGATCTTTGAGATGTGTGCTGTTGTGTGGCCGGGAAGTATCAATTCCGCCTCCTTCATGATGTGCTTGACCCCCGAATTTTCAATAAGCAAATAGTTCCGGAACAGAACCTCACTCTCTGGGTATAACTTCTCGAGCCTCAAGGAACGAGTCAGCCAAGGTTCGCCCTTCCAGACGCATTTCTCTGTCGGGACCCATATTGGTTTGGAGGTCTTGTTTTCAGGCACATATACGAGAGACTCTTCCTGGAACGCTTGCCTGAAGTAGAATAAGTATATATCAGTTTCAGATTGAGTGAAAGAACCTACCGGAGCATTTGCGCGTCTTCCATGCCTTTGATTTGGAGCTCTCGATACAGATGACGAATCGTATCCAGGCTGATTTCCTCCGCTTTGTCTGGTATGGCTGCGCCACGGAGACACTGTAGGTAAAAACGAAGGTTGGCATCAACACCAACACCCAAGCACGTAAGAGGATTGCGCCACCTAGGATCCTCGGGTTCAGGTATCAGGAGCAAGGGGGCTAGGCCTTCGACGGGTTTGACCAGTGCTGCGGGCGGCCTGTACGTGTCCTTGATTGCAACAAGTTCCGAAGTGCCTGAGCATTTGACTGGCTTCGACTTTAAAAGGCTAATCAAGTTCCGTCGGGAGTCGATCGTGAGATATCGGTAATTGCTTGTGTCGATTTTGGGATCAAGATAGGATTGGTAATAATCCCAGCCGTCTCTGAGGATTACCAAACACTCTGAGGTGAGGGCACCGTCCATCAATATCTGGAAATCAGGATGGATGATGCTGTCATCCCTATGGCCGGGATAGTCAGCCATGAGTCTCGGATAGATGGGGATATCCAATTGCTCTTCTAGGAACTGCATCCATTTTGCATTCTTTCCGCGTGCTCCCTCTGTATATAAAGGGTGGAGAAACCCGCGAGAAGAGCACTTTGGTAGGAGTTTGCTAGCAGATGATGGCATACTCGAATGCATGTAGATGGACGAGTGTCGAAGGCACCGTCCGTCTTCTGTAGCCATCCATATATCGTGATCATGACGGATATTACCGAGCACCTTGAATCGGAATTCCGCATGCGACACCAAAATCTCTGGCGACGGAGGGGAATCGTGAAACTGGTAGCTTCTATGGGCATTGTCGATTGCGTTGAGGATATCCTCGTCACGATATTCCTTAACTCCTAGCGTCGTGAAGAACTTGCGGCGGACAGAATCGCTCGCAGCGTCTGGGTCGACCACCTGGATATCGATCCTTTCCGGAATGGAAGAATCGCCGCCGAAGCGCTTGGCGAAGAAGATGGCCCCAGCTGCTGGTTTCACCCACTTTCCTGAGCGAAGAGGGATTAGGTTCAAAGACTGGCGGTGCCAATGAGACATGGCTTCAATGGTCTGACAGAATTGGGCGTGCCACGCCTTGTCCCTGTTTTTGAAGAACGCTGTCGGGTTCATCTCGAGCTCGCTCCTGAGGCCTTCTAGGAAAGTCTGCTGTGTCATGACGACTAAGCCAAGTTGCCTGAGAGGGACCTGCTCAGCCTCTGAGTACTGGTTGGACAGGGAATTGTAGGCATGTGCTGCCACAAATGGTTTTCCTGTGTGATCACAATATGACTTAGGGATGAGCGTAATCTCACTCGGCGGTCGAAAATCTCCCGTCTGCGTCTCTACGATGGCGGTAGCTTTGAGCTGCTCAATGATTCCATCGCGGAATCCACTTAGCGCCGAGGAAACCAAAGGCTGCGCTGGGATAAAGTGCACCAATGACCGCCGGAGCTTCGTTGGGAGGCTGCTCATATGCACCATGGCCTCTACGTATGCAGTTTCTGCAGCTTCCAGTAAGGCTTGGTTCCAGGCAGAGTCTGCGGTAATGTCCTCTCGGGTCGCGGGAAGCAGGAAGTCTGCCTGCAATAAGAACTATTTCCTGTATTAATTTGGTGTTGGAAGCCGGCATGGGAGGTTTGTAGCTTACGTTGAAGCCATAATCGCGAATGGGCAGGAAAGCGTACACACTTTGTCTCTCCACAAGCGGCTCCGTCTTGTCTTTCGAAAGCGGGAATGCAATCACAATCTCGGAACTGGTGATGCCTGGTCGCCGCTCTTCCATTGGTAGATCATTGACCTGGTGTCGCCACACAAAGTAGTTGCTTTCCGCCCGGTCCTTCTTTAGCGTCATCATGGCCGGGTTCGTCGGTGGACGGTCCCCTCGACTGAGAACGGTTTTGAAGTTGCTTGGACTGAGGAAACCGTTGTCGACCCTTAAAGAAAGCTTGCGAAGTCTTCGAAGAAACAGCAGAATCCGAGGGTCGTAGCTCTGTAGCTCATCGATGATGGCCTGCTGATTACAATTATCGGATAACTTGAGCAGAATACTCGTCCACCCCTTCTTCTTGCGCTCGGGGAATTCATGCCACACGGGCGCAATCATGCCGAGATGTGCATCGCGGTCGAACTTGAACGAGTAGTGACCCGAGTTGATGTACACGGTTGAGGCGACTTTGAAGACGGCCTTGAAACCGATGCCTTTTTCGCCGACGAAGCCCGACGACTTGTTCTGACCGCCCTTGGTGCTCATGCAGATGCGGCAGATGGCTTCGATGTGCTTCTTCTCGAAGCCGCGCTCGTTGCAATCTATTCTGACCTTGCCTGGCGAGTACGAGATGCAGAGTGTGGGCTCGTCAACATTGTAAGTGTTGTCGTCGGCATTTTGGATTAGTTCCAGTAAGAAATGCGTTGCGGTTTGATACAGATCGTGAGAGAGGCTAGTATGCATTAGTGATCAAATCGACTGGCGGCACTGGAATCCTAACATTCTGAGCGCAGCTTCCAGGTCAGTGGCATTATTCCCAACTTGATCAGGTCCATCGCCGAGACCTTTGTCAAGGCGAATCCGTCGGATATGCTTCTCGGCCTCCTCTACCGACTGAGGGAAGTCGCCGTCTGCCATACTGTGTGTCGCGGCTCCAAAACTGAAGAATTTGGAAAAGATAAAGTCCAACAGGCTGAGAATCCTAAGTTACTCATGTGGCGCTCTTGTCGTGTTTTATTTCAGCGACAAGGCAGCAACATGATTTTCATTCGCTGGAGTCTGCCTTTCTTGGGCTCACTGTTATCGGGCGCTGGGCAGTTTCATGCACTGCCGCATTCTGTGGACGCTAACTTTGAACAACAAGGCAGTTATTGGTTCACCACAGAGTCCTACGTTTCGGCTGTGTGACGAGAATGGGCGGGGCAATAATTGCCCGTCTGACCCATTGCACCTTAAAAGAAAATAAAATGCAATAGCAAGTATGAATGATGAGATGGGTTAGCCCAATGGTTCCTAAATCTACCTTGTTTCGGCGATGTTGTATTGTTCTAATCACGGGCTCCTTAATAATTCACCATCAACAAGGACAATAAGCTGGTATTCAATGCAACCATAGCTTTAGGAGGGGTACATTGCCTCAAGTTCGATTAAAGCCGATGAAAAATCAACCATCGACTTTATTCTTCCTTTTTAAGACGATACATCAAGGTTCCATGTCCAAACGCATCGTAACCACCAGAGTTGGGGCCATAGTCACCACCGCCACCCTCAACATTCGCAGCAATGTAGCTATTGACATGATCGCGGTACTCGCCCGTCCAAGAAGCATTCAATCCCTTACGTTCGGCGTAGTGCGAATAGATAGCTTCGAATCCCGGCCGGACGCCGGCGCGGCCCTTGGCAGAAACAACTTCTAGGAGGCCTTCCCAGCTGGTGTAAGGAGTGTATGGGACGGTCTCGTTCACATTGTACTTGGAAACGTACTCGGCCCTAGATTTGACGTCCATGGTTAGTGGCTGCTCTTTCATGTTCTACTTCATATCTCAGGCCATGTACTTACGCGTTGAGAATTTGTCGGCCATAGGTGGAGTACAGATCTACTCCCTGATTGTAGCCCTGTTGTCCGATAACACCGATTAAAGCTATGCAAAGAAGAGCGTGGCCCTGATCTCGACCCGACTCCTGAATCTCCATCAATTTCTTTCCCGAGCCTTCCTCAGTAAAGTTGGCGATAGAAAAGTACGGCAGAGCACCGTTGGCGACCACCTCAGGCTGGCCAGGAATGCCATTCTTCCAGTAGTTGACGGCATGGTCATACATGGTGTGGTTATCATTGAAGATGCCAATGGCCATCAACGAAGCAATGTTGCATAGATCCCAGTTTGCGTAGTAGAAGCTCGTCTTGTAGTTGTGGTGGTCAAGGAAATCGCGATTGTACTTGGCAAAGACATCATTCAGCATGATGCCAAAAGTCGTCTGGTTCTCCTTTGCCCAGCCTGGATAAACGCGGAGTAGCTCGGCTGCATTGGCAAACTGGTATCCGTACAGACCAGCCGCCAGGTACTTGTCTTCGGTACCATTGATGTCGACCAGCTTCGCGCCCCAGCCGTCGAGGATTTGGACGGCACGATCAGCATACGAGGTATTCCCGCCAATGAGCCATCGCAGCGTCAGCACGTAGGCTGCATGGGCATCGCGGTAAGCCGACGGATAGTTCTGGCTGACTGTCCAAGTAGCGTTGGACCCGCGGTAGATGACGTCCTTGGGGTTCGCCGTCCAAGTCGCTTTGGCATTGGCCATAGACTCGAGGTGTTGCCAGGCCCGATACCAAGGCTGTTCCTGGGCTTCAACCCGCTTTCGAACTCGTTTGATGTCCTTGATGGTGTGTAGGGCACCGGGATGGACGAAATGTTTCTTGTGGCCACGCGAAGACAGGGCGTTCAAGGAAGTGTCCAGGCCATCGGCTAGAGGCGAAGCTGTGGCGACCGAGGTCCACCACAGCAGGTTGACAATGGCAGATTTGAGTTGCATTGTCACTTACAAGCCCACAAGGCGTTGCGTGTATCGTTGATGAGTCTGGGGAAATATGAGAAAAGATATTTCTGAGGTCTAATTATGTGAGAGACCCAAGGGCTCGGGTACTGGTTGCGTCGCAATCGTGGTGAGTAGCGATGTTGATCATTTCGAAACAGAGGATCGCCCGGAACCTTATATAATTCCCTCGAAAAACCATACGAAGCTTCTTAGAACGCACCACATAGGAACAGACCAGCGTTACTTCGTGTCACTCCGAAACCACAAATTTTGCAGGGCTCCTCCGGACTTTCGTCCCATCTTCGTCCGGGGAATACGCGGGGAAGTGACAGCCGACAGGGGGCAACGTCGGTTTGCCCCTTCGTCCCCGCATTGAAAAGCTCATGACTGGCAACGCTAGCATGCTGATCGTCCATTTAAGAACGCAACTTGGACAAATTGAGCCCGGAATACGGAGACTTGGCCCAATTCTGCCCAGCATGCGCTCCGATACTTGACCCGATGGTGAGAATACATGACATCATGTTCAGCTTGTATCGGAGCAAGTGTCGGGTGAAAGCCGCGATATTTTCCAGCTGATTTAAAGTAGACGACACATGCACCGTGTAGGCGATCTTGTCTAGAAAGAACAGCAATTGGATGTTAGCTTTTAATTAAGCATATCATCCACTCCCCTGGATCCAAAGGAAGCAAGCTTCTCTTGAAACCTAGGTTTAATAGACATTTGGATCTCATTGCACTATTGCAGCGGCCTTTGCGTGTTTTCTAGGCGCGGTAAAATCCTAGGTGTTAGACAGCCACCCTTCCCTCCCGTCTCTTCGTGGACAGGGGCATCTAGACTGTTGACCGTCGCTAGTTACAGGCCCCCTGGTGACTGATGCGATTAGAAGCGTTGAACCCTAGCCCAACTGAATTGACGACTACCCCGAAAGCCCGACTCGCGCGCGCGTAAAAGGGTCGTTGCCAGCGGGCCTTCAGAGTACTAGATACGACACGTTTATCACATCTAGTAGCTTTTCCATTTCTATGTTTTGTTCAGTCGTGTCGAAACATCGAGTTTTAAGCAGACTTCCTTGTACGAAGCTGGTAGATTTGCGACGACCGCACCACAGCTGCGGCCGCTAGTAGGTGTAGGGTATGCAACAAAGACAAAGACCTTGCGGCCCAGGGTCGCGTATCTTAATGGGCTCGTAGAAGCGTGATTGTATCGAAACATCAGTACCAAACACAGCTTCTTGTCCAGGGATCAGCAAATGAATATACCCCAATGGGGCGCATCAGCCTAGTCCGGGTTTGCGCCCTGAGCTGGGATGTGTGTAGCAGCAACGTTAGTCTACTGATAGCATGCAACTACAACTTACGCCAAATACGCCATCCAATTGAATACAGTCTTGCCCCATCCGACTTGCGGGGACATGACCTCAAAACACATGCCTTATCAGACAAATGGATCCTCACCCAGCATTTTACACGATAATGGAGGAGTGTGTCAAAGGCGCCAGCCAGAGTCACAGCCAACGAATCAAGTGCGAATGAATCATATCACGGGTTGTAGAGACCCGCTTCGCACGGCAAGATACTGGACCGTGGAAGATAACAGTACGTAAACTGGCTGCATTGGCACCCTGCTTGAGTTGTCTTGCATTTTTGTGGCGAAAACATCGCTCACTAAGTGGTGGATGCGCCTAATACACCCATCTTAGGTTACAGCACTGACTACTGTTTCGGTAAATATTACGCGGTGAACGGGTTGTGTGGCTCGGCATGCTTCGGTATGATACGGTCTAGTCGGGGCACTTTGATGGTTCATGCACAGATGCCTTTGACCTTATATGCCCGACCATCCTGATAAATCACCTGCCTCGAAGCAAGTTTTCTCTACAAGTGATAACATATCATTGAATGATGCTGACTCGAAATACATCAAAGGGACCCTTCAGGGTTCTATGCGCGTTCCGGCCCCGGCCTTCTCTCCTCGGCGCTAATGTTTCTTCATCCAAGGCAGCGAGGATACGGTCATTTACTCATGAAATAAGAATGATGGCGACCGCAACGGCGAATGCGACCGCTTCTGCCGAGAACATCAGCGTTTCGAAATCACCGAGCGCGGTGCTTCACCGAACCCTGAAAGATGCGCCCATGCAAGTGGTTTCGGCCAACGGCAAACATCTGACGTTTTCCAATGGCCACACAATCCTAGATACAACCTGTGGAGCGGCGGTGGCATGCATTGGATATGGCAACAAGAGGGTCAAGGATGCCATGGTTGCGCAGATTGACAAGTTTGCCTACTGCAACTCTATGTTTTACGGCCATCCCATCGGGGAGGAGTTGGCTGCCGAGCTCATCAGGGGAACGGACGGGGTCATGTCGAAGGCGTACATCATGTGCTCTGGTAAGTCCTGATCGCCTTTCTTTGTTCTCTCCTAACGCAAATGTTTCCTGCCTACAGGCTCCGAAGCGATGGATTCCGCGATGAAAATGGCCCGTCAATATTTCCTCGAACTTCACCCCAAGCAAAACAAGCGCATCAACTTCATCGCCCGCGAAGGCTCCTACCACGGCACGACATTGGGATCCCTATCCATGAGCGGCCACGTGGGAAGAAGGAAACTGTTCTTAGACATGCTGCTGCCAAACGTCCATCGCGTATCGGCGTGTTACGAATACCGCGGAAGGCGTGAAGATCAGACTGTCGAAGAGTATGTGCAACAACTGGCGGACGAGTTGGATCGCAAGTTTCAAGAAATTGGCCCCGAGACAGTTTGCGCATTTGTTGCAGAGCCAATTGTGGGAGCGGTATGACTTCACACCTGGATGCTAGGATTCAACTTAGCTGATGCGAATGGAGCAGACGCTAGGCTGTGTTCCTGCAGTACCAGGGTATTTCAAAGCGATGAAAGCAGTATGTGAAAAATATGGTGCACTTCTGATACTCGACGGTACGCTTCATCAATGTCATTGTGTGGCCCATTTTCGCTGACCATCCCACAGAAGTCATGTCAGGCATGGGCCGCTGTGGATCGCTTCATGCCTGGCAGCAAGAAGGCGTCACTCCTGATATTCAAACACTCGCCAAAGGTCTCGGCGGTGGCTACGCTCCAATTGCTGCCATGCTCATTAATCACCGTGTTGCCGACGCGCTGACATCCGGGAGTGGGTGAGTAAGTCCGGGTATCACTGCGACAAGACACTCACGCTTTATAGAGCCTTTCAACATGGACACACATACCAAGGCCATCCAGTGTCGTGTGCTGCAGCTTTGGAAGTACAACGTATCATCCGCGAGGACAACCTCGTTGAGAATGTTCGGGAGAAGGGAGCGCTGCTAGAAATGTTACTGCATGAACATCTCGATGATCACCCGTACGTCGGTAACATCCGCGGCAAAGGACTGTTCTGGGGAGTAAGTCGTCATGATAAGGATGCCTTGGAACAAACTGACTGTGACAGATCGAATTCGCCGCCGACAAAAAAACCAAGGATCCATTTTCTCCATCGCTCGGTGTTGCTAATGCAGTCTATCAAACGGGTTTCAACGAGCTGGGCATTAGTTTGTATCCGGGAACGGGGACAAAGAACGGCGTGGAGGGAGATCACGTCCTCCTCTCGCCAGCCTACACAAGTACGGAGGAGGAGATGCGTGACATGGCGATGAGAGTTAAGGAGGCTGTAGTGAAGACCTTTCATGCGCTGAATCTACCCTTAGGCTCTTAACTATCATTTTCCTTGTTTAAGATCTGGGGGTTCTGTCAGATGAACGACTTCGAGGTTCTAGAAGGTGCCATGATTGAGGTTGCACCAAAGGAATTTGTTGGCCTAACAGTGCTGCTGTATATAACCTGTCTCTCTATGGTATCTCTAAGTGCGATGATGACCTCCATCTAATTCATACATCTCGCGCAGTTATCCTTCATGTGCTGGAAGGCTTCATGAGTCTTCATCATCGCTGTCATCCTCCACTTGGACGCCCTCGGCCGACTCAAACTGAACCCCGACCTCCAACATAATGGCTTTTCGGTCGCCGCCGATAACAGGCATCCAGTTACACTCTTTACACAATCGCCCGGTCAGAGGATTAGGCACCTGCATCATCGGGATCCTCTTGCCGGTTGATACGTCTTCGAAGTCGAACGAAAGCAGACGTTCCTTGCGTTCCACGCGACGCTTATCTAGCCTCACAAAGGGGCCTGCCACAATGCACATGCGATCGTCCAGCCTATACTTGCTAAGGCAGTGGGAGCGGAAGTCACGCGACACGACTGAACACGTCTTCCAGGTATCGTAGTCAACGAATTCAAGAATCCGGCCGTACAGCTCTGGCGGGAGGATGCCTTCTGACTTGAATGGGGTACGGCGGCTCGCTGCTACTTCGAAAAAGTTGACGAGGGCCGCGAGCCCAGGGAAGTGACTTCGCAGCCTTCGCCCAGTCCCAGTGCAGTTGGTTTTCATGAGGATCTCGCCCCGATGATACTGAATCGTCATTCCGGGCTTCAGCTCTGGGCGCTCGCGTGGATGGGTGCTCAGGCAGTACTTTTCGCGTAGAGGCGAAAGACGGACGGGTTGACAGACTTTGAGGAATGGTTCATTGTCGTCAACACAGGACACTTCGGCCAAGGTCACTTCGAATAGTGACAGGACGACTATCTGGAAGTTGGCGCGTCCCTGTCCAAGGCCCCAAGTAACGGCCTGGGTGATGGCCTCGCCGTCCACGACGAGCACAAGGCTGACGAGCACGTCTTGGAACCAGTACATTGTTTGAGCGGGCGACGCCCCTGCAGGCTCGCCCGGTCGATGAGACGGAGAGCCAAATTCCAGCAATGCAGTCTTTCCGCCAACCCATTCCCCATCCAGCCAACCAGGCGACTGTGGGAGGTGGTCCGAGTTGCACCACTCGTTGCTGCATTTGTGAGGGTGGCATCGCTGTGCGGGAAATGAACGGAACTCGACTTGGTTCGAGGCCATCGAGACGAGGGCAAAGGCCAGCTCACGGAAAGGGAACGAGTCGGGGCTCCACTCCCTCCCAAACCGAAGAATCTCATCTGTGTATTCGACAAGCGTCTGGGCCAGAAGGTGCGTAAGAAACGCCTTTCGCGGCTCTACAATATCCACCTTGGGGGAAACCAGGCGGAAGGCGTAGCCAATCTCCTGGTTCCGCTCGGGGAGCTCCAAGGCCAGCGACGCCATGTTCTCTTCGGAACAAATATCCGTGGAGATGGTGGGTTTCCATCGATAGATGCTGTCTACGATGGCGCGAATCCATTGGTGGGCCTGGCGTGGGATGTTGTCTAGCTTCCAGTGTACAGAGTGGTTCATGGTAAGAACCTCGTGGTCGAGGTTGGTGATGTAGAAGTACTCGGAGTCGTAGCCATTCAAACGGGGTAACTCGGATGGAAGCGATTCAAACTCGCTAAAGAGCGAATAGTCGGGCTCCGACCCGTCACGCATCTCGTGGACGTGTTGTTCGAGAGCGCGTTCCTTGGCGGCGTAGCTGTCTCGCATCGACTGGAGCCATTCTGCAAACTTTTAGCAATGAACACGGAACGGACTCACTCTTCCATGGCGTTGCGTTGCGTACTTACTTTGGTACTCGTCAGGATCGGTAGGGATGCTCGCAACGATTTCCGCTCCGAGGCCCTCGAAATAGCTGTCGTACTGGCGATAGCGAATATAGTAGCGACCGCGGAAGCGGACTATGTCGAGTCCTCGAGTTCCCATGGCGACTCTTGATACTGAAGCGAGAATGGGGACGACTGTTGACGTTGAAGGAAGGACGGTTTTTGGTGAGGCATTGAAGTGAGAGATGAAAACTTAATGTCATCGACTGCATCATTCACTGCCCGGCACCTAAGGTACCACCTACCTACTTAATGTACCTGTGAATCACGCAGCCGAGACATCATTACCCGATGTTAATCCGGAGGGACAAACTTTGCCTGAGGCTTTTCTTTGATTGTGGTGCACCAGGCAAACAAAGGGATTCTTTGCACATTAGCGGTTGCAGGCAATGGTGGGATCTGAAACCAAGATCTATGTTCGTGAAGCGGTTGACTCTTTTAATCCCGTATTGCGTGTATATGCATAAATATCTCGCGCTTGACAGCTATCAGCTATAGGATTCCCCGCATTCGCATGATCCACCTGAACTCGTTGCGAGTAACGGGCAACTTTGGGTTCTGCTCTGCGCGCCTCTAACGTCTACTGATATTTCTCCAAGGTAAGTTCATTACCAAGATGATGGAAAACGATGTCTTTCCGTACCGTGACACAGGGCATATATACTAAGTGATGTGATAGGAAAACCTAGCCCCCCTCACCTCTCTCCTCATTTACCATGTCAGCTCCCAAGAAAACCATTGTGGTTTCGTCCAAGAACCCAGTCAAGATCAAAGCGGCCCTCGAAGGATTCACACAGCTGCTTCCCGCAGAGTACGACATCTCAGGCGTCAGCGTCCCCTCAGGCGTGCCCGAGCAACCCTTCTCGGGCCAAGAAACCCTACTCGGGGCCATGAACCGAGTGGCAAACGTCCGCGAGGCCGTGCCCGACGCGGACTACTGGGTCGGCATCGAGGGCGGAGTGGAAGAAGAGGCCGATGGCTCGATTCTCAACTTCGCCTGGATCGTCGTCAGAGGTCGGGACGGGCGGACAGGCAAGGCGCGAACGGCATCGTACGCACTCCCCGAAGAGACGGCGGAACTTTTACGCAAGGGTATGGAGTTGGGACATGCGGATGATGCAGTATTCGGCAGGGTGAATTCGAAACAGAGCAGTGGCTCGGTCGGACTCTTGACGGATGATGTCGTGGATCGGGCGGGCTTTTATACCCCGGCTGTTGTCCTGGCGTTGATTCCATTCAAGAACACCAACCTCACGTTTAAATAGAGATTTCACGGCGTCACGGCTCTCACATATAGAATTTCTCGACATCTGGAATAGAGTTATGTTTCAGGGTATTTCTGTGTTCATGGCTTTTGGCTCACCTCGTCTGCGTAAACTCAGGTGGCAATAGTCCGTCCGAGCGAACATTGCGTGCGCTTCCATTTTGGGTACAAATTGGCACGTCGCTTGATGTTGACCACGTTTCGTATCCGTTTGAGACCATCAAGTCAGAGGCAGGCTGGGTACGAACATGCTCCCCGTCCTCGCGAGTCGGATTATCCTTAAAGCGAGCGATAGTCTAAAATTTAATTAATTGTCAGCCAAAGAAAAAGCAAAGTGATGCGAGCGTTCTCTTACCCCTCCTCAAATCCGTGACGTCGACCTGAATAATTATTTCTAACACAATCAATCCTGACAATCGGATTAGGCGGCGCGAAAACAACATGACAGAAAGCAACAAACGCCCCGAGCCGCCCGTTCTCAAACGGGACGGCTTTCAAATCTGCGAGGGCAAGTTCAGCGTGTCAGACATTGGTCGCGTCGACGGCTCACGTTTAGAGCAACTGTTCCAACCCGAGACGCTTCGCCTCAAGCGGGAGCAAAAGGCGGCACGAGAATCTGCGCACACTCTGTTCAAGAAGGCTTTCTTCGTTGCGCAGCTGAAGTACTATGGAGTCAAGTTTGCTTCCGCTGCCAAGGTGTCAGATTTGCGTGAGCTGCTCGAGCATGCTGTTCGCGACGGCAAGGTGAGTACCGTCCAGCTCCGGTTCTGCTCTCATGCCTTGGAATCTTCCTTCTAAAATTCAGGTTCCCAGTGTAGGCGCGTCCCAGCACCAGTGATTCAAATAGAAAAATCGATGCAGCGCGACTATGAACCTCTGCACCAGGCTTGGAAGCACGACGCCCTAGCTTACGATGCAAAGATGAAAAAGCAGGGCGACGACAACTTCGCCAAATGCACCACGGCAGGTGAGAGAGCAAGTCTTGACTTGCCCAGGTTCATGGAGTATTATTTCTTGACCGATGGCCAACCGGATAGGAACAAGAGGAGAGAGCCGCTGGCGGTGCGCGGATTCGAAGACCGGGCGGGTCTTCACAGCATTGCGGAGCCGGTGCAGGGACTGCATACTGTTAGCGGAGGGGACGGGGCTCATAGAACTGTGTGTATTGGATGGGATATGGATGCAGTTTGGAGCTTGGCGGCGGGCATCAATGCTGAGTCTGCAAAGATCCGGAAGCAAGAACAGGACGCCAGGCGGGAGGGCGACATGGACGATCACCGGGAATACATGAAGCAGTTGAGCCAGGGCAAAACATCGCGAGGTCGGAAAAAGAAGACAGCTAAGGGGGCGAAGGCTTCGTCGTTTGACATCCAGCAGTGTCGAGGCTCATACATTGTCCACTGCGACGCAGTATCAGACGGTTGGTCACAGCACAGCGACGAAACATTCACTCTAGATATCTGCAGCGGCAAGGACAGAACTCTGATCGCGGATTTCCAGCTCGGAATTATCGAGGGAACAATGCTGCTTGGCCTCTCCGAAGAGCAGCTAGATGAACTTGCCGAGTGCGACTCTAACAGTAGCTCCTCCGACTACGATGACGAAGATTCCGAGCAAGAGCAAAACTACAAAGGGAAGAAGCGCACCGTGCAAGCCGCCAAACCCCGCGGCGCCAAAAGAAGCAAAGCGACGACCTCGCCCTCGCGCCGAGTTTACTTTCGGCTCCGGGGCGCAGAGACAGGCGAGGGCGAGATCTTTTACGATCCGGAGCTAGGCCACCTCGACTTTTCCGACGACGACTGCGTGCGGTTTGATGGCGTGGCCGACGAGTTGCTGTGTATCGGCAGAAACGTCAAGTTTCAAGGGTTCAAGATTTCGGATACGCCGCAGAGAAGGCCGGCAGCTTGGAGCAGCTTCTCCGAAAAGGCGTATGAAAAAGCGAGAGTCGGGAGGTGGCATTGAGGATGGCTTCTGGTTTTCTGTCTTACCTGCTCTCTGAAACAAAAAATTGGTCACTTGTTCAAAGTATGGGTCGAGCGGCGTCCAATTCAACGGAGTTGCTCCATTCAGATTGTGTTCGAATCTGGGTCTAATTCTTATCCTTACTCAAATTTCTTCCTCGCCCTCGAACAAGCCTTCCATACTCTCCGAGTACGATCCTTTCCCGCCCGCCTTCCGAATTAACTGCCGCGTCAGCTCCCGCAACTCATCCATGTCCTCATCTCTCTGGCTCCAAATCTCGCTGTAGTTTTCCCATATCCTTCCGATCGACTCATAGTTGGGGTGCGCCGAAAAGTAGGTCAGCTGCTCCACGACGCACAGGGCAAGGTTGGGACAGTCGCTGCCTAGGTAAGTAAATAGATCGGACCAGTCGCCGCCGCCCGCGTAGACTTTGACATCTTGGAGGTCGATGAACCGCAGCTGGGCTGAACCTTTGGACTCTGGGTGCGGGCGCAGCAGCTCGATGATCGAAGGGATGCTGGTCCAGACTCGTTCGAGAGACAGGGCTCGAATGCCGCGGGATTGGGATGGCTTGGGCCATTTGAGCTGGTCCATGTCAAGATACTGTGTTGCTTTGATATGGAGAGACTCGAGGTTGGGACAAGACGCCACAAAATCCCAAAGATGCTTCTGATGCGCCCTGTTGGAGAACTCGGCTTGCAGATTGCTCGCTGGGATATCACCGCCAGATGTCACCCCGTCAACAACGTCGTCATCCGAATCAGCCGTGTTTTCGATGCGACTGTTACCCGCAAGGTCGGTCTCATCCATGATGCAAACAGCAAGGTGTCTGAGTCGGCCACGTGCCTCACTCGACATAGCGTGCGTAAAGCGGTGGATATCATGTGTGCATGGGATCTGCAGACGCAGCTGGACAAGGTGCTCAAAGGCCGCCGACGCAAGCCCATACTGGATGGTGGCAGCGATTTCGTCGAGCGCGACGGTGTCATAGCATTGAGCCCATGGCTGTGAGCACTCTGCCGCGTACGTCGCTCCTGGAAAGGCGAGACTGAGGCCGTGAATTCTTCCCAATTTGTCAAACAAGCCGCGCAGAATTCTGTGCTCGGCGGACTTGTCGTAGTGCATCTGAAGCTGTCGCCCATCCTCACGCGGAAGGAAGCCGTTTTTATACTGAGGGCGTTCGGTGAATCTCGGGTCATGATTCTCCGCGTCAGGAAGGTCTGGCATGCCTGGGAACCACTCGCCATAGACTCGACGGAATGTCAGGACATCCCAAATATCCGTCAAATCCAGCTTCCCAACGCCAGACGAAAGAACGTCACTCGCAAGACACAAGTCCGATGCCCTTTCTAGAGACTTGATGTAGTCAAACTTGATCGGCCACCAACAATGCTGTCTGAGAAGGGTCGTGGCGGACTGGTGCCAGTCGCGCGAGACGCGGCGCAGGTTAAGTAAGATGGACACTTCGAAATCGACTTCTCGTAGTGGAAATCTTTGAAAGGGGCTTTCTTTTGCTATGAGACGGTGGAACTCGTTGTAGTTGGCCTCGTGACTCCACGAGTGCGCACGTCTATGGACTGAACTGGCGAGAAGGGATGCAATTTCATATCGAATCTCTGGCGGGAGTGACATACCGAAATAGCTGCTTGTTCAGGTATGTGAACTAAAAAATAAAAATAACAATAAAAAAAATTAGGTACTCGGTGCGTAGTTTGTGATGGATTCTTATCAGGCAGGAGGTAGTGTTGTCCAGAGCCTACGGTGTGAGTGATTGCCTTGATGTTAGAAATGTCATGGCGGAAGCCTGCGTGAATGAAAAGGCGTTAGAGAGCCGTGCACCAATGCGGAGAGCCCAAGTACGGTGACTAAGCTGACGGGCTTTATGGGTTCTGAAACGGATCTGCTTGTAGCGCATGTCAGGAGTCAAGGGACTCCGTATTGAATCCTTCAATGTCTATGAAGCACAGTCGCGATATGACTGTCGAGCATCTTTCCATTCTGGAACTTCACCCAGCTGGTGTTGAGGACTGTCATTCTCGTATCGGACCTGGAATTTAAATATTTAGGTGCTAATGATAGGGCTGTGTCATCTTTTAACGATTGTTAGGGGTGATAACCTGTAAAGTAATTCCCTACAATGACCGGTCGCACGTTACCGCAGGTACAGTTTCAGTTTCATAGGGCTCAATCTAGGGACCACCATCACATTTATTATCAGTTCTCTTCAGCATTTAAACTGCGATAAAACGGCCCGCAATTTCTGCAAAGTCTATTCGGCACTCCCACCCGACAGTGGAGTTTTTCACCTCATGTGGCTTCGTCAAATGACGTACCAGAGAGCGGTCTAGACACCCTCTGGCGTGCAATGACGCGTGGCCATGATTTTGGGGGCGGGGTCAACAGAGGCTGAGCGAGCGGTAAGACACGTGATCAACCGTCAAAGGCATTTGATGAGGGTGTCGAGCCATCATCTTGATCCAAGCCCCCATAGATGTTGGGATGATTTAACCATCTACTTCAGAACCTGCAGTATCCCTGCGCGCCCTTGCCGTTTTGGATTCCTCGGAGGCAAACCCATTCCGTCGGGAATCATTTTACGCGGAGAAGGCAATCGAAGACGTTGCAGAAGACCCCTTGCATTCAGGTACATGTACCGGTACTGTAGTGTGAGCGACGGAGAATCAGGGACGGCTAGCCAATTAACCGGCTCTCGCCACGTGTACCTCCGAACAACTACGGAATGTGTCGCCCCGAGAAGAACTTCCGTACATGAATTGGGTGTCATCCGTCTTTGGACAGCTGTTAATGCTTTCAAATTTTGTATTTAAATAAACAATGTCCTCTTCCTCCTCAACATCATCTTTTTCTCTGCGCAATTTTGTTGCATCTAGACCCTACCCTTCCCCGCGGTTGTGTCACTAGTTTCTGAGCTACTTCTGCAAACATCTCACATGACGACATTGTCGCCACCGCGCTTACGACGCAGCTACATTCATATTCGGCTCGGCTCCCAACTATCGACCACAAAACATCCATCCTGACCACAAGGACGAACCGAATACCCTGCGATTTGCTCTTTTCAATCAACAAAACATCTATCACCAGACGTGCCTTCCTTTCCAGATGAGGCAGTGCTCCGACAGACGCAAGATGGGGAGCTCAAGCTCAAAACCGACACAACCCATCGAGATTTCCAACAAAGTGGCTTGCAAAGGAATCCCACACTCCTTCGACCTCATCGCCGGAGAATCGTGGTCCTATCCGAGTTTCTACATCGCCGCGCCCGGCTCATTACCTCTATATGCCATCAGCATGCCCGAAGGCTGGGCGGGATGCACCATCCTCCGCCCCAAAACAAGCATCAGAGGGTCGCCGATGGTTTACGCCAAGAGACGGCACGGAAAATTCAGGATCTACCTCCCAGGAGTCCTGAGTGCGGGAATTATGCCCTGCTCCGCAACCATGCGATACGAGACGCACACGACGGAAAAGTACTCTTTCGAATTGATGGTGTACCATGGCAATAGCTACCGATACGAGGTTTTCGAGTGGCGTTACTTCGAAAAAGAAGGCAACAGGAGTCATGGAGCTGCAAGTTCAGGTTGGAAGCTTGTCCGTTTAGGACCCAAGATGGAGAAGGATGTTCTACCACCATACCCTGGTCACGCACCACCTCAACAAGACCACATTGCACCACCGCCATACAGCAAAGAAGCTCCTTCTCGGCGAAGTGTCAAAGGACGCACACGTCCCAAATCGTCATCTAGCTTGACAAGCGGAGGAGAAGTCGTAGCAGTTCTCTGCCACCCTTCTCAGGGTTCAAGCCTCGACAAATCAAGCGCGTGTAGGTTCCAGTACATGGGAACCGGGGCCACGGAAGAGATAGGATACCACTGGACTCTGATGGCTGCCATGTCTGGGGTATGTCTTTGGCAACATCAAATCGCCAAGGCACACCATGGTGCGACCTGAAGAGAAGCGGAATATCACCATGGGGCATCAAGTCGTCACCACCAAATCACCATTTCACATCGAGCAGCCCTCAACTTCCTAAGATGACCATGGCTCATTCTTGATCGTGTGCCTGAGATACTTCCAGGCATAAATATTACGCCATATCGAGTCGTGGGCCACTACAACGCTGCCTCTCCCCTCCCCCACCCCTCAACCACAGCGACCACCTACCCTCACAAACGAGATCTCAGAGTGAATTTCTATATCAGCCTAAGTACATACACATGGGCTACTCGAGGCTTCCAGTCGAAGAGCCTGCAAGACAGGAGCAAACGCTAGCATGGAGCCTGGAATGGGCACAGCTATAGAAACGAGAAGCCACCGTTCAGAAATGAAATCGGCCAGCGAAGGACGATACCATTCTGAGGGCAGATGAAGACGGAACGTTAGAATTTTGTAGAATAAGGATACCTCTTAGCATAGAAAAATGCCCGTTTACCTGCCATCTAGTTCATTTCCCTGTCATCCTGGTCAGGATGAATGACCCTCAGCATCTTTGAGGCCCCTCTCAGGTTTCAGGTTCTTCAAGTCATCTCATAGAAATCGAGGGATTGTGATTTTCTCAATACCTAGTTGCTAGGCCGCCAGCCTGATTCGCCTGGCTGTTGGTTTGTGCTGCAACTAAGGCAGCCACTTGTATCGGCAAGCAGGTTCGGCCAACTATGTTCTCTTGCTAACCCTCCTCTCTGATCTTGACTATTTTACCGCCCGCCAACTTGATCACAAAAAATACACTCCGCATCCAATCATCCACGGGCCGGTAAAGTCAATACGGCCTGAAAAAATGCCGCTCAAAGGCCGAAACAATGCAGACAGGGGATTGAACTGGATATGCCGCAAAATGCAGTAGCGTTTACACGCTGACTTTATCCAGAATTCTCCAGTCTTATTGTTGTCCTGGAAGCAGCCACGGGCCAGCTAGCTCGGTGTTCCATGGCAAGGCTTGCAACGCTCAGTAGCTCCGAAGCACAACCCTCTTGTCCGACTTCAGAGCCCAGCTTGGTTGCTGATCGAGGCTCCAGATGCGGGAGAGGTTTGTATATAACCACACATCCCAGCCCCATTCATGTACGGACTGTACAGTCCCTTGGGTCCCAAGGAAGCTTCGACATCTTGATCCGATTCGACAAGTCGCACGTCGCAACCATGTCGTCTGCAATCTTTTTCGCACTTCTTCTCGTCCTGCCCTGCGCTGTGATGTCGAAGTCTGCGTCCGCCAACGAGGCCGAGTTCTGGCAAGAGCTCACCCATCATTCGATGATAGATCTTGTGCCGATCATTGCTCTCTTTGGTGAACAGGTGAGCAAGCGCTTCCTAAGCGAGCCAATCATCATTCTGGTGGGCCCACTTGGGATCCTCACAGTCGTCGTTTCTTGCATTCGAGTCGCTGGTAATTCGTTCATCAAATATGGGACAAGCTCAAGAGCCTCATAAGTTGGTAGAAGTTGAGCTTTGCTACTCTACCAGCGAGAGTGTCTGTGAGCCTTAGTCGAATGGCGGTATCTGCCAGGTTTTGCGGTCGTCCCTGGATTCTCGAGTTCATTTATCGCAAGCCGAGTGACCCAAGGGATTGTTAACCCCACGTCGACTCTTCGGGCAATGAGATCCCAGCAATGTGTGGCACTAAACCAACCAAGTATTTTTTTCCAAAGTCTAGAAAGCGAGCCATTAACAACACTGTCCGAGCCTGTACATTACCTTAAATCATTCTGAAGATAGCCAATCTGGCGCATTAACATTGATCGCACTGGAGTAGCTAGTATAGTAAAGATCCAAGAGTGAATGTTGTTGGCAACGTCCCCCTCTTTAATCTCTTAATCCCCCTCATGCTTAAGGGAGCTGTAAAGGTCATTCATGTCGTATCAGGCAAGTCTTCGATTGACGTGATTGCCAAACACGACACCTTCATCACGAACCCGTACGCCGCAAGCATGTCAGCTATGAACATTGTCACGTCAAAGTTCAGCGGCCTCAATCGGGAGCAGGGCATGCTGTTCTTAGGCATTGCTCTGGTGCTGTGGCTACTGATTTGTACAAAGGAGATTGTAAGACTCGCTCCTGTGCTTTCCAAATAATTAAACAAGAAGAAAAGAAAAGAAAAACGGCCCAGTACAGACTAGGACCCAATCACAAATGAGATCAATGCCAATATGGTCCCTACCGATAGCAAGTTTGAAAGACACGCACCTCGCTTCGAGCGCGAGTTCATGCTAGAAGAGTCTGCTAAGGAGGTGCTCCCTGTTGTTAACAGATCTAGCATTGGCCGCGGCGATGCTGGTCAATTTTTGACTAATTTGGAAATCAACAGTGGTTATAGGGTACTGGCTGACTAGGGGTCGACAATGTCTTCAAGCGGATTCCTTGGTCGCACTGACTGCAAAATTTTGGGCAGTATACTCCCTTGATTTGTAAGATGCCTCTGATTCCATTTAGCTTGGTCACTGGAAGATCAACTCCCCCACAGCTTTCAATCCAAGTTTCTGAGTCTCCAGCTATCGAATAGTCACTTAAATAAGGTTTTCTCGCGGATCGGAACCTCCCTAGTTAGTTAAAGATATCCAGAATAACCCTAGAGTTAAACATGATTGATCAATGCAGAGGATATTAATCAGCCTATAAACAGCTTCCGAGTCTTGAGGTCTCAATTCCGGGATCGCAGTACAACAAGATAGTAGTTCATGGAACGGGATTTCATAAGCTTCACAACATCCTATAACTCGTTTCTTGTTACGCCTCTTTCCCGACCCACGTTCCTCTTTGACTTGGCCGTTTGCTACAAAAGCTGCTCCTCTATTGATCGAAGTGCTTGATTATGCTTGAAAGGCAAATTTAGTCTAGTTTCGTAGGTTGATGGCCACATTCCCAATCGACTTTTCTTTGCTGATATCCATAACGTCCCGTGGTTTGCTGACCAGTCGTATGACTCTTGCTACTGTTTGGCGACGTCTTCGACAACAATGGGGACTTTCTGGTTGACCTCAAGTAGAAACGGGTATAACCATGAGTAGCCCATAGATCTCCAGGTAATTAGCAAACTCGACAATTCCATACACATCAACTCAACCAATTCACAACTAAGGGGTACAATTAAGATCACATAGATCGTACACAGCTTGTATTTGTTTTATAAATCTGTGATTCTACATCTCAATCCATCCACTCCCATTCGTGATACCATGTATTGCGCTTGCTTGCTGCTTTCGAGATTTGTGGCAGAAACGTCAACACCAAGCTCCGGGAGTCTTAAAAATAATGAGCCAACTCAGGCAGCGGTAGCAAAACCGATGCGGGCGTTGGTGGTGTCATAGACAGAGTAGTAATTCTCAAGGAACTTCTGACCAATGATAGTGTTCACACCAGAGCTGCCACCGTCGTTGATCCAGGCGTAGTACTTGCTGGAGCTGAGACCGTAGTAGCTATACTGAGCAGTCGGAACCAAGTACTGCGCGGGCGTAAGAGTGTAGGTCGTTGAGCCGAACTTGATACCAAAGTTCGAAGTAGGCTTTGTAGTAAACACAGCCAGGCCAGTTGAACTGTCAGTCTTGCCGCCAGCAGCAGTCAAGAACTTGTTGTAGGCGCTGGTTGGGATGTAGATGAGGGTAGTGCCAGTGTCAACAATGCCAGTGGCAGACGAGGCAAGGGTAGTCGTGCCATAGGTGAAGCTGGCAATAGAGATACCCCAGTACGCAGAGGCAGAGCCGCTTGTAAGTGTTGAGAAGTACGTGAGTGAACCAGAGTACTTAGAGCTATCAGTGCCACCGAGAGTCAGCTCTCCATTGGTGTCATCAGTGTCGCTACCAGACTCCGGCTTGAAGTAGACACCAAGAACTTCGGTCGAAATCGACCCCTGGCTATAGAGGTTGTCCAGGAAGGTCGGGACAGTATTGACGTTAGAGACCGTGCCTGCAGTGAGACCAACAGGACCAAAGCCGATGATGCCATCGACACCAGTAAAGCCGGACGCCGAGGTAGCAGCGCCAATTGACTGCGATGTGACGGAGAGACCGCCAAAGCTGACTTTGTCTGTGTACTCCTTGCCAGAGAACGAGCCAGAGCCGTAGGTGACGGAGACAGTACCGCCTGTAGACTTGCCGGTCGATGTTGGCTCGCAAGAGCTTTGGGCGCCACACCAAGTGTTTGAAGCTGTGAAATTCTAATGAGTATACTGTGGTATTAGCGATTTAAAAGAAGAGACGTACAGCCAGTATCGACGATGAGATCCCAGGTTTTACCACCGATCACAACCGGGGCGACGTAGCTGACGTCTTCGTTTGTGACAGAGCCAGAGCTGGCAAGAACGTTGGTGTGGACGGCGGCATTCTTGCCGTTGATCTTCTGAATGCGGGACTGGCCTTTCTGAACGATGTTCTTGACTGAGCTGACGTTGGAGACGTGTTTCAATGACAGAACAGTGGTCTTAGCTCTAGGCTCAACCGGCGACGCCGTGACGACGGCGGCGGCAGCAGCCATAGCAAGAGAGACGGTGAACAACATTGTGGTGAGTAGATATGATGATCTGTGGGCAATAGAAAAACCTTTAGAGGATGATCAAGATAAAAAAAGTGTTGCAAAATCAGGAACGAGAAGCAGCATTTATTTATGAAGTCGTCCACGACACGACTTGTTCCATACATCTCTTCTCGGAAAGACGGCATTGTGCAACTGACGGACCTATCTAGTTCGACTAGGATTGAACCATCTACTAGTTACCCAGAATCCTGTTATTCGTTAGTCGTGCGATCATGTAGTTGTTCGTTCGCAGCCGCATAGCCGCTAACACCTGCCGCATCAGGCAGCTCCCATATCGAACTCGGGCAGTAGGTTTTAACCCGACAGGGTGTATGGGCGAGTTTCCCCTTCGGTAAATCATCCAAGCATATGTAGCGAATCATTGCACTCTATTCACACATTTATATGGAAGTGTTGATGATCTTGCGATTAGCTCATACATGATATTTCTTTGTCTACTGATTGCGATTCAAATGTTAAGCCGGTTATCCGTCCAAAACCTGCTCCATTGTTGATCCGTACTCTATCAAAATCAAAGTAGGAATATTCTTTCGCATCATGCTCTACACTTATCGATGCAGTCAGAGACAATTGCCAATGGAAGTCAAACAAGATAAACATCTCGCTCTCGAAATGTGAATGACTGGTCTTTTGTATCAATCCAATAATGCTCCCCCATGATCCTACTAAGGAAATCTCATCAATCCTCTTTATGTGTATCATACGGCAAAAATTCGAAGTCTACCGGCATGTAAAAGTTCCATTGACCAGCCACGGGGTTGATAAGGGTTCTGAAATGCCGTCATATCCTACAATAATACTACTCGGATATCTTTCACTAAATGTCACTCTTTATCGGATCGACGTGCTCCTAGTTATCGCATACGCTCCTAAAAGACTGGCTTGATCCTCTTCTGCTCGAGGTGCATGAACAAAAGTCCCTTTATCTTCGCAGCAACGCGGGAGTTGCTACCTAATATTTCTAGTGTCACAGGTGTTCCGCAGTCTAAATGTGGGCGTGGTCTATGGCGCCAACACAAGTTCCTTTCTTACCTTTTTGAGCTTGCTGGCCGGATGAGCGACAGGTGACTTCTCACTATGTAGAGCACCTTTGGGCTCTGGAATGCGAAGTTCAGACACACTATAACCGGTGCAAAAGTCCCTTGTGGGGTGGGTCAACCCCAAACCAATTGCCTTCCCAAATTCTTGCAAACCGGCAAAGTCGGCACTTTATACTATTGCGCACCTTGCCTTATTGGGCGTGTTGGCCAGACCGTCCCATGTTTTCCCTAGCATTTCCATCGGATCAATCGGCTACCTAGCTAGGTATACAACCAGTCACGCAACCTAACCCCTGACTTCCTAAGCAGCTTAAAATGGAGCTTTATTTCCTGTACCTAGATTGAAAGACACGCCTGTCATTACTGTTATTTTAGTGTTCTTATTTATTTATTGTGTTATCTTGTAAGGATATAGTGAGGGCTCGATGAGCCCTCAGGCCTTGTAAGCTAATGTGTGGTGTAGTTATCTCACTAATACGTGAGATAACTGGTTGATCTTTTAGCTGTACGGCTGGGACGGTCAAGTGTTGGGTTAGCCACACTACCCTATCCCTTACATTTCCATCGCCTTTCCTTCTGTCCTCGTGGCACGCACCCCTACTTAGAACAAAGCCGATTTCCAGCAGTCGGCTCCTAGACTAAATTTCCATAATCCAGGGTTTAAAGCAGCAATTCAAGCAGCAGCCCAGGATTGTCGTCGGCCCGCCGTTTTATTTCGTCCGATTGACGTTGAATCAGAATGATGACGATCTTCTCACTGAGACTCGAACTTTAAGGTCTGCAGTCTTCCATGATTGGATAGTGCCATGCATTACGGTGATACTGTGTGTCGCGTTAGCAGCTTGAGTGCTCTCGGAGGGCAAATAATCAATGGCCAACAGACCGTCAGTCTACGAAGAGCGAAATGTTCAGGAAGAAAAGGTATATAAGGAGCGCAAATGTCGGCGTAGGCACACTTTCAACCAACAGACTCCAGACAGCTTGGTATAAATGTATAAAGTACTATCCTCACCCAAGCCGGTCAGATATCTTGGCTTCGCAGGTCTTGAGACAAGATGAAGACCACTGTAATTTAACCACTATCCTCCTTGTCATGGCTGCCAATACCATTAATGGTCCAAACTCGCTCCCTACGAGCGTTAAGGTTGTCGAGCGCGATGACAAAACAATCGTCCGGAAAGTGGTGAGCCAAACTACTAAATTCGTGACTTATCATTCCATTTAGCCACATGCACTACTCGGCCAAGGGCTCGAGACTCGATGCAGAAAGTGTGTCGTCTATGGTGACCACTGTACAATCGGTGATGGAACCTGCTATACTGAGGAACCCCTCATGTGAGTAAATTCCAGTAACACAAACAGGTTTCTACTGTGTTCCTGCAAGCTCCAAGTTCTTGCTGACTGAAAAGTGTAGTGTACTGCACATGGTGCGGTGATAAGTGCGGATCGATCTGTGTCCATTCGGGAGAGACTTGCTAGAATACATGTGTTTAAATTCTGTGGTAATCAATATAGAGCTCTGGATACCATGTATAAAAGAGAGCCTTAGTATACCATGCGAGCAGATAACGCTCGCTCGTTTTAGTTGATTGAGAATAAAAATATTGCGTCGCTCGTTTCATCAATCACGAAGAGCTCGATGATTCGTCACGAATTAAAAAGTATAATTCCGTTACCACCTTGAAGCCTCACATCTTTTTCATTTAGTGTTGATCTTAGCTCCAGACGAAGAAGCCTTGACAGATCCCGATCGATAAAACTAACGCCGAACAGCCTTCGTATTCAAAACCACTCACACTCACGCTTGGTTAGAGAAACAGTGAGCCCTTTCAAGTTGACATCTGATTAGTTTTATTATGTTTCTGTATGAGACACTTCTTGCGATGAGTTTGAAGTTAGAGCTATTACACTTTAAAATGTATGCTCCTCATCTCCACTATTTACCAGTCTCAACATCGTACGGGAATAGCCATCCATTATCCTCATCATACTCATCCTCAAAAGTCGTACCGTGGAGGTGCTCATATCTCTCCAGATCAAACTCGTCATCACCCGCCTTGCCATTGATAATGTTACCAACCCTGTAGCCGATGAACTGGCCCTCGGTGTATGCCCCATGCAGGAAGCCGAAGAACTCGGCTGAGTTAGCCTCGCCGGCAAACCAGAGGCGCTGGAGGTTAGCACGCATGTTCTGGTGCTTCTCAAGAGTCATACCGACAGGCCAGTTGCTGTATGAGCCATAGGCCCAGCTGCGTCATGTTAGTCCCCATATGTACTTTGATCGATTGGGCTTTAGATTGACTTACGGCTCGGTACTCCAGCGGGGGTAAAAGAATGCTGTGGGCTTCGGAATTTCCTTCTTGGGGAATATAGACTGCAGGACCTCTAGAATCTGCTCCTCTGTCTCCTCATTTGTTTGACGCTCTACGCGATAAGCCTGCTGGCCAGTGACGGTGGCGAAGAGAATGTTAGATCCCTCTGCGAATCCTTTAGCGTTGAGGGACTGGAATAGCGGGTAATAGCCACGCTCAACAGGGTCGGCATATAGGAAGAACTGGGTCTCGTCATCCCAGAAGGACTCGTTAAACTGCAAAAAGATCTTCGTGTATGTGCCCATAGCGAATTGGTCAATGGCCTCCTGCTTCCAGCGAGGAATCTTAGGCTTGAACTCCACGACGTCGTTTTGTAGCACGCCAAGCGAAAAGGTGCAGATGGCGTATTCAGCCTGGATGCAGCCACCGCCCTTGGTCGAGATCTTGACGCCGTCCTTGCGGTACTCAATCTTCTCAACAGTCGTATTCAACAAGAGTTGAGAACCGTCCTTCTTGAGAAACTCCTTGGCCTCGGCTTGGAGCATATAGTTGTAACCACGCTGATCCCAGACCAGATTGCTGACATCGCTGAAATAGCTGAAGGTGGCGTTACCAGCAGCATCACCGTACACCAGACCGCTCTCGTCGGGCGTCCAAGCAGCTTCAAAGTCCCACCCCCACCAGTCGGCGGCTTGCGCGTACATGTCGTCCCTTGCTGGTCGCCAGCCTGCTGTTCGAAGGGCAGCGCGGGCCGATGTATCTTGGAGGTTGTCAAGGATGATTTCTCCAGCAGCGGCAGATACGTTGGCATACACAGCATCAAATTCGTCGATCTTGTCGCTCCAGTCTGCGGCACCATTGTGATCGAATGTCTTGTACGAGTCGTAGTCAGAGAAGGTTGACTTAATCTTGTGCTTCTCCGCCAACCTCCAGATGGGATTCCAGTGTGTCTCGAGTGATCCGATGCCCTCAATCCAATTGGCGCCCAACTCGATGGTGTATGGCTTATTGGTCTTGGCATTCTTACCAAAGGAATGTTTTTGCAAACGGCCTCCTATGTAGTCATTGTGTTCGACAATGATGAAATCTGTGATCTTTGCATCTGTGAGGTTTTGCGCCGCCGCAATGCCTGCAACACCAGCTCCGAGAATGGCGACCTTGGTCTTTTTGCAAGTCCCTTTGTCAGCACGGGGAATGGCTGAAGATTGAGCTGCGGAAAAAAAAGCTGTAAGGACAGCCAGGAGCTGTGCTGGTGATTGCTTCATGGTGAATAATGGTAAGGAGCGAGCATGCCAAAGAGCCACAATGTTTCAAATGACTAGCCGAGAGGGCACTCTACTATATAGAGATCAGCATGGAGAGTCCAAGCTTGTTCGAGATCCTTTCCTCCATCATCCTTCCAATCCCGGCCTTGGAACCGAGGCGTGAAACCCTCCAACCTGTCTGTCGGACATTACCCACGCCACAGTACTGTTTAAGGTTATTGGTTATCTAGAGACGCTTAATCGACCTTTCGGCCGCGTGTCTGGGGCTCGGCTCTCTCTCCGCATCTTGTTCCGTGAAGAAAGTGGATCCTTAGCCATGAAAATTGTCTTGTATTGTCCAAAAAGATGATAGCGTAGCTCCCTCGCGTCAGTCAGCTGAAGGCGGTAACTTATTTAAGTGGGTTCGCCACAAACGGATCAGTATTGCGATACGAGAGCTTCGGGGGACCCTTGTTTAGCGGGAAAGGAAATGAGAGATTTTTACTATGTCTGGCTAGAAAACCTTGGGTCACCCCGGTACTATACCCTTGAAGAAAGAAGAATTGACGAGAATGGTGACATCGAACCGGTCATTAAAGTTTACCCTTCTTCCCCTGAATCTCGTGCCAAAGAGACAATGCAAACTGCAAGTTGAGATGTGCCTTCTAGAATCGCAACGACTCGGATCAGTACACGAGTCAAACGTCCTCCATCCGATTTGGCTACCTTCAACCGATGCACGAGCGATGTTGACTCAGCAGACTCAATTATTAGTGTCTTAGTCCCCGCTCCAGACGCGTCTGTCTCGGACGCAAGTGCGGCTGTGGCTGGCTAATCTGATCGGCTGTGCCAACTCTGCATGATGCCTCAACTGTCTACAGATGCAACGATCCATCACCATAAAAGGTCAGTGGCTATCAAACTACTACAGGTAAGCAATTATGTCCTTATTATCTCCCTCGGCGTTTGTGTCAGGTCGCTTAGCGGTAACCGAACAGAAATTGTTCGGCAAGACGATAGATGTAGTTGTCGATTGAATATGGGCGCTGCAAGCCATGCTTTTGAATATCCCGACTGCGAATTCCAACGACGAGTATGTGCTTTCACTACTACAACAGCTTTTTAGGGTGATAGAGTTTCGGGTAGCCCACAATATAAAGACCTGCATGCTCTAGTATATTCTGGACCTTGGGATTTTAAATATACATGTTTGCGAGTGCCGTTTTTCTTTGATGCATTCCTTAGTATGTATTCAAGGGGGACAGGTTGTCTATAGCCTCACAGACACCTACCGGCACTCCCATGTCAGAGCTAACATTCTAGCCCTGATAGAGTACTCATCCAGCCAACACTTCATGCAATGATTTGATAGTGTTCTAGATGCAATTCGTCAATTGCCCTTACCATTCTCCATCATCTTCATGAACACCTATCAAGGTAGTCAGTACAATGAAAACAGGTAGTGAGGGAGGGTAGAACCGACATCAGGGTTCATGTCAATGCCTGCGTTTTGCATCTCAGTTGACAACTGCAAGTCTATCATCAGTCTCACATATACAAAATTCAGAGTATAAAATCTACTGTTTGAGCCGCCTCCTGAAACTCCTTATCCATCATGAGCCGAATCATGGCCATCTTGCTTGGAGGTTTGGTAGTGTCGAATCCTATAGCGAATGAGTCAGAGGGAGCCCATGAAGCGCCAGGAATACATTTCTACCATACCCTTTTCCTTGATGATATCACCGACTCTCTGCATGGCTGCAATGGCCGGAGGATGTCGGCTTAACTTCTCAAACGTCTCCCGAATCTTGGGGTCATTCATCATCATTTCCGGCAGGTTAGGAGGGCCTGCGGCGGCGAAACGCCGGGACGTCGCGTGAGTTTGGCGCTTTGCAATGCGCAGAAAAGGCATTGCAATGAGTCTTCGTGCTGCAAACATGATGGAAGAGGTGATGACGATACCGAGGCTGATAATCAAGGGCTCAAATTTGCATACCGAACATCAGTAAATGACATCAAAGGATACCTAACAAAAGTGGGGATGATAAGTCATTGAAGACGCTTATCTTATCTTATCTTGCTCAAATACTGTACTACTGTAGGAGGCTTACCCTAGATATGGACGGCTATATGATCCAGAACAACTTTACACACTTAGATCGACGTACGGCTCAGTATTTTTCTGAAAAATGACAGAATGAAGATCGTAATGACTCTGAAATGTTGCTGTGGCCATAAGGATTTCAATTCTGGCAGGAAGCTGGATTTAAGCCCATCAATGTAATATAGAGTTCCTCTCATTTTCGAGAACATTGTCTGTCTGCTCACATGATCACCAAGAACACGGAATAGTTTCGCCTTAAAGCTTGTGCTATTGTCATCCTATGATGTGATGAACCATCTCAAAATATCACATCAATGGCTATGCCTGCTATCTGGAGGCATATTTGGGATTGGTTTTGGATAATGAAAGAAAGGGCAAAGCCAGAATGACGCTAGACACAATCTTGTCCAGCAGACTCAATCCATTGAGCCACTTGAGAAGTCCGGTCCTTAGTTGACCAGTCTTACTGAGGTCGTTCTTATTCTTTGGCTTCTATTCACCTCCGAACATTCAACACGAAGAACATTTGTACTTGCGATCCTCGGGCGTCGTCGTGGATCCCACCTTCGAGACAGTCGTTCTAGATAGCCCGTACCTATTCAATGCTTGGCTATGGTGATGAAAACCCCTGCCGGTTGAAGACAGTGTAGACTACGTCATACATGAAACTCTCTAAGAATTACAAAAGGAAAAGAGATCACTCGGAGTTCTACCCTCACATCGATAATAGTTAGACCGAAGCGTCGACGTGAGGGAACGCGACTTGTCAATGACGTGTTGCAAAAGGCTCATCTCGTGTATCGTTCTTACGTAACTTGCACAAGATATAGAGGAGATGCAAGCCGCAAGCGGTCTGCCTAAACGAGCCTCGGGGGAACGGATTTTGATGTGAGTTGGTTGAGAGACGAGTTTGCTAATGTTTTTGACACTTATTAAGCAGTTTCCCAATTGCCTCCAATGTTGAAGTAACTAGTGTATCTGTTACGTGTGTGGCGATGCTGAGGATCTGATACGTCACCTACTAAATCCTGAAACCTGCTCCTGACAATGCCCCTGAAAAACGCAACAAGGTGACAAATAGTCGATGGGAGGTGAATCATAGATGTTCCACCATGCGGCGTCAACGAGGGAAGTTGGTTACACTCATTTATACAACACCAAATCATCGACGTAAACTAAACTGCACGCAGCAAGTCGTCTTCATGGACTATTGTCCTTCCAGACATGGCCACCTGTCCAGTTCGCATTGAGTTCCACTGAGAAGGGCCTCCGGAAGAGCTTAAATACGTCCATCATATTCCTCATTATCTTGCCAATGCCGATGCGCATCCAGCAGAACAAGATATGTATTGTATGAAACTTCTCATGAATGCTCCGCAGCCCATCACGAGAGAATATGAAATGGATTGTCGTGCCACTCCTGATCTTTCTTGCGGACATTGTGACTGCTTTGCAGCGGAGATCCTGCAGACGCTAATATCCTCCTTTCGCACAGTGGAGGACCTCTTTGATAATACAACTATCACTTCTGTGTGTGGAAGAGGCGAATGTAAAGACTGGATACGGAAGGAAGTCCAGGATACGTTGTCGGCAGCTATAAGATATCACTGCCTGAAGACTTTGGGCATAGTGTTCTTGGGAGAGTGTTGGGGTGCAAAACATGCGGGGAGATGGTAGTAAAATAGAGCTTTGGGCTGTGTAAAGCTATTGCCTACTGTGGAAAGGTCGCCTACTGTGGAAAGGCTGATGCGCGAACGTTGTAAATAGTTGAATGCAAAAAATCCAAACTCAGGTCTGCGCCCCCTCGATTGACACACCTGGGCTCGTGATTCTCACAAAGTAAGGTCCTTCCTTATAGGGTCTGGTGACCGCTTCGACAGGCTAGACGCATACATGTCCCAAACAGATGGACGCTTTATCAGGCTAGAATAATAGTGCGAAAGTGAGCTAAAGCGACTAGTCTGATCCTTCAGATCTTCTGTAAAGTTTCACAGAAGACAGGTAAGCCAGAACCCAAGCTGCAAACGGCGACATTGTTGACGCTAGATATGTAGGTATGATCTTAAGTAGTCTCTGCGAGAGATGGAGATTGTTCGTCACATGCTTCTGGAAAGAATGGCAGTTCCTCTGTCGTTAAGCCCAAACACCCTCGGTGGCACGATTTCCGCAAAAGATGGGCTGCATTGAGCATGCACAAAATCTGCACCTGTGGCAAAAAGCATGTGACTTAATTAACGCGGAACCGGCCGAGGAATCCCGCTCCATAAGTAAGCATTAACGGCTCCAAAGCCACTCCGTCTTGGCATCAATTGATTTGCTATGAAGGCCCCTCTATCGATCAGCTGTAGCTGCATTGGGTTAAAGCCCAAACTCTGGTGACTGGATCAGCCTACGAAAGTATCCAAGCGAATGCAGCCTCAGCTCAAAAAGTACCTGCAGACACTCAGACACTTGTATCTTCTCCGTAATCATGGGAGGATGAAAATCTTATTTGACGAGACATCCCTTAAAACTTTTGCGCTAAGGCATCAGATATATGGCTCTTGACTCAAATCTCATCCTGATACCATGCTGACTGGACAAATTCGCCCGCAATCTTCCAACGCTGATGCGATATTAGGCTGCTCAGTTAATCATTTATCGCTCATAAGTTCTAACATTAGAACAGCTTCTGCCCTTAACAATTTATGCCAAAATTTGTTTAGTCAACCTGTTGCGTTAGCGTTGAAAGATTGCGGGCGAATTTATCGGCCTAGAGGACGCCACCCGATACAGGAAAAGTCGCAGCTGGACACTAGTGGCAACTGGGATTCGGAGCAAGCCACCCGGGTCAGGGGAACCCGAGCCAGCAAATATAACACTCTTTCGTTCCTTCATGAGGGGAAAAAACGCGTGCCTCCTCAGTTGAGCCAGCAGCAGCAGCAGCAGCAGCAGCGGCACGATGTTAATTACAGTCTCGATTGTATGCTTTGCGCGCCATCCCTGGCCCCAAAGTTTTATCCTGTGCCTTGTTCACTGATTGATTATGTGCGCAGGTCATTCAAGGATTCCTTCTGGGTTTAGCGCTGTTGGTCATCGTTCTTCGATGCTGGGCTCGACTTCGGTTCGAGAGGGCGACGCTCACCATCTCTGAGTATTTTGCCTGGCTCGGCTGGTTTTTCGCTCTGGGATGGTTTATCTGCTCTACCATCGCTTTGCGAATTCTGATAAAGCATCCCGCGGTTGGCGAGGAACTTGTCGTCAACAGCGTGGCATACTTGAAGGTACGTGGCAAATCGCCCCGATTGCAGTGGTGCAATGGCAGAAAGCCTCAAAGCTGACCAGTATTCAACTTCTAGACTGTCTTCATAGCCGAGTACTTCTTCGACATAGGAATTTACTGGCCTAAGCTTTCTATCACTACGTTTTATTGGTTTTTAATACCCCAGGTTTTCCGAACTCTGAGGAGAGCACTATACGCGAACACGGTATATCTTGTTTGTTGCTTGATTGCGGCTATCCTAATAGTCACTTTAATAACGAACCCTATCTCGAATAATTGGTAAGGTCTCAGAATGCATTGATGGAGAATACAAGCTAACAGCTGTCGGCAGGTCCATTGAAAATCAGTTAGAGTCCGCTTGGAATTCTTATACTGTTTTTGTCGTTCAATGGTGTCTTAACTTTTCCACTGATCTGCTGCGTATGTTCATTCAAGCCGTTAAACAACTTCGTCTAACGTTCCGTCTGCGATCTAGTCTTTTGCTTTCCGTTCTTTCTTCTCCCGCACTTGAAGCTTCGCCGAGAACAGAAAATCGGTCTTGCCGGTGTCTTTTCCTTGGGCGCGATAACTTTGACAGTCAGCCTTGCACGCTTCATTGCGTACAATGTGACGGATTTTGGGCTTGATGATGCGTCTGGCAGTATGTCATCGCCCCTCTCTTCTCACCTGTCTTAGCATGTTTCTCGAAAATCACCAAGACTTTCACATCAATTGCATGTACTGACTCACTATGCAGACACGCTGTGCACTGCCGAGATGACTACTGCCGTCATTGTCGTCTGTCTCCCTGGTCTAAAAAAGTTCATTACGCGGTCAAAAACCCCTACAAACATAACAGATGGCGGTGACGTCTCACAGCCCGGGTCGGGACAACTGTCCAGCAACCATGTTTTCAAGTCGCGGTCAACACCGCAAGCTTACGCTGAATGGGGCGTAAGGGATGATGAAATCGAGCTGGTAACTGTTGCGAACAAGCCGTATCTTCCAAGTACAGGAATACCGGACGGTCGAGACACTACTGTATGAGATGATGGACTCTAATTTATTGTTTTTATTGTGATTCGAGCGCAAGCGGGTAAGGGTTATGATACACACGTTTTTCTATTGCAGCTTCAAGCTGCATTCGATCGCCTTCTTAGAAAGAAACTGGGGATTTACTTAGATTTACTTGCGATGGTTAAGGAGAGGGAGATGGAGTTGAAAATGTCAACTGGGATGAACAGCCTAGGCTTGGCCTAAAGGATATGGCCGGCTACTAGCAGAACCTTGCGGTGCTCAATGTGACCGGGAAAATGCCACCTGATGCCGAGGCAGACGTTGTTGAGCCTGTTCAATTGGATTGATCCTCGATTCTAAGTGGTGTGGACGACGGCCCCACTCTGAGCATGGAAGTCCTTCAGAGAGACATTCCTAGTATTGAAGATACTTGGGACGTGAACAGCATCATATCCCGACGTGATTGATATCGACAAGTCACATCAATCAACCGGCCTGCTTGTACACGTGGTATGGACAAGAATCATTTGACGTCATGTTGTTGGAAATGGCACAGCTAACTCGTCCTTCAATTTCTAACAGAATCGCGGCAACGAGGAACGCGGCAGCGCAGAAACAAAAGTCCGAACAGCGGTTTCAACAGCGGTAGTGTTATTATAAAGTTCTAAGTTAAGCAGGGCTTCTTTCAGGTTGTTGTTATTCTAAGTTACTACGAGTTTCAGAACTTAATATTATATTTAGTAATAGTATACTCTTACCTCTTTTAACTTGTATTTCTCTAGCCCCTTGCTCCTTGAGCTATGAAACATTTGATGACGTCGCGGTCGTCTGTCATGTTCGTCGGCATCAATTGAAATGACGAAGGAGGGAATCCGTCGCGGATAAGCTTTTCAATGCCATTTCAAAATGCTGTCAAGCTAACCTTTTGTTGTATGAATGGCAAATGTGTCGCAATTGGCATATCAAAACATAACCTTTGCTCTTCATCTCATTGATAGCAACGGAAGCCGACGTATCGCTTGAGAAGCTGATTACTACAGATTGCCCTTCAGTATGCCCTGTGGCCGATTTATAGATATATGAGCTCTCAATTATTGGATAGAGGAGCTTTAGTTGAGACGCGCCACAGTGTACAACGTTGGATGACTCACGGACACATTGAGTACTGGTTTTGCAGTTTCGTGAGATGGGATCGACTGATTTGTGAGTGTAACTCTAAGGAAGTGACGTAATGATCTTACGTCGTTACTCTCTTCTCGTCAAAAGCGTATCAATTGAAAGAACCAATGTTTCTCTTCCGAGACTAGCGTCAAACTTCGCACATAAGCAACGCGCATTACTAATGACTCTGTGATGCGGGGGCAACAACTAATTGATGCCTGATTTCTCTCTCTTCTGACCAAGTTGACCACTATCCCGTTGCAACCAAACAACAAGTGGTATTGTCAAAATGAAAATCGTTGTCTTCGGAGGAAATGGTTTTGTGGCTCAGGAGCTGATTCGACAGAGCCTGAACAACCCGAGTGTCACCAGCCTTGTTGTTCTTTCGCGTTCTCCAGTCAAAGTCCCAGAAGGACTAGTCGCCACAAAGTTGAGGCCAGTTGTGGTAGGCGGCTACGACGAGTACCCCGAAAGCATCAGGCGAGAGTTTACATGTGCAAATGCTTGCATCTGGTGGGTCTTGGACATGCGTAGGCATGACATATTTCATTAACACACTAGGTAAAGGACCGTGGGTATCACTCCGGGCAAGGCCAAGTCGTATGACTTCGAAGAGGTTCGCCGTATGTCTGAGACGTATCCTTTGGCTGGTCTTCGGGCCCTAGTCGAGTCGGATGTCGCGGAACATTTCAGATTTCTATACATGAGTGGCGATAAGTGCGAGCGAGACCAAACAAAGCCGCCTGCCTTGATCTTTGGCAAGTTTCTCTTAATGCGGGTATGTTAATGTGTTCATAATGATCGTATCAGGCATGAAGAGATCTCAAAGTTAACTTTGTCATCAGGGCGAGGTTGAAAACAAGCTCCTTTCTCTTGCTGAACAGTACAAAGACAAGGTCCAGCTTCAAATTGTCAAACCTGCATTTATATTCAGTTCCAGCACAACGACGGGATTGATCACTATCACAATCGCGAAGGTTCTACGCTCGGCTTTCAGTTTCTTGGTTGCTTTGACAGTCGAGGAAGCAGCGGCTGCTATGTTGTCTCAGGTTCTTGGCGGCTTTGAGAAAGAAACCCTTGACACGAAAGACATGTTACGACTTAGCAAGAAAGCTGTGGAAAAAGATCACTCCTAGACGTCATTGTTTTTAGCCTAGCCATATGGTTTTTTACATCTTAGTCCTACGGCGATGCATTTAATTGAGTCCAGTCAAGCATCAGAGGAGAAAGTTTAAGGTAACCAGATGGCGTTGAAGGCCTGTCTTGTGGATTATTTGACAATTAGGTGTTGAACTCACCGCACGAGCAGACACAGCGAGATTATCTAGCGTTTGGCTGCCAAAGCCTTGTTCTATTCCCCAGCCATGAGTCTCAGCACTTATAAAACTTGGCTTGGTTCTCAACTGGATAGGTCTCATAACGCTCTCCCTATAGCTTGGCTTCCAACATAATGTCGAGTACATTGTCCTAGTCTTCTTCCCCCTACCCTACTATAGCTCGAAACTTTGCCTCCAAGTCCGTCTATTCCTCTTCAATCTACTTAAGTTCTAAAAGTCGCTATTTCCGTACCTCCAACTAGGCGTATTTATCCATCAGAGATGCCCGAGTTTGAGCACTCCCTACATCTGAGTAAGGTGACATGGTCTCAGCCCCTGATGGCGAGACAGTTCCGCCTAACGCACTTGGCAGAATAGAGACCCCCGTATCAGGAGATACGATTGATAAGGGAGGCGACTGAGGAAGCTTCTGAGGAACCACCTGAGACTGTTGTTGAGCTGAATGCGTGGATTGCGTCTGTAGAGCGAGAGCGGGTTCCTTGGGCTGTTCGTTGCTGTCCATTTCATGGGGTGTGTTCTGGGTTATGAGTGTTGAGTGCAGTGGTTTCTCCTCTCCAAGTAACTCTGATGAGGTTTCTCCCAGCGCATACCTCAGCAGTTTGTTATCTTCAATCTCCTTCGCGTGCACTTCTGATAATGGGACCGTGGCCTCTATTTCGGTTGCTGGAGGTGGCGGCGTAGAACAGCGCAGCTCTGCTGGTGACTTCGATGCCACCGTCATTTCGGGTTCTTTAGATGGATCCAATTCTGGAATACATCGCTGCGAATAATTCGTTAAAATTGCGTTGTTGCTCCTTGCCCTCTGTCTTCTTCTTCGCCACCACAATAACAGCCCAAGTAGAATTAAGGCCACAACAGCCACCACTCCAATCGCTATACCGGCAAGCGAACCTGGGTCAAGGCCAGATGATCCTGGACTCGAGATTTGGGTAGTCGATGTGATGTTCCCCTTTGATGGAGGCAATGAGCTCAAGGGTTTTGTAGTCGACGTTGCAGGATTGAGGAATGAGGGGACGGTGGAAGTTGTCAGTCCCTGATCAGCTGTTTGTGCTAAGACGAGTCAATCCAGAAGATCCGAGACAAGTAGGACGAGATATACAGGTAGCGCTGATAGCTGTAGGTCCTTATTCATTGCCAGCTGATGGCATGCTTGCAGACACAAACGGGGCGTCTAGGCGAACGCTTATGGCTCGGTCGCTGAAAATTAACCCCGGTGCGCCCAGTCCAGCCATTGTGTTTGTTAGCAAAGATTAACGAAAATAAGTATAGAAGTTGACCAAATTAGTCACTTGTTAGTACTGTCGCAGCTGTCAATGGGCGGCTGAGGAGACACGCTGCTCCGCTCAGGGACGGCTGCGATGGAGATGTTGCGAATTGTTGACAGACGGCAGGTCCAAGGGAAAAGAAAAACGAACAGAAGCAGGCGAAGGACAGCTGAAAGATCACGGGGCTGCTAAGGAATGTGGCGTTTCAGTAGTTTCGGTGTCGAGACTCATTAATGGCCAATTTACAGCTGGGTCCCATATAGCTGAAAACAAGCGAGACAGCAAAATCCAAAGGCAGTAGAGAATCACGGAAGAACCCGAAAACAGGGGGCCTGGTGGCTGAGTATCTAATTTTGAACTAAACGAGGCTGCGGTTTGCATTTCGCGTGATTGTGCAAGATGCGCTATGAAATCGGTGGTGGGCTTCCTTATCCAGGAGCAGTTCCGTTTGTTTTATGTTAACCCAGAGTCATCGCGAACAATACCTAAAATGAGCCATGTTACGCTGAGCGTCTCCATTATTCGAGGATGCCATGCTTGTGTTGGGATTAACTATGTGGGACGAAAGTGTTTATTGTTCACATCTTCTTTTTTCCTGTCACTATAAGATAACTGAAGCTCACAATAGCAACTAACCGTAACGGCGTCCATCGTCTCGCGTCGTATACAACAACCGCATCCTCTCTAACTACACGCCCTAGGAGCAATTCTTCCTACGGACTCGAGTTTCGTATCCGAGTGTTTCGCATTTTGAACCACGAGTCCAACCGCGAGTCACAGACGAGCCCACGCATCGAGGACTCTGATCGTGTTTTTACGATGATCAAATGATGGAAAGTTGACACGGTGATCCTTTAAATACCGTCACAACACCAATTTTGAATGGGTGATGTTTGTCAAGTGCTGATGGGGGAGGCCTCTCAATTATCTAGAGTGGCCGAGACAACCAGCCACCACCGCCACATGGCTTTCCCATTTGCCAATTTACCAACCTCTGGCATTTCAATCCCTGCGTCATTAAAATCATCAATCACTCGTCTTCAAGGACTAAATGCCTACAAGCGGACTTCCCACTTCCAGCCGAAAACGTCAAAGACCTGGCAGCTCGGATAATGCAGCTTCCTCACTAGACGACGCAGTCACAGATGCCGGCGTAGTTCGCGATGATTCCTCCCTGTCGAGCATCAGTGATGGACCAGTGTTCGAAGTGCCGCCCCATCATCACGAAGGCTCAGATAGACATCATCAAACCGGGCCAACTGTCACCATTTCCTTGGGAGATCAGAAACATGTCATCCCACAATCGGAGTTCCTGTCGCACGTCTGGAACGGCGGCTTGGACTCACCATGCCATGCTTGTGGGAGAGGCTTCACGCAAGACACCGATCCCGTCATAAGAACCATTACCTTCGATACCTCTGAAATATCTCAGCCGAACCCGCTCGATTTCACGTCTACGCCACTTGCACCTCATCCCATTCGGATATACAATCGGCACTTCTCATGTATTCAAGCAGCGCGCATCGATTACGTGCCCGTGTCGCATGCCTGGCACGAACATGTGTCGACTGCACAAAGCGAGCACAAGCCGAACAGCAACGTCGCTAGACTCGCTTATCAGACCCCCGTACTGTCACTTCTTGCTCTGACAAAGAAGCATGGCCCGACAGAAATCTGGCAAGATTACCTCAGCGTTCCTCAGTGGCACAGGAATGTCCAGCGCCAGCTCCTCCTCAAGATCCCCGTCATCTATTCCTATCCCCAAACTATGATGATACACCTCGATGATGTACGAGCGATCCATCTTTCCAATCTCATAACAAATAGCTCTTACAGCGACTTCAAGGAGGGCCTACTTGCCACCACCAACTCACGATGGTTTGAGCGCATGTGGGTCACGTTGGAGTACATTCAAGGTAAAGATGTGGCTATCCTTAGCGAAGACCTCGTGCTTTGTGATTATAATGCTCGGTCCCATTCTTCTGAGCTCGATGACGCGGCGTCTAAACACGTCAAGCGAATCGGGAACACCAAGTTCTTCAAAGATATGGAGGTGATTGGGTGTAAATGGAAGATCAAAGTCTCGTGGAGCGACATGGAAGTCTGGAAGAACCGCCGAGACAAGCACCACACATTTGGCAGCGCCGTGTATATCATGGGCTCAAAGAAATGTCAGGAGTCTGCTGACTACTACTTCGCGCTGGCTGGTATGATCGAATACCCACTGGGCCATATTTTACCGCAGGATCCCTTTCTGTCATTTCTATCTCTAGCAATGCATGCCCTCGAACACGGGGACTACTCGCCACTCTTGTTCACCCCATTGCCCGACGAACCTGTGGACAACCGAGCTCCTTGGCTACGTGGCTACTCGGCCATGTCCGAATTACTATGGGATCTGGGCGTGTGCCACAGTAAAGCAAACTCCCTAGACATTGTGAAGAACGGCAAGCTCCAACCCGAAGTCGAGCCAGTTGGTGTCATCGAGGCCTGGGACTACATGGAGTTCTCCGAAGATGCGCGGGAGTTCCTCTACTTTATCACTTCACGCATCTTAAAATCCAGTGGAACCAATCCGAGCGAGTACTGCCATGCTCTTGATCGAATACTCACCCCTCTCGATCGCAAAGCGCTTTACACAAATTGGAACAAGCCCAGTAGGTCAACACGTCGAGGGTTCGATGCCACTTGTGATTTGACGCGGCTTGAGGCAAAGCTCGATGAGTTTCTAATTCAAGAGTACACGGTCGAAAAATCCAACCCGAAAGTTCCAACTATCATGGAAGAGATCGACGCGATCCTAAAACTTGACCGCAACGAGGTTAACTGTAAGGACAACCGCAAAGACATCACTCAAGCAGAGGCAGAGTGGTATAACACCAAACACGGCCGACCAATGGAGGGAGTGGCTCGTATTAGATGCAAGTTCTGCGGCCGACGATCCATATTCCGCCTCACCTGTTGGGATGTTCCCACGATAGATTACTCCCAGGTTTACCGGATCCCGGGCTTACTCTACGATGAGACTGTGACGGATGGAACAGGACTGGTCATGTCCGGTGACAGGATCATAGGTAAGATGACGTATGGAACCCCGGCTTGTCCGTGTCATCGATTAGAAAGGGTGGCAATTGGGACGCATGTTGAAACAGCACAATGCGTGTCTGGGTGATCAAACCACCTCAGATCTCGTCATGGTGGATCTTTTCGCAAGCGTGAGATGGCACAAGTATCAATGACTCGCAGCCACGAATCAATTAGTGATCACCTAAAGCATGTAAATCAAATATTATTCAGCAGCCGGAATTGGTGGATTGGCAAAATCCTCAAGTGCAATGTAAACATGCTATCCTTTCTATGATCTGACAAAGATCCCAACACCTCACGCCCAAGAGTGTATCTAAAAATGCAATGACAAGTACATCCGTCCCCCAGCCACTTCAAAGACTACTCACATTAGCGAACTGAAGAACGAAACCGGAGCTGTAAGATGAGGGAAATCTCACTTTAGACGCATGAAAAGCAGTCAATGTCATAGTAGTTTGTCTCGGGGGTAATGTCGGTGAACATAAAGTCATTCGCCTCTCTCATGTACTGAATGAAGAAGCGGCAGGATCCGCTGTCGCTGTAGGTGAAGACGTAGCATGGGCCAATGTCGTAGCAAGCGCTTGCGCACTCTTCGGCGGTAGATGCTGTGATGGAGTGCTTGCTCAACTCTGGGGCGTTGGGCAGGAGGTAGCCTCCACGACCGCAGCTCAGAGACGCGTCTAGAGGTGAGTAGGAGCAGGTGGCTGATCGAGGAGTGATGGCGACTGGTGTTGCTTGGACGCCGCTGAAGGCGAAGGCCACGGCCAGAGTGGCGATGAACTTGGAAGAGACCATTTTGGGTTGATTTGAGTTTGAGTCGGTGGAAAGTGGTTTAGGTTGATTGGTGTTGGTTGGGATTGTTGATGTTGACCTTACAAACGATGGCCGAAAGTTATTGCTGTTGAGATGAAGTGCGGAAATGGAGAATTGGTGGATCATGATGCGGTTATTTATTCTCGTTCACCTCGTGGTTAACCGCAGACCGCTACACACAGCAAATCGGCGATCACCTATGGCGCATCTACACTGCCTCGAGCCTCTAACCCCAAGAAAGCCCAGCAACAGTCTCAATTTATTGAGCGCGAGTGGTTATTTAGAGCCCGAAGCTCCAGCTACCCCAGGTACCCGTTCAAGCGCTCCGCGAAGAATTCCCCGATTGGAAGATATCGTCCAGCTGCCTTGATCGGCGATAGCGAATTCGGCGAGCAAAATGGTGGCCGCTGATGGCGTTGAGATTCCCGCTGAGCAGCGCTAAAAGCTCTCGGATTCAATGCGCCCTCGGCTGAACCAATAGGACGCGCCTTGGGGATAAGAAGCCACATGGAGGCATTGCTACTGCGCCTCAACGACCCCTGGACAATGCTCTCCCACATCTGATTGGGTGTTGAATGCCGACAGCCCGTACGCAGAGTCTGGTCTATTATAGTCGGGCCATCGTCTTCATCCTTTGCTTCAAAATCTGTCTGAGGAGTCTTTACATGAGATATCAGCAATGCGGTAGGGCGATTGGGCTTGGTTGATCTTGCACCTGACTGTTTTTGAGTGACAAAGGCAGAAAGTCGGAAGGGCCCGACTAACGAAAATGAACAAATGTCGAAGGACCAGTACGTGCTTACTATCTCTTCAAATAGCCAAACAATAACCCTTCGCACATTAATGTTGATCTATAATTATCAGTAGGCTAACCGTGAGCACTCGCCAATCCCATCTCATCTTCTCCAGTTTCTTCGATTGTGGCGGTTTTAACCAATCCTCAACCACATACCTAGAGGGCTTCCTTCACAAGCAACCAAGACATTTTCTACTTCCAACTTCCATTGCAAGGCTGAAGCGAGATTTGATCAATCTTATATGATGTATTTATTTTTGCCTTTCGAAGGCTTCATCATGATTATGTGAGCAGTGGGTACGGTGGATCACATTCGAACCCTTGATAAAACGAAGCAGTGAGGTGAGACTGCTATAAAAGACGCGACATTGATTAGTTAGATGATGTGCGTGTTGTTATGCCATATCATTCTGCGCGATGTCTTGAAGTACCTAACCAGTATCAGTGGCGTTGAGGCTACACTAAGGTTGAGGTTTCTTGTTGCTGGCGCATAGTCACGAATCATAAGAGTATCGTCGGAATCTTGGACAACGGGTAATATGGTGAACCGTCTGCGGCCATTGACCACGTAAAAAATGGAGAAGCTACGTGCTCCCTCTTCCGCCGATCGGGCCACGGAAGTACCTTGACCAAGCTACCCAACAATGGAGCGACGAAGCGGTATCAATTCCGTCTAATCCCCGTCCATGCATCATGCACTGGGCCAGCACATATCACATCAAGAAGATCCTAGTTGGGTGTTGGCTCGCAGTTTCTACCGTGCCGCTAGCCTTCTTTCCGTTGAACTATTGAATTTGATAATTACCTGGGTCGTACATGGGCGAGTACGTCAGTATGTAAGCCGTCATCGCCACCCTCTTCAAGTTTCCGCGCAATAGTCTGATGCAGCATACCCAGGCGTATGCAAGCCTCTTCAACGTTGTGCCATGACATGGTGCTAACGCACCCTTGTCTGAAGTTCTTTGCAGGCCCGGGACATGGACTCTGACGATTATTTTTGTCTGCTACTTTATGTATGGTAAAGCTATAAAAGTTGGTTTTCGGCGTCTGGATATTGTAGGGCTCGTGCTACAAGAATAACAAAGCTTGATATCAAGAGCAACTTAATCGCGTGGAATCTGGTCAGTTTTCATTCAAATAGCTCCACGGAGTCGGCAACTTGGCTCTGTGTCTGCAGAAGACCATGTCAAGGCAAGGCTCGGTTGGGCAAACGTCACACCCAACTTACCATCTGATAGTACCTAGGTACCATGCGCTTCCATTGTTAATCTCGTGTGACCACCGAGTGAAATATTGGTATCTCCACTCAATTCAGCTCATCCTACACGTGCTTGTAAATCCTTTCAAGCCAGGTAGGCATATCAGCTAAGCCACGATTGGGCTTGTACTCTGAGTAATATACCTGGGCTATCCCACGGGTGCTTCTGATGGGAACGTGTCTCTGTGGAGACGGCTCATCCTCCCTGTCTCATTTCACCCACTCATGTAGCCTCTCGCTAACTGCGACACGTTGGTTCTCACGTTGAACAAAGTTTACTATTGCATGTCAAGGAAGACGCTTGTATATACACAGTTTCTTCGGGTCTGAGACAATGACTGAGGCCCGATGTCGGGGTAGCGAGACGCCAGAATCTCACGATACACACATAGTAAGGTTATGCATCCCCGAATCCAATATTGCACAAGAACTAAGGTTAATTACCTGGTGTGCAGAATCGCCCTGCCTGTTTCGATAGGAGGGTAATCTAGGCCTTCCATCAGTCTCAGATCTGTCCCCTCCGAAGCGTGCATGTTTCGTACAGTGGCCATTCAGACATCACAGCGACTAAGACGTAGCGCAAGGGTTGAAACGGAGCGAGGGCCATCCTCCGCGTGATAGCCGGCAGGGGACCGCCATCATGTCACCCCACACTGTTGGTTGTTTGTTGTTTAGCGAGATGATATGACAAGGCCTGGACTTCGGATGAGGGATGACCAAAACGAGCAGTCGGAACTGCTGCGCATTGCATTCAGCTTGCGTCGTACGCGTCACAAAATGAACGCATCATGTGATTTTCATGCCTAACCCTGATGTTTGTTTCGTGGCTGAGATATGAACGCTCGTTGATGCCAATCCCCTCCCTTGACATTTCCCGCTCGTCCCGTCCACACCTGCCAAATTAGCTCCAACCAGTGACCTTTCTTTGTTGTTTCTCATGAAATGTCTCCACATTCTCCCCAGTGACTTGTACATGGCTGAAAATGTCATTCGGGTCCTACAGAGCGAGCAGTTAACAACTTCCAGGTGGCATTCGGCAGCTACGGCAAGCCCCAGATTATGGCAGGAAGATGGGATGATGAAGCTAAGTGGAGAATTCGAAGCCCAGCCAAGCTAGCTAGAGTCAGATTTGAACAGGTTCTGTCGATGCTAGCGCGTTTCTGAGATGGCTTTAGCTGAGCAAGGGCTGGCTCCAGTGCCGACGTCGAGGGGGGCCTGGGTAGATCCTGAAAGGATCACCTCAGATCCTTCTAATTTTGATTCATCATCACGTCACGTTCAGACATTGGTAGCGATTTCGATACCGCATGAGCAAGATATATAGAGTGGTCGAGTCCCTGGATTTTTCAACCTCCATCTCCAGAACATTCATTACAACTACCATAAAAACCACTCAAATCTCATCTACTTGCCTTCACCAGCCATGCTTGCCAAAGCATCTAGCATCATCCAATCCCTGCCTGCACTCCTGCTTGTGGCCGGTGGCAATGTCGACGCTCATCCAGCTCCCGAGTCCAGCCACCTCCACACCAACGTCGCCCGCTCTACATTCAAGGACGAGTTCACCACCTTCGACACCAACACATGGAGGTGTGAGTACACATGCCCTGTCATCGAAACTGGCAAGGCCCGGTATAGACTCAAGTCCGGCGTCGCTCCCGACAACTACGGCTCCTGGTCCAAGTCCCGCTACACGCCTCAGCGCTTCACCAAGGGCAACTTCACCGTCTCCTTCTCCCTGACGGAACGCCCAACCAAGCAGCCTGTGTGGTGGGGTATCGCACTCTGGGACGACGGCCCTACCACGGACTTGAAGCAGTTCAACGAGATCAACTTTGGCTACACAACGGACCAGAGTTACACCAACACGCAGCTGCTCTTTGAGAGCGCCAAGCGCGGCGTCTACTCGAGTCTCAAGGTCGACACGGGCGTAGACCTGTACTCCGAGGAGTACTACACCGCCAGTCTCGTCTATGATGCCAGCCACGTCGCCTTCTACTTCAATGGAAAGAAGCTCAAGGAGATCACCAATACGTCGGTGATCCCTACTGATGAGATGGACCTTGTTCTCGGAACCCGTCTCGTCACGGGTGGCAGTGCCTTGACCCAGGGCTTCACTCAGTCTGTTGACTGGGTCCAGATCACCGTCTAGGCTAGACCCAAGTTGAAAGAAGATCGACATGCTAGAATTTGCCTTCTACGTTTTCTTGTGTATCATATAGAGGTATCTTTATCGAGTATATTCAGCTGGTTCTGTATTTTAAATTGGCCCTTGCCATGTTCTCCTGCCTCTGTATGAATCGTCAGCCCGGTAACAAGCTAGTATTGTTTGACATTTCGTTATGAGGGATATTCTGAAAACGGCTCCCAGTATTGTTCAATGAAAATTGCAAGATATCTATAGGCAAAGACATACTGATTTAGAAGAGTTTGAGGCAATAATTGCTAGTTCTGGCTCTACGTGACAGCCAGGCAACCTCTCGAAGCAACAATCTGTTCGATCCCAATATAATAGCGATGTTAATCGGCTGAGCTTGGACTTTATGATATGGCACAGGAAAACACTAGCGAAGGATAAACTACCTTTAAACTAAGCGTCAAGATTCTCTCAGCCTTTCACAGACCAACTTCGACTGGGTTCTTCTTGGAGATGAATAATGACCTAATCTGATTAACCATTTTAAGTTGAGTAGTAAACTAGATCGCGCAAAGGCACGGTAGCTGGCGCCTTTTTTTTTTTTTTTGTTTGTTTTGACATGGCCTCGCTCTCTGTCAATTTTTCGGCCTCTGTCTGGACTTATTCGATGACATGTGCTCATTAAGTCTGCACGAATTCAATCACTCCAGTTACCGTTACACTTTCGAAACACGTGAGCGGCGTATGCAGAACAAACCGCGTTCCAATCTAGTAATGCCACGTCAGATCAAGTTGAGGCTCGGAGCCTTGGAGCCTGATTGCGAACCGCCTGAGGCTTTCCATGTGAAGCGGGGCAGCTTTGGCTTCCCATCATTCTCGCCCTTCCACCATCATGTTCTGTCTCCTCCGACTTCATTAGCTTGCTTACTGCTCACAACCAAGACCCGACATGGCGGACCCGATCTCACTGGTCGGGACCGCGGTCGGCGTCATTTCACTCGGCGTTCAGGTCGGTCAAGGTTTGTACAGCTATGTAGAGTCTGTGCAGAGTCGCCGAAAAGATCTTGAAGTCGCATCGTGTGAGATTCGGCACCTCATACAGGCGTTCCAATCTCTTGAGTCATTGATTCCCAGGTTGGAAGCACTTCCAAGTCTCGATGTCACAACAATCGACACCCTTCACTCTTGCATCACCCAGGAGTATGAGAGGATCAAAGACTTGCATGAAGTTCTCGAATCATTTCAAGACTTGCCCCAGCAAGATGGCAAGGGGAAGTTAAAGAATGCTGGACGAGCGTTGAAATTTGGAATACGCCGTGACGACTTGTCCAAGATGCAAGGCAAGGTTAACTCGCTAATCACGACCACCGAACTTAGTCTCCAAGTAATCAACTTGTGAGTTTCATCATTTGAATAAGGAACTGAGAACTAACTCATACCAATTAACAGGCAGCTTGGATTATCACACACCGCAGAATCGGCGAAATTGAGCACCGCTATTCAGCCACAGCTTTCAGCTGTCAAACAGAGCTTGAGTCATCTTCAACAGCAGGCTGGCAAGTCAGGAGCACTGCTACAAAATTTGGAAAGTCAGATCAAGACTACCTCGACTAACATTCTAGCTGCTGTTGATTCGACCACTCGGGATGTCAGGTCCGCCAATACTCATCTGGCATCACAGAACCAAGTCAATTTTCAAGCACTGCAAGTTCTTTTGACAACCCAGCACCAGCAGACTCAGAATCAACTCACAGCCATGGTATGGTGCACTCAGTTCGCCGATAAACACACGCTGCATACTCATATGTTCAACAGCAATCCGCCCACGCCACGGAGCTATCTCGGCTTCACCTCAGACTCATTGAAAAGCCCCCAGCTCTACGCGAAGTCTGCGATATCTTGAACAACAGTCATGCGGAAACGCCGACAAGGCGACATTCCCATCGATCAACATCACTAATTTCCGTCTGTAGCTGTGGCATGAGAAACAGGGGCATTAAATTGGTTGATTCTACGCTCCAGCTGGGAGCGTTTCGTGTATACGCCCAGCAGCGTGAGACATCAAGGCACTCAAAAGATTGCGCCTTCCGCCTTCCTCAAAAGCACACAAGCATCGGGCTTCGCTTTGAACTACCACTCCGCCAAATAGTATCTTACCTGGTGAACATGAGTCTCTCTTACACAGCCGGAGCAAGTGGATTCTCCATTAGTCCGAAACTGAATGCAGTTCGAGTGGTTAAGCATAGCCCGGCCTTCGACCTTATCGATCGTTTGTTCTACCCCATCCTCACGCATTCCTCACTCAGGCCACCTGAGCACTACCACGAACAAGTAACCAAGGCGGGAACTCAAATTCTTGCCCTCTTCCAAAGTGGCCAAGCTTCGCCACATGACAAAGACGCCTCTGGGAAAACTATTCTTCATGTGCTGGCCATGTCCCTCAATTTTAACCCCATAGATGATAACTAATCATGTTCTAGCACATCGCATATCACTGTGCTGCAGGCTGGGACTGCGCTAATGCACTAATGCAAGAACGAATCACCTATCACATATTACGACTGCTTAGAACTCTGATCTCCGCGGGTGTACCTGTCGGGGAAACTTCCCAGTCTGGGTGGTAAGTGTAGGCTGTGACTAGCTTCACGATCAATATGCTTTACTTGAGAAGAAATTGAGTGCTAATACAAGGAAAAGGTCGATGCTCGACATTTTAGCTGCAGGTTCTCGGGCGCTAAGGTGGTCATCGGCAGCTCAGTTGTCTATTTGGACAGTTGCTGCGGAAATCTCCCAGCTTATCGAAACGGAGCCTTTCAACCTTCTGACCTTCCCGGTCACTCGGCTTGTGATAAACAATGAAGCCCTCATTCATGGTAATAAAAAAAGATATCTTTTGTTTTATATTTGGCAGAAACTGAGAATCTTTAGAGCTTGACCTAACCCCGCTGATCACTGCCATTTTACTTAAATCTGAAACCGATGTGCGGGCCATATTAGACAATTCCTCGACCCGAATCTTTGAACGATATTGCGGCCTGACCGTCTTACAATTATCCTCGAGTTGGCCAGTTGGCCTATCATTGTTAATCTCCGCTGGCGCATCCACGCTGATCGATGAAGCTCCAGGGCATACGTATTCAGCATTGGAACTTGCTCTCAATTTCTGCTGCGAAGAGGCGGTTCAAATACTACTAGATCACGGGGCTATCTGGGATATATTCCAGGCGAACCGGGTCTGTGGTACGTCACTCGAGTGCTATCGGCGCTTAGCAGCAAACTTAGTCGAGAGAAGAACAATGGTGTATACCATTGCGAAACAAACACTTGCAGCAGACGATCTCAGTCAGCTAAGGATACTAGACGGAGGCTTCCCTGACGCAGATACATTATTTATCACGCAAAAGCTCCAAACGGAAAGTGTCCAAATTCCGAAATCGCTCACCGTACCTGAGTACTACGAAGGTGTTTATTTATGTGGAAGCCTAGATATTGGACGTTTTCCAATCTTCTTCGACTCCGGCTTTTCCAACATACACGAAAGAAATATCCAGGGCCTCTTGCCACTTAACATCGCCAGGACTGGAACTTATCTATGTCTCGGATACGGAGATATGCATGTGTCATTCATCTGCCCGGACGTTCTATCCTGGCTCCTTCAGCATTCCTGTTTACATCAGTGTGTTTCGGATCCATTGTCCCTTGGATTCAATACTTCGGCGACTGGGTTTCATTTCTTGACCTTGAGGTTGCTAAAAGAGTCCGATTTCGAGAGCTTGCAATCAAGGCCAGAGACTTCGGAGTTTGTTTATTTTCTGAACCGATTCTTTGAAACAGTACTTGGCACCCGGAACAAGGACAATTGCAACTGCTGGTGCAGTACTGGCGGTTGTTTACCCCTCAACACGTACTTGAAAACCTTGGCTGAACATACAGATAAAGAGTTTGACCTTCTTAGGACGGAATATGTATCATTGGATCCAGACTGTTCGATCATCGACTGGAATATTTTAACAGATCTCGCAACTGAGCTGATTCGGTTTCTGACTTTTGAGGCCCTCGAAATGACGCATACCTGCTGTATTGCAGACAAGGTTCCAGTTATGAACACTAGGGGAAGTTGCCGGATGCTGATGCGGTTTCCCGGAAATGTTACGGAGATTCAAGACGAAGAGAAAGAGCTGGGCGAACGTCTTGAAACGCTCACTGAGAATTTTCGATCTCAGCTCGCTGAATCTCAAGAACCGATTTTCGAGTTCATTTTTGGGCCTTGGCGGGAAAGAATGGCCAGTGAGTGCATTCCGTCATTTGAAGAATCTCCCGGCATTACTCAAATTGGTGTTCGTCTTTCTAAGACTTGTGAGTGCTTCACTCCTTACCCCTGCTCATACTCCTTGACTTACATTGAGGAAAGATGAAACGCCAATATCTCTACAAAACATCTTAGGATGGAAGTTTGACTTTTTGACTTCGGATGAGGAGCCTGATGATGAGCAGAGTGAGAGCGAGAGTCAGAAATAGGATTGTAGCAATAAACACCGCAGCGGAGTCAATCTGCCATGATAGCGATAATAAGTACGGTTGTGATACTATTGGAGAGGATAATAATGCTTGAAATTACAATGTACCTTGCCCTTTTAGCTCTTCGTCACTCTTCTTGAAGTAAGCCCGCATGAGGAATTCTCACCATTATACACGTTCTCTTTTTTCCTTTGCGTAGGAGGAATTAGCCGCTAATTTCAGCCATTCCCGAAGCCATCGTAAGTAAATATGACCATACCACTTGGAGAGCACGGGATCTAGTTAGGTTCTTATCTACTGACTATATGCCTCCATTTTTCTTCAACTATCATCCCTCTAAAAACGGAGTCTCAGGCATCCAGTTTTAAAGGTGTTTAATTCAATCATTTGATTAGAGAATGCATGCAGGAAATAATTCTAATCGCTAACCCCTTCCATTTAGTTACAAAACTACCGTTATTAACTGTCAGCCTCCGCTATGGTTAGTTGCTATAAAACTACCCTACCTTCGTTAACTGCTATATAAGTCTTATCTAGGGTTATGCTTAAACATCTAAAATTAAAAGCAAGCCGCGCTTACCCATGAAATATAATTTATTTGCCGATAAGAGCTTAGATGCATGGTCGCAAAACGAGAACGACCCAGCTCCAACCCTTCGCTCCTGTGAAGCGAATCCTTCATCATATGCCTCTTGCTCGCGGGGTCTTTGTTGCCTCTCCTCGAACATGAAACAAAAAATTCTTCTCTTGTGCAAATTTCAACCTTGGTGCACTTGTCTCACTAGGAAAAATCCCTTGAGGCTAGCCCTGCACTTGCGGCACATCATCAATGCCCAAGGCCGGTGGTCTGAACTGGATTTTCTTTATCGCCTTTGATGACGGCACTGACTGGGCATTAGTTCACCACGGAGCGGTATGTGGGCAATCGTCTCGGAAGAATCTGCCTCCAAGATACTTGTAAGCGAAGCATCCACGTTGAAGTACCGGCGAACCCATAGCTCCATCCCAGTACCCGAAGTCTTCACATATAGGTATGAAAAGAAGGCGTATTCTTTTTTATTTTGTTTTGTTGAATATGTACTAACGATTCATAGCGGCTCCTCTATAAATGACATGGGTGTCCCGTATATTCTCATGAGTAGAGCCTCCGGTCGTCCTCTGCCGGACCATGGCTGGATGGATAGGCCCTTTCGGACCCCTAGATACACCTCTTCCATGAAACACCCCCATCTGTTAGATGACGAAGGACAACATGCTGTGAGGCAACTGGGAGCTACCATGTCGTCCATGTCCCGGATTCGCTTCTAGAAGATTGGGTCCATAGTCGAGGACGCAAATGACCAGAATGCTTACACAATCGGTGACTGCCTCTCGCCGGCATCTCTTTGGCAATGGGGAGATTCGCTTGAGGGATTTGATCGGGGTCCTTCCTAACATACAAGTCAGTACTTAGACTCTCTTGTGTCAGCCATTATTGTCCACGTCAAAGAACTTCCCCTTTCACCAAACGTCTTTTTCGCGCCAATTTCACAGGTTTCCGAGTTCCCTACCTTGGAAAGCCATTTGGAAGCTGTTAATCGGTGGAATGACGATGCCTCTGTCGGCCAGGAGATCAAAAACAGCAAAAACCAGCTCTTCCTCATCGCAGGCTAGTTCCTCCGCGATATGATACCCAAGCTTTGCGTTGGAGATGCCGATTTGACGCTTTCTCACCCGGATCTTCATGTTGGCAATGTATTTGCGGACGAACAATTCAACATCACTTGCATCCTTGACTGGGGCTCGGCAATATGTAGCCCCATCACAGAGTTGCTCGCGACTCCGGCACTGTGGAAACCAACCTTGCCGTCATCCGAGTCTCTAAAGATGGCATGCATTTCAGGCATCAACAGTGGCTGCCGATTTGACTCGGACTACGGGGTGAAGGCTGAAGAAATTCGGCTTGTCATTCGGTTGGTCAGGCTGTTCGTCAAGCAAGACTACAATATTTCCAAAGCGCTGTATGGGCTCGTCTATAAGCCAGAAATAGAAGAATCGCGTAAACCATCCGTGAATATTCCTCGACTCTTCAACGAGCGCGCTGCACGAGAAGAGAACCGGAGACTTTTCAACGAACTCCTTTAGGATGAGATTTTAGATGAAGAGTTGAACAAGGCGGAGGATGATGTGTTTGGAGGCTTCGAAGCTGTAAAGTCGGGCCGACTGGTCGTTGCAAGGAAGTCGACACGGGTGTCGGAGATGAATCCTGAATTTGTTGCGGACAATATATTATGACGATGGATTGAGGATGCGCTCAAGCCGAGCGACTTGCCCAACCTAGCGTCTTCAAGTTCGAATTTCGAATCATTACTCATTATCTGAGACGAATCTAGATGCTGACAAGTTCTATTGTTATCTATTGCCCTGAGCAGCCTGATGCCCTCTAAGGCACGTGTAAACTTCGTTCCGAAAGACCTTGGCGGGCCCGTAGGGACCAGTCACCAGTTTACTTGATCCTAGCGCTATAAATCCCGGCCCGAGGATAATCCAATCTGCATATCAAATGTGCTTAGGCCTGGTGAATCGCCGTGCCGTCCTCGGTCCGATACTAGATTTCTTTTCCAGGGCTAAGTTGTTAGACAAGAGCTTAAACGTAGTTGGTCACCTTGTAGAACTGAAGCTGATCACATCATTGTCAAACTGCTGCCCCACAGTAAGCTCCATAACCCCCACAACTCGTCTCTCACAAAGCTCCGTGTGACCTTATCCCAGCAGAAAATGCGCTTCCATTGGCTGAGTTTCGGACCGAGAATCCATCAATCATCTGTTACCTGTGGGACACCACTGCAACTACTCATCCCATCTCACTGTATGGAGCATTGGTACATCGTTTCTGGCTGCCCTGCATTGACCGGAGGTTTAGGCCAGAATCTTTGGAGTCAACCAATTCGTAGGTATTTAAGAGCAAGTCAGATCCGTATTCACTGCATCTCAGCACGACCTCTTCGCTCTCATAGTGTACATCTTTAGATCTGGCACAGACGGCATAGTTCTTACAGCTCACTTATCCATGGACAAGTACGCATTTCCGTGCAATCCAGCCCCGGATCCAGCTGCCGTTGTGGCTGGAGAGAACTTTCGCTTCACACTCATCAACGATGTGGTACTCCGGTACGAGTGGTCACCCGACGGGATCTTCGAGGATCGAGCATCTTCTTTCGTCATAAACCGGTCGTTCCCCGTTCCAAAGTATCAGGTCACAGAAGCTTGCAACCAGCTCGAAATACGAACGCCATCGTTTCATCTTCAATACGATAAGAAACGTTTTAGCCCACATGGGTTGATGGTTAGCTTCAGCAGCAAGACTACCCTTTGGGGGGCGGTCTGGCGCTATGGCGACGAACCGCAGGACAATCTCGGCGGAACGGCGAGGACGCTCGATCTGGTAGACGGACGCTGTGATATGGACATTGGTGTTTTATCAAGATCGGGCTACTCCTCTATCGATGACAGTCTAAGCATGCTCTTTGACGGGCGAGGCTTTGTTGCTCCTCGACGGCCCGGAGATCGTATCGACGGATATCTCTTCTGTTACGGGCATAACTATAAGGCTGCTATCAAATACTTCTACGCTATATCTGGCCGTCAGCCTGTGCTTCCTAGATGGACACTTGGCAATTGGTGGAGTCGATACTATGCATATAGTGCTGACGAATATATCGGGCTGGTGGACAAGTTCAAGGAACAAGCAATTCCTCTCTCCGTCGCTGTTCTCGATATGGATTGGCATTATGTGAATGATGAACGAGTTCCTCATGCTGGTTGGACAGGATACAGCTGGAACAAATCGCTATTTCCAGATCCCGTCACATTCGGAAAGGAGTTGCATAACCGGAAACTAAAGATCTCTCTCAACGACCATCCGCACGCGGGGATTCACCACCACGAAGACGGGTATAAACGAATGGCAGAGGTCCTTCTTCACGATACGGCTGATTGTGCACCAATCTCATTTGACCCGACCTGTCCTAAGTTCATGCATGCGTTTCTGAACGTATTGCACCGAAGTCTCGAGGAATCTTGCGACGTCTGGTGGATAGACTGGCAGCAGGGTTCCTACTGTCAAGTACCGGGCCTTGATCCCCTCTGGCTGCTGAACCACTTCCAGTTTCTAGATAATCAACTTCTACACCCAAGCGACAGCTCGGTCATCCTCTCTCGGTACGCCGGGCCTGGAAGCCACAGGTATCCTGTGGGGTTCTCTGGCGATACTATCACAACGTGGGCATCCCTCCAGTTTCAGCCAGAGTTTACCGCCACCGCCTCGAATGTCGGGTACGGCTGGTGGAGTCATGATATCGGTGGACATATGAAGGGAATACGCGACGACGAACTGGCTACTAGATGGCTACAGTTTGGTGTATTTTCCCCTATTCTCCGTCTTCATTCTACCGAAAGTAGATGGGCATCTAAGGAGCCGTGGCTCTACCGCCAAGAGAACGCAGATATCATGAGCAAGTTTTTGCAATTTCGACATCGGCTCGTGCCGTACACTTTCACCATGAACTTTGTTGCGGAAGACGAACCGCTTGTGCAGCCGTTGTACTGGCGGTTTCCCTCCCTCGAGGAAGCCTACAAAAAGCCGAACGAATATTTCTTTGGTCGGAGCCTTGTCGTTGCTCCTATTGTCCAGCCTCGTAATACTAGAACAAATCACGCCAGCGCCGAAACTTGGGTACCTCCTGGCCGCCACGTCGACATTTTCACTGGATGTATTTACGACGGCGGCCGAGACCTCCGAATGTACCGGACACTACACGGCATACCGGTATTGGCGCCTGAAGGCTCTATTATTCCTCTTGACATTAACTTGCAACCTGGCAACGGATGCCTAAACCCCTCGGGCTATGAGGTGCTGGTTGTTATTGGCCGGGATGGTCAGTTTGAGATAATTGAAGAATTGAAGGATGACGCTACCCGCTATTGCGCAACTGATGAGGCGAAGACGCTTCGACGCGTTCACATCGAATACAGTCAGGAAAAGGGACGGTTGGAGGCGACAGCATGTGCCAAGCAATGGGCGTACAAGTTCGTCTCTTTGATGTCCGTACCCTCGTCTTTGACGGTGTCGATCAACGGCGATAAAGTCCTTGATGTGGTAGCCGTTATCGAGGACCACCCTAACGTACCGGGCATGGTTGTCAAGATTCCAGAAGTGCATGGCACTGGGGGCATTATCACGATCGACTTGGGAGAGAATCCACAGCTGAGCGTTCTGGATCCGCTGGAGCGCATTCAGCATCTGCTGCTGGACTTTCAGTGTGAGTTCAACGTCAAGGACGAGATCTCAGCAATATGCAAGTCTTCTCAGCCAAGAACAAACAAGGTCGGACACCTCTTGAGCCTTGGACTCGACCAAGATTTGATTGGGCCGATCCTGGAGTTGATGCTGGCGGACAGCCGAGGAAGCTGATCAGTTTAGCCACGTAAAAATAAAACAGCATGGTGATACTTTGCATTATTCTATCGAAAATGAGCATGTCATTGGTAGGTTTGCAATAGGCAACTAGGAACTTGATTATTGGTTTATTAAATCACGCGAGTGCTGGGCGCGATCTCTGCCATGGCGTTCGAGCCAGTGCCCCTTTGGTGATAGTGATATTAAGCCAAGGATCGATAATACCTTTTTTATGCTTTGCTGCCTGGATGAAATGCATTCTCGGGTGACATTAGTTCGAAACGCTGATTGGTCCATCCAGACCACATTAGACGCCTCTGTTAAAAACTTGCTTTGGCTTTCGGCACCCCCGCAACGATTTCTGCATCGACTACCATCTGCGGAAGACGATCCATCACGGACCATCCATATGAACTCTTCATTGCGTCGAGCCTGTGATGGGTGTCGAACTCGAAAAGTGAAGTGCAATGGCACATCGCCTTGCACGCAATGCGCCCACCTAAATCTTCGATGCGTCTTCTCGCCCTTATCCGGGAGACCCAAGCGCGTCGTTCGTGGTTCCCTCGTTGCGCAGTTGCGAACTTCTCGTGGCAAGGAATCGAAGGTTCCTGATCCTATGCCACCATTGCCATCAGAGCCAAGGAACAGTTCATCAACAGATGTGGCTTTCCGTTCCGGCTACGCTCCCCGGCCCGATACGACCTCGATCGTCACGCAGCCTGGGTACTCTTCAGAGTTCTTCATTGGGCTGGTGCGTGAATTTACAGCAGCGGTCTATCCCGTGAACCCAATCATCACGCCGGACGAGCTTCGTACGGCTATCTCGGATATGAACGACAACTTCGAGGACGCGGCGCTGGTCTTTGCCTTCGCGGCGGTAACGGTTAGCCAAACTACAGTATCCTGGGCATCGCGGGACGATCTTGCTGCTTTGATTACCGATCTCATTGAACGCAGTCTCGGAGCACATAGGCGTGTTGAGTCACATAATGGATTCGTCAGCGACCTATCCGTATCAGTCAAGAGTGTAGTAACTTGCATTTTTCTCGGAGCAGCTCTGACGGCATTCAAGCTTTTCGGCCGCTCATTTACTATGCTGCGCGAGGCCATCGCCATTATGCAGTCGCTTGATACCAAGCAAGCCTCGTGCAATTGTCCCGACTCGGATACGACCGGCAATGCGAGGCGTCACAGAATCCACTGGGAGATGTATATGCATGAGCGATTCTTGAGCTTGGTGGCTGGGTTCCCGAGCAGCCTTCCCGCTTTGTCGACCGACCTTGCTTTTATTGATTCAACAATCCCACCCTACATTGAGACTGGGTTCAATTGTCTTGTTCGACTGTTCTGTATAGTTGACGACACCTTCCTCACTAATTGGACTTCGTATCAGCAGGGAGGTCGAGTGCAGAATCCATCTGGAATAACGGCACAATGGGTCGAGGGCAAACAAGCGCAGCTTGACCATGACGAAGCCCGCACCGCCGAAGCCGAACAGGCCCTACAAGCGAGCGGGCAAGGGCTACTCACCGCACTCCAGCATGCAGATCTATCGGTAACCAGGCTCTGGCTACGCACTCTTGTCTGGCAGCTTGCCCTCTCCCAGGGCCTCCTCAGTTCCAGGTCTCCACGCAACAGGCACGAAGGCCTATCGCTGCACTTCCCAGCCCAGCGGCTCCCGGGTCAATTACGCGACTTGGTGGGCCGGCTGGACAGTGTTACTTGCATAGGAGCACACGGAAATGGCATACTACAGAAGCTGTTTGAGATCATTAGTACCGTGGCTGATGTTCTTGCATTGCCATCGGAGGTTCAGACTCGAGACGTGGCGACTGGTCAGGTGGAAGATCTCATGATTTCAGTTCGGTTTCTCTTCGGTTTCAGAAGGGTGCACAAATCTGAGAGGGACCATCTTTTGGAGAAAGTGGACACACTGCGGCAGATATATACAGAGGCTGATTTTGGTGATCTTAGTATGGCTAGTCTCGAGGCCGAGGATATTTCTTTTGACGATGAACACCAAGGTAGTCAATGACTCGTATCGTCCTAGCATGTAACAGATCATACAGGCAATATCCGTTGCGACATAATCTGATCTATGATGGCGATCGTCATTTATCATCCACCTGGGCCCATAGTCAACAAGGTTCGACCGATTGACATAGGAGGTTAACCTTAATAAAGCTCATGACTTGGGAAAATGTTCAAAGGGCAAACAGCCACCACCCAACACGAACCAGTTGGATCTCTGACACTAACTCTGTGATGATCTCATCCTAGCTTAACTTATGCGGTGGCTTGTACTTGATTGCGATCGTTGGGACATTTAGATCGTCTGAGGTACAATATATGCAGAACTAATCCGCTCGATTGCCTTTCCTCCGTGCGATTTGACATCGAGTTATTCGGTCGGGTAGTCTGAGGAATTGTGGCGTTGTTTCGCTACTACCGGTGCATTTAAGCAGCGCCCCGCCACCCAGTGTTTGGTGCTGGCGTAATATCGATGATTGAGGAAACCAGAGAGAAGTTGAAGAGATCATCACTAAGTTCCTCGCTCCGCTGCCTTTCCGTTCCGACTCCGTTTCGAGAATCGTCAGCTATCTCCAGGCTGCTGAGAAGCGGGTTGGAATTGACACAACCAGATGCAATTCGTGGTGGATCGAACACAATACATTGGTAGGACAGTAATGCAGTTTGCACAAAAGAGTAGCGTTTCTGCCTTACCTATTTACATCGTTCCCTTACCGTCGTATGCCGTAGGCAGCCTAGCCGTTACTTCAGCATGATTGACCAGTCGTAATGGCACATTAGCCGCTAGAGATTGCCTGCGGCTACAAGGTAACTGGGCAGTGCCGCTGCGCCACCCTGGCGATTTTCCACTTGGGTCGACCAAGTGATGGAGTACGGAGTGCACTGCCCTCCATTTGCGCTGCAACCTCCCATATCCCCTTGTAATACATTATATGGGTAGCCGTTGTTGCAGCCTCACTAACCTACGTCAGTCTCAGTCCTTCTTGTTCAGCATTTCTGCTGTGAGAACTAGTCATACAAAGCAAAATGAATGGCATCTCTAGTCTGGATGGCATCCTTTGACGCACAACAGCCGGTCTATAATGCGGTGTATCCGCCAGCCGACACAAGCCGGGACCAGATCCGCCTGATGCGGCTCCATCCCGCGATTGCGTTTGAGGACCCGATCCGGATCGACTTATTCACAAAAGATCTCTCCAATCCTATCGAGTATGACGCTCTATCGTACGTTTGGGGCAGCGCCGTTTCTGAGAGCACGGCGACCGTCAACGGCACGGCAATGGTCCCGACGAAGAACCTCGACAAGGCGCTACGCCACATACGCAGGCCAGAGACGGCGCGCGTGTTATGGATCGATGCCGTCTGCATCAACCAGCGTGTGACCGAGGAGAGGAACCACCAGGTCCAGATGATGGGGCAGATCTACTCCTCTGCTCTTCGCGTCGTCATCTGGTTGGGCTCCGAGGCGGGCGGGAGCGCCGCAGTCATCTCTGCGATCCGGGCAGGAGCTGACCCGCAACAATTAATCTCTACTTTGAGATTCCGCTTCGAACTGCGCGCACTCTGTTCACGGCCATGGTTCAGCCGCATCTGGGTCGTCCAAGAGGTAGCCCTGGCCAAGCAGGATCCGATCGTCACATGCGGCAAGACTGAGCTTCTCTGGTCTACGTTTATTGGCTTTTTACTGCAAGTACAATGTACTCTCGAAGACGAGCTCAAATTGCCTTCGTACCCGTACTCAAAATTTGAGAACCATTGGGAGCGCCTGGTTGATGACGCGGTTGAAGACTATGATCAGACTGGCCTGAAGCCGGAACTCAACGCCCCGGAGATCGAACTTATCCGCATCAACTACAAACAGAGTATAGCTTCCATAAAAAGCACCCTTTCAGACACAGGCAGCTCGGCTAGCTCTTTCAAGGTGGGATTTGGAAGCAGTGGTCAATACGCTTATCAGATATGGAACAGCGGGAAGACCGCTATAAGAGGAGCCACTTTGGCGCTGCGCGACTCGATTCTGCAGATCATGGACTTGGAGAGGCTGAGAAGGACCCGTCCGCATAGCCATCTTGAGACACAAATCTATCGGACACGAAAACTCTGTTCCACAGATACCCGAGACAAAGTTTATGCACTACTCGGCGTCTCACGGTTTCACGGACCCGCCATCACGCCAGATTACTCGTTTCCTATCGAGCGCGTGTTCGCTGAGGCGATGAGAACCATCATCTTACATAACTTCGAGTTCGGCTACCCAATATTTCCATTACGGCCAGCGACGGTCCGCATCCATACTTGGCCTTCGTGGGTTCCTGATCTATCTGCAAGCCAAACCACCCACTCGCGATACCACGTGGATCGGTTATGTCCAAACGTGCAAGACATCAAAGGTCTCATTGCTCGTGTGAAGAGCCGCATTCCGCTAGCTCAATTCTCTCCCGACCTCAAGGTCATGACAACGATAGGAGTTGATCTGGGGACTATCGTGTTCGTCGACGATCTTTCATTCACCGATTGGCATGACGTTCCACACGAGCTAGGAAGGATCAGGCGCGCGTTGAGAGACCATGACATCTCCACACGTGTTGCGTGCGACGCATTCATGGTCCAGAACGACCAGTACAGGAATTTATGTGAACAAGAGAAGCGCAAGGCTTCTGCTGACTTTAGCAAGTTATGGGGACTTGTATCTGGGCCGGTATTTGAGTACTCCCAGTCAGAAGACTTCCAATGGATATGCGAGATGGTCGCCCACGGCCTGACTAACGATCGGACCGTCTTCGTGACAGATTCTGGCAAGGTCGGCATGTCTCCTTGCAATGGGGTTCGGAAGGGGGACAAGCTGGCCGGACTTTTCTGCATCAACTTTCCCATGGTTCTTCGGCGAATAGGAATGCCGGCGTCGGGGCAGTATATCATGGTCTGCGTTGCGCATGTAGGATGCCATGAATGGAGACATGACCTTCCAGAGAGAGACCTCAGCTTGCCGACACTCGCCCGGAGCTTAGGCATGAAGTCATTCACAATTCACTAAAAGTCCAACTCTGGTCTTTCTCCGGGTGAATAAATGAATAGTAGGAGAATTCACTATGAATCTCACACTTTTAACGAATAATCCCCACTGCGGTTTTTTTTGGGGGGGGGGGGGGGCGGAGGTGGGGGTTAAACGTTGCTCTTGCGATAATTTGGCCGCCGACTTAAGCCGTTTTCTGAAGCTATCGTCAGCACATACGACCATAGCTCTTAGAAAATACGGGATCCCGTCTGCTCTCCCCTAGTCAAGCTGAGAAGCGGTGGATTAGTACTCGGGTCGGTGACGACCGGGGAATCCCCACTGTTGTATGTTTTTTGCTTTCTATGTCTTCTGTTCTTGCGCACAGTCTTTTTGTTCTCATCCAAGCGAGGTTGGAGTTAATCGTATAGTAGGTTGCGCGTTGAGATACATGCCCGGGCCTTGTTTAGTTACTAATAAGGTCTCCGTTAGCTCATAGGAGCGTTACATATCCATCAAGCATGACATTCACTTGCTGGTTACCAAGGAGCGGCGAATGAAGGAGAGCGACATGATACCGGAAAGTTCCGGCTGTTCCAAATCAAGCGTACGCGTCTTATTCTTGGGTGGTACTCCAAATAGATGATTCAGTAGAGATAAATTGAAATTACAGAGGCGGCTTGGCGTCTTCATCCAAACATGGGTCTACTATGCGCCGTTGTAACAGGCTGGGCAAGACGGATTCTACAGCATCTTATGCTTAAGCTACAGCGGTATAAGCGAATGAGCGAGTTTAAAAGTTCTACATATATAAGTTGCCGGCTCTACTACTCTATATTTCGAACCCATGACTCTGGCTGTACGTGCAGGAAGTCACAGTCAGATATCACCTTTCTCAGGTGGCAATAAATTGTAGCGTCTGATTCTGCTATGGTGACATGGGACGTATCTGCGGACGCTGATAGATAATCTGAGCTCCATTGTTTCTACATGATTAAATCTAATACTATGTGAAAAGGTGGCGACCCTTTCACGCTCGCAACGTATTTCAGCCTTTGGATTCGCGTCTTTCTCAGGGGCCAAAGACATGCTAACGCTAACGGAGCAGCAGAGTCTTAGTGATGGTGATAGCCGATCGAGTTATACACAGCAACATATCGGATCTCGTACGTGCCTCCTGAAACAGTACTGTTGGTCGGCGTCGGACCACCATAAACGCCGTTCGGGAAGCCACCGCCTATAGCCATGTTGAGGAGAATGAAATGAGGGCGGTGCACCGTCTTCTCCCAAACGTCTTCCGGCAATTGCGTCTCGTTGACTTGGTGGAACTGCTCCCCATCAACAAACCAGCTGAGCGTTTCGGGATGCCCCGTTCTGTCAACCTCGATGGCGTAGGTGTGGAAGTTGCCTGCGCAAGAGCTGTTGGGGCATGGCTCGCTGTTGCCTATGCCATTGGGTTCATCGCACGGCCCCCCTGGGTTTGTTCCGCAATGCAGCACGCCCCAGGCCCGGTCAAGGGTGTTGATGCTCTCCATGATATCATATTCTCCGATGGACGGCCAGTTCCTAAATCAGCCAGTCAGTCATGACAACTACTTCCAGATTGAATCGGGACGGCATTTTTGTACCAGTAGTCACCGCGATACTCGCTTCCAAGTGTCCAAAAGGCAGCCCAATACCCGACGCCATTGTTATCCAAATAGGGAATCTTCAGATCGGCCTGGATTCGCATTTTCCCTCCCGGCTGTGCCATGAAGTCCGTCCGCTGAGTCTCGATTCGGGAAGACGTCCATGCCCCAGAAGAGTTCCGGAGCGCGGTGATCAGAAGATCACCCTTGCCGTTGACGCGGACATTCTCGGTGCTGTTCGTGTAGGTCTGAATTTCGCCAGTACCCCAAGCCTGGGGGCCACCAGGATAACTGGTGCCGGTGTCAATAATCCAGTTCCAGGCATCCGGTAGAGTATTAGGGAAACCGTTGAAGTCGTCGGCCCAGGTTAGTCTGAACCCGCGGATCCTTGGGATGGTTGCGTGTGCTCCTACCGCAAGAAGCAGAGTGCTAGCAATGAGGTTTTTGGGACCCATGATACTAAGATCACCGACTTATCGCGTTGCAGAAGGAAGAATTCCAGTATAGTAACGATCGATTTACTAGATGAAAAAAAAACTGGCAGTAAGAAAACAGGATGAACCCAATACCCAAGCCCGGGACAACAGTAACTCAAACGATCAACTTATATCGAATGACAGCGTGCAACGAGGGGACAAACTCGGCATTATTATATAACAGGTATATTGATGTAATTTAATTTAAGTTTACTAAGACGAATTGCCCCTATTTTCTTGTAGTAATGACATAAGCCGATGCCAAGCCACCAGTTCGTCAATGACATGGCGATCGCTTTCATTTGCGAATGTCCTCCATGTGTCTAACGTACTTGTTGCTCAAGATCCTGTGCCTTGGATGCCGGAACAAACCTGACCGATGAACTGTACCATGCTGTCCCCCGGCCCTGTCCAGCGTCGTTCCCAAAGCCCGACTCGGAGGTGTGGGAAAGGTCTTCGCTATCGACGGAAATACTAGCAACGCAGTCAGCAGCGGTGGATAATCCAAACTCTGTGTTCGGACCTCTTCAGCCCCTGAAATTTGATGAAACTTGTTCATATGCCTCAGCAAGATCGGAAATTAATGCATTTAAACTTTTGTAATTATACTTTTCTAGAAGGGCTAACGCAGGTACCAAACGCCCCGTTCCGTTGTGCCGCCGAAGAGTCCCCTGTCAATACTACTAAGCCGTCATTGCTTCTGACGGCTGAGGAATTCCGTTTTCAAGTTGGAATTCTCGCCCTTCCACATATCGACTTAGTTCCATGATGATTATTTGCCAACTTGGAATTGTAAACGGTCTCAAGTTCCTCATAATATCTTTCGTTTTGGAGGTCCCGGTCCCACACACGCACGGTCAATTAATAGCAATAGCGATTCGGCAACTTCGGAGCACCTGCTCTGTCCCATTCTCAAGATTAATTTGTAATCGCCATTTTTTACAGCCTTATGATTACCCTTACAGGGAAGGCTATTCGCCCGGTACAACGTCACGGATATTGAGTTACGGCTAGTACGAACTTACCTTCATGGGCAATATTATTCGGCCCGCACGGAGGAGTATACTAATGCCCGCGGATTTCCTAATACCCGCGGTATTCTTTCATTTCATCTTTTGACGGAGAATGATCTTTTCTAACGCACACGAGACGATTGTGCTTTAACGCGTCTCTGCTTTGTAGTATAAGTATTTCAAAGTAGATATCAAGTGTTAGGTAATAAATGCCCAAATGGAGCTACAGTTTAGCTTTGGGGGCCTTCTCCAACCGCTCTGCAGCTTCACGTTTTCTAGTCCACGCTTCAAGCTTAGTTGATATCATGCCGGTCCATGTCTCAAGCCACTTCGGATCAAACGGCAGCAACTTGCGACCTGTTGTTCCCTCCGCCGGCTCTCCGGCAATGTCTCGGAAGAATTCAAAGAAGTCGGCATAATCCGGCGCAATCGAGTAGTAATCTTTGCCTCCCTTCCTCTCATTCACGCGCTTGCGCTCCCATTCAAGCTGCTCTGGGATCGACGGTAGCGCTTTGGCTCGTCCAGCAAGGGATCGCGCCACGGCAACAGCTTGCCACTCGTATGCACGAAAGGTAAAGCCTCCTCCCAGCTGATTGCTCCTGTCAGTATCCATAACCCAACCGCCGAGGCTTTTAGAAGCACTCACCATTCCGACAAATGCCAACGTAGGATCTTCGATGTTCCAAGTGTGCTGATACACGCCAGGCAGGCGACGATAGGCGTGCTTAATGCGGTTCTGAACCTCTGGAAGGAAGGGCAAGCTGAACGTGTAGCCGGTTCCGAAAATGACATGATCGATATCATCGAGGTGGGATCCGTCGCTGAAATGAATGCGCCGCGTTTCCGCGTCAAATCGAGCGATCCCCTTTTTGATAGAGATCTTGGGGTGTGTGTATGGTGCCCATCCAAACGCAGGGAGCGGATCTCCACGGATAGACGCATACACTGGACTCTCTGCAAAAGCCAAGATCTCATGTACAATCTCATGTGAAGACACTGAAGCGCCCAAGACGACGACTTTCTATGCAGTAATCAGCATGGTGAGTTGGTCCCGGTTTTTGAGCAAAAAAAAGCACCTTGCCCTTGAATACCTCTCCGCTTCGGAAGTGTTTGCTGTGCAGAATAGTACCAGGAAACTTCTTGTCAAACTCCACAAGCCCCGGTATCTCAGGAAACCATGGCACGCTATAGTGGCCAGTGGCAACAACAAGAGCATCAAACGTCTCCCGCCACCAATAATTGCGACTATTGGCAACCTTGCGCAAAGTCAAGATCCATTCGCCGTTGATCTTTTCAGCTTTCTCAACCGTCGTTTCAAGCTCAAGCAGCTTCTCATGGCCGCTCCTCGTAAAAATACCCTCGACCCAGTCTCGAATCGTCGTGTGGTGCCGAAAAGGGGCACCAGGACCGTACTCGGCAAGCGTTTGGTCGGAGAGCTTATCCGGGAATGGCTCCTGGGTGTAGCTCATAATAGAAGGGATGATGTTGCTGTGGAGATTCTCATGGATAGCTGTGTCGGAGAATCGTTGCTGGTGCCCGTTGACTGCCTCTGATACCGTGGTAACGGCGGGAAGTTGGCCCGGGATTGACACCGCTTCATCTGCGTTCCCTGCGATTACATCACCGAGAGAAGGGATTCCAGTAGGAAGCTGCGGCGTGTGGACCCTAGATCAAAATTGCTACCATTAGTCGCTGAGCCAGAAACAGATGAGTTGTAGATCTGCACCATGTCCCACCAATGCCCGACTTTCGCTCAAAGACACGGATTGTCTGGAATGCCTGTTCTTTGACCAGAGCGTCGGTGACAATGGCTCCGCTAGGACCAGCGCCTATCACGGCTACACGTTGAGCTGTTGCGGGCATGTTTCTTAATGTGAGTATTGCTGTCTAGATAAAAGACCAGGGCGCACTATTCTCTTGATGATATGAAGTTGCAGGTGAAATAAGATTGTAAAAGTGAGACCCGTTGTCGGTTTTAAGTCTTATGCGGTCAAGTTATCCAACCAGATGGTAGGATAGGAAGAGTTGGATTGCGTTAGAATTGCTCCAATGGCGTCGACGTTGATCTAAGCACGTAAGGCGGGGGTTGATTGACTATGGTTACCTACGTCCCACCGTTTTACCAAGCTCGATTGGCCTGGGGTGTTTTCGCTTCGTATCTTTGCAGATACTGTGTCACGCAATGCTATTTGAATGAGGGGTTGGTGATAAGGTATTGACAGCGTCACCAATGAGTGATGAAAGTCGACACGTTTACATAGCTTGATAACAACGGTTGCAAAATTGATGAGAGTCGCAAACTTAGCCATGCGTGAACGCTATTAGACAAGACAACACGCAATGTTCGGACGTTGTATTGGGCGACGAATAATCCTAAGAAATCAATGAACTCCCACGGTGACAGGCTGGGATGAGATTCCAAGCTGTTGTGCAGCCAAAAGCGCCCGTCAAATTATGTTCCTTCATCGGTCCTAAGTGGACCTGTGTAGTGTCTTGCCTATGCTTGCGTGATATTGCAGAGTCGCACGTCACACAAGTGAAGGCGGGGTCGTGTCTTGCGGTGTGAAAGCGCATAATCTGGCAATCGAATTACGAATGCTGAAGGATCAAAGATCAGTAGACTGCCACTCATTTGACTCGAAAATTATAAGCAGCGCCAGGATACTGTGTCGTCGAGAGTGGAAGCGACAAGAGTGATGATTACGACCAAAGGGTCAGAGCGTGAAGACAGCGGCATGGTTGTTTGAGGACAGGCCCAGTGAGTAAGTGGGGCACAAATAGGTTATGGTGCGGAATCTTTTGATTCCAGAATTCAAAACGCAAATCTCGACTGTGGCAACTCTGTAAGCGGAAAGACAACGTCAAAATGTGGACAGCAGGGAGGGGTAAATTGTAAATTGGCCGTCTTCGTTCTGCCCCAACTGGCGTGGTAACGTAAACGATGAAGCCAGAAGTTGCTACAACCGTCCAACTGAAGAGTGTTTTATATATGTCTAGGAAATTAACTGATGAATATAGTAGTTGGCTTCAATTTATAGCGAAAACATGGTTCTAGCACGCACTGCCGTATATAATCATCGGGGAGCCGGACTATATCCCAGACCCCAACGGCTTGGGGCATGCTACAGTCTGACGTCAATGATTGGCGGATGCATCCGCTGATGATGATTGGCGGAGCCCCTCCAACATGCTCGATTGGCTGGAGCAGTGACATTGTGCTGTGACTGGCCATCTAATCAGGTATGGGCTGTCGGATCAACCCCGCACCGAATTCCTCCCTCAGGCTATGGATAGATGGACCAAGGACTGGTTGTTCAGCCTGGTGGCTTTCAACAACCCACGCAACTTTGGTCGCATTTCATGGCAGATGAAGTACATTTCCATCACTATCGCGTCTCCGTTCTCGCCACTACCACGGAGCCGCGTCCGTCTCCGAAGACACGTTGACTCAGTGAGAGGCTCCGGGATTTCCGGCCCGGGGACGCCAGCAGCCGCAAGGGTGGAACCCCCCGCGTCATATGCGTCCGTCCAACGACAGTCGGACATCGGACAGTCCACCGACTATTGGAACTGTCCAACCCGTCATCGGGCCCTCCATTCCGTCATACCGCGTTTCGCCATCCATCGGCTTCGGCTAAGCTATCCAGTCAAGCTACCCAGATGCAGCGTCTCGCGCCTCGAGATCCCAAAGAGGCCCAAGACGTGGCTGATTCGACGTCGGATGCCCCCAACAAGCTCCGTAAGCTGTTGCCCACCTACGAGCCATCCTCCCGCTCGTCTCGATCTAGGGCTGTCGCTGGAGCCGGAGCTGGCAGGGATGCGCCGCTAGCATCCTTGCCTCCGCGAATCAACTATGTCCGCCTCGCATGTGAAGCTTGTCGAAAGTCAAAGAGAAAGGTATCGTTGTCGTCATTTATCATTCCCTTCATCCGTCCCCGTCCCCGTCCCCGTCCCCGTCCCCGTCCCCGTCCCCGTCCCCGTCCCCGTCCCCGTCCCCGTCCCCGTCTCGTCTCGTCGCCCATCATCCATCCCATGCCTCATCCTCCCATCTCTGCCTGGCAGGATCCACCACTTACACGAAACTTCACTTCACAGTGCACCGCAGGCCGCCCAAAATGCGATTCGTGTGCCGGACGAGACCTAGTCTGCGAATACAAAGACATCGCCTCGGCCGAAGCGAATACCCAGGCCATGAAGCGCAAGTACGACCAGGTCCAGGAGCAAAATGACAGCTACAGGGAGCTTTTCAATCTTGTCCGCTCTCTGCCCGAGAAAGAGTCCTCCGACATAGTCCGCAGACTTCGCGGCGGCGCAGATATCGATGACGTTGTTCGCCATGCTCAGCACGGCGATCCCTTACTTCAGATGGCACTGGCCCCAAAGACAAGCTTCAGATACGATTTCCCATATCTTGCCTCCATGCCGTCGGCTCTCTCTAGCTTGGACACCCATCCCCTGCGTTCCATCACGAGCCCGACTAGGCTGCAGAGCCAGCCGGACGGCGACCGAGGGCAGCGGTTTATATCACCGCCGGGCCACCTTGTCGTTGGCCAGCATCCCTCTGCCTACATGATGCCATACCATGCAGCTCAGGTTGTCGAGATCCGTACGTCAGGTCTTACCCTCTCCAGGTGGACTCCGGTCAGCAAAGACGACGATGTTCTCCGCGCTCTATTGCACTCCTACCTTCTTAACGATTATCTGACATTTCCCACAATGCAAAAGGACATCTTCTTGCAAGCCATGCGGGACGGTGATCGTCGATTCTGCTCTTCCTTGCTTGTCAACGCCCTCCTGGCTGAAGCATGCGTACGTCGCTTCACCTTTTGCGCGGCATTTGGCTTGCTGATCATCAATCCCAGCATACATATCGCACGGCTCCGAATCATCCCCAGTCTTGGAGGCCAGAGATTCTTGGCAAACAGTTTCTCGCAGAAGCAAAGAGATTGTGGGAAATAGAAGCCGGGAAGACCATACTGACAACTCTGCAAGCAGCCATGATTCTTCATGTCGTCTACAGTATCAAGGGCATGGATAAGATTGGACTCTCGTACCTCATTCAAGCCGTCGCCATGGCTCGAGATATGTCACTTTTCCGGCCGGTCAGACAAAAGAAGGGCAAGACGAAGACCGCCCGCGATTTTACTGCGTGGTGTCTATACCGATGGCAAGCGTGAGTATAACTTGATGACGTCTACCACTAAATGACAAGGACCCTAATGCTCTGCTCTAGGCTTCAGGGATTGCATTTCTTCCGAGCTCCCCTAATCAGGGACCCTCCCGTCACACCCTTGCCAGACCCGGCAGAGGACCCCTCGTGGTATGGCGAAGTCTGGGCAAAATACCCTACAAGTGAAACCCTCATTCCTGCGTCCCACGGCTACGTCTTCCGGGCCATTACCGTGCTGCGACAGATTGCAAATGACATGGCATGCATCATGTTCGAGGGCACAACAGCAATACGCAGTCTTACGCCGTGCGAAATAGCCAGCTTCCACTGCAGGCTCGAAGCGTGGTACTCGCAGCTTCCCGAGGCTATCACGCCCAAGAGAGCGGCCCTGCCTTGTCAGCTCAAGATGCAGTAGGTCCCATTTGTTGAGTGAGCGAGTTTCGCCACACTCGGCGCCGGCATGTAATCATGTTCCAGTCTGACGATTGTGTAGCATGGAGTACTGCGTTCTTCTGTTCAAGCTCAGCCAAATGCAGCTTTCCACAGAAATTGAAGCTGGCTCTTGCGAACACCCACCGACAAAGGAAACTGAAACAGTCTCTTACGCGTTGAGATGTTTGGACACAGTGACGCGCCTCTACTACGTCAGACAGAGCTTCGACTATCCAGACCCATACCTCACGTACTTTTTGTCAATTCTGGCCAACCTCACAATCGAGGGCATGGACGGCGGTTCAGTTAGGGCCGAGGGCGCGGATGGACTCAAGACACTTCGCTCGACCTTGATCCTCTGCCTCAGGGGGCTCTACGATCAGGGCCAGCACGCCCACGTTGCTTCCATTGTGGCGCTTCTACTCAGAAACCGTCTGGCTGTAGAGGACCTTGAAGCACTCAAAGGTTACATTGACTGGGACGAGGAGAACAACGACGTGGCATTGGCGCCCAGGTATGCCCAGAAAGACTTTCCGATGACGATTGTTAAACATGATCAAGAAGTCCACATGTCGACGCTGGAGAATCTCGTGAAGCAGTACGACCAGTTAGCTCTCGATGCAAATGCTTCCGCGTCCAGTCAGGGGACTTCACTAGATGGAATGTCTCAGGGAACCTAGCTTTGAGGTATCCCGCCCCGTCCCTTTTTCAAGACCCCCTTGCTCCTCAGGGGATCTTTGGAGAAACATCTTGTTGAGAGATGATGAATAATGATAACGACGATGACCAATGTCAGAGCGAACAGCTTCTCACGAGTGCATTAGGTGCACGTCCGGCGTACAGAGGTGGGACATGCAGGGGCGGAACGACATGATAGACATGTTGGACACCAGCCCAACTGCTCGTGGAGGCTGGACATACTTATATAATTATACCATTTCATGACGCTTTTCTCACGCAGGTCAATAACCCCCAAGTAATGTTGCTATCTTGTGTCAATAAAGGCAACGTCACTTAACACCATAGATGTTCCAAAAGCGCTAGGTAAACAAGGTGTGTCGCTGTCCTGGTGGCATTGCACCGCAAGGCAGTACCAGACACTGCATGCCAGCGGCTATCTCGGCTACGCGTCCAGTTGGACAGGCTGTCAGTCATTATTTATGTATTAATGGTGTTGCATGGCCACAAAGGCTTCATGTTGCATCGCGACTGCGCCATACATGTCACCTCACCTTTGCAACACAGCGCCGCATCGAACCGGATTGGGACTAGCGTGATTCCTTCTGTGGAACGGGTTTGGGTTGCGCAACAGATCATCGTGAAATATTAAAGATGAAGCAAAGCCCAGTTAAACTATGGTCTATCTCTTCACATTTTTAACTCAAAGACATTGTGAACTCATCACGGATACACACTCACATACGGTTACATCTATTTACACGCGCTTACCCTATACTCAACACCAACGAGCACGCTTCTACCTTACAATGGATACTTCCTCTCAGCACCTCTACCCTCCCCAGCTAGTGGGCTACTCGAAGAACTTCTCCACCAGCTACGACCTCCGGACCAGCTCTGATCACACCCAACTCTTCGTCACATGCCCTCTCAAGCTATTCGGCAACAAGCCCATCCTCATTGTGCATGACGGCACGGACGGAAAAGCGCCGCACATAGTCTCTGTCTCTAAAAAGTCGACGTTCAGCAGCGACTCCATCGTCCACGTCGTCAAGTCCGAGGCAGGCCCCGCGACAGACGTCTACTTCCAGGCGCACTGCACGAGCGGCGGCGGCCATAAGAACATCCTCCACCGCTTCTCCATGCCTGTCGATTCGACAGGTGTCGTTGAGGATTTTGAGTGGCGCTTCCAGTCCCGCGGCATTGTCTCCGACTATGGTTCTTACGGGTACGAGCTTCGACGCATTACTAACGGCGAGGCTGATGTTGTCGCGGTGCTGGGGCTTGGGGCGTGGAGTTTGCACAAGGCGTTTACGTTTGCGCTGCTGGACGACGGGTTAGAAGCACAGTATGGGAAAGCGTGGGAGGCTGTGGCGTTGGCGACGGGCGTGCAGACGTATTTGTTGGAGGTTGAACGCATTGCTTCTGTTGCTGGAGCAGGTGCTTGATGGAGTTGATAGGCTGGGTTGAATGGTCAGCATGTGTAAGATGACTGCGAGGGAGGTCCACAAACCTTCGAGGTGAGTAATCGAGGGTTGAAACCTGATAAAAGTGGAAGCGGCCGTAGTTTTAACAGTCTCTTGGTTGGCATTAGTGGTTCAGGTAGTAGTACCTGTTCAAGCATGTACACAATGAGATTGTCATTAAGTACGTTTATCTATTCTGCTTTGCAGCAAGATGCCAAACAGTTATTTGTCTATCAAGATTTCATAGTAATACTGTAAGAAACGCTCACATCGGTGATACGAACGATAGGTGAACGTGCAAGAATGTTCTAAGCGTGTTAACTCAAATATGACCATGATTGTAGTTCTAGGACATGTGGGGATTCGGAACGGGGGCCTTCCACACTACGCTGTAAACAAAAACGCAAGCGGTGCAATCATAGCTTAGATTGTTGGTTGGGGAGCTGCCGCTTTAAGGTTGAAGGTTGCAAGGCTTCCACGCCCACGCCTTCAAATCCCCGCACAGCAGTAGATCCAGAAAGCAAATGCTACAGTGATTCAGAGTGTTAAAGATGGAGTCAGCCTGTGTCTTTTCCACCGATACCCGCTCCATGGCTTGGACTAAATGGCCTAGCGTAGGCGGCTAGACGCTTAGTCTTAGGCCAAGTTGGGCGAAATATTGGTGGGAACTTGAGCCTCATCGGGTATCTAACCACTGGAGAATCTAAAGAGGACGTAGCGAGATCAACAGTCAGTTTTGAATTTGTGGGAACACGAGTACTCCGCAAGGCAAGCCCGGCCAAACAATGCTGCAGCTGAAAACACCAGCTCCTTACTGGGTACAGTACTTCATGGTCATGGGAACTCCACACACCAAGCCCGATTTCATGCGCAACGGATACTGAATGGGCACTTGGATCCACAGGTTCTTGAAGAGTGATCTCCTAAGCGAATATAGAATATGATTGCACTGCACAATGGTGAAACTTCGTTGTATAATAGAGGCAACATGCGAAATGCAGTGTATATTACTCGACTTGTCCGTTTCTACAAGTTGGCCCATCATTACCATGACTGCGAGTGCCTTTCCGGAGTCGTGCTTGGGAATCGAACTGCCGATAAACAAGGCCATGTCTCTTGCAGGTCTTTCTAGGTATTCAATATCCCAGATATAACATTCCCGGTTCGGCTTTCACCCGACTTCAATACTCCACCTCGACTGTCTCCTTTCTGATCTTTTTGCTAAAATGAGCCAAAAGTAGAATACCGAAGCCTTGCAGAACCGCACAAACACTGGATGTGATCCATCCCGTTCGGAAATACGGCGCTTGACTGCCAGTATTGAAGATCAGCAATGGAACCCAGGCATTGAAAGTTGCTCCGAACGCCTGCGCGAAGCCCAGGATGAGCGCTCTCTCGTCTGCTAAAGAGGTGAATGTCTCGCCCAGGAATGACTATTGATGCTAGGATCAGTAGCTATCCCACATTTAGTACACGCTTCAAGCATTAGGGACTTACAATCATCAAAGGACCATATGCTAACGTAGCTGGGTTCACCAAGTACCCGAAAAAGGCACCAGCTTTGGATGGAACGGTGGTAAGTACGACAGCGGTCACAAAGTTGAGTGCTGTAACTACCAAGGCCACCGAAGTACGGTTTTGGAGCCTGTCGGAGATGAACCCAAATGAGATGGTTCCGACGAGTCCTACAGCGTATGCTGCCGTTGGGATTCTAAAGAAATCAGATACCATTTCAGCAGCATTGAGTGGACTGGCTTACACGTTCACTTCTTGGACAGTGTACTCGCCCAAGGCCTTTAAGTAAATAGCAAAGAAGCCCATACCGTAGGTGTCAAGGCAGTAGAAGCTATTGGCAGTAGGTGTTACTCTCGGTTGCTTTTGGGGATTATTAGCCAAGAACCTACATGTAATTGACCACAAACACCCAGACAAACGGGCGAGACAGGACACTCTTGAAGGTCTGGAGGTTGACGCCATCAAAGGGTTTCCGTCCGACTTCAACAACGCGGGACTTTGCGAGCGCTCTCTCTTCCTCGTCGAGGTAAAAGGCTTTAGTGTCGTATGGACTGTCTGGAACCGCAAAGAAGCCCCAGATGGCCCCGGGGATGTTGATAACACCACAGATGAGGAACAGCCACCGCCAGCCAGGGAGTCCATGGACACCATCGAGTCCGGTGTAGACTGCCGCTTGGAGATATCCGGAAAACATTTGCGCCGCGAATGAGGCTGAGTAGAAAATTGTAGCCCTCGTAGCCAGCTCTACACGTTCTTGGTAAGCGTCCATCTTCATGTGCATTCCTTCACAAACGCACCTTTTGGCGTGTACCAACTGCCAAGAAGAGTCATGGCTCCTACATAAAATGGAGACTCAGCAAGTCCGAGTAATAGTCTGAGGGCATAGATGTGTTTGTAGTTTTTGACAGCGGCAAAACAAAATGTGAGAATAGCCCAGGTAACTTCTGCCAAGGGTAACCATAGCGACGGCCGAACATGGGTGACTATAACCTGGCTCGGAATCATGCCGACTGTATATCCGATGGTCCATAGTGTTTGGAAATAGTTGTATTGGTCATCATACAGCTCGAGGTCCTGAGACAGTTAGTTTACTTTATCCTATGTAGGAAGGATCATCGGACCTCTTGCATGCCTGAGACATAGGCATTTGCTATAAATTATTTGTTAGAATCCTCTCAAAAACGGATGACCCCTGATATGGTTTTGCCTACTGAGATTTGAGGAATCCAAAAGTCGGAGGAAGTATCCAAAACACGCCCAAGATCTGGTTTTGATCAGCTAAGAATAGACTACCTTCTTTCAATGTGAACTCACAGGATGAACAAATCGAGCTTAAGCAACAATTTCTTCTCCTTTGTGCGACTCGATTTATTCCACCATGAACGCTGGGGCTTGGTGCCGTCCTCCAAATCCGAAGTATTCACAACTGTTTGTACCTTCAAATCGGATGGTACACCGGCGGGAGTCGTTCTATCAGCGACTTCAGACATCTCAAGGTAGTGATTGGATCAAAAACTCGATCACACAGGTTCAGTGTATGCATGAACAAAAGAAGTGAGACATTGTACTTTTAAGGTCGAACGGAAGGCTCCTATGGGTCAGTGGACATGATGTGATATTGTGTACGCTGACGCCATGCTTTCTTGATATTCCGATGTGACCATGTTGGTCTATCACTGATTCCGCAGTGGGGTTTCATTGCGAACCACCGGTAAGACGATAGATCCAGGGTAGACAACATGGAGCACTGAAGTCTATAGCTAAGCTGCTTGCAAGATATCTTCTCCTCGCGTGTTGCTGGCCAGGGCATAGGTTTTGGCGTAATAGGCACTTAAATTATGTTTTCATCCTTCGACACAAGTCGCTCGAACTCATCCACTAGAGATTCTCGTAAGACGGCCAACCAGCAGGAAAGCATTTCGCTGTTGTTGCAGCGGAACCAGGGCCTAATTGACACTTATCTCGATCGCCCCACAAACTTCCGGTAATAATTGGGGAACTGGGTCAATAGCCGTGATGCTGCAATTTGTACCCTGCGTAACGCAAGAGGTGCCGTGCTGTCAGCCATTCAAAGGACGGGATCTGTTGCGTGCATGACATGAAACTAATGGATCCGATGTTCTGTCTTATCGCTTCCGATGTGGGAGCCGACCGTTTTGGTGACTTCCGTATATATTGCGTCAGTCCAACCTCCCACATCCCGACTCCAAGGCAACGACAGACTATTACCCAACTCGCCACCTTTCATCAAGTTCTACCACGATGAGCGCTGAAATTCTCCCTTACGAGCTGTACTCTGATGCACCCGGTATTCTGCTGAACAAGCCCGAATGGGACAAAGCAAACGCAGCCCATGCTGAGTCTTTTGACTTCGGGTCGCCTCCGCGAGACTGGCCGACCAAATTCAGCGGGCCGGATGTCTGGACTGGAGAATATTTGGAGAAGAACCGTTCGTTAATCCTGTTCGTATTCGTGAAAGTTCAAATACTAACTGTAGAGAAGCGGATCTTTATATACGAGTGTTGTCTCAGCCAGAAATCGAAGAAATCGACACGGCAATCAAGGTAACTTGCTAATGAAATTATTGTTGGCGCGCACCTGATTAATGTTAAGATAACGTTTGTAGGCATGGAAAACCCTCCATCTCCCCGTCTCTGCAATCGATCGATCCAATTTCCTCCTCCCCACTGTTGGACCCGTTCTTCGTAAGCTATCGAACAATGTCTACAATGGAGTTGGTGTTCAGGTCTTGAGGGGTTTTCCAATCAAGAACTACGACAAAACTGACCAAGTGATTGCATTTCTCGGAATCAACTCTTGGGTTGGAGACCGTCGCTTGAACCAGGGAGCGAATAGGGGCATCTGTCACATCAAGGTGAGTGACATTGGTATTCTATTCGTTTGGTAAGGGTCTGGCTAACATTTCCAAGAGTATCACTCATCTCGATCCATCTGAGCGGGGCAAGATATACGTATCCGCCCAGGATACCAATGCACAGATGTATCACAGTGATGCAGGGGGCGACGTTGTGAGCTTGATGGCCGTCAGTTTATCTGGCACTGGAGGGGCCTCCACAGTGGTAAGCGCTGGACAGGTATACAACCACCTTGCCCAATATCGTCCGGACATTGCTCGGATTCTAGCAGAGAGGAGGTTCCGATGGAGGGCGTGAGTAATTTTCCCTGGCTGTTCGCTGCCTGACATTTGTGCTGCCTAAATTCACTGACCCTTCCCAGCAATGGTATTCCAGATAAAGGTGTCCATCTCATTCACTGCAAGGAGGGGCGACTATTCCTCAATTTTTCCACTCGAACGTTCATTGGCTATGGAGAGGTAATGCTGTATTCTTCATCTATATAGAAAATGACTAACTATCCGCTAGCTCCCCGATCGCGACCTTGACTTCCCACCTCTCACCATTGAGGAGCGCGAGGCATTTGGCGGGTGGCAGTGGGTAGCAGAGCAATACAGTCTGAAAACTGAACTCGAAGTTGGCGACATCGAATGGTAATGCAAGAACCCGTAATACATCGAGGCATTGCTGACTGAGGCTTGTACGCAGGGTCAACAACTTGCACCACCAACATGCTCGACGCGGATTTTCCGAGGATATCTCAAACCCGCGACATCTCCTACGCGTCTGGCTACGGGATAGCGAGCACAGCTCTGAGCTCCCATCTGATATTGAGAACAAGTTCAATGCCATGTTCCAGGAGGAGCCTGACTTTTATCCCCTTGATGAGATTGAAGAGGACGCCAGACGCCGAGATACGGGTATCTTCACTGGGTCGTGCAAGCCAGAGACGGCGTCGGAGCGGTTGGAACATGGTGGCATTGGAGGCACAAATGAGCAGGTCTTTAGGTGAAATGGCCAAGTTTCTTGATGACTGGCAAGTCTGCTTGAATCCATTCCTTTGATGCTTCTTGTGTAGTGGTAGCTATGAAGCGAGATAATTCATCCCCGTCATCAACCTGCCATGGTCTAGTACGGAATCTATGGTATGTGATAGATGCAGTATAGACATTCAAACGCATTATGAGGGCTGCAAGGCTTCTAAGGTTAGATCAACTTGTGTAAGGCTCTAATCTTGACGGACAGCTGACATTTATTAATAGGGGGATGTTGTATGCGCATCAAGTCTTATAGGCGCGACTAAGCTTACGAATTGGACTATCCTTGCAGGCTCAAAATGCTGCGATATGGTGTGGTTGGTCAACGTTCCTGGCACTGGGCTTGCCTACTTTTAGGACACCTTTACTCCACGCTGCGCGAGCGCATCGCATTGGTCACGCGAATATGCCAAAAACATTCAATGTAAGGTAATTAGAGAGATTCAAATTATTATATATCTATCCGTTTGGGAAGGAGGTGTCTCGAAAGAAGCTGCAAAGTGGTGCTCGGGCGTAGCTACGCAAATTGCGACTGTCTAGTCTGACTCTGTTTGATCACGATATCAAGATCGACAAACTGTCTAGTAGTTGTGACCAGTTCCCACGCCCCAAAAGTAAGCGACACATGCGCCAACCATCAGAATGATGACAGCATAAAAGTTGACGAGACTAAGCTTTCGGTTCCACTCGGCGTCCTTGCCCGTCTCGAACTCCTCCTTAGTAGCATTGATGACTTTGCCATTCAGTACTCTCTGCTTGCGACTGTATTGCAAGAGGCCGATGACGTTGCTCATGTACCCGATGATGACCATGGCAGCACCAACGACAACGGATCCAGCTGCGAGCGCGACATACAGGATGATGACATTGTCGTAGCTGTCGTTGTCACGATCCTGAATCACGCCAGCGATAATTCCGACGATGATGGTCATGCTGTTGTTGATGGCGATCTTGATGGCATATCCCGATCCAAAGACTTCCTGGTACCACATGCTAGTTCGGATGCTGTCAATAATAACGGTAGGGCCGAGCGATGAGGCAACAGCATAGATGCCAAAGCTGGCCGCAGTTCCTGAAACTGTAGGTCCCCATGCTGCCAGACACATGGCCAGCAGCATTCCACAGCCACACACAAGCATGACGGTGAGTCGTCGACCGAGAATGTCAATGAAGATTCCAACCAATGGGATGAAGAAGAAGCCGAGGTATTGCGACATGGCCGAGTACCAACCCGCCTGGACCGCTGAGATGTCGAAGCGCTGCTCAGCCAGCTCGGTGCCGTTGGAGTTGAAGATGCTTGCTGTCGAAGTCTGGAACAGAGAGAAGAGGCACACCATCCAGAAAGACCAGGGAAGACGGAGCATCTTAGTCACCTCGAATTTCTTATTGTTCTCAGTGAGCTTCTCGCCGGTGGCAGGATCGCGGGTTCCGGCATAACGCTTCTCGCACCAGCGGGTGAACCACCAGAAGAAGACGGTGGCGACGTTGGTAAAGAGGTTCATGAAGACGGCCATCCAGTAGGCCCAGCTGAAGTCGCCCAGGTTGGTGGCGATGACGTTGGCCGTCGACTTGCCGACAAAGGAGCCGATCTTGCCGATGCCGAGCTCGAAGGCTAGGGTGGAGGCGAAGCCAGAGGAGGGCGGGAACCAGGAGGAGAAGATCTTGTACTGGGCGACCTGGGTAGCGACGTCGCCCAGGGCTTGGACGATGACGCCGAATATCATGAACTTGTAGTTGCGGACTTGGGTTGCGGCTGCGATGAGGATGGCTCCGGCGCTGAAGATGGCGTTTCCCCACATCATAGTACCTTTGATGCATTAGCATTCGGCAAGCTTAAGACAGATGGCTAGGCGTACTGGCTCCTCCGTAGCGGTCAGTAAGAAGACCGCTGACCAGAATCAAGACGACCTTGATGAAATTTTCACTTGAGTCCAGTACGGCGTACTCGGTGTTGGTGATGTTGAGCTCCTAGAACAGGAATTCATTAGACAGGCTCGACGCAATGCGCTTCTTGAATCTTACCTTCTTCAAGGTGCTCTTCAACGCTCCAGTGACGCCACTGCTCCAATGACCTCCGAATCCAATCAGGCTGACGACGATAACCGAGAGGATCTTCATGTTGAGGGGGATGGCCGTCTTGCCGTCGTCTTCGGGGCTCTCAACCCTGTCAAGGCTGCTGTCATCGCGCTTGTCGGCGACAGTTGAAACGACGGTGTGCCCAGCCTCGGGGTTCTTCTCATGGGAGGCGTCCATTGTGATCTGGAGTTTGCTCTCTGCCGAGTGTAAAAGAAGATGATGATGTGGGATGCTCTGGGGATGATCTTTTCGAAGATGGAGGGCTGAGCGTCGCGTCTTTATCAGATGAAATAATTGTGGGCCTCGACGGATTTTTGCCCCTTGGGACGCTTGGATGTTTCTTTCACGAGTGGATGTTCCAGACGAACAGGCACTAGCTAGGACAAGGTAAAGACTGAGTAACAGGTTCCACTTGGATCCCTACGCGTCATGCAGAGCCGACGTCGGCGACTAGGTTAATTTGCAGGGCTTCAACCGGTTTCGTTTTTTAGTTGGATGAAGCTCAGTTCATCATATCTTGGGATTTTTATATGCTTTCAAGATTGCCAAGAGTTAAACCTACTTATTGTTAGGTCAAGTTCAGACAGTCAGGCGTCGAAGAGGGCGTTTCGTCGTGTTCAATTGTTTATGTTTAAGCTTTGGTAAGTACTTTGTAGAGATGCCTTAAAGTGAGGGTCATGATAGAACAAACCACGCGCGCATCGCTAGATAATCTAATCACGCCGCCACCACGAGCGATCAGATAAATAAAAAAACTTGTCTTCTCGGCTGCAAGATCTCCAACCAATCTGAAGGCATATTGCCTCACCACCACCACGGAAACAAGGGAGACATCGGCCCTCCCCGGATTGTTGGACCCACTTGACGCGAGCCAGAGCTGCCGATTTTCTCAACGTGAGAGTCGAATCCCTGAATACCCCTGCAAGATCCACTTGACAGGGGGCACACTCCAGATTCTTTTTCACAGTGATGGGGAAGTCCTGGCCCAGAGGTGTTGGTGCAGCATGCATCCGAGGGCTTGGCAGCGTCGGCAAACGCACGTCTTTGTTGGTATCCAAGATCGTGGTGATGGAGGCTTTATTTCTCTCACGGTGATATTTCTCTAGACAGATATAAATGGCCTGTTCAGCTCTCAGCTCATCTTGCGTGGATGCGGGCTTTTTCAGATCAGCTGTTTCTCACAACCTCTACCATATTGCCTTCGCAAAAGCACACTTCGACAGCACACATAATTCTTTGACGGGCCTAACAATCCCATCCATTAGCTCCACGCACCACAAGAACCCATAGATTGATAACGAACCCCGGCAGTCCCACTTCCCACGTTGTTCACGTCCCGGGGCTTAAAAGGCTGGATCTGCATGTCATCCGGGCTGGCTATAGGGTAGCTCACTGAGCATCGGCCCCGAAAAGCCGAGGGTTGACCCACCAGTGGATCATCAACAAAGTCAGATGCGTCGGATGCAGCTTCCTGGACCGGATTCGCAGCAAAAAATGAAGCCATCACCGGATTTTCCAGATCGTGTTGCTGCCCACCGCAGCTCTTCTTTGCTCGTTGATGTTGCTTCCGTTCCCTAAGAAGCAGGACGAGCAAGACAAACCAATGGCACGCTCTTCACGTGATTCCAGTGGGTCCGAACCCCAGCTTATCAGATGGAGGCTAGAGTTTGGTGTTTTGATGTTCGTCTCCATCCCTTCCGACATCGCCAATGGTCAAGACCATGTGTCTCTGCAGCAGTATTCGCCAACTGGCGGATAACTCTGGCGAATGTAATACCAAAATCGACGCGTCCGAGCTGACTACGCACCTGGCCGCCATCCGGTTCATCTTGACCAGGTCCAAACCGCTTGCGCGAGATGTTGGATACCAGGTTGTGCCGGTCAACCAACGGACAAGCAAGATCCTGTCCGCAAAGCCCATTGATACGGAAAGAGTGAATAAAATCTGTGACCTGTTCAATGGCGATTTAGCTGGCTTCTGGAGCTCGTCTGCGGTCGATGTTCTGCACGCAGAATTGCGTCGGAGGCTAGCTTGCGTTTCGATATTTCTCAGATCGAAAGTAGACCTTCAAAACCAAAACGAGGACAACTGGATCTCACCTAATATATCTGGTTTGTACCAGGCTGCAAAGATGTCAGAACTTCGTTATGCGGGTAAAAAGTACATCAAAATCGCACGGAAACTCGGGGGCATGGGCTCGCTGTTCTGGCTCCCGCTGGACATTCCTTCCTCCACGTTAGTACCTATCTCTCTCACGCCCGCCATAAAGTACTCATTTGTACTAGATACGAGAGGTACCTTAATATGGACGACGAAGAGGCATTTGGCCATCTGCAGTCCGTTGGATCACGTGCCCCGAACTATGATGATTTTGTGCAACGCATGCTCACGACCCTGATTTCTGGTTGGTACCAATCCAAGTTTCTAACTGATTCCGCATGTATTAGTTAACAAAATTCTCCAGATTCCACATCGAAGCTCTCATACTACAATCTATTTACTGAACATGCAGACATACTTCCGAGATCAGACCAGCTCATCCTACTCCTATGCGCCTTTGGTGGAACTGGCATTCCACTTGCACTGCTGAAAAGTGTTCGAGTTGATCAACGACGGTGGGGTCAAGACGGCGAAATCCACACGACCACAGCAATCGAATTCGGTATTCATCCGGAGCTGTTGACCCTTTTTTTAGATGACGAGGCCATGACGCATGCTGGTGGCCATCCCGAGATAATGGCACACGAGTTGGAAGACGGCACACCAACTTGGTCCATCTCTCCACAGACAATGTCGAAAATCTCCGACTCTCTATCCCCTCAAACTAAGGAAGAGCTGGAAAACGTTGCATTGAGATTAATCTGCTTTGCCACTCCTCCCTGTTTTGAAGGGAACACCGATTGGTAGGATTTGGGTCTTGAGAAGTTCATGTTAATTCCTTTGCTGATATTACTCCAGGCCTCTACCCCTCAAAAAGGCGATATGGAATCTACTTAATATCACATCGAATAAACAAAAACTGGCCACATCCTTGAGATCGCATGTGGTCGAGGCACTCCTCTTTTTTGCCGAGAGAGACTTCTTCCTCATCCGGCAAATTGCCGTCGCACGAGCTAGGACGCTCTTTCGCAAATCGATGCCCTATTACTTACATGCCTCGCTGGTGTTGTACGAAAGCATCATTGACCGCATGGATGGGAGGCTCGACAAGTCGGATGCCAAGATAAAAAGTTTTATGAGTAATGCACCGGATACCATTTCTCACTATGAGAGCGCTCTGAGAGGCAGACTCCATGTCTCTCATATAGAGAACAAAGTCCAGCGCTATGACTCCGATGTTGCATCGTCTATGTATGGATGGGAAGGGCTACAGCCACTGTCGTCGTTTGAGATAGAGGTCACTCGCAGGCTCCAAGGGACAGCAGCAAAGTTCTTCCAGACCATTGGCGATTTTGAACCTGCCAAAGCATCCCTCGAACAGCACCTTTGGCTCAACTCGGCTACACCAATACGACCTAATACCCGCATGTTAATCACGTCGAAACTGGCAGAATGTCACTGCGAGCTCAAAGAATACGAAAAGTCGATTGGCATTATCCAGTCACTACTAGATGACCTACAAGAGTCTCAGAAGAAAGGTCGTCCCTTTCGGAGACTGCTGCTCGCATTGACCGAGGCGAGAATTGGACAGGGGAACCTAGACGCCGCTGAGACATTGCTCCAGCAGCTTGAGGACATTGAACCTCCCGAGCTCGACGATACCAACGACCAGCTGCTGCACATGCGCAGGCTGATAGATGCCGCACGCGTAGTCCACGACCGACTACGCTTCGTAGACGCAGTGGAGGCGTGGAAAATCACTCTGAAGAAGATGGAGCAGCTGCCGATCTTCAGAGCTAAACATAGATGGACTGCGGCTGTGATTCACCTATCAATGGCACACGCCCAGCTTACCATTATGGATATCGAACCAGGTAGACTATCGTGGGGCACGGCGGTGCAAATGTCAAGGGTTGAGAGGTGCGAGTATGTCATTCCGGGCCTGGCGACTTTGTGGCTGCCAAAAATTGTCGGCGCCGTGAATGAGTTGACGGGTTGGCCGTTTCGGATGATGCTGCCTGGGGGGAAACCTGATATTGCTTGGGAAGAAAAGTGATGGAAAATACCTGCAAATGGGCAAGGAAGTTGATTGAGTAGTATTATTAGGCATATGGATTTTATGATACTTCCAAAGATGGAACCTAATATCCCGCTTCTATGATATTGGATTGTGCAGGAACCTGGACCAAATTTATTCCTCCTCTTCTCCATTTTCTCCAAGTCAAAGGATCGGGAGAACAGACTTCTCCTGCATCCAATTTATAGTCTCAGAGGAGCCGAACTTGAGTGCTAAGCTCAGTGGTGTCTGCCCTTCATCTGTCATCGCATGGATATCAGCTCCCCCGGCAAGCAACTTGTCTCCAATATCCTCAAAACACCAAGGTTTGTGGATGAGACAATCGTCCTCGTCGTCTTTGAAATAAGGAACAATCTCGATTTCCTCAGTATCCAAAGAACTAGATTGAGAGCAGTTGCTCTTCTCTGAATCAAAGTTGAAGGAGGACAAAGCTGTTGTTCTGTAGTAGAAGGATTTAGCGCGAGGCTCCCCCTCCGCGCGGATCCCCTTATACCCTCCTGCTAGGAGATGTAGAGGTGTGTTCGCTCTATTGTCTGAAGTTGATGCACTAACCCCCCCTTGCAGAAGGCGTTCCACTAGCATAAAAGACCCTGAAGCGATTGCATAGTGAAGGAGAGTTTTTCCGGTTGGGTCAATTGCATGAATGTCGCAGTCACCACTGCGTTCGAACCATAAGACCAGGCCTTTTACGAAGTGGGCAAGGTCTTCGATGATGGCCTTTCGTCTTTTGTCTGAAACCTCCGTAGGAAAGAATCGCCAGTTGTCAAACGAAAGGAGGAGGTCATGCGCAAGCAGCCACCGATTGGCATGATCAGGCGTGTCGACAATTTCATCAACAGCGATGTTGACAAGCTTAAAAAAAATCGCATCATCAGCGCTGTAATAGTGTTTAGGCCAGAATTCCGAAGCATAGGAGAAAAAATCGAGTGTGTCAATATCGTTGGCTGAATCAATGGACACGAGAAAGATGCAAGAGATGCAGCTTCTTAGCATTGCGATTCTGCAGTCTTTGAGGATTACTTTTTCCTGCCAAGGGCCAACAGTGGTGCCTTCTTCAGCTTGATCTCGTCGAAGAAGGAATTCTCGGGCTGTTTGATGGACGAGATAGACCCTGGATTGGATGACGCGAAGGAAATTTCCACATGTAGCCTTGATATAATTTTCCATGGGGTGCTTTAGAAGACGCTTCAGCTGTTCCAGATCCCGTCGTTCTGGACTGACAACCAAGGCGACATTGAGCTCCTCAAGTGTCAAAGGCCGCGCCGCAGCCAGAATCAACTGAAGAACATTTTTGATTGACTCGAATTGACAGTTTTTAAGGAGCTCGGAAAAGACAGCGTCGATATTGTGAGCCGCCAACAGTGCTTCAAGCTCTGTCTGCGAAGCTCCTGACATCGTTGCCTCTTGAAGAAGCTTAATTATTGGTGTCGTCCACAAGAACGACCTGTCTGCTTTCTCGATCAAGGCTGTTTCCAGTCGTGAAAGAAAATCTTTTGCCAAGCCTTGAGACCCAAGCTCACTGATGTGATGTCGGACGACTAGCGCAACATCTTTGCTTATCGCCTCGGTCTCGTCTTCGCCGCGTAGTCGGACAGCTGCGCGGTTCCCGCTGAGAGAGTGTTTGATGCCATTGTCTGGGCGACTGAAAATGATGACCTTGAGGAAAGGTTCTTCGTTCGTTGCCTTCAGACTGAACAATTTGTTGAGGTATTTTAGAAATCTGGCTTGTGAAATATTCTCGCACTCATCAAGCGCGTCGAGAATAATGAGCAGATCCATGGCCTTTGGATCCCTAGCCACACCGGATAGAATATCCCACATACTCTCAAAGTCGTTGAACATTTCGGTACCCTTGGATTCGAAAGCAGGGAAGGCATGTCGAAGCAGGGATTTGTCGCTGGAAAATATTTGATGCAACAGCGCTCGCAGTGCAAGGACTGAATCATGTTGATCGTCGCTCTCACTCTTGAAAAAGAAGTGACAAACTAGTTCGTGGAGTTCCTGATCTCTCTCTGGTCGTCGGAGATGTTCGACTAGGAACTTTGCCAGGACTGACTTCCCGCATCCGGGGTCTGCTGAGACCCAAAGCAAATCGGAGGACTCCTCGTTTCTCCAGCGCTGATAGTCTCGATGGCGGAAAAGCCATTCGCAGGTACCAGTAACGCGATCGGGGTTCACATCACGAAACGACTCGTAGTTTTTATGATAGAACCCGCGAAGACATTGGAGTTGTTCGTGTGGAGATAAACCTGCGATCACTTTTAGCGACGCTCCAAATGGCATCATCTATGTTGATACTTACTTGTCCGGTATGAGGCCGCTTTTGCGACTAGCTCGTCAGTTATTTCTTTCAAATGAAAACCGACACGATTGAATTTCCGCTGACCCCCCCGGGAGTCTGAAAATTTGCACATCGTAATGTGATTTCCTTCAAGGGGAATTCCGATCTCATTCGGTAGATTCATCACAGCGGCTTTGTCGTCCACTACCTATGATCGCCAATCAGTCGGCCATTTCAAACAATTGGTTCAATTTTATGCATGAAAGAACATACTCTGAAGTTCAAGTAGTCCATCATATCAGTTTCGTAGAAACTGAGGATGCGTAATGTTTTGCTGCGATCGACAAACGACTTGGTGATGGCACGAAACGATTCCGAGTGATTTTTGAGATCTGCCAATAGCTTGGAGTTGGTGCTGTAGCCAAGCGTAGATACCTTGAGAATTGTCCCAATGATCTCACTTAACTTGGCTGATGACGAAGTGGTGTGCGGCGTTCCAAAAAAGGCAACACCTCCGATTTTGTCGAAAAGGTGAGTAAGATGATTTCTTTCTCGAGCTCTCACAAGGGCCTTTTGTCAAGCTGTTAGCTTTGACCCCCTAACAACAGTTGGGTTGCAATGTACTTGTTTGAAGATGATGCCACCAAGATTGTGGCAGATGAAGACAATGGGGCGCTGTTTTTCTAATTCGTTCGACCTGTGTGTAACGAGGTCGGCAAGAAGGTCTTCGGCGAAGTTCTCAATGTTTGAGCCGTTATTGTTAGAAGGGACTGACGAATCGTATCCAAAGGACATGACTCTTGCATATGGTATGTGCTGAGGGAGCAGGCTCTCTAGCCAGTTCACCTGATCCCCAGTGGTCCCTGAAGTTGTCCATGTTTTGCGAAAGTGACCGTTCAACCCATGTACGGCCACAATGTCGACTATGCCAAGTGCTTCTGGAGGTTTCCCGATAAATGTGAACATTCCATTGATGTCGTTATCATCGCCGTTGTTGTCATCCACTATCGGAATTGGCGCAGTTACATTAGATGCTGACCTCTGCTCGGGATCCCTCCCACTGACAATGGACCTTGGCGGATCTGTGGCGGTGTTTGGGGGTTGGGCATCAATTTCTTCTGCTGGAACGGTGGCCCTATAAACACTGGACGTGGCGCTTTTAGGCACTTTATCTGTTTCTTTTGACTTGTTGAAGGATTTGTCGAACAGATTCCGAAGATGAGATGCCATTATGACAAGATTTTCATGTGACGGAGGGTAACGGCTCGAGAATGGGCGCCTCTGAAGGTGACCTGATTGAGAATGAAAGAAAAATTGGAAGACATCAGCAACTGTGGGACTGGAAGAATCAGGGCTTTCAATATCTCTGACAATAGGGTGGGGTAAGCACTCCACCGCAAACTGGCAGTTTCATGCAATGCAATGGCCTGATGGACATATGTGACCATTTGATTGATCAGTTAGCCGCCGGGGTTAGTCTGCATATGCAGGTACTATCTGATAGGCCAGTCAACTTGTTTTTTTCAAGCACTTGAGATCTTCGTGCGGAAGCATTCAGTAGCACACGTGCATTTTGAAGTGTGCCACGACTGGGTGAAATACTGAGTGGTCGTTGGGAGGATTTCGAAACGACGTCGAAGAGGTAGAAGAAAGAGCATCACTATCCGCACAAATAAAATCTCTGGTTACACAACAGTTACTACATAATTTCCCTTGTTTACTCAATTCATTATCTATTCCAATATCTATTTTGAGTGCACTTTACCTCAAGTTATAGTCTTGCGGTAGGATGTTTAAGCGGAAGAATGATGTGAAGGTTGGTATACGACCTGAGATTTATGGTGGTGCAAAGAGTGATACTTTCACAGTCGAAGGAAAATGATACCTATCGTCCAGGAATAGCAAATGGCTAACTTACACCCCATTGCCGAGCATATGGTGTCTTTGCCTTCTTCGGTCTATGGTGCTGAATGAGCTGAAACGTTTTCTGACACCATCGACTCAGGCTTCAAGGCTCGGGTATTTACATAACACAAGGTAAAATATAGGAAAATCGGGACGATGATGAGATGGAAAATCGAGTAGACAAAAATTTCAATCGTAGCATGTGATTTTGTAATAGTGAACATACGTAGCTTTACTTTGCCTATGGTTTCGTCCACTAACGTGGTACTTAGTCTATTTGTGGACTACCCTAGCATGAATCATGGCCCTGGCACTAGGACTAATTCGGGACGTAGCGGGTTAGTAAGACGAGATTTTCACGGACTGTATTGGTTGATAACGCCATTGTCAGGGGAGATAAGCTAATCGAACCTCCAGACTAAACAGGCAGTGCGGTCCGATGGGTGTACTCTTGGGAAAAGCAGTTCCGCATGCACTTCTTGTGGTTTCATGCAACTGAATGTCGAAGATTGAATGCAGACGACACTGATGGCTAGGATCTAAACAGGCACAAGGCATGGCTACGCGACACTCAAAGACATACGGAGCTTGCTCAACATGCAAAGGCCGCAAGGTCAAATGCGATCAACGGAAACCGGCTTGTGGTGATTGCACGCGATTGGGACTGCCCTGTGGCGGTTACACAAACAACTTGCTATGGATTAAATATGATCCCTCTGGTGGAGAAGGCAGTGGGGTGTCCAAGGTGGCGCACAATGCTGTCACTTCTCGCCGCATATTCCTGTCTGGTATGTCAACTCCTGACCTCGTTTGGCCAGCCGCTGATAAAAATTGCTAGAACGGGAAAGGGCAGCCATGTCGGAGACAATGATATGCTCATTAGCCCCGTCTTCTATCCAGCAGGTGTTAGATGAGCTGAGCAATGAGGTTGAACGGACCGATGCCATGTCCCAAACTACAGTCAAGGGGCCATTCGGAGTCTTCCAGGCTACGCACCCGGGCATCTCTTTAACAACAACGTCCCCAGGTCAATTGGATCAACAGATTGATGATTTGCCTCTTGAAGTTCAGTCGTCTAGCCACGATGAGCTTGGAATGAGTGAGACGCCACTGCCTTTCACGCTTTTCATGGACTGCGACTTCGACTCCCTGATCAATATCGAGTATGAGCCTCTACAACTGGATCGACTGATTCTTCCAACATCACAATTCTCATCACCATCTCCACCAGCAATGCTTTCTCCACCAAAAGCCAGGGATATGCAGGACCTCGAAATGGCGCGTATCAATCATCTCCTAGAAAATTATCAGTCCGACATGTCCAGATTGCTGCCGATGTCATACAACAAGAAACCGCCATGGCAGACGCTGTACCTTCCATCCATCAGAAGCACTGTTGGGGAGTTTGTTCTCCAAGGAGATGCCGGAGCCGCCCGAGCATCGTTGCTGTTTTCTATCCTCGCCATCAGCGCATTCAATCTTGACCGATTGAGCGGCGAAGCGGCACAGACAAGCCATTGGTGGCAGCTTGGGCAGACGTACAAGCATCGAGCAAAAGAGCGGGTAAGACAGTCGTTGCAAAATGAGTCAACGGGTCGCGCAAAGGCAAAATACAAAGATGTATTGATGGCGCTTCTTGCCATGGTGACACTATGCGTATGTCATGTAGTAAACTTCAGCGTCACAAATACTAATACGTTGTTCCAGGTAATGAGTGGAAGCCTATCCGAAGCCAGGTTCTACTTACTCGACGCAGAGAAGTTCATCTGCATGCGAGGGCTTTCGAAGAAAAACATCTCAAGAAAAGCCACTCAACTGCACAATATCTATCTGTATCAAAGAGTTATCGAGGAAAGTACATTCTTGTATCCTAGCCCACCAACATATGACCTTGGGCAATATCCATATTTGATTCAAACATGCGACATGGAGTTCCCTTCATTGACGACGCAAAGCCTCATTAAGCAGACAAATACCACCATGGCTCCGCCCGTTGAATATGAAAATCTGCTTTCTAGGTCCAGTACAAACCCCGAGATTGGCTGTCTGACGACGAGGGAGATTTATGGCATACCGCAAGCCTTGCTCGGATTGATATCGCAAACAACACATCTAGCAAATGAGCTGGATTTCTTCTCTGCCAAGGATAATGATTGCTCATTCACCGAACAGCTCAACAAACGCTCTACGCAGCTGGAAAACAAGATCTGCAATTGGGACGGCGTCTTAAGAGACGTGCCAATTCATTCCGGAGTTGCAAACGAGGACAACTGCCTCATGATGCACCATCTGGTGCTTGCACTACACTCGTCCTTGATAATATTCTATTATCGGCGAGTCCGGAAGATTAATCCCGTGATACTGCAATCATACGTCGAGCAAGCATTCACGCACTTGTTGCGTTGCACCGAATTCTCACTGCAGCATGATCAGACCGTAGCCATGGTGTGGCCCGGTTTCATCGCTGCATGCGAGGCGCTGAGCCCGGATTCCCAGGCAAAGTGGCTACAGTGGCTGCGTGAAGCTGGCAAGAGGAGTAACCTGAGAGGCTTCGATGTCTCGGCTGATGTGGCGATGGAGGTTTGGAAGAATCGCAAAGAGAGGAACGACATTACGGTCAGTTGGGTTGATGTTTTGAGGCAGCGTGACATACGCCTGATCTTGACTTGAGGAGGTCATAGGTTGGCACATAGGAGGGGCTTGGCTTTTAGAAAGCAGATGGACTGGGATTCAATGAAAACCATGCTTGAGGGGAACCTGGTAATGCGTGGATAATGTTGGACTTACGGGGTGCGACCATGCTGCTAGGCAAACCCATCCTGCCATATGTTTAGACAAGGTGAATATAATGAGCATTGCATTTACAAGACAGCCCGCTGGCATCTTATTATTAAATAGCTGAATACGTCTTGGTCTTAGCAGGGTTCGCAGGTCTGTAGTGTCTCTAATAAGAATATCTGAACTTTGAGTTCTGTCCATCCGTCAGATCTTCTTCCTCAGAGGTATCCTGATCCAACTCTTCCGTCATTTCGCGTGACCTTTTCTTGTTTGTGATTATTTGCACTACAGCGTAGGCAGCGCCAGTGGCAAACATGATCGCGAAACACACAAACATGGCAAAAATACCGGTCTGGTAAGTTGGTGCCTCCTTGGTTCGGAAGAACTGAGGGCCGATGATGTTGCCGACGGCGTAAGCAACCGCGATAGATGTGCTTGCGAAGGACTTCTTGGTCATGCCGCTGTTATTTGAGGTGGAAAGAGACAGCGCCATGACCCACGAGACATTGTAAAAGCCCATCAAGTACACTCCTCCGAGAGCAAGGTTACGCTGAGCCTCATGGTCGACAAGGCGAACAATCATGGCACCAGCAAGCGCTGGCAATGTACTTAAGCACCAAATGATGCACCGGATGTTTGGGACAAACTGCGCTAGCAAGCCAAGGGAGAATTGCGCGACAAACGCAACGGCTGCCTGCGGCGTTGCCAGTAAGGTCGTACGTTGCGGACTGTAGCCGAATCCGTTGATGATGAGCGGGTTGAAATTGGTGATACCTGCGTTCGTGACGGATTGCGCAATGGTGAAGGTGATCAAAATCCAGTACGAAGGTGACTTGAGTGCCTCAACACACTGGGAGCGCTTGAAGCCGGCAACCATTTTGCCCTGCTGGTTCGAGGCAACTCGCTCAACGGCTCTGAGCTTCTCCGATGCGGTCAAGAACCAGGCCTTGCCGGGTGTGGTTGGCAGCATCAAGGTGGTGAAGATACCGAGGGTGGTAGTGATGGACCCGTAGATGATGAACAAATATCGCCACTTAGAGAGAGGTCCGGGGATATTTGCCATGGCCCATGCCAGGATACCTCCGAAGATACCAGCAAAGGTATTATACCAGAGAGCAGTTCGAAGGGCCTGCTCAGACCGTTTCCACCAGGTCGCTGACATGATCATGAAGCATGGGAGAATGGTGGCTTCAAACATGCCGAGAAGGAAACGTACGGCAGCGAGGCCTGCAAAATTCTGGCAGGCTGCCATGCAAATTAAGCTGATTCCCCAGCCAGTGGTAGAGATTCCAATAACCTTGCCAGCAGGAACCTTGGTCAAGATCCACAATGTCGGCGGAAGCATCGACAGATAGCCAAAATAGAAAATGGAGCCGAGCCAGGAGTACTGCTGGTTGACCAGCTTGGCGTCGTCCTTCAGGCCGAGAATGGCAGCGTAGGCAAGTGCATTCTTGTCGAGGAACTCGAAAGTGGCGACGATAACCAACAGGCTGAGAACGCAAGCGTCTGTCTTGAGCAGGATGCGCCTGTCGAGTTTGACCTCTTCTGCAGTTCGCGGTTCATCGAATGCATGAGACTGGTCCACTTTCTTTGGGGTGTCGCTCTGGTCGAGGCTCGTTTCTTCAACTCGTGGCTCTGCAGCCACGGCATCGCGTGTCTTGTGATCTGTGACTTCGTGTTAGTGAGTGTCTGAGTTTCCGAGCAGATGTGGGTAGTGGTCCATACCAGACGACATCGTGAATGATTGGCAAGAAGAAAGTAGCCTATCCAATACAGCTGATATGAAGATCTTCACTGCGAGTCTGTTCGTTACATATTGGGAAGAAACGGCTTCCTTTAAATGTATTTGGTTCATCACAGAAGTTGGTGACCCTGTCTGAGTAGAGGAGCACGCAATACGTTCAATTCGTCCTGTCTGGCCTAATTGGGCGATGATACCATAGTGGGGCTGACGCGTCGAAGAGATAAGCTGCGAAAGAGGCAGGGCGGTCCGACAAGTGTCCAGACACCGGCGATACCCGATCAGTCCAAGTGTTTATATACAATTCGGGACGCCACTAGATCTATTTCTGTTTGTTCGAATGATGTGATCAGTATGAGATTATTTGTGCAATTTCTGGTAAGAACTTCCATCGAATCCATGGCAATTGCTCTTATTTAACAGGGCATAGATCCAAGATACTCACACTCGCCTAGCATTGCACCATCGCCTTGGACTCTGTTCTAATTCGGGTATGAAAACAACATCACCGCCATGGGATCCATCGATATAGACTTCCAATTCTCAGACAGCTGGATACCAGGTCACAGCCCCATCGAGTGCATCGATCTGCACACCTCTGGTCAACCTGCACGCATCGTGATACGCGGCTTTCCACCTCTCCACGGCACCTTGCATGAGCAGCGGTCGCAGGCGCGAGAGAAACATGACCATCTCCGCTCTCGGATCATATTGGAGCCTCGCGGCCATGCAGCCATGTTTGGCTGTATTCTTCGTCCGCATACGGAGTTAACGGCAACCGGCGAGGCACACATGGGAGTTTTGTTCATGCACAATTCTGGATTTTCGGACATGTGCGGCCATTGTACGTTTGCTGTGGCTAGGTGCTTAGTCGACATGCATGACCAGGATGTTTTCCCGCAAAGGAAATGCTTATCCTACGAAGAGGCTACGCAGACTGTGGAGATCAAGTTACACACTCCAACCGGGATCGTGAAGCTCGTGGTACCAACGCTTCCGGGTGGGTTGAGGAGTGACGCTTCAAAATCCGTGGCATTCTATTCCGTGCCCGCATTTGCTGCCGCCCTGGACCTCCGTGTGCCCATCCCCGTGGCAAACCGTTGGCCAGAACTCGGCGACCGAGAAGACGTCGAGATCGACATTGGATATGGCGGCGCATGGTATGGTCTTGTGAAATGCCGAGATCTGGGCTTCAGCTCAGGCCTCCGAAACCCCGACCTTCATGCATTGGAGCGAGTGAACCAGCTACTCGAACAATCACTATCACAGTTTCTTGATCATGAGAAAAATCTGTTTGACTCAATACCAGCAGGATCGGAACAAGTTCAGGTGCGAAGAATCATGATTACGGATGAACAGATCGTTCAAGACGTCGGAATGAGCCAGGATCACGAAGCGGGATTGCTATTTTACGAGAGCCAGCAGATCGATCGCTCGCCTACAGGTGGATGTGTGGTGGCTCGAGTTGCGGTGGCATATGCGAAGGGACAGTTGCGACTGCACGAAGGCAGATTCTACAATTCGCTCTTATCCATTGCTCACAAGGGTGAGGGCGCATTCTTGGGAACACCAGTGAAAGAGGTGAGCTTTATTGACAGCACTGGGAGTCCATCTGCTGGGGTCAGGGTCATGGTCCAAGGGAAGGCATATTATACTGGTCGTTCCACGTTTTTAGTTGAGGATGGAGATCCATTATCAGATGGTTTTGCGTTCCAATCAGCCGTAATGGGCGGTTGAGTTTGGTAGTCATGGAATGTACAACAGAGAAGGCGTGTCTCTCTTTTGAGGGTCAACAACGCCAGTTGTATCAAATTTTCTCGGACAAGCAATAGATTCAAGAGTCAATTCATTGCAAGTACCAACTAACAACCCGAGTACAGACAACTTGACCCAGCCATCGGCCAATGAGTTAATGCCTCAATAATATGACGTCCTCCCCAACTCCAGGCGGATGGGGACGTCTCCCACCACACGGAAGTTATAACGGCCATCGTTCGGGCGGTCGCGGCCGTGTTCAAATTCCCTCCATCTTTTGTAGCCGAATTCGACACCTACCGCTGTGAAATCATTCGCTACGTCGTTGTTCATGAATGGATGCTCTAGGTCGCAAATGACTTGTCGCAAATTGGGAAGTACTGTTGGTGTATGCCACTTCGAGCTGGCAAGACGGCGTAAATCTTTCTCCAGATCGCGTTTTCCCCCAAACTGAGACACCAGAAAGTGAAGTGTTTTGATCGAAGGGGGGATCATTCGATTGAGGAATTCATATTCGCTTGTGCCATCGGAAGAGATCGCCATTGCGTTTGAGCTGAGCAGTAAATGCTTCAATGAGGTAAAATCGTTGAGACTGGGGTATTGATATTGCCTGACTTTAGGGAAACGCACTCGACGGATATCTAAATGCAAGCACTTGAGAGTATTCTGGTGGTGGCGAAGAAGGTAAATAATGCGACCTAGCTCCATACCTGGAACGGAATACTTTCCATTTCCTGCGCTAGGTGCCTCGAGAACGAAAGTACAAAGGCTCCCAGTACATGCGAGGAGGATGTCTTCAAGAAAAGAGGCTGACGGGTCCCAATGCGCTTTCAATTCTTTTGGTATAAGTCGGAGGACCTTCAAATTTGGCATTTTAGGGATTGGAGACTCCGAAGCCCATGTGCCGTGGATGTTGAGCGTTTCCAAGCCCGACGCTAGTTCGACAAGTGGACTGATCCAAGTTTCTATGTCGAGAGTCTTCATCGGTAGGTGGAGCAGTTGGAGGTCTGCTAGAAACGACCCAGGTGATGACCCCAAGATGTGCTGACATCCTCGGGTGCTGAAGTGCTGCAGGTTGGGCAACTGTTTAATCAACATGGCGACCAGCTGGCTCATCAACCAGAAATCCCCATGGCCATAATGAGGCTCGTACTTGTCTTCCACTGACTCTTTAGCTTTCGAATCAAGCCCTCGCCCATGATCAAACAACGTCATGAGGAAACGACTAAAGTGGTCGTGGGGATCGGTGAGGTGTTTTTTGGCGCGCTTAATCCACAGGCCAGGAAGATCAATGTACATGGCATCTGAATTTGCGAAGAAGGTTCTTCTGGCATCTTGGTTGTCGATCCAGGTGATCAGATGCGAGTGGATAGAGGCCACCTTGACGACCTTGGCAAGATCACGACGCTCCCTCATGGTGCGCATGAAGAGGATGAGGCGTTTTTTCCACACGACCCCCTCCGATTTCCACGAATCGCCATGACCGAGGACGAACTCATGGTGCAGGACGGGCTGGGAAATGCACCGGAGTCGCTTCGACGTGAGGGATAGCGACCATAGCGGGAGGATATAGTGTTCGGAATACCACGAACTGGTGCCCTCATTTTGCTCGCCCCTTTGGTCTTGGAGGTCTTGCTCGTGCTGCGGTAAGGTGCCGATGGTGGACGGACCACTGTGCTCACCACGGCAATGTAGGCAAAATAGTCGGATGATTTTGCACAGGACCTCATTCGGGAGGTTAGGGAGCAAGATCGGAGCCATGTTGGTGAGGATGGCTGATGAAATCTCGCTGATCAAGGAGACGAAAAGTGAAATGATAGAGATGGAATGAAGAAGGGATTTATACTCGCGTGATTGTAAGGACAGCAAAAAGCTCAGTCAACACAAGTAAGATGGCATCTGTCACCACGGCATATGTCACCGCGGAATCCTTCACTACACGGTCGACCGTGTCACTTTCCTTTTAGGTAATACCCAGATATGACTCAGAGTCTGCATTTGAAGTGTTTTTAAGAGAAAACGCGGTGAATACGTGACCGATTGCCTTGCCTTGAAGTGTGTGAATCGAGAAGCTATTTGAACATGTGTGTTTTCAAAAGGACCGTTTGTTGCGTGGTGAAAGTTGCTTGATTGCCGTATAACCCCCTGTGACTCATTGATCAATTGCAAACAGGACTATGGAACTGGTAGTCCGCTCCTTCAAGAGTGAGTTGCTGGCATAATGGCCAAAACCACAGTTTTTCAAACAAGATAATGTAGCCAAGTGTTTGCATTTGCTAGCGATCACGCGAAACTTGGACAACATGTCGCGACTAGTTTCACTTTGCGCCAGGTTTGCCATGCCGCCATTCACATTTCTCGATAGTGGACATCCATACAACTTGAGGTTCAGGGTTCACAACCCAGCCAAATAATTTGCACTGGAGTCAAAGTCTACCCGAACTTCTCATTTGCTCGGGATGCAATCATCAATCAGGCGAGATGATATAGATGTAGCCTGAAAATAGTTAGTTGGTCATAAGCTCAATGCTCATGAGTCAACTGAGAGCAACAGAATTGATTGACTCACCAATCTTCGGCATCCTCTGATTCGCTCTGAAACGCCGCAGCATTAATAGCTTGCGGCAAATTGAGATCTCTCGCAAGCTCGTGTAACATAAAGATGGCATACTTCCTCATCGGCCCCGAATAAACAGGAGACGTCAGGAGAATGTTCAGTGGCCAGATCAGCGTCCTTGCAGATGGGCAAAACTTCCCTCGGTTGTCGGTGGGTTCTAGGAAATCTGGCACAGTGGCAAGGACGCCCGTCGCGACCTCGGTCATATTACTGACCGTCAGTTGTCCCAATTTCTCGAGATATCTGCACGTGCATTGAGGGTCACACTGGGCTTCATCTCGAGATTGATTCAAGTGTGGGTGGCCAAACCCGAGCTCAATGCCCCTCCATATTAGTTCGTTGACAAACATGCGAACCATGCGAATGGCGCTCCAGAACTTGGCAACCCTATGGTTTGGGTAGTGGTAGGCAAGCCCAAGGTACGCCCATGCTGGGGTCTCTTCTTTCGGTTGTATCATGTATCGCATTTCCGGCTCTAGGCTGTTCATGAGAGCCACGACGTCCTGGTCCAGATCCCTAGCCTGATAAATAAGTTCTGGGACTGGGTTTTCTTTGGCTTGTGCCCTGATGCTGGCAGCCCGGTCGATGATTGGGCCAATACGCAGAGCTGGGTCATCCGGGTTAAGAAATTGCATTGCCTCGTTATGAAGCTCGAGGCATTCCGCCGGGACCGGGACTATCCTCTGGATACAGCTGGTACGGATGTTGGTGATCGTCTGGACAAACAGATGTTGTGCCACCTTGGATTGGAATTGTCGCTTGCCCCTCATTCTTAGGAGTTCCAAGGCACCGAGTGTGTGCGCTGTCCAACTCTCGGGAGACTGCCTGCCTTGGAATATGATGGCTTCAAAAAGACCCAGAAGCAGTATCGCGGCAAGAGTTCTGTCGAGCATGGCGGCTTTGGGAGATGCCAATGCGGCATTGGTTTGAGCGAGGGCGATTGCGTAATTGGATCTTGCAGTCTTCATGTAGCTGGCGTCTCCGACTCTCAGCGCAAAAGTGGCGAATGAAGTGGCGCGAATGGCTGACGAAACGGCATCGTCAGCGAGAGGGTCGGTCTGGTAGAGATCAGGGAGGTATCCCTCGAAGGGAGAAGAGATGATGAAGGCGGTCATGAAGTAGGTTATCGCTGTGGGTTCAGCCAGCATATCGAGGCTGAGAGGTGAGAAGAAGATGTTTTCCACATTATCCTGGGATTCGAAAGCATCTAGAAGAGGACTCCCGCTGCTTGAGCGTTTTGAGAGCATGGCAGATGGAGTTGAAGGAGAACGCGACCGCTTCTTCTTGGCAATCTGCACTTTATGAGCAACGACGCCTGTTTCGTCTCGAAGCCGCAGTTGTGAAGAATCCCTATATCCCGGACAAGGAATTTTCTGGCGGGAGCATTGCGTGCAGCCTGACTTAATCCGGTCGCACTGCAAGGGAAATGAATCAGTATCCCGCTGGTGAGTACGTGGGGCATCGCAATCAAAAACTCACTTTGCGACGCTTTTCTCGACAGAGGTGGCAAGCTGTAGATGGCTTCCCGCTGAAAACCATGGCTTGACCAGTAGATAATAGAAACGCAGTGGTAATATTGACAGAGGGGATATCTGGAATGAAGTTCAGAATCCTTGTGCTGCCCAACTGTAGATGTACGATTCCTTGCTGACGGGACTGTGCCGAACATCCGGAACCCACTAAGGTACATTGCTGACGATCGAAATGCCCACCAGAATAGGAATAGCTGATCGCCCGTGGGTCTGCTAGACGGGCATTCTTTCATCTGAATGATGTGCTGATTGGTCCTCTTTGCTCCCTCGCAGCATGTTGATGACTGCATGGGCCGCAAAGGACGCGGCACTCAGCTTTCCAGTCCCGAAATCGCCTCGCTCAGCCCTGTAGAGGAGCTTCTCCCTCTTGCTGCGCTGAGCTCCGTCGTCATGGTCTGGGACGACTTCTTGCGTGATGCCGGCCCAGAGATACACCAAAACGACGGTCATCTCTTCAATCCTGCCCATGAACAGCTCCGTCATGACCGCCGGTGTTGATCCGCTCATGGTCGCAAACACTGGCTTCTTGGAGAAGACGGCTAACAATGAATAAATGACTCGGATAAAAAGGGCGGGAAGGGATATCACGACCGCGCACAGCAACCTGCGCTCTCCACGCCCGGTTTTGCGTCGTCCCACGGCGGCACCGATAATGAGGAAAAATAGGAGGACAAGTACGATCAAGTACAGAATCACTCCAGCCATCACCGTACCTTGGTCTCTGATCTCGACCGGATCGTCGGCCGACACGCCGCCGACGATGCATAGGATGAGGGCGATGGCGGCTGGGACCTGGACAACGCGGACCGCACACAGAGAAAATATTATATTCCACGGTGCCTTGAGGATAGAGTACCACCTGTTGAGCTAGGCATTAGCATTCGTCCCGGGGGAAAGATGGTGTTCGAATTCCATCGCTGTCGTGGGGCGCCGGGGAGGGCTTACACGCGCGAAACAATCCCCAGTGTCGCCAGCAACAGCGGCGATAGCCCGAAAAATCCTGTAATGACTGCAATAGTCACAGGAGTGTCCGAGTGGACCGTGATTGTTGCAATCTGCGCAGAGCAGCTGACGATGCGGATGATGCTGAAAATAGTGAGGAAGACCCAGCCGGAACTCTTCATAAAGCCGTGGTGGGCAGAGACCCAGAGGCTGCAACAGAGCGCACCGACGTAATATATGAGTTGCCAGATGGCAAGACCATCAGTCAGACTGACATGACCCATGTTGTGCAGAGGAGATATCTAAGATTGTAATGAAGTTGCAACAATGGTTGTGTAGTTTTCTGCGTGTTGTAGAGAAATTGGAAGACGCACTCCTGTGCATTGCTATTTAATCACTGGAAGATTCAATGTCCTTCGAAATGCCCTCCCGAACAGGTTACATCAAGCTCCAACCTGCAGCAAGACTCGTCGACTGTGCGGCGCAGTATGGACCCTACAGGTGATAAAACCATCGCGTGGCTCAAACGACAATCTCCACGCTTCCTCGAGGTTTCAAAGTGTAAGAAACCAAAGAAAGACGCCTTGCCGGACTATTTAGCGTCGAAATGCTCCCCAAAAACGGCTGGGCTTGGGTGTGTGTTGCAAATCTCGGTCACGTCCGCACTCTCGGCATCAATATGCCGGCTGCACATCCAATCGCGCGGCGGAGTACCCGATGCCCTATCCGCATGCAACTGTCAAGCTTACGATGCAATATCCTGCAGAGCTGCAGCCTAGGATCAGACACCCTGAACAAACGGCATGGCAAAAGCGCTGGGACAGAGTATTCTGACATCATTTGTTGCCTCTCTAGGACCGTCGAAATGCCCACCCAAAGTGGCCTAGTTTGGACCCTGTGGCACTGCTCGCCCATCCGGCATGAGCTTTGCCGATTGGAGTCTCCCCTATGAATCTGATAGGTCCATGAGCCACAATCCTCAAGAAGTCTCGAAGAAGTTGCCATTTCGGGTTTGAGGCTATGAGAAGTAATTATGGTCATGCCAATTTTTGTGAGATGGAACCGACCCTTCTTCCTGATATAAATGTGGTTTCGGCTTCCTCAGATTCTATTTCTAGCAATCACCCTCAAGTCAAAAGTCATTTTGTGTCTGTCACGTTCTCCATCTTTTCGTCAATATCTTTCTCCAAAAAAAATGGCCATCGACTCTCGCGGATACGTTTCTATCGCGGAACTCATCGTATACATACCCGCTCTGATTGCCGCGTTCATCGTTTGCTCCCGCCATGGCTTTGCCAGGTCATCCGGCTGGGTCTTCACCATTGTCCTTTGCGTCGTTCGTATCCTCGGCGGAATTTGTCAGCTCTTGACATACAGCAATCACTCTAGTGGCCTTCTTCAGGCGACAATTATTATCGACTCTATTGGAATATCTCCCTTGCTACTTGCAACCTTGGGCATGCTCTCTAGATTGTCAGTCATGATTTTGCTCACATCTTGCTATCCACATCATGCATATCCGAATACTAACAAAAGGTTACACCTTTAGCGTCGACTGGATCAGCTTCCACCAATCGCCTCCCTTCAGCGTCAAACAATTTCGTGTCATCCAGCTTCTCATCACAGTGGGACTCATCCTTAGCATTGTCGGAGGAACAAGCGCGTCACCGTCTCCATCGGGCTCATTCACAATTCAGACTACAAGCAAGATTGGGATCGTCTTGTACATCGTCGCCTTTGTGGCCATGACACTTGTCCTCCTTATTTCATCGGGATCCAGAAGCTCAGTTCCCACTCAGGAACGGCGAGTCCCCGTCATCGTGGCAATTGCATGGCCCTTCATTCTCGCCCGACTTGTCTACTCGGCCATCTGTGTCTTCCTTCCCAGCCACACGTTCTCGATCATCGATGGCAGCGTGCCGGTGTTTGTGTGCATGGCTGTTCTCGAAGAGTTTGTCGTGGTGGCTCTCTATCTGCTCTTGGGATTTAACCTCAAAAAACTGGAACCCAGTGAGCAGGGAGAACTCGCGAGTCGCCCGTGGAAATCAGGACGACGCCGTAACCGCGGTCAGGCTCATCAGACAGAAGGGTCAAGACACCCTCAATCTGGCTTCAATACCACGGTTTAGGGAATTATCGGTACTAGGCTTCTATGGGTCACATATTTGAGGGGGATTTTTGAGTTGTGGTATTATTATCATATGCAATAGTTGGAGTTACTATTGCATATGACAACAATGCATGGAGTAGTGGTTCTGTTGCAGCTCAATGTAAAGTACTTTTTCTCATCACCGTCTCAACCAAGAAGTGATATATCAGTCATTTTTGTTACTTAATGAACCAGTTATGACAACCGCCTGGTTCAAGATCAGTTTTATTTCTCTGTGAAATTGGGATTTGCCCCATGTTTATCTGTCAGCCAAGCGTGTTGATCATAATGAACAAAATCCGCCTGCGTGTAGGGTAGGCAAACCCGCGCTGCCAACCCAGTCCGACCACAAACTGATAACTATGCCAGTGTGGTTGCGGGTGCTATTATCCGCTACAAGGAGCTTAGCCAACTAGAAAGTCTTCTGTATCTGCACTAATTTAAAGCCTATCCCGAACTCAATTGGCCTAGAACTGATAAGACTTCCCCGCACCCGCTATCACAGCACCAACTCCTTGATACCATCCCAGGCTCTCTTCACGCCTGCAATGAACCTTTCACCCACACAATGACCTCTTCACACTATAATATGGACGTCGACCAAATCCCAAAGTCAAAGAGAAGGTGCCTAGGCTGCATCGGGTGTAGAATACGGCGCAAGAAATGTAGCGACGAGAAGCCTCATTGCCTGAGGAATGCTATCTTGTGCACTTGGCCAGAACCTGGCAACACGCAGCACGCAGAGCTGTTGAGGAGGACGAACCCGACTCAACGGAAGCCAACGCCTGGTGTAGCTGCTGCGACATCGACGGCTTCGATTCCAAATACTTCCACATCGAATGCATCGACCCCGAATGGGGTAATCGCCAACTCTCCCGATCGTCCTGATGATGAGACCGACACGATCATGGAACTGCTTCGCCTGGTTCCGCGCCCATTGGATCCGCAAATGCTCATGGGAAATCTGCGACAGCCCTTTTCCAGGAGGCTCTTCCATCACTATCTTCACCGCACAAACAAGGCTCTAGCCATTTGTCAAGGCACGAGAAATCCGTTCGTGGCAGACTTGATCCCCATGGCCATGTCAAACGACTTGATTCTTGACGGACTACTCGCCTGCAGCGGCATCCACTATGCCGATCTAGCTGGGAGCCCTGCTGAGCCGACGACATGGCTCCATTACGGCCAGGCTGCCCAGGGCCAAAATTTTGGTTTGACGCGGCTGGCTGAAGGGCAAGATCATCTCTTGGTCCTCGTCACGGCGATGCTGCTATGTATTGTTGAGGTAGAATCCCAACCAAGCGATATGTTGTTCTGCCCGCTGACGAGTCTCAGACATTTCGTGCTGACTCTGGCGCCTTGCGCTTCATCATCTGAGACGGCCAGCGTGTTGCTCAAAAAGATGCTTCAGCTTCCAAACGGTAAAATTGACGAGGAGACGAGGGCATTTCTGCTAGAACGATATGCCTACACCATGACGCTCGCGCACATCACGATGGGCTCTGAGGCAGATGGATGGGTCATCGATGACTTAACACTCGTGTTTCCCACCACCCAAAGCTCGCCGAGTTCCGGATGTGTCCACGAACTGTTCCAGCAAATTCCAAGGGTATCCATTATGGCTCGACAATGGGCTGCGGAGAGTCAGAGTGGAACTGTTTCTGATGACACGATAATCGGGTACGAGGGCCCGGACTTCATTGCCAACTGTGCTCCAGAGGCGGTCAACCTGCGGAGAAACATCCCCAAGGCAGCCAAACGTGTGATTTACAGACTCATCTTTTTCATTCTGTCGGTATTTGCCGTGAGCCTGTTGGTTCCGTACGATGATCCGACTATGCGTAAGTTCCTTTTCGCTGTTTCACCCATTGATGCAACTAATCAAGAGCATAATCAGTGCCATTGCATCTGGAAACGGCGTTGCCAAGTCCCCCTTCATCATTGCCATGAACAGACTGGAGATTTCATTCCTCCCCGATCTCTGTATCGCAGTTGTGTAAGTTCTCAAACATTAGGTTCAAAGTTCAAACTAATGCTTTAAAAGCATCACCTCAGCATGGAGTTGCACAATCTGCCTCCTATTTCAAGTATCCCGGACCATCTTCGGTTTGGTTAAGAATGGCCGTGCTCCCAAGATCTTCGCTCGGTTGATAAAGAGTGGTGTGCCAATGCCGGCGCTGATCCTTTCGACTGCGGTTGCATCGTTGGCATTCTTGACTTGCGGTACTGCATCGGCGGTTGTTCTCAATTGATTTATTAACCTTGGATCAACAGCAATCATGATTGCTTACATTCTTATGATGGTGCGCATCGAGGCTTTCTTGACATTATGATTGTATGACCCAGTACTATTCTAGTTCATAGGTGGCCAATTTACGATTCCACAGGGGATCGACACCTCAGTCTTGCCATTTAAGAGTAAACTCACGCGTATGTAAAACGGTTTTAGAAACATCGATTCAACTGCTAACACTCAGTAGCTTATTCGAATTACTTTGCCATCTTCTGGGTCTCTCTCATTCTTATCACAAATGGATGTGGTCAGTGCATACACCAAGCTACGATACTTCTAGCGCTAACCTTGCCTCAAGATGTTTTTCTCAAGGGTCACTGGAGCTTCTCTGGCTTCTTCACTGCATACTTTACAATTCTCTTCTTCCGTAAGCTTGACCCGTTGCTCGCAACATTGTTCAATGGGATCATTTTTCAACTCTCAACTGTAGTGGTGATTTTCTTTGGATGGAAGATCGCCAAGAAAACATTATTCATCAAGGCAGAGGATATGGATTTCCACGCTGGCTTGGCCGAAGTTGAGGCCTATGAGAATTCTCTGAACTTCAAAGCTCCGGCTTCACGATATGAGAGGTAATATCTCCATTCTCTTGATAAAACTACCATACTAACGATCTTAGGATCATGGACTGGCTCTGGTAGCGAACTTGGGCACAATTTGTTTGGTAGTATCCGGGTTTTAGGCCTCTTGGTCTCCAAGTAGACTCGATTGCAGACATTCAGAATCCTGGAAAGTATTATTCATTAGGATCTAGATAAAGCAAAAACTAAGGCCTTTATTTCTGAGATTCCAGAAACAAGCGGGCCCTGGATCTCCATTTCACACCTTTCTGGACTATTAGTTTGAACATTGCCTGACCCCTACTCACAGCATCGGAGAGCGTCGTGTGGCCACCTCTTTTCTTCGCTCTGCGGTTCGACCCTTTCTCTAACAGCAGCTTCACAACAGCTTCGTGTCCTCCGAGCGATGCCCAATAAAATGGCACCATACCATCTTTGTTCTTTGCCTTGGGGTTAGCACCCTCTTCCATCAGAAGCCCCGCCACAGCTACGTGTCCTTTCATAGCAGCGCATGCAAGCGGAGTATTCTCGTCTGTATCCTTCGCCTCCAAGTCGGCACCTTTTTCCACCAGCAGCCTTGCGATGGCCTCATGACCTTCGATTGCGGCTATCAGGAGTGGTGTGTCGCCATTGTTATCCTTGGCCTCGAAGTTAGCGTCCTTCTCTAACAGTAACTTCACAACAGCCTCATGTCCTTCGATTGTAGCCCATATTAGCGGTGTGTTGCCGTCCTTGTTCCTTGTTTCTATATCGGCACCCTTCTCCAGAAGCAACGTCACCACAGCCTCGTGACCCTTGATTGCAGCACATGAGAGCGGTGTATTGGTGTCTCTGTCCATCGCTTCAAGGTTGACGTCTTCCTCCAACAGCAGCCTCGTTACGGCCTCATGGCCCTTGATTGTAGCCCAAAAAAGTGGCGTATGACCATCTGTGTTCTTAGCTGTGAGATCAGCGCCGTTTTCCACCAACAGCCTCGCAACAGTTTCATGTCCCTTCATCGCAGCATACACTAGGGGTGTATTGACATCCGTGTCAATCCCTTCAATGTTGGCACCTTTTTCCAGCAGCAAGGCTGCTATTGCCTGATGCCCCTCGATCGCAGCTATTAGGAACAACATATCGGCATTTGTGTTCTTTCCCTCAAGAATGGCTCCCTTCTCCAGCAACAGTTTTGCTACAGGCTCATGCCCCTCGATTGCAGCTATTATGAGCGGTGTGTTGCCATAATTGTCCCTCGCCTCAAGAAGGGCGCCATTCTCAACAAGAACCTGGGCCACAGCTTCACAACCATGATATGCAGCCCAAAATAGTGGCGTAGCACCATTCTTCTTATCTTTTACCTTGAGGTCGGCGCCTCTCATTACCAACGATCTTACTATAGCCTCATGCCCCTTCATAGAAGCCCACGAGAGTGGCGTGTTATTGTCTCTGTCTCTGACCTCTAGACTGGCACCTTCATCTAGAAGGAGTTCCACCACGTCCAAGTGTCCATTGTTTGCGGCGGAGTGTATCGGTGTCCACCCTTCGTTACTTGATGTATTGACGTCCGCTCCATTTTCAACGAGAAGCTTCACTATATCGATGTGTCCGTTGTATGCAGCAATGTCGATTAACGTCCAGCCATCATCATCTCGACTCGACACATCGGCTACATTCTTCAGCCATTCACTAATCACATCCACAAGTCCAAGTCTTGCTGCCTCATGTGGTGTCCACACCTTACTCTTGTTCGGGCCAGAATCGTTCAATTTCGGGCCTGATCCGAGGCTATGCAGTATTTCGTCGGACCACACGTTCGAATATTGTTGGGTAGTCAAGCAGGTGATATCTGTTGCCATCCGATTCTCATCCTCGAGAGAACTTCCCTGGGAAGGTGGTACTGACGATCTACGATCGTCAGCAGGTGTTTCAAGGGCCATAATGGTTGTACTTGCCCACTGTGTACTTCAATTCTAGGAGGCTTTTCTGGGAACCAGGCCCGAATCCACTCATGGAGCACGGCGGCTTCTGAGTCGAATCTTTGCTCTGGGTCAGGCCTCATTATCGCACGAATGAACGCCTGACCTTCGACGCTGACTTGACAATCATGTAATGAGCTACCAGGAAAGGGTATACCAGGGCTGCGTGCGTATTGAAACACGGAGTGAAGATCTTGGAACGGAACCGTCTTTGTCAAGATGAAGAAGGTTGTTACTCCCAAGGCCCACATATCTGCCGCTCGGTAGCTGAAATCCGACACCCCGGCCTTATCAAACAACTCGGGCGCCATGTATTGGAGGGAGCCGATTACTGCGGTGCTACCGCTAGAAGAAGTTGCTCGTAGTCTTTTGCTGATGCCGAAGTCTGCGAGTTTGATCCACCAAGTACCTGGTGGTACGGATTCTGGATTTCGATGAATCAAGACGTTCTAATCACACGGATGAGATACTTCCAAGTCATGAAATTTGAGGTTTTGAGATTGAAATACCTGAGGCTTTACGTCACGGTGCGCAAAGCCTTCTTTATGCATGAGAGCCAAGCCTGACAAGATTTGGCTGGTGATCTGGCAACAGTGGTTTTCGGCTAAGGGTGGATGCTCAACAACGTAGGTCTGCAGGTCTCCTGCAGGTAAGTACTCCATGGCTATGCATAGCGAGTCGTGAGTCTCATACCATCCCAGCATCTTGACGAAGTACCTCGCATACTACTCAGAGTTAGTAGACCATAGGTTCACACTGCCAGCCTCGAGTAACCTCGGTCTCGGGTGGAATCGAGACGAATGTTTAAACACGCACCTTATCGTGTGAGAATTTGATGATTGTTTCAAGCTCTCGGACATATCGTCGTCGTGTACCGCCATCTTCAAGTTGAATCATCTTCACAGCACGCTCGGTATAGCTTCGACTTCCGCTAGCGCATGTCTGCAAAACAACGCGCCCTTGGCCGCCACGGCCGAGGAATCGGCTTTGTTTCCAATGTTCCAACCGTTGTGGGGAAGATGGAGGCGCATCAGGGTCATCAAATATGTGGATAGTGTGGCGCTTGTCCAGCCGCGTCGCCAGCTTATAGTCGCGAAGAATATCTGGAATATCGTTATCCATGGCGAGCATCTTTCCCACACTCTACGGCCAGGTTGAAATGGGGAAAAGATCAAAACGGTACAGAACAAGAAAAGGCGGGGTACAGCCGCTTTATGTTTAAAACAATTCAGTGGCTGCCGACTTCCTGCAGCCCAGCTGACTAAATCTGGCCCCCAATGTTGGCGACCAACAAGCTGAGACACATGCGACTTTGAACCTCAACTGCCTGTAATATTGATATGATCGATCAATGCTCTTGCAATGGATTCAAAGATCCTGAGGATTGTTTAAGGACAATATATCTATCTGGATGGTACTCAAACATACCTGTGGCATTTTTGCAATACCGTGAGATGTGATGGACGCAATGATGAATCTCTGAGGCTATCTTTTCTTAACCCTAGCACAAGCCATTTCATCTGAACTGCAAGCTGAGCTGACCACATGGTGCCTGAGGCATCAAGCCTTTGAGTATCTTCCAACAAGACCAAGGCCTTTTAACCATTTCAACATAGAGCAAAAATATTTACCATTTTCACCTTCTCCGACAAGCTGTAGCACACACGACTATTTTCCATAGTGCCGTTAGCACAATTGAGATATTGCCGCAAACGAATCGTTGTGTTGTAGTTGGAAATCACCTCAAAATGATCCGAGTGAACATTGTTCAGGTGACCTTTAAGCTAGGGCCATAGCTGAAGACACTCGGTGTAACGCCATCGATGATGTGGAGTAGGAGTAGTGCTAGAGTTTGATAACCTCACTCGAGCGTTGCTGTATCAAGCGTGTCCAAAGCGCGCTACACGGCACCAGGCGATTGCTGGCTAGAACCAAATATCCTCATACGCGCCAAGGGATGCCAATCATGACGCGACTTCGTCTTGGGGCTTTAAAGTGATAAGCTATGTCACTTAAGGACATGGAAGCCTGGTGCAAGTATACAGTTTAGACCGCCAAATTGAGCAGGTGACGCTCGCCTTGTGCGCCTTGCAAGGGGGCGTCGCGAACCACACACCCGCATACACCAAAAGATGGACCACGTTGATTGCTTGCTACGAGTGCTCTAGTAATTTGGTACTGCAACAAAACACACTACAATTCACCAATGCCGTTAATACCTACCGAAGACGACAGAAGGATGTCCATTACTTATGCCCCTCCAGTGGCAGGTTCTGTTGATGGTCTTGGGCCCTCAAAGACGGCGAATCTGTTCATTACATGGGATGGTATATTCCGCGTGAGACTTATTGCTATGACTCACCAATCGATCACGAGCTGCGATGCAGAGCCTTTGACGCTTTCAACATGGCCACCTCTTGGGCAACCACTGCCCATTCGAGAACTGCCGCCTCGTCGCAAAATCTTCTACATATGGGACTGCGTATATACCCATAAGTCCATCCAAATCATGCGCACGAAAAATTCTGACACATTACTTCCAGTGTTACTGCGGCCATGGGGGAATGAAAGTCAGTGTCGATCCCTGTCCACGATGCGGAACTCCTCGCTGCCCCAACTGCACCACGGAACGAGTCCGTATCTGAGCTTCCGCCCCTGGACTCAAGCCACATCACGCATCACTTGACGCAGTTTACTTTTCCCTATTCTTGTCCTCGCATTCAAATGAACGGAATGGTGTCGACAGTTTCCCGGGATTGGTTTCGTAGTTCAGCGTTGGACCTAGATGTTGTATATTACACAAATATTTACAACCTCTCTAACACCGTCCTGTGTGCTTCCGTTCCGAGTTTGGTAGACTGGTGGTGATTGTGGCTGAGTTGTGGCGATGTTCTTGTGGCAGGCCTCCGGGGGTCCGTGCTTTGTTGGTGCCACTCGAAACATCACCGCATGCGCTATTTCGTCTGGTTTGTGATTTGATTTTGTGATTGTTTTCACCTCAATCACGTTAGCTACTGCCTTTTTCTCGCCAACTATGACAATAAGTCCATTGGTTGAACCGAAATCACCTCTAATGTTTCTCATACACAGTGTGGCATATGGGGGTTTCACAAGCTCCCCTCTGTTGTTCCATCGCGTTATTAATAGTCCAATAAAATGTTTGCGATGCGCTTTTCTGGTTTATTTATGCCAATTTCATTCAGTCAATAGCCTTTACTCTTACCCCATGTAAGGCAGGCCTATTCTTAGTACTGGCCCTGTGTAACATCGATGACCCATCGCCATAAGAACGGTGAGCAAAACTCTGCAATTAATTCCGGGTCATTTTGTCATTACTATACACAAGTCCGTCGCTGTCGGTATTATTTTCCTGGTTATGTAGGTACACCTCAATTTGAGAAACGGCAATCTCATCACGAACTGAAATCAACTCTACAGTGCCGGCCACGAAAACTCTCAACATGCGGAATCGCGATGTAACCGCTCTTCCGTCATCCGCAAGGCCCTCCTGTGACAAGCGTGTGGAATTCATAACAGCCGAGGGTGGACGCAGTCGTGATCAGGTGTTGGAGATTGTAAGAGGTTCACGTCAAGGTTATCACGTTGAGGCCGCTCTTCAGGCTGCCGCAACTCAAGGTGATCGAGAGGCCGTGAAGTAGCTACTAGCTAGTGGAGTCATTATGGACTGCTATCCATGCAGTCTTGGAAGAAGGCCATTCGGAGATTGCGCAAATATTGCTCGACTAGGTGGCTTGTGTTTACTCGAAGTCGCTGCTTATTGGAGGAAGTCAGGCACCGAGGACAGGTGAAGCAGTTGTGAGAGTTGGGCGATGAAGAGGGTGCGGCGCGATGTAAGGAAGTAGATCCCAGTGGTCTTTCAGAGACGATTTCTCCCTCGTTGAAATACAAATATACTTCATGGCTAAGGAAGGAAATGCTGAAAACGTCCATACTAAGCATCTACTATAAGCCGTGATCCCGCTCATCTCTACGCGCCCTTGGCCATTGCATCCATCAAAGTATTATACGTCTGTTTCATGTTGTCGAAAATCCCAGTATATGGATCCAGCGGCTCATCACCAGAGTTGTCATTGGCGCAATTAACGCACCATGTACCCGCCTTCTCCATCATCTGGGTAACATTAATGAATGTGTTTGTTGCTTCACTCAACTTTAGATTGGCGCCAGCCCACCAATGTACCTTGTAGCACATGCAAATCCACAGCTTCTCGGTAGGCATCAGCTAGGTCAGCGATAGGGGCGCTAGGCTGATACCCGAGCGCTGTGTCAATGAAAACTTCGAGGGCGGCGCTCAGATTCCGAGCTGCCGTGTCCTGCACTTCCGTGACGTTGCGGGTCTGTTCATTGTTGTTTCCAGGCTGAGTAGAATCATCTGGATTGCTCGATGAATCAACTGGTACCACTGCCGCCGAGAATGTGGGGAGCGTGTAACTGATGAATGCATCACCAGTGACAGCAATGTTGACATCGTAGCTCCTATACGTTGTAGGGTTCTGGCTCAACCATTCTTCTAAAGCCTGCCATGGTGAAGGTGCAAACCGTCGTGCCGATCTCCTCGGGAGAAATGTCGCGTCCAGGCCCGCTCACGATCTTGTAAAGGCTGGCGAATGCCGCGACATGGACCCCCAACCGGATGATGAATCGGAGCCTTTTTTCAGGGAACGCCAATTCATTCCAACCTGTGCCAATCAACTAACTCATTACGCTACGCCCAGCTGTATTGATTGCTGCGACGGCATCGCCATCCCCTGTTAGCGTAGGAATATCGTTAGGGACTTGCTGCTGCAGGTCTGAAAGGTCGACCACTTCGAGAACGGCTTTAGCCTGACCAAAAGTGAGCTTCGTGACTGTCGTTCCTGCCGGGATCCGGTCATTCCAGTCCTTGATCAGTCGCTGGCCGATTTCCGAGTTGGGATTGGTAACGAGATCCAAAATCTTGGCCGTAGTGATTTGCAGGTCTTTGCTGCCATTGGCAATGTCTTGCCCCATCTTGGCCATCTCCGTCTGAAACCCTTTAGAGATAGCGTCGCTATTGGCAGCGTTCCCTAGGAAAGAGCTCAGGTCGTTAGTTACCGGTTCGTCAATGTACATAGAGTAAGCCATGTGCTCGTTATTGGCTGCGTCGAGTTTTTCAACAACACTCTGGATATTGAGCTCTGGGAATGGGTATGCCGTCGTTGCTGGCGTTGTTGACGGCGGCGTGTTTGAGGAGCGTAAGTTTGTTCACGATGTCTCGAACAGCGCTCAGGCCATTGGCATCAGGAGCGTTAGCGGAGACGAGGGCCTGCTTGGCCGCGGCCTGCTACGGTAAGAGGCATAGTAATTGAACCACGCCTCCGCATCCTTTGCGTAAAGCTGCCATCTCGGACATTGCAGTTTGTAACCCAGAGCGAGCACTGCATGGTGACATCCCGAAATTTGTGCTTGCAAAGTGTCAAGCAGCTTGGCATCTGTAGGATTGTTGTCTGGATCCAACCCGTACTTTATTAAAATTGAATAGAGATTTCTCCCCAATTCTCGCCTCAAACTCGGAAATTAGCAAGTGAATTAAATGCCCCGTTCAATGGCAGGATGATCTCCAACATTCCGTTTTCGCCACGACCGTTGAGCACCTAGGTAACCACAACTAACTGAATAGACTTTGCTTTTTGGCACTTCGGCATTAGGAGGACTGCCAATAGTTAAGTCATATCTGTTGTACGGTGCTCTTCTCTCTCGTCTCGTAATCTCAGGACTCACATGCCCCTGTAATTACACTGTCAGCTTATTCATCGCGGCATCGCTATTTACATTTAAGATCTATTTAAACCTGTGGACTTCACCACAATGAGTGATTGTGTTTTTGAAATATCGTTGCGGTCTGGAAAGCTCCAGAACTTCAGATATTAGACTTGTGTTCTCAAATTTAGATTGTGTCCTGTCGTTGTCGTGCTGCTCCTACCTTTGTAAGAGCTCTGGAGCGAAGCCAAAATCCGAGCCGTGGAATTTCGCTCGAGAACTATCATCAACACTTTGCGTAGATCGCCATAGAGTTCCGGTACGAATTGCATGACGAGTCAGGGTATTGATGTTGCGCACGGGGCCTCGAGGACTGGGCCTATACGGACGACAGGCTGAAAAAGAAGCGCTAGATGAGCGAAGATGACGTCAAGATCAGCGAGGAGGACCGCCGTTTCAAAAATGGCATTAGTCTTTGGTAAATCCAGCTGGCATAAATGGTTTGTCGCACGGACCAAACTCCGGGATGGACTCAATATCGTCGGATTCAAAGCTTTGCCGCTATGCAACTTTACCAACTACTCTTTTCTCGTCAAGAAGAAGAGATTGATCTGATAGAGGGCGAATTATGTTTACTCGATCCTGTACTACTCCCCCCAAGAACGAGGGTAATCTGATATATTCCTCTCTCGTATTCGAGTTTTATACTTTGTTGTCACATATTAGAGTTTCCCTTAGATGCGACATTTGATTAGTCACTCATCTCTAAGTGAGAATGCCATTAAATCAATAAATACCGCAAACTCGTCCACGTCTTCGATTGAAAATATGCTCTCAACACCATCTTGTCATAGTCAGCCAGCCCAACACGTCAGACCAAACTATTCATCAAAATGATCCTCATCCACTTAGCCTGCAGCTTTCTACTTTTGGCTTCAAGGGCTAGTTGTACCTCCGTCTGTCATTACAAACCGTCAGCCAATGCCACAGCGTGTAATTATCCCGATTCTGCCGGCAACCCAACAGCGGGGGAATACCCTTACGACCTCAACACTCTTTCGACTGTTCCCGTGGCCGATATCTGTAACTCACGCAACGGCACCGAAGAACTAGCCTGTGCTCGAAAATACATCGACGCCATTGACGAACAGCTGGCATACCTTTACGCCCGGCGTCTCGGATACGCGGCTGTGGCGGGATACTCCAAGTTCAGAGCTGGCGCTAGCCTCAACGACCCGAGTAGAAATAAGATCGTGGCGGACGGCATGGCTCAGCGAGTTCTCAAATATGGGGGAACTCAGGACGCGGGCAGAGTCATGGGAGGGGAAGGCTGTCAGATCTACGCCAGCTTGGAGTTTGAGGAGTCCAGTATTCGGCAAACTTGCGATCCGGGGTTCGAGGAGGATTTCAATAGGGTTTGTGATTAGACGGACAGAGAACATCATCGTAATTATTCGTCACGTATTTTCTAGACATAACTCTTACTACCTGTCAAGTTATCAATTCACTCTACTTTGGAACTAATGGCGTGCATGCCATGTTTGAATGCAAAGACTAAAATATTGAGACTATGACATCAGATACTGATTCCGAGTTCCCCTGGTTGATGGCACTAAAGCTAAGCAGCCGCAGCCAATTCAGGATGAAGCTCAAAGTAACTCTCAATCACCGACAACGCAGCCACAGCAGACGTAAAGGTCAAGGATTTGTCCGTCTCCTTGGTGCCCTCTTCGGGCTCGCGCGTCAGTTCGTGGCCACGTTCAATTCCCCACTGGCGCGAGGGCATCTCCTCCGGCAGAGGGTAGAACGGAAGCCCAGTGGGGAATGGGGCATCACCGGAGTCATCATTTGGGCTTGAACTATCTTCGTCGCTGACATCGATGTGGACAGCACCGCTCAAGAGGTCCAACACCCTCAAGTAGGCCTCGTTATTCTTACACTGAGACTCAAGTCCCTCAAACATAGTGTAGACGGCACGGACCACGCTCTCTAACGCACCAACAATCCACGCGTGATGGGAAGATGCAGCCTCGCCAATGAAATAGAGTTGGCCGAAAGCGTTGGGCTTGGTAATCTCCTGCCACATGTTGGAGAACTGGCTGGGCCCAAAGTAGGCGAAGGCACCGGACATGTTCTGGTCTTTATACCAGTCCCAAGCATGATGGGTTTCGTATTGTTCTTCAGTGAGTTCTTTCAATAACTCCTTGTAGGGACGCTTCTCGTTGGCGTGTAGTAGGGCAAGATTGTCGAGTAGAACTGATTTGAGCTGCTCCTCATTCTCAGGTGAATCTTGAGAAATCAGAGACCCGATGCGTTGGGCATCTTGCCCCCATGTGTAGGAACACAGAAGGACAGCGGGCTGATCAGGATCCCATCGGTCTCCTTCATTCGCCTTGATGTTGTAAGATGGATAGACACAGACTCGCAGTGGAAGATCTGTACGAGACACTCCGCCCTTCGAAATGTTGAAGGGCTCCTTCTGCCACCACGCCGTCTTGAACTTGATGGCGACCTTACATGATGCACCGTATCCAAGAGAGCGGATAGCCTGCTTCGTACCCCAAAGCAATCCGGCGTCCTGGAGGTTCATGCGCTGGAACGCACCCAGTGTAGTGCTGTTGAAGATGGCAAAGTAGTCCTTCTCTTTCTTCGTCTTCTTCTTAGTGATTGAGTCGGTCTTTGTGATACGGAGCTTCATAGCCGTGTACACATCCGTCTTGTCGAGAGGGCGGTCTTTCACCTGAGCGTCGATGGCCTCGACTTGGCTGTTGAATTGAATCTTCCCCTTTACCTTGCGGGCCATCTTATCTGCAATTCTTTGGGCACCTCCATCAACACACCACCAATAGTTGAGCTTTGGCTCACCCTCCACCGGCTTTGGAGTGCCAAAGTCAAGTTCCTCAAGGACGCACTCAGCTAATGACTGATCGTACCATCCAGTACCACTTGTGGGGAAGAAAGTCAGTATAACTCTTACGAGAGGGTGGTCGGGCTCACTCACAAGGTTGCTGTCTCTAGCCATTCGATGGTGTTGTAATTGAATCCTGGGCCATTCGGGAAAGGGTCCACTTCACCTTCGCCAGTGACTGGCTCTTTGTTGATTGTTCTAGATGATCACAAATGCGTTAAAGGCTGGAGTCAAAGACGGCCTTTGCGGTGCTAGGTAGGAACTCACGAAGAAAGGAACTGGCGGACACTCATGTGATCGGCCCTCATCAAGAGCTTCCAGAATTTTGTTATTTCGACCATGGCCCCTTTACCTTCGGCCTTCTCTTGCCTAGCCTTGTCGCCCTGCGTTTTGACTGGCTCGATAAAGCCTTCCAGAGCTTTAGAAACGAGACTCGCGGGATTCTCTCGAAGTAGGCTAAAGTCTTGTCAGAAACGTGAGCTAACCAAGCAAGGGATGCATGACTATACTTGATAGGGATCTTGCCCCCCTCCGGAAGTCCGCTGTTAAGGTTGAATGGATCGTCTTCCTTTGCCTCGTCGACCTTTGCCTCATCCTCAGGGTTTTTCTTGCCTGGCCAGGGATTACCGGTGTGACGCACATTGTTGAAATACGAAGGGCAAACGGCAAGTTCATCATCGAGAAAGTAGCGTATCAATCCACCATCTCCTTTCTCCAACCCAATGTAATCAAAGAGCTGGAAAGTCCTATACGCCATAGTAAGTACTTGTATACGGTATAAAAAGAGTCCAGCTCTTGTATACGAACCTTTTCATGATGCTGTTGTTAGGGAATCTCATTGCACCGACATCATAGTAGTCATGATCTTCGTCAGAGAACCTATGGGTGTACAGACGGCCTCCCAGTCTCTCCTTTCCTGCAGCCTCAATGATATCGTAATCAATCTTGAGGTTGAGTCCTTGCGTCTTGGCATCCTCGTTCAACCAGTCGAAAAGAAGGGCAGTGAAGAGGCCGGCGACACCAGCGCCAACAATACCAACCGTGAGGCGGCCTGGTGTGGCAGGATCAGGGATGAAGCCGGTCCCTGTGACCTGCTTGGTCTTTTCCAGCAAGTCACTGATGTTTTCCTTGTGACCGACCTCCTCGATAGGAAGGGAAGGCTGGGCGGTCTGTATTTTGCTCACCCGATCCAAGGCGACTTGCAAATCGTCGTAAAGAGTCTTTCTCGCGACATAACGAGCCCATATATGCTTGTACGAAGTAGTCGCCAGGCGCTTTTCGATGACAGGCTGTGTGAGCGACATGTTTAGGAAAGTCGTAGATCAGGGTCTGATGTGGAAGAATTCTGAAATATGGAAAGTCGAGACTGGAAACAATGAATCCAGTTGAGCTGGCCTTTTCTGCTCTGGCATAGGCTGGCGTTCCGTGAGCTTATACATACGAATTTCACATCGAGCAGCGATATCGCGTAAACTATTGATTTGACGGAGTTTCGCCATCGAAGTACCTTCAATAGTGTGGCTTGCTGACTTTACAGAAGTGGATTGGCACAACTCTGCCGTTGCAAAGTGGTGACCAGATTACTTGGCGAATGTTGACCTAGCTCTCCATACTATTCCAGAGCAGTCTTTGATACTCAACGCATAATAGACTGTGTGATCGCAACGTGCTAAGTGACGAAGACAGTTGAGTGAGGCCCCACAGGTTGTTGGCAAGCAAGGAAGAGCTTTTCGGTTAGAATCCACATACCGAGCCGTCCGTATTCTCCACCCACCCCGCCACTTTTGGTTGGACTCAAGTTGATCCTCAGCCCTAGTCATGCCTAGTGGCTGGCTGGGCTGGCGTCTCGAGCGTTCCATCGTCAATAGTTTCGCCGCGCGTTCAATCGAGCTGTAAGGAAAGCTCTCAATTAGTCCAAGGTGGCTGACTGACCTGAGACATCAGCACCATTTCCCCATCCTCATCCACCCTTTTCTCGTATCAGCAGACGAAGCCTCTGCTGTGTGATAATGCAAGTTTTCGGGACAAAGTAGGATCGGCATGTACACTTCGATTAGTCCGTAGCTGCCTGCTCGCTAAAACGCGACACAGCTGCATCAGTTCTAGATCGAAAGCGGGGAAGCGCTTTGATCGCGGCTCGGTGAGCTAGATATATGCAGGCACCCGCACTGTTTTTGCCTTCGCCATCGAATTGTAGTCGACATTGGAGGCAATAACCGATGGGCTGCCGTGGTAGGCGGACAGAGCCTCCCATAGAGACAACTTTACACCCACAAACTACACAAGCCCAAGAAGTATCCCTATAATTACTGCCAACACAAACCTTGGTGGGCATAAAGAGGTTTCCATTGAGTTCACACACGTTCACGTAGAACGTTTGCTGATAATGTAGTGGCTTGCACCATGTGAGCTAAGCCTAGTCCTGCCGGGACGGCCCATAGCGGATAGCGCGATGTGGCACTGCCCGGTCCCCCAGACCAACATTGAGCCTCATTTTGGAATAGTCTGTTAATAATTGACAATCCCTTATTGGGGCGCAGCCTCCGCTCCATGTCTTACTACTACATTAGATACCAAATAGCCCAGCCCTCGTACAATTTATGATATATCGTTTGCGGTCAGGTCCGATATGGACTAAAAAGCGTCTTTGGATCCCCAATCACATCAGCCAAGAAGGCCGAGAATGGTGAATACGACATCCTTGCATACGGATAACCGCTTTGAGGGCGATTTTGAGACTAATGGCGCTGCTATGCTTTGGTTCACATTGCTCTTATTGCTGACCGCCTTCAGCTATTTTTTGTTGAGCATTCAAAGTCTAGAACAGCCCTATTCAATAGCGTCAACTAGCACGCCAATTCATATGCACATGGGGTAAAAGCTGTCTCGGAGGGCATTCCAGACGCGCCGTGGCACAGCCAATTATGTTGTTTGGATTGGTCACAAAAGTAACGGCGATTGTTAAGCTCACATGGCAAAGTATTCGTTCATGTGGCTGGCTGAGATCAAGCCTAGAATAACATTCCGTATTGAGATCAACCTAGCTCATTCCGTCAAATTGGTGTTGCTGAACTAGAGCATTCCAGTCCCTTGCGTAGAGTTGGCCGGAAAGATGCAGGCAATAGTGTATTAACGCCAAGAACCTATGCCTGCCAGATTACTCCTGATAACATTTTTACACAGTACTCGGCTTCAGTGGGCGGTCAATTGTTGTCACATCAATGCGGGCGCAGTTGTGTTATTTCAGCTCCTGAGCTAAAGCCATTTTGGCCAAGGCCTAATCGAACCTTGGGACTCAGAACTACACCCGCAGGTTTGCTATTTAAACGAAGAGCCGTCCATTGACCTCCTTTATTCACCATCGGCTCATTCACCAATCTTCACAAATCATTTAACATCCACTTCAACCATGAGCAATCCTCAAGAACAGCCATTGGCACCTGCCGTCTCTATCGCGATCCCGGCGGAATTCCAGTTTGGACCAACTCCTGTGGAGTCGCACGCAACACTATTCACCCAAAGCTCTACCCTTCTCGATCTCACGGACGGAGCTGGTGGTACCAATGGTTACAATGGCGCCCACGTCACCAACGGCTCCGAGGATACCACAGACGTCGATAGCCCTAAGTTCAAAGCAACGTCGCTAGATGTTTTAGGAAGATTCACTGGCGAATTCAGGGGATTTGGCTTCAACACAATCTTCAGGCCTGAGAGCAATGTCACCCCTACCAAATTCCCGAATCCGCTGAGGGGGGGAGATCGGAATCCTCCCGACAACGTCTTGGAACTCAATCTTACAAGCGAGACGCAGGTCTTCAGTCAAGCGCTCGTCAATGTCCCCAACCGCGGTTTGGGCCCTCAACCCAATATCTCTCTCAATGGGTTCCCATATTCTCAGACTGTCTCTGATATAACCAAAGAGGATGAGAAACCGAAAGTCATCCACTTCGAGCCTGGTCTATGGATGCGCGTTCCCAAGAGCGACGAGATGCCCTGGCTCAATGCGTCTTTCAACCGCATGGCGTCCATCCCTCACGGCACCACCATCAATGCCCAAGGGTTCGACCCCGCCAGGAAGGAGAGTGGGCGGCCGCAGTTTGGAGAGGTTGATATCACACCGATCATTATCGCTGAAGGTCGCCAGTTTAAATTTGATGCTCAGGATGCCTCCATCGACGATGCCCGCCGCATTCCTCAAGATCTATCCAAGTACATCAAGGCAGGCAGCATCACCCAAGAAATCTTATCCAACCCCAACAAGGTGCTGGCAGATGCCAACGAGGGCAAGGACATCATCGATCACACTAGTTTTGGAGTTACGACATCGCAACAGGTCCATGAGCTCGGTGGAGGAACAAGCAATATTGGCTTCCTCATTGGTGAGGATGGTGGTGTAAAGGAGGCATCCGTCAAAAAACGAAGCGGCAATGCAAACGCGGTCACCATGTCAGCTAAATACTGGGTTTCCACTGTCCACGCAACCATCCATCTCGAGCCGACCGTTGTCGGTTCAGGAGAAACTGGACCGATCGTGTCCCCTGTTCGGAATGGCCCCAGAGATGCCGTACCCTGGATCCAGATCGACATCACCGTCCCACGAGCTGAGAAAATCAAGTTCGAGTACACGCAGATTCAGTACTCTCAGATGGTGGTTCTTGACTTCAATGGTCTCAGCTGGCCACACGCTACTGTTGGCACGCTTGCTCCAGCTGATCTTAAGCTATCCACGCTTCAGAGAGTGTTAATTTAACCTTTGAAACAATTTGGGGCTTTGGTCCAGATGCTGGTCTTTCACTTTCAAGTCGACGTTCTATGGAAGCAGCTTAAGTTGGAATCCCAAATGGTATGTGAAGCGGGAAAAGGTATTGCATGTAGCTAGTTATTGTAATACTAACCAAGATGGGTTCTCGCTGCAACGAAATGCATTACAGCTGGTGCAAAAAATCCTGATTGCTATGGTGTCTGACAGCTGAGCCTTGGTGGTAGTCAAAAATTCCTTAAGCTCATCCCACCCAGACTGCCACGTCGCTGTTGAGGTTGAAGGTGAGCTCGAATGATGCCCTGCAACCTCCATAAACACAAGATACAATCTCAAATCGAAGGTGTTTGCTATCTACCACCGTAAATCTATCAAATGCCGTTCTTGCGGCAGCTATACCACTTGAACTAGTCCACAGGTACTTATCTTTCAATTTTATTCCAGGTAGTCTACTCATCATTGTCAGATCGTGATAATCCAGTAAGGGATGACGCTGACTTTTCGCCCTTGAACTACATCAAAACCTTTGTACCCGGGGTTTCACTAAGCGGACTCCGATCGGCTTGGGATGCCCCCTCTCCTCACCGGATAAATTCCTGAAGGATTTTTTGCTTGCTATTATAACCGTGGTTTTACACCGTAAGCAGAGAATCCTTCGGCCTAAGCTGACCCGGATCACCCCGCTTGCTGACGTCAAAGAAGTCGTCTGTCTAGCCATACAAGCTCTGATTATTTTTAATCTCATCATCTGCATCACCTTACGTAGTCAATATCAGATTTAGATACGATGCATCATTCATCTCAATCATATCTGTCTCTATATGGTCCTGCCATAGGTGTATCTATATCGATCTTGTTCATCTCCTACAAGATCTTTACGTACATCCGGAGGCTCCTCCCCCATCCCCTTTCGCAATTCCAGGGACCCAAGATATGCGCCGCTTCCAGGGTCTACGAGTTTTACTGGGACTCTGTCCAACATGGGCGATTCTGGGCAAAGCTTCCTGACCTCCACAGGCAGTATGGTAGGTAATTCGTCCCAGCAATTATGTACTTGCTGATTCGATCATTCAAATGGCAATTGTCCGCATCGGGCCTAATGAGGTCCACATTGAGGACTCGGAATTTTTTATACTATATTCGGCTTCCGCCCGCTGAACAAACAAGCCATGACTGCTAAGCAATTTGGTATTAACCACGCGCTTTTCGGTGTTGAGGACTACAAGGCCTACACGAAAAAGCGCGCTGCCTTCGGAGACGCATTCTCGCGATCTAAACTGCTCAAGATCGAGGACCAGATTCATGAGCAGATAGAGAACGGCTGCATCTGGATTGAAGAGCAGAGCAAAATGGGTGACGATGTTGACTTAGCGTAGGTTGTCGGTTGTCGATTCGAAAGAAAGCACTAACAGATTTTTTTTTCCAGCTATTCATACCGTGCTGTGCCAGCTGAGATTATCACAGAGTATCTCTTCGGGCAGAAGTATGGTTTTCTCGAGAATGTGCAGACAACCAGAAATCTGTACGACAAAAGGCTAGATGGGGTATTTGGACTCTCGCACCTTGGCCGTTTTATCCCGAAAGAGATACCTCTCTTCACGGCTCTGATCCCAACTGGCCAAGAGAGCTGTCGGTCTAAATGATCCCGGCTCCGCATTCCTGGACTACTTCCTTGTAAGATCCTCATCGGACACATATGCGTTCATACTAACACGGCTGTAGCTGGCTCAAAAGCTTGTCAAAAGGTCATCGATAGACATAATGACCCAAGCTTGAGGCCGGAAGGTATCAGTCGCCATACTGGTTTTGACGATTTCTTGGATAGTCCTCTCCCCCAAGAAGAGAAGCAGGGTGGTCCTTTGACTCAGCAGGCAGTGGCGATCTGGAACGGCGGATGGGATACAGTTGGGTTTTCACTAACCCTAGGGACTTATTTGTTGCTGCGGGATCCGAAAGTTGCAGAAAGCCTCCAAAATGAACTCAGAGACGCGTGGAAGAATGGTGCTGACCGTCCAACCATGTCTGTGCTGGACAGCCTTCCCTATCTCAACGCCGTTATCAAGGAGACATTCCGGATGGGACCAGGAGCCCTCTGTTGACTTAGCCGTATTAACCCCACGGCTCCCGAGCGATACCGCAACTGGAGATTCCCCCTGATACCATCATCAGCATGTCTCTCCCAGACGTGCTCGGCGACAAAGCGATCTGGGGTTCTGACGCAAACGTGTTCCGGCCAGAGCGATGGCTAGGTCAAACAGACCTTGACCGGTACCTAGTCACCTTCAGTAAAGGGACGCGAATCTGCCTGGTATCGAGCTAGCATCGATTGAAGTTCGACTCATTCTCGCCACTCTGTTTCGCAGATACAATATGCGCATTCAACTGGGTTCAGGCACTAATTACTGCAGATGATATCATGCCGTACCACGAAGGGTTCATCCCGATTGTTAAAATTGGATCTCGAGGCTTCCGGTGGATGTGAGCTCTTCGTATTAGCTTTGTCATTATCACGGGGCCGCTATCGAAGAATCGAAGGTTTTCTATGTGTTTCTCATCTGGATATCATCAGACCACAAGGTCCAAGTCCACGTCTTATTCGGCCGTAAGAAACTTTGTAACACGGTTGATTGAATTATTGCTATACAGATATGTCTTTAACTTCAGGACGACAAGCTACCGGAATCAGGCGACCCATCGCGATAATAGTTTATGATGCAGTACGACCAGCATGCTTACTGATGCGAGGCGGGTTGGACAGGGGTCGAAGGGGGTTGTGGAGACTAGGGATTCAACACCTTTGGTCTCTGGGGATGTTCAGGGGATTTCAAGAGAGGATCATCAGCTTCAACAGTTGTAGAGGAACGAGACCTCTGAGCAGCCGGATGCAGCCGGACCTTCATTTTCTAGATTGTATGACTATCAATTTCATCGCAGATTTCCTGCCCTTTGTCTGTTCCCACTTAATTCGGCTGAAAACGCCCTCCTCCTGCGAGCCGACCGGTGGAGTCGTCGATCTTCTGCCCAAGCCCGGATCTGCCGCTGCAACCTTGATCTTTTGAGCCTTGCCACAATCCGCAGCGGCGGCCCAATTCGAAAAAGCATCTAATTAGAAGCTTTTCTAGCTATTCGAAGAGACCGACCTGTCTGCATTATCTGTGGTGGTGTTGCAAACAGCCGCAGCCAACCTCTGTTGGAGGCGGCAAGACAGCTGTAGTCGCGATTGGTCCCCCTAAGCCGCGGAGGGATAACTACCAATTTGGGGGTGGTTTCTCCCTCGTCCGCCAAGGTCGTTTCACTACTTGCTCATTTAGGGGGGGAAATAAGCTATGCCATGCCTCTGATCTTTTAGATGGGCATCTAATTCATACCAGCTGGTCATTATACAGTCGTCGACGGCGGGCTTTGTGGTGAGAGCGAAGTCTTTAGGGTAGGAAACTGTACATCGCTTGTCACCCATTTTCCCGATAAGGGGATGGTTTGACCTATACGACGGTAGTATTGAACAAATTACCCTTTTCAAGATGCATAAGAACAGTGTAGTTATCAATCAATGCGATTGTATCCGGATGAGCATCGCCAAGCATCAATTGGCTCCTACTCAAAGCCTTCTCCAGGTTCTCCCTCGTCCACACCGCGGCATCATCCAGTGTACCCTGACTCCGCAGGCCGATGGAAAGTTGGCTTGTGGCCGAAATCTTGCCCGGATGATCATCGCCCATCATCTGCTGTCTCAGGACCAAGACCTCCCCTATCAGCAACGCTGCCTCCTCCAGCTTCCCTTGGCTTCTCATATTCATGGCAAGGCCACCCATAGTCGCCATTGTTCGAACGTTCTTTAGGCCAAGAATACGCTTCGTCTTTTCTAGAGCGCCTCTGATCAGATTTTCCGACTCGTCGAGCTTCCCTTGGCGCCTGAGTGTGTCACCCAGGTTCATCATCTCTGATATGGCATGATGATGCTCATCGCCACACACGCGCTTTCTCATCTCCAAGGCTTCCCTGCCCAAAGACTCGGCTTCTTCTAGCTTGCCCAAGCCCTTGACGAACCCCGATAGGTTGTTCATCGCTGTGATTGTGTCCGGGTGGTCGGTGCCGAGATTCAGCTGGCACCGTTGCAAGACTTCCCTACCCAGGGACTCTGCCTCGCCTAAATTTCCTTCGTCCTTGAAGATTTCCGAAAGGTTACACATTGCCGAAATTGTTTGGTGGTGGTCATCACCGAGGGTCCGCCGCATTGTTGCCAGAACCTTTGTTGTGACGAGTTTCGCCTCTTGCACCTGGCTTGTTTCCATTAGCACAAACCCAAGATTACCCATCTGAGTGACTGTATCAGGATGCTCCTCGCCCAAGGTCTGCCGCATGCTGTGTACAACAGTTCTCATCATAGGTACTGCTCGGGCACCGTTGCCTCGAAGCTGCAACGCTAATGCGAGGTCTCTCATCACATCTATAGTTAGTGGGTGCTTGGGGCCAAGCGCCTGTGTTGCTATGTTGAAGACTTTCTCCAATGATAACACTGCCTCATTGAAGTGACCAATCTTACGAAGAAATAGTCCACAATCATATGACAAGAGTAGAAAACAAAGTTTGTCGTCGTTTGTCAATCTTGAAAACTTGTCGTGTATAGCGAGGTTTTTGGTGAGGTATGGGACCAGTCGTGACTTTGACGCCGGCGTTCCTTGACCATCGTCAAGTTTTTTCATGTAGCCCCTAAGATATTCGCTGACTGACTGCCATATCAGCCTCAAGTAGTCTTCCTCGGAATGAAGTCGATCATAAACCCATGCATGAATAAGACGGTGGATTGAATAAGAGGCCTGATCAGTCGATCTTTGGCAAAGGGAATACCTCTCGAGGATAGAGAAGTAATTCTCCGTTTCGTAGATTTCGAAGTCGCAGTACCAGACGGGTTCTGTAGCTCCCGAAGTTGAGCTTAGAGCCACGATGAAGAGGTCCGGAGATATATCTTCATAATGAACAAACGAAAGCATTGCGAGAAACTCGCACGCTCTCGGGAGCTGCTCAGCTACTGCCGAATAAGAAGTCTCCCAAACAGTCATAACACTATGATTGTATCCGGCGGTGAGTTCTTCCGGTTTCTCTGAGAGCAATTGATGCCGGCGACGACGAAAGTCTTCAAGGTACGCGGGCAAATTCGATGATATCCTCGGTGTCTGAGAAACATATTTACCAGCCATGCTGACCGCAAGGGCAAGATTTCCCAGCTCGTTAACGATTTCTTCGGCTTCTGATCGAACGGCGCCCCGTGACGACGGCATTTCGACACAGTTCAGGAAAAGGTCCACGCTTTGCGAGGTTTCGAGTTCGCCGACACAAACCCCTTCAAAGTTCGAGAGTGATTTCACAATCAACAGTCGACTGGTGATGATGACGTGAACATTCGATGATCCCGGAATATACTGCGACAGCGGGACGTATCCTTTATCATTGGCGTGGAGAAAGTCGGCTCCATCGAAAATGATCAACAATTTTCCAGGTTGTCCGGAAAACCATCTTAGCATGGTTTGCTTCACACACTCAGGACTCAGATTGGGCTCTCGAGACGAAGCATCCAGTAGCATGCGGTATATGGCCAAGAAATCTTGATCAATCGACGCCCTTTGTCCAGCTTGAATCCAGAATGTAGCATCGTAATACTTTCGGTACTTTTGTAGATAGCTCAATGCGAGTTGCGACTTTCCAGCTCCACCGATTCCCCAAATTCCAACCTTCTTGACCTCGTCTTGTCTTTCAGCGTCGGGTTCTCTCAGCAATTGGTCTCGTATGCTGTCCCGTAAAGCAGGTCTTTGAACGAAGGTTTTCACCGGTGCTAAGGAGCTCAGAGGATAGCTTAAGATGCGGGGAATCGGTGTGCTTGGTTGTGCCTGCTCTGTGACTTGATGCACTTAGTAAATAAGTTATTGAGATGGCACCAAACTTACCCATGTGGAGCGCTTTCTCGTACAAGTCTCTAATGTTTCTGCTCACCAACTTGAAGTTATCTTGGTCATCCTGTGTTGTGCCAAACCTGCACACGCCGCCATGGCCGGCATTCAGCTTCACAACGTGCTCTTTGTCACCCGTACTCCCTAATTTAGCGTTTTCAATAGGAACCATCTTCATTTTCATGTTAGTACATTGTCAGCAGCTGTCCTATGGGCACTCACCTTGTCATACGCTCCCCAGAAGGACACAACATCATACTGTGGCATCTGATTTCGCCACGCAGATTGCATAGCTTCTGAAAAGAGGCTTTCACTCTGTAATGCATGCATGACTCCATCACCTTTTTCGAAACCGAGGGTTGTTGCGATCTTTGCAGCTGCTGAGCCTAGCCCGACTCGCTTCTTGTCGGCTCCATGATGGGGGGTGGCGAAAAATGCTATTCCAGTTGTAGCGACCTTGATTGACGAGTATTTCGGGTTCTCATGCGCATTGATCAAGGCCTGCTTAATAAGTATCCCTCCCATGCTGTGGCCCAGAAATATGATGGGCCTTGACTCAACATCTTCTCGTTCAACCCTGAGAGCTTCGAGAAGCCCACTCGCCTTTCCAACGAAGGTATCTCGATCTTGGCCATATATTACGGTAGCATTATACTGATAAAGGAAGATCCTTGAGCCAAGTACGTGTTGAGGCAGGTCATCTCGGAGTCACAGACGCCCAGTTGGTCCCGGTGGTGTTCTCCAGGTATCCCAAGCGTGATCAGTCGCGTTTTTGCTTCGAGGATTCAGACCGTGAACGGCCACGATACTGAAATATCAGTTGCGGGCCTTGGATAGATGAAATCGCTGGTAGACATACTCGATCTTTGTTGCACCAGCCTCTGTGTCGCTGGGATCTGGAAACACCTGTCGGAGCGGCTAGACTGTGCCGTGAGCCGAGTTTCATCACTGGAAGTAACAACGTACCATTGCGACATTTCATTCACAGTTTAGCGATCGTGAGGTTACTAAGGTCAAAGGTATTTTGACATTGATGAAGGAGGAAAATGCGGGTTCGATTAGCTGGTAGATGCGGGGTTTGGTGCCTGATGATGGCTAGTCAGCCTCGTGCGGCTGAATTGACACTCAAAAAAACGGACGGCGACAGACACGGAATGTCAGCCACGAATGTATATCACAGGCGCCAACCAATAACGGACGATGCGTATACAAGTCCTTCTAATCACAATGCATATTAACAAAAGCACAATATTGAGTCTATTCGCCAGTCTTGGGCTTATCACCCGCGCCAAGGGTCTTGGCTTGTGAACTGTCTCCCACTGTGTCCTTTTTCATCTTCGGAGTTACTGCCGGATCAGCGCATTGTACCTGGACAATACGATGGTGTATCCCTGTCGCTGTGGTTTCGATGATGAGGGCGCTCAATTGATTACCATACACACAGGCAGAGTCAAGCCCAAATATGTACTTTCCAAGCTGGAGACGACGTTTCGCATCGTGACCGAATATGACTGTCGTCGGTGTTTCGCCCTCTCCAAGCTTTTCTTGCGAGCGGTCCCATTCGGCCGCCCAGCCTTCCTCCCCAGCTGCTTCTTCTGGTACAAAGGCATCTCCGGACTGAATGAGGCTGCGAAGATGCATTATCGCATATGGATCTTGTTGTTCCAGAGAGATGCCTGGGACGAGGCCGGCGTGGACGATAACAACGTTGCCAAGGGAAGACTCTGGACGCGGAGGTAACCCAATTCGAAGCATCAAAGGCAGAGAGGCTAGCCAGTCGATATGGTGGGAAGAGAGCGTGGCCGCCGTGATGGCCGAAGTTGAGGGAGGTTTGACTTCTAGGGCATTCTCTTTACGTTTCTCGGAATCTTGGTCCTCCGACGGCTCAGCGTGACCCTCGTCATTATCGGGTTTCTCGGACAATGAAGGCTCCCCAGAGGCCACCTCTACCGTCAGCGACTCGACTTTAGCTGCCTCAATTGCCGAGGCCGCAAGGAGGACCGCATTGTCATGATTGCCTCGAACCGCGGAAGCTCCGAGCTTGATAGCCAAATCGATGACGCCTGGGGTATCCGGCCCTTTGTTGACGAGGTCACCCACAAAAATCAAATGGTCGCCTTTGGCCCTTTCGAATTCCACCTTTTCCAAGAGTGTTTCCAGAGACTTTCTCGCTCCGTGGACATCTCCCACGATGACCAGTCGTTTTGCCGTCGACCCAGCTGCTGAAGGCGAACAATAGGGTTGCGGTATAAAATGCTTTGGGAGGTCGGCGATAAACGTCTTTACGGGACTCAGCTTGCCACTCAATTTCCCACTCCCTTTCGCAAGTTGCATCGCCATTATGTGTTGCGCCGAGTTGGTTAAGCAGAAACGTATTGATGAAGAGAATGAGAGGAAAGTGAAAATTCGCACCATCAGTGAGACGAGAAGTGGGGGGTAGATGGCTAATTTTATGGCTAGCCCAGTGTGGTGAATGACAGCTTGACAGGACAAAAAGGTGCAACGGCTAGCCAATGATTTACGGCTTCGATTACAACATAACCCCATTAATTAAAAGATGAGTTCATTCTGCTAGTACAAACGAGCTCAGTTCAAGATCGCTAAATAAAGACCGCGGTAAAAACACTGAACATTGCCAGCTAAATGGCTAATCGCAAGTATGAAATGCACGTGTGGATATCGCTGTATCGGTGAATTGGCACCAAAAGGTGTCAGGGAGTGGCAATGAGCACGTCATGATGTCGATAGTGGCAAACTACACTGTATCAAACTAGCGACTAGGTGAAGGAGCGGCAAGAATCACCCGCAGAACTAAACTCAGACCGACAAATCCCGTCACGAATCAACATCACTCCTCTGCAACGGGCAACGGCTTTCCAAGACCAAGGCGCTCCAGCGTGCTAGGGAACGTCTTCGGGTCAGCAGCATTGGCGTCGACAATGTACGTCTTAGGCGTCTTATCAACTAGCAGGCGGATAAGATCGGGGCGCATGTAGTGGCCACCCTGGTTCCAGAATAGTAGTCAGTACAGTTCCAGTATCAATAGCAAAACGTAAACTTACGAAATCGGCAAGGCGCTTGGTCAGGAGGTTCTCATCAAGGTCAACATCAACAACCACAATCCCGTCAAAGGTCTTGCTCGGGTCTTCAACAGCCCGGAATCCGTCCGGACGGTAAATCCGAGCGAATCCGTTGCCGATAACAGCCGCTTCGCCGTCGACGGCAGCTTCGTCGTCCTGCAGGCGCTTGGGAAGGTTTAGACGCGCACCTTCGCGAGTCACGACCTGGGTGGGGGCGAGTGTCCAGGTCCCAGTTTCGTAGGCATAGGCCGGCGTAACGAGCTCCGATTGCACCTCGGAGATGTTGGTGTAGGGATCCGGATGCTTGAGCGTCGAGGCAGGGGGGTAAACAGGCCACGCAGCCACGTGGATCTGCTCGTGGAGAGCACAAGCATGAGCCTTGAGGAACGGGTTCATCTGCTACCATTAGCTTCGTCTATCATTTGTGAAGAAGCAGCATACGTTTTCCCAGCAGTTCAAATGTCCGAGGGCACCAATCTCCGTCTCAACGACACTGTTGAGCGAATCGCCCGATCCCTCGCCAAAGACGAGACGCTCAACATGGGTGGGCTTGATCTTGCGGCGATGGTTGATAACATCACCAGACGGGTCGATGATGATCTGCGCCATGTAGAGGCTGTTGCCATCGATCTCCGAGTACCCGAGGGAGACGTAAATGTGCGCAGCCTTAGCCGCGGTACGGATGCGTCGCATCTCGTCGGAATCAGGTCGGATGCTGTTCTGGTGATACTCCTTGAGAAGCGGGAGCGAGTCCTGGTAGTTGACGCGCCACTGCCAGTAGGGGTATCCGGGGATCCCTATCTTATGTCAGCAAAACTCCTCGATCTTACAACTACCATCGGACTTACATGTCTCGGGGAATGCAATCAGCTTGCAGTCCTTCTCGCCGGCCTCTTCGATGAGATCAATGGTCTTTTGGACCGACTTCTCAAGGTTGAACCAACCGGGTTCGGCTTGGACGCAGGCAGCTTTGTACTGGCGGATGGAGGCAGGCATGGCTGTTGATTGTTGCAGTTATGCAGAATAGGCGTTGATAGTGGTGATAGTTGGTAAATGTAACGAGGATGAATCTATGATGTTGGTGCTTCTATTCATTCAGGACTGGCTCATGGGCTCTTTTTATACTCAACATCACCACTGTTTCCGTCCAGAAACCATCAGTCGAAGCTTCTCCGCGTGGCCGCTCCTGCCGCTCGTATCCCTGCATCAGTATCCCAGAGTCAATTGGTGGAGCGAATCAATCTCGGTCTGCTTATCTTTGCATGTTCAAGGTGCTACATGAAGCACCATATCATGTACGATAGGCACAGTCAACTCCGAGGATGCGCAGTGATACTACTATTACGCCGCACATGCCGCAATGCCCGCTACTGACTGCGGCCGATCAAAAATTCCGCACATGCCGCAACCAGAGATAACGAGTATCTCTCGAACTCTGTCAGATAAGCGTCGTCAACAATAACAGCTGATCGTAAATTCACGTTGAGCCGGGATTGCAGATACTGCCTAAAATAGGCTGAAATTTCGTTCACAGATTCCTGGTGCAGTCACGAGCCAATGCAGCTACGGGGCAGTGGACTTGTGGCCTGCACAGGTGGCTGAAGGCAGATGGGTATGTGAGTTGGTAAGTGCTAGGATAACTGAGTTAATATGATATCTTTAAAGGGGAATGAGTAGATCTACTAATAACTTTAGTTCTTAAATAGTAAAAATTATTAAGTTAGCTTAGGCTACTTTCTTCTTAACATAGTATATAGTAGATAAGTTTTATTGCGACTGTAGCACTGTATTCTCGTATCTTAACTTCAGCTTTCTTTATTATCAAAAGCTTAATATTGTACTACTATTTATTCTCAGATATAGCATCCTTCTTTCCCTCCTCTTAACGTATAATTTGCGCTCTACCTTAGATTTATCCACGTGACAATGCGATGCTATAAAGAGTCAGAATTGTCTTAGAAATGATGTAACAGAGAGTGACTATTTAATTACAGTTACCGGCCCACCAAACCCCAACGCCAAATTCATACTTTGTGCGGAGCTAACGTCTTACTATAATTCAACGAAGGCATGCATATATTATCGGGAACGCGTGGGCAAGAGCTCGACAAGTTGCGTAATTTCTAGAGCCAGGTCTTGGCGACCATAGCACAACTAAAGGATCAGAGTGCGGAAACTAATACCCTTCATCTTGGTTTAGGCTAAAGGAGTAAGGGAAAGCGAGCATTTTTTCAATGTTGACGTGGCTAGCTAGCCTCTTATACCCAACGACGGAGTGTCTTTGCGCCTCCTACCTGTGTGCCATTCTATGCCTTCTCTCCGTCACCGACCTTCTTACACGTTACTGATGGCATCATCTCCTCAGACCTAGACATCTCCACCGAGTCAAGAGTTCTCAACTCCTTTTGCCAAGCCACGGATCTCCACGCAGGTACTCGGTTCTCGAATAGAAGATCGAGCTACGATCGTTAGCTTTGAGTTTAACGACAATGATGGCATTCGACGACTGGGTGAAGTCATCGATGAATGAACTTGCCTCGAATGTTGAAAGACCAGCAAGCTCTGGGACACCGAGGTAGGCCCAGATCAGCGACAGCACGCCCATACCAAACCAGATGTATCCAACGTTGACGCCGAGATCACCAGCCGTTTTATCAACCAAGTACGGCGTGATGAAGCCAACCAGCCATGTTACAGTCCAGTAAGATGTCATGACGACGGCGGTCTGGTAGACTCGCATTCGGTTCGAAAATGACTCCGTCATAACCACCCATCCTAAGCCAGTTAGATTGATGAACCAGTGATATGAAGCCAGTGATATGGAGCCAGTGAATCTTACCTCCGATACCCCAGGTCGGGGCATAAGCAGCGATAAAAATAATGGCCCCCGCCACGAGCATGTTTTTGTTTGCGTTGCTATTCGGGGCAACGCTGTGAATTACTCCAGTAAGAATTTGAGTTAGTGACATGATTGCACCTCCCCACAACAAGCATCCTCTTCTTCCAATGCGCTCAATCAGGTAGATTGATGGCGCCGTGAAGACACAGTTGACGACAGCAAGGATCAGCGAAATCATGTAAGAGTTTTTAACGCCAGCGGCAATGAAAAATGTGGTTCCATATCCGAACCAAAAGGTTATACCGGTAGCAATGGTGAAAAATGACATGGCGATGCCGAGGAGGGTTCGTCTGAGGTTCGTTCCCTGGAAACATTCCATCACTTGGACATTCCCGTGAGTACGTGCCTCATCCTGAGATTCTTGGATTTCCTCCATCGCCTTGGTAACTTCTTGTGATTCGGGGTCCAAGTTTTTGAGGATGCCAATTGCTTGACGGGCTTCGATGGTTTTGTTGCGCCCCACCAACACGAATGGAGATTCGGGGCATATAATGGAACCGAAAAATATCATAACAGCCAACAGCAATTGAAACCCAATCGTGATTCCTGATTTGTCGTTAGATGGTTCGTTATAATGCACAGGCATCATGAAACTTACGCCAGCCTCGGGAATCTGCGTATTTCGACGTGCCGTAGTTGATTCCACAAGCGATAACGTTGCCAGTTGTGAGAAATTGCAGGTAGAGAGCCATCAGCATTCCTCGGTTTGTCGCAGTAGAACATTCCATGAGATACGCCGGGACCTGGTGAAGATTGTTAGCCAGATTCGTCAACTGACTGCAAGGCCAGGCATACTGCGTTGGATATGAAGCCGAGAGCGGTGCCAAGGAGGATGCGGCCTACTACAAAAGCTGCAGGCGGTAGTCCGATTGTTTGTAGGATGACACCTATCGCATAGGCGATGGAAGCGACGAGAAGGCTACCTCTACGACCAACTAGTTTCGATGTCAGATTTGAACCTCCACAAACTATTCGGACACTCCCATTGCGCCCCGTGGACTTACTTTTTCCTGTAACAAATGGATTTAATAGACATCCGACGACAGTTCCCACCACGAGTATGGATGAGAAGATGCTTCGAGTGTAAGGTGTCAAATATATCGAGCTTCCACCATCCTCGTTGACTCCATAGCATCGTATAAAGTCTTCGGATCCAAGCACGCCATTAAGGTATCCCGAGTCGTATCCAATAGTCGTTGCTATATCTTAGTGTCAGTCAGAGGTTAAACCAGGGATTTACTGGAGCACCGACCAGATGAAAATATCATCCCGTAGACGACGAACTGCCTAATCGACGGCATGATGGGCAGTTGTGATGGGAAATCTTGTGTTGATAGCTCAGTCTGCTACTTCACTAGGATGTGCGAGAGGTGCTCCTCCCATTCCGGAGGGTTGTAAGGGACTTAAGTATCTCCATAACTGATGTTGATTAACCTCACAACCGTTATCTTATGGCTGAAGTTCTCAGTCTTCTTTACGTTAGCTTTGTTCTTATCACTATCGATTTACCTACTACTCCATAGTGGGGAAGAGAGATAACAGAGGCGGAATACAAATTCCACCTTGTCGTTGGCCTTATCAGCGGTGTGGGTCGACCGAGATACATCTGTTGACAGACAACTTCAAAATTGCGGGTCTAGTTCCGAAGAGATCACACACCTCGCGGAATGCATATTTCTACAGAAAATGATGTGAACTTCTCTTTTATAGATGTAAAAAGTAAGAAGACCGTGGCGCCCTTATTTTGTAAAGCTGTTTTAGACTCGTGTTTTCGCCTCACGTCTAGCTTACAATGCAAGGGTTGGAAATACTGTTACATTTAGTATGCTTAGTGGGTAAAGTAAGCAAGCAACGCCTCCATCGCCAGTATTTGAAACTGGCCACCTGACACTGCTATTTGATGTAGCTAGAGCCCCCTAATATCGCAGGTTGAGAACATCAATCATTTCAATAAATTGAAAGAGGCCGTCTAAGGAAATAGATTGTGCTTGACTAAATGCCCCAGCTTTCGAATCTTCGGGTCATTTAAAAATGAAGGAGTGTGCTAGCATCATTTATAAGGGCCTAGAGAGGCGTTATAAGAACGACACAGAACAGTTTATTCTTTCATTCATCACTTGAAAGGAAGTTGGTTTTTTTCGCGTGGACGCCTGATCAAAAGGGGAGTCATATCAATGCGCATGCCAGCTAAGGTACACTCGCACCGGCGCCTATCCATGGATGTTTGTCGAGTGGAACACGATAATCTACATTCATTACGAGAATGAGCGTGCTCAACTAGCAGTGGCGGTACTACCCATCATGAAGACCCACAGGCTGAGAAGGGCTTCAATCGTCGGCTCCGTATCTGACTCTTTTCCAGTGCCGGGCGTCACGTAATATTTATTGAATGCAACTCGTCAATACCTGCCGTCAACGCATTTAATAGCACTGTCCTTCAGGTGGGAGCTGTTTTCTTTTTCCTCCCTCTATGCTCAGCCACGCTGGTCGTCTCTCAAGTTTGGGCTTGAACTCTGGAGGAGTTGATATGTTATTGCCCAAAAGTGCCTCCTATATGTTCTCGTGACTTGATCTCAGATTATTTGCGCAGGTATAAGATATAAACACTTGTATGCGAGGATGTTCAAGGGTATACGCTACTTACTAGCGGAGATATCAGTCCGTTTACCCGTTGGCATTGGGGGCAAGCCGCCTGCTAACTGCCAACTGTTGATAATATTATCATCAGCTCGTGCCTAGTATATCCTAGGCTGTGCGGAAACTAGGTTTCCTATCTTCAATTTTGCCTGGAGGAACAGACAAGCTAGTTCCGTCGATAGCAATGCTAGTGGGTCGCTCTTCCCTCACCTAATCTAGAGTGTGGAGGTGATCCCTAGCGGAAAGCAAATCCCGCCATCACGGACACGCATGGACATACCTTTGGTGGTACCACTGGTAAAATTTCTTGCTCGCCCACCGTCAACGTTGTGGCGACGGTAGAATTAATCTGACAGCTAGAGTTATGTATACATATGATGATAAATTACCATCCTCCGAACTGTATCTTGGTTCACCTTTAGAGGAAAAGCTAAGACTCCTTCGCTTGCTTTTTTCGTCGGAATCGACCCTGGCTTTTTGATTAAATCACTAACCCTCCACTATTTGAGAGTTCACACCATGTTAAGGAGTAGTATCTACAGTCTTCACATTACAGGTCTATACGAAGGCCCAATTCGACGGCGCTAAAGAAACCTGTGTCACATGAATGTCAAGAATAACTTGTGCCATCGCTTCTGTATAATTGATCAATAGCAAGCCAATCGACTATTGGTATTGCTTCGAAGCCTGCAAAAACTTTCTAGCAGACACCTTGTCCTGGAACAAATGGTCCAAGGTGTCGGCCGTCATGCCCTTGAGCTCCGGCAGCCTAAAGTACGCCCAGACGATGAGCATGACAGTCAGCCCAGCCGCGGGAAAAGCCGCCTTGCCCTTGAGGTTGCCCTCGGTCGGGTTGAGCATGTACGGAGAGACGATGACGTTGATGATGGAGAGGAAGTAATAGGTGTTGCGGCCGAGCGAGATGGTCTTGACGCGCAGATTTGCAGCACCGACACTGGCAGCGATACCGTATGGGATGGGGCCGATGGAGATTCCTGAAGTTGACTGTTAGTTCACAGACCCAACTGGTTTTAGTGACGAAGACGTACCGTAGGTGAAAAACCACAGCAGAAGCAGAGCAGCCTGTGCCCATCGAACGTTCGGGTTGCTGTTGGCTGCTAGGTCTAGGAATCCCACCAGACTCATGACGGGAATCATAAAGGCCAAGCCTCCGATATACAGAGTCCTCCAACCAAACCTGGTCATCATGAACCACGACGAAACGGTGCCGACAAAGGCAAGGCCGGCGTTTCCTAGACGTTGTCAACAGGCTATATGGTATAATACGAGCTCAAAAACTCACCAATGGACATATGAAACGCGTCAGACGTTTCCAGGCCGGCGAGGGTGAAGAAATACGTGATGTAGTTCTGAACCGCGAAGCCAGGCAAGATCTGGCAGCCCCAGCCAATCATGGCAATCTCGGTGCGGCGCAAGTTCTCGCCCCGGAAGCAGTCGAGGTACGATCCCTGGGTGTTCTGCTCGCGCTCTGTCTCAATGGTGCGCGACATCATGGCAATAGTATTCTTGGGGTCGATGACGTCGTCAGGCGCAGAGCACAACCTGCGTAGACTCCTCTCAGCCTCTTCAATGCGGCCGTTTCGCACCAACCACCAGGGCGACTCCGGTGCGAGGAAGATGGCGACGATGAGGAAGGGAGGCCACGCCCACTGGATGGCAAAGGGGATGCGGTACGACCATTCGGTTGTGTTGGTGAGCATCCCCGAGAGCACGCCAAAGGCGATAAGTTTGCCCATGACCCAGCAGAGGTTGACGTAGACGGTGAGGTAGCCGTTGAGTCTCAAAGGAGCAACTTCGGCGGCGTAGGAAGGGGTTGCCGCGGCGAATAGGCCGCATGGTATGGAACTAGAGACACGGTTTGTTAGCAGGTGAGGTAAGATTATGTCTTATAGAGTCACTCTTACATCAAAAACGTTCCCGCAACCAACATGCCAACGCTTGTGGCGAAGAAGTTGATAAAGACAAACGTCGCAAACAAGACATGCGACCCAAGCAACACCTTGCGCAAACCAAATCGATCCGCAAGATACCCATTCATAAAAACACCAACAATCAAGCCAATATTCGTCACAATAGTCAGCGCAAGCTGCCACCGCGCAGGGATCGAGTACGACCCGTCGGGCAGCAGCTCGCCGTACTTTTGCTTAAAGGTGGGGAAAGCGAAGAAGGAGTTGATGAGCAGCATGCCGTACGACTCCATGACGGTCGACATGGAGACGGCAACGGACCAGGCGACGGCCTTGCGGTAGTAGCGCAGAGCGTCTCGGACGGACAGGGACGTCTCGACGCGCTGGGCCTCGTCGGCTGCGAGCGTCGAGGCGCTGTCCGGCTTGCTGTCGCCGTGTTCCTCGATGTGCGCGGCGAGTTGCTTTTCTGCGGAGCTCATGATGGGCTTGCAGTTGCACAGTCCAGGGAGAAAGATGAGAGGGAAGAAGTGGGATACTGAGAAAGGAGTTGATGAGTCTGTGAGTGATGATGTCCTGGGATCGACACGGCCGAGCCTCGACTCTATATACTGACCAGACAAACCGAACGACAACTACTTCGATAGTTCGTCCAGCCACTCACACCTAGTTTCCCCAGCTTCCCCAGATCCCGGTCACGATGTCCCCAGAAACTTGCCAAACTAATTACCCGCATACCAGGGTAACCTCGGGGAACGAGAAAAACCTGGCTGCTCATGCTGTGGAGAAGGCTACGGAAGTCGGCGGTCCCGTATACGTGATTGGCAGGCCGCTACTCGGCGATCCCGCTCCACAGCTCGGAGGGCCACGAGCAACCTATCTACGGGTCTGGGGAAGACGCAATTGAGTGGAAGGCTGGCGTGAGGGGAAGGAATGCGTGTGTTTTTCTGTATGATGGATGGTGAGTGTCCGGGGGGTGATTGCGAATGAGTTGTTGCGGAGCTTGAGGCGAGTAACATGAGGGCTGAGCTGAGAGCTTCTCGACCGGTGTGATATGCGATAACTCGATGATGGTGGCAAATTGACCAATACAATTGCCTCATTGGGTTCATGAGTGTATTTTAGCTTGTCTACCAAGGCTGTTGGCTATACGGTATGACTTCAGTGCTCGAGTGCGCTTTATGTTGCAGGATAATACGACATTCCTCGGCATCATGATATGGACAGGGTGTAATTTTACTGATTTGCATTGTCTACAGTGCCAAGTCACACGTATCTATAGTCCCACTTGTTTAATGTTGAGTCTAACTCAAAAGTCTAGGGTGTACCGGCTCATCGCCAATCTCCTCCATCTTATCCTCTAGCATTTTGGTCATCGTCTTGACGATGTCTGCATACTTGGCCTCATGATAGCAGTTGAACAGTTCCAGCGGATCCTCCTGGCAGTCAAACAACTCCCACTCTTTCTCTTGGCCACCAGGCCGCGTACCCTCCAGCCCAAAATCTTCGTTATACCAGTAAATCAACTTGTATCGCTGATCCCTCACGCCGTAGTGCGCGTATGCTTCGTGGATCACGTCGCGGTGCATCCAGTAGCGGTGGTACGCAACCTGCTGCCAGTCGGCAGGTGTCTTGCCCTGGATAACTGGCCGGAAGGACACGCCTTGCATGTAGGTCGGGATGCGCGCGCCGGCGAGGTCAAGGAAGGTCGGGGCGAAGTCAACGTTGCAGATGATGTCCTTGCAAACCGACGCTGGGGCGATCTCGCGTGGGTAGCGGATCAGGAAGGGCATCTGGAAGCTCTCCTCGTACATGAAGCGCTTGTCGAACCAGCCGTGTTCACCAAGGAAGAAGCCCTGGTCGGACGTGTAAACCACGACTGTGTTCTCGGCGAGACCCTGCTCATCTAGCCAGTCTAGCATGCGGCCGACGTTGTCATCGACGCTCTGGATGGTGCGCAGATAGCGCTGCATGTAGCGCTGGAACTTCCACTCAGCAAGTTCTTGTTGAGAGGAAAAGGTAAAGGCCTGACCAGACTCCTTGCACCGCAGTGTGAGCATCGTGACGTCTTCAGGCGCGGGGATCTTGCGGTCCTGCCACCACCAAATGTCGACCATCTTCTCGCCGATGACGCTCCGAGGACCCTCGGGCTGGACGATGCCGAGATCGCCATACGTGAGGTCTTCTGCGATGCGCATCTTGGCCACCTTGGCGGCGTTGGCGCGGTTCTTGTAGTCATCGGTAAAGGTATCGGGCAGGTCAATGGGGTCTGTGTAGAGGTCCTTGTGCTTGGAGTCATATTCCCATGATCGATGCGGCGCCTTGTGGTGGCACATGAGGAAGAAGGGTCGGTTCGGGTCACGCTCGGCCATCCAGGCAATGGACTTGTCGGTGATGATGTCGGTCGCGTACCCCGGGACCCTGACCGTCTTGCCCTCGGCCTCGATGAACTCGGGATCCCAGTATTCGCCTTGGCCAGGCAACACACTCCAGTGGTCGAAGCCCGTAGGTTCATGGTCTTTTCCCTCGCCGAGATGCCACTTTCCAATCATGGCAGTCTGGTATCCTTTGCTGGACCTCAGCTGCTTGGCGACGTTGGGAATGCGCTTGTCGATCTTGGAGTCGAGGGTGACGACGCCGTTGACGTGGTTGTGGGTGCCGCAGAGGACGGCGGCGCGCGAGGGCGTGCAGATGCTGTTTGTGACGTAGCAGTGGTCGAAGCGCATGCCCTCGTTGGCGATGCGGTCAAGGTTGGGCGTCGAGTTGATGCCGGCGCCGTAGCACGAGATGGACTTGCTGGCGTGGTCGTCGGCCATGATGAAGACGATGTTGGGGGGCCGTTGAGAGGGCATTTTGGCGTTCATGGTTGCGATATACAGGGTGGGATAAGTTGAATGTTCTAGATACAGTTGATGGTTTGGAGTAAGAAGGGGGAGGGTTTGACAACAGCCAGACACGATTAATGGATCACGAGTTGTTGGCTCGGCAGGTCTTATAGCGAGGCCAATTGGCCAGGAGAAACAACGCAAAACCCGTAGACCGTGACGTCGGAACCTGTCATGAGTCGGGAATAAAGGATACCCTTCCCAATGTTGAGGGGCATGATGGAGCATGATCCAGGTAGTCGGCGATCCCTCCGGTAGTCGGCAAACGAAGGCCCTCCCACTAACAAACTGAACGGCTCACAGGTAGTCAGCATCGGATCTCGGCGAAAAGGTCGTCGTCTGCCACGAGAGATCGGCCCATGAGTCCCATGACCCAAAGTCAAAGGGCTCGCCGGTGATAGGGAATAGCGGCGTGTCCAGGCTAGTCTCGAGTGGCGTTTGCGTCTCGGCAAGCGACGATGCCCTCACCAGAGAGTCGAACGTTGAGGTGCCCATCCCGAGGACGCCTGCCATGTTGGGCGGGTGAGGGGCAGTATCGGTAGCATCAGCGGGTTTGGGTCGTCCTTCGTCTGCGCTGTCGTCAACGAAGCGAGCGCGGCGTAGGATGCTGTGGACGCCTAGGCTCTTGTGGCGCTGGACCGTCACGGCGAAGCGAGGCTGGCGGGTTTGCGCGCCGTCATCATCTGGGTCCGATGATGAGTGCTCTGGTTCGCCTGCCGCATGAGCCTGGATCACGGCCTCGAGGTCGCGGACGAGGTGGTTTATTAGCGGCGAGTTGCCATGGAGCCGCTTGCAGATGGTCAACACCGAGTTTGCCTGTGAAGAGGCATCTTCGGGTGTCATGTTGGGCTCGTCGGACTCAGACGGCAAAAGAATTGGCCATCGGCTCAGGAACAGCACCAGGCGAGACGCGTGGTAGCCGCAGATGGAAATATCGTGAGGGGCAGCCACGGGAAAGCTTCCCATAGCAGCCCAGTTAGTCAGAATAGCAATATTAGCCCGGGCATGATGCAGACACAGCCTCGCGGCCATCTGGATGTAAGTAGCCGGATATTCTGATATTACCACTGCCGGCGCCGCCTCTCGATAGCCCGGTAGAAATAGTCGGTAGGCGTCGCAGTGTGCTTGATGCCACGATAAATGCAGCGTAACGTATCTGACGAGCCATCGCGACCGCGCGTACCGCTCCAGGTCGTGTTTCGTATAAGGCGGCACGGCGAGTTGCTGTAGGCTTCGTGCGAACTCGTCGACGAAGTCTACCAGTTGCGACGTTGGCTCTCCTGCGAGTCGGATTTGGCGCATCAGTCTCATGACATCGCGGCGCATCATCGATAGACGTATATAGGTGGCGAGCAGGCCGTCTTCCGGCACGCCGTCCAGTGAAGAAGACGCCAAGTCGCCGTCGCCATCGCCGTGGAACTCTTCCTCTCGGCATGGAAGCTTGACGTAGATGGATTCGTGTGAGCACATCTCCGACTCTGGGAGTCCGCTAGCGAACTGCGAATCCAGCAGCATCAGACACCACATCAACCGCCGCCGGACCTCCTGCGCCAGATGGCTCAGGTCAATCCTCTCGTACTGCAGTCGCAATGCACTGGCGGCACGGGCAGCCAAGGCGAATAGCATGTAGGCCCTTTGAAATGAGCCCGTCTCGACGCGATAGCGAACGACCAGCAACAAAGCCTGGACACCAAAGACGCTGGGTCGCTCGATGCGTGCCCAGAGGGCATCTTCAGCGCGCTGAGCCCACGAAGCCGTAGCTAACGGGTGGTACTTTGCGTAGCCGAGGTGCAGGGCTGAAATGGCGCACATGGCGAGCAGCAGCGTCTCGTCGAGCGTGCCGTCGAGGCAGCGCTGCGTCACGGGCATCTCGCTGAGAAAGCTGTACACGGGGCTTGGGTGCAGGTGCCGGAAGAAGTCGTTGATGAGGTGAAGCTGGTCGCGGACAGGCGGCAGGTTGAAGCTAGAGTTGGACAGGGAGTCATTCGGAGAGCAAGAGGAACCAACGGGTGCCAGTGAAGCCATTGCCGTCGTTGCAGGCGGCGGATGCGACAACGACCCGGCGTCGGACGGTGACGATTGAAGAACATGAGGTGAAATGGGAGACACAGACTCGCCGACGTTTGACGACCCATGGACACGTCGCTGCGGCCTCTTCAGATCCGGATACACGCACTCTTTCGCTCGCGCACGGCAGGCCGCACATGTGGGCAACTCGCCGGAGCATCGCGACTTTTGCGACCGGCATTGAGCGCATGCCCGAGTTCCGCGACGGCGCTCCGGCCGGGATGACGCCGACCCCGGGCCCGAGACCGGGGATGTAGAGAATCCGGCTGCTGCTCCTACTGGAGAAGTGGCAGCGAAGGAGCAGCCGAAGCTCAGGCGGATGCAGTTGGAGCATGGGTTGGGACCTCCATCGCATTTGACCTATTTCGTGTCAGTGGGATGTACAGTAAGAAGCATAAATAGAGAGCGTAGATCAGTCTACTACCTTGCGAGCGCGGCATTGACTGCACGTCGTACTGGACCGCGGAGGGGGCATCCCGAGTCAACAGATCCCAAGGCCGGACTTTTCGACTAACAAGAAGATTGAGATGTAAGTGGTAAATTGCTAGCATCGCGCCTGTCAACGGAGAACAATCGGCTTGGCTTGCCCCCCAATTCCCTCATTTCTGCGCCCCGCTTCACCCTATCCACTCTCAGTGCGGAGTAATAAAGGAAGGAAATCTGCCACCACTTGGGCCAAAGACGACTAGTGCTAGGAGAATGTTCATCTCTCTTCTAGAAGGTATGAAAGCATTGCCGTTCTTTAAAAACGGTTTATTAAACTCCCACGCTGTTAGAGGTTAGCCTAATTACTGCTGCTACTACTACTAGTCAATATATTACCAGAAAATAATAATTTCAAAAGATCAAAGTTCTAATTTTCATTATATTTTATTTCACTTTTGTTTTTAAAAGGATATATCAAGCAACAGAAAAAGTGAGATAGTCACAATGTAAGATTGAAAGAAAACTTTCTTGAAATTACTCGGATATCTTAGTATTGGAGCTATCATCCTCTGCTATATCCCATTCTCGTTAGTTAAATCCACTAAATCTAAGGAGATGATCTTTTCTCCGATTATTACCAACGGGTGACTTACGACTTTTACCAAATTCAAACCCGTCTGGAAAAACATTTTCCAGAAATTCTTCCAGCGTAAATTCGACATGTGGTCTCGGCCGAATGCCTTGTGTTTCGACCTTGGTGTTGATTGCCTGCTCGGTCCTTTCATCTTCAGCAGCCCCTTTCGCTTCTCTTTCTTGAGAGCTAGAGTCCCACCACAAAGACACCGTGAACGTGAGACCCGTCAAGGCCATGCTCATAAGGATGAAAATCCAGAGCTTTCCGATAGCCCAAAAGTGTAGGTTGTCATCAAGCCCTAGAAATGGCATGCTGAACATAGTCTACCTATTGTTAGCCAGCACCAAGGGCAACTGAGAGGAGACCTACAGCCACGGTGGAAGTCGGCAGGTAAAACATGGTCAAAAAGGCAAGCCGCCTCATGTACTGGGTATCTAGCTTGGACTGCTTGGCATACTCCTGTAGCTCATCTGCCTGACGTCTGCTGCTAGTTGCAATCTGATTCATTGAAATGAGATTTTCTCTCACAAAGTCGAGGCTATTGATTTGGACAGCCATCATGCACTTATGCTCTGGTTAATAATCACCGCCTTCCAATTCCAACTTGTATGACGTACCAATCGAAGCTCAGCATCCAGATTGCCCCCGACAAGGACAAACTTCTTCAGGCACACTTCAAACTTTTGCCTCGAATTGTTTGCGATTTCTTGGATCGCCTGAAGTAGTTCATCCATATCAGTTCCCACAGACAGCTGCTGAGCAGCTGTTACAATGGAGTTTGCATGGTCTGCGAGATTTTGAAGATAGATTACGCTACTTTGAGCAATTGATTGATAACCAAATGTGTCCTGCATTTTCTCAGAATTCGAAACATCTTGCTGTATTTTGCGTAAAGCTGTGATCTGATAACAGTGCTAGTATCACTTCTATTTGATGGATTCTCGTTAAACTCACTTGTGCTTTAGCTACCCTCACAAAAAGAAAACAACTATCTCGCCATCCATCGACGGCAGCTCCAGTGAATAGTGACTGCAGCCATAGGGACTTAGCCTCCGGTGAAGCTGCTTGGGTGTTCGTTGTGATGAACCCTCTGGCGGCGATTTCGACTTGTGGGAACGCTTCCCGATCTACCAAAACGAGGACTCGAAGTGGCGCTGTGCTCTCATTCACCGCAAGCCCAATCGCTAGGTTGACAGTCAGGTTCTCGAGGGGGTATGTCGCCATAGGTATTGTCCAGCTTCGCCAAAGAACATCCCTGCAGGTCGCCTCGAAGTGCTTGCCATCAACAGAGTTAAGAAGGTGCCGCAAGGTGGTTCCAGGTATGTCCCAGTCCATGACAAGCTGCAGAAGATTTTGTGGGCTTTCATCGACGGTCTTATTTTCGTAAGACATGAGTATGAGCTGGTCGTACTGCTGTCCTTCTGACAGTAGCCAAGCGCTGAGGGTGCTTGGCTCGGAATGGCCCGCGGAGTACACCTTTGCTCCATTAACACCGTCATAGTTTAAAAACCCGATCTTCTGCAAAACATCTTCACCACTTTCATAGAAGGGATCGAACGTCGACATGGGAGCGCAAAAAGTGGTTGGAAATCCAAATCAAATATCAATTATCCGAGGATCAGTTTATCATGTGCAGAGGGAAATGGAGTAGCCTGCAGGGTCCTAGGCTCATTTAAATACCTACGAAGTAGCTAACTAAGTTCTTTAGCCTGGCTGAGTTGCAGTGCATGCTTGTGTGGTGCTTGTGTGGCGGCTGTACCTTACTATCGTCGCCTCTGTTACCGGCTGCCTCTACTCTCGCTGACAACTCAACTCTTAGGCAGCAAGGCATGCAGGCGATTGCTACCGCCCTACTTCCCCCGCCCTCCCCCCCCCCCCCCATGGCCCGATCGGGTATGATTTCAAATTAGTACAATCCTAGACTACGCGCGCACATTGATAACGTCGCATCGCGTCATTCTAGTGCCAGGATAATACCTAGCTATCTGCCGAGAGGGTCAGCTGAAGTCAAGTAGCGCTAGATACTGGGAGGTCGCTATAATTAGTAGCTGTCCAGGATCTAGCTCACAAATGACATGGCAAGAGGCGTGAGAAAGGCGATCAAGTACTCCGTAGAGGATTTACTACCCAAGGAAATCCAGTTCTACCAATTAGTGAAGCCCCTATATATAGGTAGTTTTTCTGCTGTTTATCTAGGACAGTGCATTATAAGGATACATGATTCCTCCCAATAATACTCTACCAATGATAAGACAGGTCACGATTCACACGCTCCAACTGGTCAATGTCTTACCGCACATGCTAAAAACACCACCGATACATTCTAGCCAATCAAATTCAAGATACTCAGCCTGCAATAATGGCTTATGATTTACGCCCTGCAGTTGTGCCGGGACTCAGATGTCTCCCTTCTCCTCTCCCACCTGGTCACCTCATTAGCTGCCTTATATGCAAGCCCTCTGGCTATGCCACTCATCGCTGAGCGCGTATGCAGAAAGCCTCATGTGGCTGAAGGCACAAATTCGACACAAGGCAGACCATCAGGTTCTCCCATCAATCAGCCCAATGTCACTCTGTGGCATATGACAGGCGGGCTACGGTAAGTGGCACGTGGCACAAAGTTTTCGCTCACCATTACTCCCAAAGGTCGCATCCTATCCCAGTCTTCCCACCCTACCCCGTCCGCCACGCGATACCAGCACACGCTTGCACGAATCCTGCTTAGATGGCAGAGGCTCTGGGTGTTGTGTCAAGTGTCATCGCCGTCATAGGCGTGGCAGGCTAGCTGGGCACCAGTGCATTCACTCTCAAACGCCTATGGGATGAAGTGCAAGATGTGCCCGAAACCATCCAACAGTGCATCGACGAACTTGAAATCATGTCCCTTACCCTCAACGGCATGGAGAGTGAGTTTCAGAGAACACGTCACATTCTAGAGCATGATGCGACTGCAAACCTATGCTTGAAGAACTGCCAAAAGGCGGCCACCAGCATGGAGGAGATGGTGTCCGACTTGCAAAATCACGTCGAGTCAGCGCGAAGGGACAAAAGAACTCTTGCCCGGTTCAAAGTCAGACTCAAGAAAGGCGTCATCGAAGAGCACCAAAGGCGACTACAGTCTGCTCTACGTCTTCTGTCGCTATCGCAGCAAACATACCTGATGTGAGATTATACGATTCGTATACACAGGATGCAGCTGAAATCAATAGTGCGCTGACAAGGATTCAACCGTCCATTATTATTTCTGAGTTCCAGGCGTTGCGGGAACGAGAACACGCAGAAGACGGAGCTCAAGCCCGCCTACATGAGGGACATGGCCGAAACCTAACAACGACAAAAGAATATGCCCTTGACACCGAAGCCTGTCCAGTAGAGTCAATCTTGTGCCAACCTCGGTCTGACAAAGAGTGGTCACCTAACATAAGAAACATACCTTGGCGAGATTCACTGCTCCCATGGGGATTGAAATATCAAGCAACTGATGTTGTTGATAAGTCTTGCCCTGTTCCTGTGTCTGAAAAGATTCGAGGTGAGTGAGTTTGTGAGATAAGGTGTTGAACGTATAGGGCTGAGTTTATATAAGTGCACCAGGCCCGACTCCAACTACCATCATGGTTATTGCAGAGTGCCTGGGACTTCCAGGCTTATAAATCATACCATGGATGGAAATTCCATCTCAAACCTTGGAACACCAGAGGATTCAAGACCAAGGTTTACGAACACGTGGAGACTGGAAGAACAGATTTGCTACTCGAAGCATTCCAAGCCAGAGAGGCAACTCTATACGATCGTGACCCATGCGGATTCACATTACTTGACGTAAGATACCATGGTGTTTTGAATTTAGTCTGTCTTCGCAAAAGATTAATCGAATCTAGATGGCAATATCCTACGCTCAACCCGAGTCTATCCGTTTTCTCAGTCGTTTGGGGCTCAAAGTCAGTGACTCGATGCCCTCGGCGATTGCAAATTTCGTGCTCAAGCACTCGCGAGAAGGCAACTGTGCGAAAGGGATTCTAGACTTTTGTGGAATCTTAATTGAGGAGGATGGACCGTGCGACTACCTTGACGACACAGCGCTATTCGTTACGTTGCTGAAAATTTTCGTGTGGCAGTTTCCCGAGCTACTGAATCTGACTCTTAGAACATTCCCGCATTTCCATCAAACGGTGCCGACCTCATGGTTTCAAGACGTTGTGTGGGAGTTCGTGGATCCACACCTGGTCCTGGATGTTGTAAAAAGATGCGAGCTATTAGGAAAGAGAACTTCTCTATTTCCCGATTTAGACTTGTTTCTGAAGGTCTACTTCTTCAAGCACTTGGATGGGTCGAGGCTAGAAGGATGGCGCTCACTAGCAAGGTGGTTGTTTGATGGGGCATCTCCCATTGAAGTTGCCTAGAGTTCAGGTTGTTTATGGGGCCTGCTGTTTCATGCACTGAGAGGGATATGGGAGCAAACGTTCGATACTGCCTTTTTCGACAACAAGGTTGTCAAAGTGATTTCGTCCTGGTTAGAGGACTTGGCTCTGGCTGGGATAAACCTGCAGGAGTACATTTGGCACGAGATTGCTATGTGTCGAGGTGAGACAGGGACTGAGCTCGACCTGCATGATTACGGACCGAGACGATGCACCCCTTCAGGGCCTTCACTCGTCTTGCTCAATAATGGACCTTCTCATAGTGATTGGCAATTTGAGTGGGATCCTTGCTTCGAGACCTTGGTAGGGGAGTTTTGGGGGTCCGTGGAAGGTCTACATGAGCGAACAGAAAGAGGAAAACCAATGCCAGGGGCATGGCAGGACGATGATGAGGATTGCGACTCTATGGAAGTGGATGAATGGTTTCCACATCACATGGAGACTTATATTGGGTCTCACACAATTAGTGGTTTCCTGGTTGGCTGGTACCGTGAGATTGAGGTGGGACAAGCGTCGCAACGGGTTGGAAGTCGTATTTGGGGATTACAAAAAGAAACAGATCGACGTTTCTGGCTCATTTACTACAAGAATTGCAAAAATAACACAATTTACAGAATGACGCTCTAGTATCGCGCATATCACCCAGTCCTGGATACTAGTGCTCCGAAATAAAATAGATCAAATCTGAAAAGATAAAGAAAACTTCTCCGCCAGTACTTTCCTCCTACCGTATTTGCCCAAACGGCCATGAAATGAAATAAATAGTGGAAATATTGTAGATTTAGCTGAAGTCATTTGAAGAGGCGTGAAAATCCAGGTAAAGAACCTCATGCCAATAAATCCATCACTCATATTTCTCAAAAAAGCTTTTCACTGACATCGGCCGCAATTCTGGAAATCGATCATTCAAAAGACTTCCGTTCAAGTCCAGCCAGCCATTCACCATCGCCAGTCCCGCAGTCTGAGATATGTTGTCAATCACAGCCTTCGGCAAGAATGCATACCGTTGGACGTTCACTGGCAATTCTGTACTCTTTCCAGCTTTGAGATCCGCGGCTGTGTCATACGAGACGTCAAATTTGCAACCTATATCAATCAGCAAATCGTCGTTACGGCAATGCAGATGGGAATGAAGCGACCAACCTTTAGAGGTCTCAGCGAGAGCGACCAGCTCGTCTATAGTCAGTTTGTCCCCGCGTATGAACGAAGCTTCTGGCCACTTCTCAAGATCCAAACTAGCAGCGACAAATCGAGCAACATCCGTGCTATGGGTGAGGACGACAAGGCTGTTGCCATCCCCAGGCACAGCTGCCTTGCGGTGTTCGTGATCAACAATGAGCGATATGACCTTCAGATTAGAGGGTGCCTCAGGAGGCCCGAAGTAGTCCATGAATGTCCCATTGACAAATCGAGTGTAATTCATCGTAGGAACTTCGCGGAGTTTTTTCACAGCCGCGACCTTAGGCTCGGTGGACGGGAATGGGTAGTTACTATGTTGGCGGAAAGATTAGCTGCTGTAGCTAGGGTTTGGGTTGAAGGGAATAGTACGCCTTGCTTGCTGCCATATAATCAATTCCAAACTCACTGGGGGCAAATCTGCGCACAGTGGTTGACTTGACAGCTCCCTCAATGAGGTTCAGTTGGGCTTGGCCAGCCTCTTCAGTGTTCATGGAAAGACACGAAATGACGGTGTCGATTGCATTTTCCCTCAGCACATCCGCGATATTTTCTGGCGATGAGTAGTCGATGATCAGAACGGTCACCTCAGGCTGTTTAAGGAAAGCATCTGTTTCCTAAGGATAAGTTAGTTAGCCTCAACAAGCCGAGGTACGAGCCTGCTTCACGACGAAATACTGACATTTCGCGATAAGACAAACACATTGTGCTTCTTGCACGCTATGATAGCCTCGATGATAGTGACACCAAGGCCACCAGTGCCGCCTGCAATTGCAACTCGGGACATGGTTTGATATGGGTAATTTGGTGCGGTGCAGCTTTGAGAGTTGCTAGTTGCTGAAGATGTCTTGAAAGAAACAAAAATAGTGCCGATTTATTTTACTTTATATTTGTTCTCAGTTACTCCAATTGCCGTGTTCATGATCATAGTTGTCATATTGCCGGCAATAAAGACTATCCGGTGTCCGAGCGCAGCAGTACACTAGTGTCTGTCGGAAGTCCGTCTTACAATCTATGTCGGCGATCGGTGACACGGCAGCCGACACCAGCGTCCATCTTCGGCCGAAATCGCGGACGAACGCTATATGGTCAACACACTTCAGAGGAAACCCCTGAACGTACCAGAAAAATGCTTTTCACATGTGGACATGTCGGCGGTCGGTGAATTAGTTGCCGACACTTGGTCTGCTTCGGCTGGAATATCGGATGAGTGCACGGTAGCAGACGCCCCCTTAGAGAAGATCATGATGCATGAGCCTCCAAGGAAACCAACAGTCCAAGAAGTGGAGCGATAAGATGAAGGACACCACCTAGCGCCTAGACTACAATAGCGCATAGGGCTGTCACCAGGTAAGCTCGGTGGAGGAGATGTCTGTCTCGCCCTTTACTAGGGCAACGTCATCAACAAGGTTGAGTGCAGCTTCCCGGGCACCATAGCGTCCTGCATTCGTACTCCCCCCAATCATCGGCTTTTTCCTGCACTAGCAATTTCAGTGGGGTTTTGCATAAAAGTGCACTCATCTATTCCGTGTTGGGTATCGCATGAGAGTGCAACAGGCTCGAACACATCCATGTTGTATATAAATCGATTGCAAACTAAGAACATCTAACGAGTTGACATAACCGCCCTCTAATATCGCGAATTATCGCCCGAACCAGAACAATAGTATTCTAAAATGAATGAAATCAATCTCCCAAAAAGAACAAAGGAAACCTCTCTACCAGTGCTTGTCTACCGCTATCTTCATCCCCGCAGCTGTCGACGATAACCACAAATTTACGCCTCTTAGTTGGAAGAGCGTCCAGAGGAGTACAGTCCCTTCTCCCGGCGAGAGGAGGAAGAGGTACGTCCCTCAATAGCAGCGGGCTTGATAAGGAGACCAGGATGGCCGAAGCACAAGGATGCAGCCACGAGGACAATCATGACTCCTTCCAGAATGATAAAGGTCGTCTCATCCTTGAAGAGCTCGCCGTCGTAGCCGTCCTTCAGTTCAGCCACACGGTACGCGCAGCGGGTAAGGATGAAGACGATGGCCGAGCAGAGACCGGCGAAGAAGGTCTTGGTGCGCCAGGTGAAGCTCGCCTGCTGGCCCGTCTGCCAGTAGCGCCACATGTAGTCGGCGAAGACGATGATGAACAACACAAGGATAATGACTTGGAGGACCAGGCCGGCCATGGAGATGTCAACACCGGTCGTGGAGCCATCAGAGCCGGCTGACAGCCCACCGCCGAGGGCTTGGAGGACGAGACAGAGGAGATCGAAGGGGATGAAGAACCAGTAGAAGAACTTTGGCTTGATTCGGGAGATGCTCGCGTCGAGGAATTCGATCGTCTTGGAGAGAGTAATGTAGATCGACGCGGTATAGAAGACGGGGGCAAAGGTGAGGCACACTAGTCGTCGGTCAGCATGTTAAGAAAAGGGGGCAGTGGGAGAATGTAGACGTACCAATCTGGACCATGAAGCCCTGGAACTGAAAGGGATTATCATGAAGCATGATGCGGCCAGCATAACCAACAATCTCGGCCGCGCACCCGGCGAGCATGCCGGCCATGAAGCCCCAGCTCTTCCAGCGGAAGCCAAGATAACCGTGGACGATGCCGATGAGGGCGAACAAGACGAGCAGGACGACGTTGGCGGAGAGCGAGGGGATGTACGTGTACATGCTCCATTCTAGCGGGCAGATATCGAGGTTGCAATAGTTTTCCGGCTTGAAGGCGTCGTCGCGGGTGAGGTTGCGGGTAGACATGGTGATGGTGTTGTGGTGTTTGTTATCAGCCTGGTTGGTTTGTTTTGGTTCGGGCAGGTCGGTTTTCGGTTTGATAGATTTGTTTTGTAAGCGTCTTTGGGTTGTTGTCGTTACTGTCGAGTTGAGATGGTGCTGACATGGAAAACAATCCCCATCGAGGGATAAGCAGTCCATATACTACCTCAAGAACCATCTTCATCTGCGTCTAGGACCACAAATCCAAAGCCCCTTACATCACTAACACGGCCGTAAACGCCCAACCCCCAAAAGCCTGCCCTACGGCATCTACAGCACGAAGCCGAAACCCGCTTCGATTGCGCGTCTACTGCCGCCCGCGCCTCATTTCCATCGTCAGCACCAAGATTGGCCCACAAAGAGCAAGAAAAAGCGGGCAGGACACCAAAAGGAACCAACGAAAAGGCTGCGTCTCAGCCTCAGAGAACAACCCCAGCGCCCGCCAGCGAGAGCATAGCAGCGCAAGGGAGATGATTTTACCGCATTCGGTTAAATGGCTTGGGCGTGAGGTAAGCATAACTTGGGCTATAGGGCTTGAAAGCATGGCGCTGACCACCAATCTGCATTCGAGGCCCAGTCGTGTCGCAGCTTCGGGCATAGCCGTTTCGGGAAAAATGTGAGGTTTCAAACATGGCATTGTGATGAAGGCCTACGTGGCGCTGTATGCGGGTGACGGTGAGCGGCTTGTGAGTCGTATGTCATGAATGGCAGATGCAAAATGGGCTTGATTGTTCGTATTTTTCCTAATTAAGCATGACTTGATGGGCATTGGCGCTATTCAGGACGGGACAGAAATATTCAGGAGGCCCGTGGAACGCAAGCATCACATCAAATCCCCCCGCTGTGAAAGTTGCGGATCTGAGATTGACGATCTGCAAGTAGACAAAACTCAACAAATGATCCATGGCCCAACACCGTAAGTAGTAATCTAGATAAGCTCTCCATCCATGCACTTGAAGAAAGTGCTCGGATCGACCCACAGCGATTTGGTGCTTCTCGGTTTTGGTCTAATCATAGTAGCCGCCGGGGTTTGGCTTTCCATCTAATAGACTGTAGTCTCGCTCATTTCCTAATTCAGCATCCCCGCTGCGTCACCACCAAGTAAGCTCATGGCGGAGAGATATGACGACACGTGGAAGCGTTTGGAGACGTTTTCCGGCTGACCCGACGGAGTTGGTAAAATCTCCGGTTTCCTGGACTTCCTGGCCACTGATTGGTCAATGGCCCCCAATCGGTATTTAAAGTGGCATTCGATTTTGTCCGACAGCGCCGTGTCCGTCTTATAAAGGCCGGCTTTCAGTTAATGTGAAAGACTGGGATAAAAATAAACCCAAGGGTTTCAGAGGCGTCGCATTTTCCTACATTGATACGCGTACAATGCAACTTTATAGCAAATTGAATATCACAGCCTCCAGCGTTCCCTGAACACCTGACGAGAGATTGCGATAGGAATGCCGCTGTTGAACTTCTTCCCGTTGTAAAATACACCCCGATTGCCATCATCCAAGCATTGTACATCTACCATCGTGCACCAGATGTATCAGTAAGGTCATATCTAGACAACTTACTGAAGAGCGACGAAGAAGAGGGTCATCTACTCAACCCGGATGTGTGATATTGAAAGAGATGAGACGGCGTCCATTTCAGTGGCAGAGACGTTGCAAGTCACTCTTGAAAAGGTACAATGAGAGAGACCACCTGTCGCAAAACTACTTTCCTTGATGAATTTCTTTAATCTACAGGGCTTTTCTAACGGCGTGCTCCACTACTATGACATCGATGCCGATTTGGAGGGTAACATGGACGCAGATTTAGAGAGCGGTCGCTTTGAAGATTAACTTGATGTATTCCCTCACCAGTTTTTATTGTCCATGACAGCCACACAGGATGCATATTAGACGCGTTCCTTAGTGCATTTCTACCCACGCCCTATCACGAGTGGTGCAGAGAAATGGAGACGAGGCTCTTTTCGAGTCATGTCTGGGCATTTCCAGAGTGGTGCAACCGAGACCTGGCTCATCTACTAGAGGCAAATTCTCCATGGTAGAAGGAAAACCTGCAGATGAGAGTCCAACTCGAATCAACCCATCTGAAGTGTAAATAGTATCTACTCAAGACAGGTACCTATGGATTCAGCAAATTAGCACGTATTTCTTCCGCAAGCTGGCCTATTCACTCGACTGTGTGGTTCTCCAGGGTAGGGGCGTTGAGGTGCCACCTCGGCTTTGGCTAGCGGTCAGGCGGTCTCGGTGTTGTTTGTTACCGAGCTTGGGGATTACCACAACGGTCCTTCTCGTTTTCATCGAGACTTTAAAGACATGGGGTGATGAGTATTAGAAGGAGAAAATGAGGGACGGACAAGCAAAACTGCTACGTATACGGCTTTCCCTCCGAGATATCATTCATGGTGGCCCTCAGGCTTGACATAGAGTGGCTGAGCCAGTGACTTCATTCCAACCCTGGAACAAGTATTTTGTCAGAGATAGCTCAGGTAACCAACACTAAATACAAATTAAATAAGACGATTTCCTTTTAAGAAAGCGGCGCAGTGGTGTCTCTGAAATGTTTCTTCTTGAGCGGGTAAACATGGCCACTCAATAGCCCAATCAGCGAGGGGCCGAAGATCCCGAGCAAGTTGCACCAAAACAAGCTCGATCGCCAGTAATCCCCCACAGTCTTGGCATCAGTTTCCTCAATCAGTCATGACGAAAAACGTGCGGTAGGAGCATTTCACAGCCCCCCTTCTCGGCTCTGCCCTGAAAGTTGATGTATCATCGTATACCTACGTACGCGGAGCGGAGGACCTTTTGAATGAGGTTCTCCAACCATCGCCAAGCGTACTACTCACAGATCTTGCCATTGAGATGATTCACTAGTAGCTCATCACTCAAAGCCACCCATTACATCCAAAAGCCACAGTGACACTATGGGGAAACGGTCGCGCGCCTGCGAAGCCTGTCACGCTCTCAAGATCAAATGTGACGTCTTACCCACCAACCCAGGCGTCTGTGAGAGATGCACACGCTCCGGTCTTACCTGTGTCCCTGCGGCAAGGAAATGGCAGAGGGACCGAATCGCCGACTTAGAGGAACAAGTCAGAAGCCTGCAGGAGAAACTGGAAGGAGCTGGGTCTTCCATGCAAGGGCTTTCCACGTATGGGGCCTCGACAAGGGCGACTTCGGTGCTTTCGACTGGAGATGGTGAGGGGACGAGCGCTGTACCATCTGGGTGCAATGGCCTCGCATTTCTAGATGCGTGCTTTGATTACGACTCCCAAATCCGATGTCTGGAGGTGTGCTCAACCACTACTGGGCGATTTTGGTCTATCGTCCCCTTGGGCAATGGCAGCTCGGCAACATCATGGCTACAGTCTATAAGGGCAGAGACACCTACAACGCTCCTTGCACTATTCGCTTTCGCCATGTCGCCCGACGATGCGAAAATTAATCATCAAACTCAAGATGAACTACGAAGAATGGTTTTAGAAAACCTCGGACTAGCTGCAGTCAGTCTCAAGAACCCCTCACACGATCTGATCCAAGCTGCACTGGTAGCCGGCTTCTGGGCAAGACCCTCTCTTGGTAGCAACCATGCCAATTCCATCCAGCTCGTCACACTAGCGCAGGACCTCAGCGTGGAACTCGGCCTGGGAGGTCCAACTATGCAAAGCTCGGCGCCAGCCTACTTCTTCCGCATTCAAGGGCCTCCAACGTTAGGAATGCAGCAGACTTGGTTGGTCTCGTGGGTGGCTTCGACCATGGCTGCTATTGGACTCAGAAGAGCACATAACTTTGATTGGGGCTCGTCGCACGACGATGCGTTGCGCACATTGGAGAAGGAGTCTTCAAACCCTCTGTTCTTAGAAATGCTCTACACCGTCAGGCTTCATGCCAAAGTTGCCGGTGCCCTGGAGCTTTGCGACGTTCACTCGTTCCATGACATCAACTCTGACCTTGTGACGACGACTCACGCTGAGGTTCGCGATAAGTTGAGTGAGTTGAGCAGCAGGCCGCTCGCACAGGATCCGCAGCTTCGCTTCTGGCGCGTGCTGGCCGCCATCTATGTCAACGAGCCGGTATTACATACCGACACGAACAAGATCTTTTTTGGAGAGCCGTATGTTGCGGAGAGGATTGGTGTTCTCGAGTTTGCCCATCCTTCAGAGGTCACTAGGACGGCCGAGTCGGCACTGCGGTCACTTGTGGAGGCATGCCAACTAGCTATTGAGCTTGTCCTCCATATGGAGCCTAGCATGATCCTCAGTTTACCCTCCCTGTGCTTCGGGCCTACGGTGAGCTATACACTCTCCATCCTCGTCAAAGTATTCGTTGCAGTGTCGGCACCAGGCAACACCTTCGGCCAGGTTCTATCCCGGGAAGCTGTCTGCATCAGGGAGGCAATAGACAGTCTCGTCACTGTTAAAGCCTCTCTGCTCAAGCTCGATCCGCATATGGGAAATTGGAATACGAGGATCATAGGGTCTGTGGAATGGCTCGAGGCCTGGCTGAACGATTACGAGTCCATTATAGAGCGGTATGAGATAAATCTAGAAAGGGAAGTCGCCGAGCGAGCGATTGGCAGTCTGGGCCACAATGGGCATTTCTAATCAATTAATTCACACGATGCGTTCGTCTCTGTTCTAGGTGGACTCTTGGGAACGTCAAATGTCGTGGTATTCCTGCCTCGGACTTCGGGCCAGTCCGAACTCCAAGCGGCGCAGCCGGGCATGACGTCCACGACTCCCGGCTCTGCATCAACATGCCAACGTATTAGTAAATCTTGCAGTCGTGGCTCTAACCTCGATCAAGACGAACCCTTGTCCAAATTGCCCATCGTGGGACAGTCATACGCTAGCAATTTAGCCTACATTCTCCCCGTGGTATGTATTAATGGGGATGGCCAACTTTCACCAGCATCTTATTTTATGGAGACGGCCAATATTCGCCAGTCCCTCGTTGTAAGGGGGCTGTGTAACAACTTAAGCCGCCTTCTACAAGGACTGATGAGATGCAGTGCAACGATGAGAAGGGATCGATGATGCATTGACTTGAGGTCGTTTCTTGGCGGCTCTTTTTGATGTGGAATCAATTTCGTGTCAGGCTTCACGATGGAGTACATATAAGCCAGCAATGCACCTCATATCAATACAGTATCTCAATCATCATCCTACCGCAACAGCCTTGGGACCATCATCCTGCCTCAACAGTCTTACAACTACTATCTAGCCTCAGGAACGTCCTCAATATGCGTCTTCTTAATCTCGCTGCTCTGGCGACTGCCGTTGTCGCTCAAACCGACCTGGCTACCCTGATCGCCTCCCAGGATGACCTTTCCACCTTGGCATCCCTCCTGGCCCTCGTCCCAGACATTGCCGAGACCCTTGCCTCTGCCAGCAATATCACCATCTTCGCACCCACCAACGAGGCATTCGACTCTGTTCCTAGAGACATTCCCGAGGGCGAAGCCATTGAGTTTGCCAACGACACCACCGCCATTGGCGCTTTGTTGTCCAACCACGTGTGGAAGGGCTACTATCCCGCTGAAGCCGTCACCAATGTGCCCCTGTTTGTGCAGTCACTTCTCGATGACAGCTTTGTCAACCAGCGCCAGCCATTTGGCAACTTCACTGGTGGCCAGTACAACGGTATTGTTAAGAATGGCGAAGACGTTGTCGTCATCTCTGGCGAGCAAGAACTTTCCTACGTAACCGAAGCAGTGAGTCCCATTCTATGTCCTGGTGAGGATATATGTTGAACGTATGAAGGATATCAAACTCGGCGACACCGTCATCATCCACAAAATCGATAACCCCCTTCGCTTCGGTGCCCCTCTCCAACTCTTCACCCGCCGTGACAACCTCGGCAACTTCAACGCCGCGCTGACCACCGCCAACCTGCCCTACAACTTTGGCAACCTCGACGCCGACTCGGCCGACAAGTTGAACATTTCCGATTTCACCGTCTTCGTGCCCAACGACCCTGCCTTTGAGGCGATTGGCTCCGTGCTCGAGGGTGCCGACCTAGAGACGCTGAGGACCGTCTTGACGTATCACATTGTAGACGACGTTGTCTTCTCGACAGATCTGGCGAATGTGAGCTTGCCAAGTCTTCAGGGTGGGGATTTGACCTTTACCGTGGCCGAGGATGGAAGTGCGTGGGTGAATGGTGCCAAGATTGTGTTTCCCAATGTCCTGCTGTTCAATGGTGTCGCGCACGTCATTGATGGGTAAGTGATACCCTTTGCTATGTGAATACATGCTAACCAATACAGTGTCCTCAACCCTAGCGACGCGCCTTTCGACAGAGCGAACCTCGAACCTGCCGCTGACCCCACTGACCGTCTGGCCTTCCCGGATGCTTCAACTGTGTCTGAGCTCCCCTTCTCCAGTGCGAGCTACGACACCGATAGTGTTTCCTACACGACCCCCGAGTTGCTGCGAACACTGGTTGCCGTGGACGTTAGTGCTACAGCGCCAGCTACCACCACCGAAGAGACATCGGCGCCCACGGGGGAAGTGTCGACTGTGCCTACAGCTGGAAGTTCGAAGGTTGTAGCCAGTGGAGCTGCTGCAATGGCTCTGTTGGTAGCCATCTTCATGATCTAGGTTATCCACTGAGTTATCAGTCTTTCTGAAAGACCTTAAGCTCTACTAGTATATCAGTATGGTTTGTAAGGTCAGGGTGGGAGGATTAGTAGAAGACGTACAGAGGTTATGGGTTGTGTCGATAGAGAATTAGCAAGTAGTAATAAAGATGATGAATGATTGGCAGAAATCGTCTAACTCTGCGAGATATACAGACTATCGAGGCTTATACCACTGAAGGAATGCGTGAAGAAATTAGGGGAGAACGGAGGCCGATGCGAGAGCAGCAAACGAGCAAATCAGGTAGGAGAGAGAACAAACGACTGAAAAATTGCAATAATTTCGAGGCAGTTGGCAAGATGGCCTCAACCATTATGGCCAACAGTGCTCAAAGAAGCTGTTCAGGAAGAAATGCAGACCAAGGTGGGGCGGCAAAGCTTGATGTGCGCACCTGCGGTAAAAGATGCGAGGAGCTCAGACCGCATCGAGGAGATCTGCCGACACGAGGCGGGGATGCGGCTGCTGCTAAAAGAATTCATTTATTCTTGCATTAATACGCGTACAGCGCAACGTTATGTCAAGTCAAACGTCACGAGGTCGACATGTCAGGCTTCATTCCACTCACGACAAGCCACCTTCCCAGAGGATACAAGTTTTAGAGACGGACATAACACGATAGTAGATATTATTATTTTGCACTAAGGTCTATGTGGCGACGTCGCATGCTATACAAGGCTGTCCTATAGCAGTAGATAGGAACTCTTTTTAAAAGGTAATGGGGGAGCTCAGCGTCAGCGTGACGGGCTCGCCGCTGAGCGTAACCCATTGGATGGGAGGCTCCTGGCCCACGACATCGTTGGTGACGGAGCCTCCGGAGGCAGTGGAAGAGCCTGAAGGAATAGTAACGGGGATCTTGGCCGAGCAGGTGTTTCCATCGGCGGTGACGGTCACGGAGGCAATCGACTTGCCGTCGTCGGAGAAGGCGTACGAGAGCTTGGGGTTGCACTCGTCGACAGCCTTACGGGCCAGGAAGTAGGCCGCGATGTCGTCGTGCTTCAGCGAGGTGATGGGCCAGTCGGTAAGGCGGGCAATTTCCTGGGCAATGGTCTCGGTCCAGTACATGACGAGGGACATCTTAGCCGTGTACTCGCCTACAGTTCGTGTCTCAACGTCGGTTTGATGCATGTTGGCCTGGTGGAACATGTACGGGTCGGCCATCAATCCCAGGAGGTTGCGGACGTTGGTGGTTCTAGAAATCTCCATGAGGTCATCAAAGACACCGGTTCCTTGGGAAATAGCAGCCCACTCGGCAGCACAGCATTCAGCAGTAGCACAGTTGTAGTAGATGGCGAGCGAGAACCGGGGCACAATCGTCAAGCCATCGTAGCCGTTATCAGCCACGGTTGAGATCAAGGGCCAGTATACGTGGCCGGTGTTTCGCAGCACGGATCGCGTGTTGTCGCCGACGACGTGGGTGATGCCGTTGGCCATCCAAGCCTCGATGACGTCTCCATTGTGAAGACCAGTAATAGCAGGTGGGATGATTCCGTTGGGCGAAAAGCGGCTGGCCTTGTCGATGCCGACCTGCTCCATCCACTCCTGGTTGAATTGGATCTCGCGGGCTGCGTCGTGGTAGGTAGCGTTGTTCAGCTCGAGATGAGTAAAAGTGTGAGAGACATGGGCAAAGGCATCGCGGTTAGCTTCGACGGTAAACCAGTCGGCAAATTCGTCCAACAGAGCGCAGGTCGACGTCCAGTTGTAGTACTCGTAGTCCTCAGGCCAGCGGTCCTCACCAGTTCCAAGGGGCTTCATGAACTCTAGCTCAGTGTCGGGAACCTCATCATAGTCCACAGCATTCTCGGGGTAGCAGACGCCCTCGGCGGCACTCAGCTCCTGGACGGCGATGAAGTCACCATTTCCGTTATGTCCCAGCTCGAGCCAGAAGTCGGAGCCGGCGGGGAGACGGCTGTTGATGCTGGTCTGCCAGGCGGCGTGAGCCTCGAGGTCGTCGATGACAATCTTCAGCTCAGTCGAGGCAGGGAGGTAAAGCTCGGTGGCAAGCTGAACATCGTCGATCTGACAGCTCAGGTGCACCTTTCTCTTTCCAAGGAAGAGACCACGGGTCATCCAGTGAATGTGAGCGTGCTGAAGGAAAGCACTGGTCTCGGACCAATCAGGGGCCCAGCTCATAAACCAGACAAATTGTTCACGACCGTTGAAGTTGTTAATCACGGCAGCAACACTCTCGGCTGTGAAACCTGTGGCAATACCGAACATAGCAACAGCCTTGGTAGTGGCAGAGTCAGTAATAGTAGCGGGAACGTGATAGAGGCCGGTAGTGGACATCTCCGCGTCACTAGTACTCGTTAGCTAGGACCTGTAGCGAGTTTAGACGTATACATACACCTTAAGATTGGCAGTGGCAAAGTCGGAAACATCACTGAAGTACACGCTCTGCTCAACACCATCACCACAGCAGCTAGAAGAGACGGTGGTGACACCGAAGTCAACACCGGGCCACTCGTTGATGCGGACCATTCGGACGTTGAAGTTGGTCTGGTACTCGTGGATAACGGTCCACTGCTCAGTGGTGACGGCAGAGGCCCAGCCGGTGCTGTACTCGAAAGAGAGGGCGTCCATGATCATGATGCCGCCGTAGTTTCCGTGAGTAGCGGTGTCGTTAAAGGTAGGGAGCGTCACACCGGTGGAGGCAACAATCAAGATCTCGTAGGGGATACCGTAGGCCAACAAACCGAGGCTAGCTGCGGCAGCCTCAGAGTCGCTGCGGGCCAGGATAAGGATGGTGCTGTCAATAGTAGCTGAGGGGAGAGACGAGGAGGTAGAGCTAGGAGTCTCAGAGGGAGTAGCGCTGGGGGTGGTAGACGCGCTGGCGCTCGCGGAGACACTGGCAGAAGTAGCGCTCTCAGTGTTGCTAGAGCTAGGAGTCTGGCTGGGTGTCTGGCTGGGTGTCTCTTCTGCGCTCATGGAGATGCTGGTAGAGGCGGAGTTGCTGGCGCTAGGGGTCTGGGAAGCAGAGGCAGAGGCTGAAGCGGAGTTGCTAGCACTGGGAGTTTGAGAAGCAGACCCAGAGACCGAGGCGGAGTTGCTGGCACTAGGAGTCTGAGAAGCGGAAGCGGAAGCAGAAGCAGAGTTGATAGCACTAGGAGTCTGGGATCCAGACTCAGAGGCTGAGGCAGAAGCAGAGTTGCTGGCACTAGGAGTTTGAGAAGCAGACCCAGAGACCGAGGCGGAGTTGCTGGCACTAGGAGTCTGAGAAGCAGAAGCGGAAGCAGAAGCAGAGTTGCTAGCACTAGGAGTCTGGGATCCAGACTCAGAGGCTGAGGCAGAAGCAGAGTTGCTAGCGCTGGGGGTTTGAGAGGCAGGCTCAGAGACCGAGGCGGAGTTGCTGGCACTAGGAGTCTGAGAAGCGGAAGCAGAAGCAGAGTCGCTAGTACCAGGAGTCTGGGAAGCTGACTCAGAAGCTGAGGCTGAGGCTGAGGTGCTCTGGGAGTTGCTGGCACTGGGGGTTTGAGAAGCAGACTCGGAAATGGAAGCAGAAGCGGAAGCAGAGTTACTACCACTGGGAGTCTCAGAAGCAGACTCGGAAGCTGAGGCAGAGTTGCTGGCGCTAGGAGTCTGGGAAGCAGAACCAGAGGCTGAGGCCGAGTTAGACTCAGAAGCCGAAGCAGAGTTAGAAGCAGACTCGATGTTGCTGGATCCAGGAGTCTGGGAAGCAGACTCGGTGGCTAAAGCAGAGTCAGAAACACTCTCGGTAGCGGAAGCCGAGTTGGAGGCACTCTCAGTGTTGCTGGAGCCTGGAGTCTCAGTAGCGGACCCAGTAGCTGAAGCAGAGTCAGAAGCGCTCTCACTTGCGGATGCAGAGTTAGAAGCGCTCTCAGTGTTGCTGCCGGGAGTTCCACTGACGCTCTCAGTCGCAGACGAACCATCAGTGGCGCTCTGGGTAGCACTCTCGGTCAAAGATCCAGTGGAAGAGGTTCCCTCAGCACTCACGGAGCCACTCGAGTTGGACTCGGTGGCGGCGGTGCTGGCCGAGTCAACGGCGGAGGTGGTAGCAGAGGGGTCAGTGTTGTAGTCCTTGTGCGCGTCGACAATCTCCTCGGGGGTGGCCTTGTCGGTAACAAAGAGCGAGTCGACGTAGACGGAAGCGGCACCGCCGACGCTGCAGCTCAGCTCGAGGATGAGGTTCTGAGCTCGAGCAGTGGCAGTGACGGCCTTGGCCACGGTGACCCAGCTGACCTTTGATCCATCGGCAATGACATCGGGGAAGTCGGGAGAAGTGTAGAAGTTGGTGGATCCAAGGTAAGAGCTGAAGCGGCACTTGTCGGCAACCTCGTTATAGGCAACGGCGTAGTAGTAGAGAACGGTGTAAGAGGTTCCAACCTTGAGGCCGGACAGCCTGATGCCAAGACTGGCAGAGCCGCCCTCCTCCTGGCGTTTGTCGACAGTGGTAGTACCTACGACTCGAAGACGCGGGACCGCGTTTCCATCGATGCCAACACCCTCCAGGTCAACTACGCCGTCGATGATGGTTCCATCCAGGGTGCTGAGCTTGCCATTGGGGGCGAGATTGTAAAGGATGTCGGCAGTCGGGGTAGTGCTGGGCGTGTTGACAGCGGTGGGCGTAGTCGCAACCGAGCTCTCTCCAGGGGCAGATGTCGTGCTATGCGGTTTAGGATTACAAGGCGACGCTTCACTGAACCCCAGAGCACTGAGGGCAGTGAGAGCCAAGGCGAGATAACGCATGATGGCCGTATCACGGGGGGAGAACGCAACGGGGTGAAGAACCAGCAATCGACTTGGCGGATCGGGACGAGCTTGCTTGGCGGAACGAGTGACTTGGCGGACAGAAAACGACAACGGGAAAACGAGTGTGATGGCGACTCGGGAAAAGAGCCTCCTGTTGCCTTACGACGGTTCCAACGAGTGAACGAGGTGTCGGTAAGTTAGAAAGAGAAAGGAAAAGGAAAATACTACGGTCCCACGGGGAGGATATTATGAGACCGGATGAAGGCCAGCCAGATTCCCAAGGGGCGGACGACAAAGAGGGCTGAACGATCGGTTCAGAATCCCGAAAACCCCCATGTTGAGCCGCTGGGGCTGAAAGAACCTCTGCCTACGTAGAGTCGCATTACAGGGCCAACCAACTGACTCGCAAGGAAACTATTGATTTCACAATGCCCGGGGCTCCATTTGCTGCATGGCCATGGCCGCGTGTACGGCAAACCCGGCATGTGGGACGACACTGCCAAGGGGACGTTGTCGAGTCGAGGGCCAAGAGAGCCAAGAGAATGAACAAAGAGAATGGCAACACTAAAAGCGAAATCGGGGCCCGGGTGGACAGGGCGGATATACGAGGTGCGTTGGTGGTGCCTGTCGGGTCGTGCCTGGTGGATGGTTCCTGGTGGGTTGTGAGTAGGAGTGGATGTCTCTCTGTTCCTGGTAAAGTTTGTGAGAGTGCTACTCCATAGGTGTGGATATACGGTCCCTGGCATCTTGTCCCGTATGTATGAAGATGTCGTGTCGTCGCAGGTGGAGAGTCTTGATCTTGGCGATTCAGGCGAGCCCGTTGGACAGCTGTTCTACGCGCCACCAACGAATCGGTCCGCCCATGCTAGCGGCAAGGATCGTAAGCCAGCTGTGATGGGCTTGATGGACTAGCTGATACGAGTTACCAGTATCCGGGCAAGCGTCCAGCGATTAGGTTAAGCGCCCTGTCGAAATTCTCCGCTCGGCTCCAGCAAGAGCAGCAAAAATCTATTCTCACCATGCCACCCATGCACATGTGCGGCGGGTGTGGGCCTTCTCCGCGGCTGGGAATAGGGATAGCAAGGAAGCCTGGGCAAACGCAGTTCACAGGCGGGAATACGCGAAAAGAAAAGTGCCACGCAGCCGCACATGGTTACATAACATGATCTTGCCAGGGAAAACGGCCAGGGATGAGAGAGAGCACGGCATCTGTGATGTGAAGCTCCGAGATTGTGGTGGTGTGGATGACCAGATCGTGAGACTCACCGTCAACTAATTATGCCCAACGGAGACTTCCTGCAACTGCTGGGATTGTGCCCACACAATGCGAGCGGTGGCCAATGTGCTGGGCCTGCCCTTCTTCTGTCATAAAATGGCCCAGGGTCCTGCGGCTGTTCCTGGGCCCGGCTCTCGCCAGATGGAACAAACCCATAATTCCTCTGCTGGTGGCCTTTGCGCAAACGCTGACAAAAGTGACATCATTTTCGAGACGGGAAAATCCAACGTTGACGTCCGACGGTCCCGGAGTTTCATTTGTTCGTGAACTAACTTTGCAAGCTGGGCCCATGTGGAGACATTTGTTAGTTGGATCGGTCCTGAGAACCCCCTGAGACCAAAATTATGCATATTGAGGCGAAAAAGGCCGCGTACAATGGGCAGAAGACAGAACGTGGCTTTGCCTCTCCTTTAAGCATAAGGCCAGTGGCGCACATTTCATCATCGAAAGGGCTGGTTGTCAGCACCTTGACAACGGTGGATGGCTTCTCATCCACCCTTTCCAGACCGGCCTCCCCTGACTGAGCAAGGGATATTGACCACGTAGACCCGGCCGGAACCTGCATGCCGCTTTCCACATCTGGCTCGGCTCCATTATTTGTCGAGCTGGGAAAAAATCACATCCTTACGTCGGAGCCGAGCAGACCCAAAAGTCAGGGCATTAATCAGGCACTGTGGGGACCGGGAATAGACGCCATACGAACGTGGTAACGCCTGGGGGGGTATACGCGTGTCCCCATCACCAATCAAAGGCGGATGTCCTGGCATGATATGGAGCATTCGGCTTTCCCCTTCGCGCTTCCAAGACCTTGGCGGTGCTATTCTTGCTGATAATCTGTACGAGGAATCCATACTGAACAGTGCCAAGAGGGTGTGACCACGACCCTGTGGCGTCTAACTTATTTCCATGACGGAATCATTTCCCTCACGACGCCCGGCAAGGCTTGGCATTCCAGAATTTCAAAAATTCATTCCGCGTGGGAGTTCGTCTCATGAGACTGCTTGTCTCGCCCTACCTGACCCCAAAACCGAAGCAGTGGAGATTTCTTCAGCTTCTATTCTGAGCGCCTTTCTCCACGTCCCGGACCTGGATAACGTGTGTGTGATCTACGCTGCTAGAAAGTGATCCCGCTCCTTGATCTTCCCGACATCACCATCCATGCGGCGGGGAGCCATGGTTGTCGCTGTCAGCATGCCGGGTAATCAATTCCCTATTCGTCGCCGGTCGCGCAATGTCCACGCTGTCGACGGGTTTAAGACTCTTAAGGCCAGGTCTGAAGCTGGGGTCGGATACCGGCACAATCTACACACAGCTTTTACTGCTAGGGATTATCCCATTATCGCACCAGGAGCGGTATCCGACGTGTCCAGACATCGTCATGACCCCATTACTGATCATTGTCATCCATTGCTCGCGGTTCGCGACTACAGCACAAGCGAAGAGAACGGCGAGCATGCAACAATCATGCCAACGCTGCAGTCGAGGAAATTTCAAAGCATTCAAGTGGCGAGTCAGGCTGTTGCCCGTCCCGATTCCCCGATGCCAAATCTCAACACCAATCAGAAGAAGTCGTCGACGTGACAATTTTGATACTGTGGTTGCCTGGTGCATTGACTGACTCTGAAATCACTATAGCGGATGCCGTGTGGTTGGGGATATGTCAACCACACTCCCAATTTTGAACGACTTTTGCATCACTCATACGGGCACTTCGGCTGCGGCAAGCACATATTTTGAACTGCCGTGCTCACCCGAAGCACAGTCTCTCATTTCAGCCAAATGAACACTATTCTTTGATAGAGTTTCAGAAGCCAACAATTCCAAATATCATTCTGTTCAAGACCTGGAGCCGATACTTATCAGCGTGCCAAATTGGCGTGCAGACACAGAACAAGGCCAGTCACAAACTCGAATAAGACATTTCAGAGTGAGCAACCGCCACTCGGAGGACACACTCCGGCTCACATACAAGTTCTGGAAATATTTGCATGTACATGACCAGGCTCCCCCCTCTTGATCTTGGTTAGTGTCGTTTAGACCAGAGGATTCAAACCCCAGAACAGCAAGAAAACACGTCATCTTCGGTCCTTTCTTTCCTTGCTGCAGTGCTAGATTGTTGAATATTTCCGTATCCATCTTGGATCCCTAGAGAACGAATGCTTCATCAGTTCAACACTAAAGCCGAGCATGCATTAACTGGTAGGTTTGTACAACGGTAAAGGCTGCCTTCGTGATGCCCGCTGCCCAAGCACTACACAAGGGTGTATCGCATAATAACCCACGATTTTTTACGCCCAGTCTCGGGTAGAAGTGGGCATTGCTGAGTACTGAGAAGAGAAGTCAATGACGACGTAGTGGAGGCGGCCGAAGGCGGCTACCGGCCTTGGCTCAGCGTCGCCCAGCGCTTCTGTCCTATGCTGCTCCCATAATAAACAACACAAGACGCAGCGAATATTCAAACGGAGCTACGTATTCCTTCCAGCTGTGGTGAGACCATGTGTGAGACATGTCCATATCTTAGCTCCCCGCCGCATCGCACTAGCATAAGCCACACTTCGAGCGTTCTTCTAGAAGAACGGAGCAGCTAAATTTGTCAAACTATTCAAATACGATATCGATATCGATAAGAAACTGCATGACACTCGGTTGAGAATGTGAGAAAGACAAGAAAGACTTGAAGTTTTATCGGTTGGGATGTGTTCTTGGTGTCAAGTCGTGATGAGGTATCTCCAAGTTGTTTACAGTTAGGGAGTTGATGGTGTTCAAAATGACACGGCTGGTATGGGACTGGCTGTCCTTCGCCATTTCTTTTTAATAACCCATTTCACAAATAGACTGGCAATGACGATATGGTTTTAAAGAGTGCCGCGCTGAGCAGCATTATCGTTGCGGGAGTGAAGAAAAAGAGGTGTACCAAATTGGTGTAGGGTAGCTGGAGCGGCTTCAAAAAGTGCCCAGTAGGGGTGCCGCCCTGACGATGATTCAAGAAAAAGACATAGTTATCTGTGGCAACTGGAAGAAAAATATACCCAGAAAAGGGAGCGCATCCTCTCCATATTATCTCAATCACAGTGCAGCGACAGAGGTGAATGATTCTATGCTGGACAACAGGTGTCTATGAGATTTCGCAGGTCAAGGCCTCAGCAGTCCAGGTAGCTTAGGTAAGCAAAGAGCAGAGTCACGTTTGGCTCATCGCCTCTCGCTCGAAGAACGGAAAGGGACACTGAGCGATGACACAAAAGCGCAAAAAATGATGGCCTAGTCATTTCCAATTTGAAAAAAACATCCAAAAAAATTGTAGCTTCTCTTTGATTGAGCTGGTCTTCAAATGTAGGCATGACTTGTATATCTTCTGTAGCTTGAGTAAAGGTGTTATCAGGGTGGCTGTGTTGCACTGGTAAATGGTGGTATCGAAGCCTCGAGTCGACTGGAAAGATGCAGCTCGGCTCCATGCGAGACCTTCAGCATTGTGGCGATGAGAACGCATGTATCAGTTCAAGGATTATCTCGTTCAGATAGAAGGATCACATGGCCTATCAGTATGCCGTAGTTCCCAGCTTCGTATGACCACCTGATGCAGGTTTCAATCCGTTTCGTTGGTGCAAATTGACTACCCAATACCGAACGGGCGTTTGCCTGGTTGGAGGGCCTCCCGCAGTTCGATGTGCATCACAGCCCAACACGATGGCTATGCCCAACGCCGGGAGAAAAAAGGCGTCCAATCAAGTCATTTCATCCCTACAGACCGTATAGCCACACGGCGCAGGATCAGGCTTCATATCCAGGGTGTGATACGGGTTGTTCATGTTGCTCCAAGCAGGATCGCAGCTGGCACACTTTGGCGACATGCAGGACGCAGGAAGCCCATTGCAATCACCGTGTCAACTATCAAAATCCTCTCGTCATTTGACCTTGGACATAGCGCTCTACATAATTCGAAGGAAAAAACGTGTCCCAATTCATGTTACCATTTGGTTCTAGACTGCCAAGGGAGTTTTATGGATCGAGGCTTGGAGTCTGCCTCTGCCTGGCACATCAATTCTGCCGAGTGACGTGGCACACCGCCGAGGCCTGATCTTGCATATATCATTGTGGCTTATGCTGCAAAGAATACAGGGCATAGTCAAAACATGAGCCATATGTGTCGTTCTGTTTCCTCCTCTTTTTTTTGAAGTTTTCGCTCCACCATTGTTCTTCGTCGTCAGCCCCGCAGGATTTTGCTAAAGCTTTAGCGACCATGTCGTTTGGCATATCCCCTAGCGATTGCATCCTCTTCTTCAGAGCATTAAGCAAGCTCGCCAATGTCCTCAAGCATGAATCCGTGGACGGTTTCCGACGATTTCGCGCCATGCACAAAATATACTCTCGCGAGATCCAAGAACTTATGAAATTCGCCGACGAGGATACGGAGCGCGGCAAGTTTCTTGAAGAGCAACAGCGAGACATCGAGAAGCTGCTTCGTAAGCTCTTCTATCAGGTTGAGCATTTCAGGCCGTACCTGGCTCGTCGGCGGAAGGGCGGCCGGAGAGCGACCCCGGCACGGGCTTTTGCGAAGTTGAAGTGGGCTTTACGCTTCAAGGGCTTGGATGATCTGCGACAAGAGCTTGAGACTAGGCTGAATTCCATTCAGCGAGTGTTGGTTGCCATGTCATCGTAAGTGGCTGCATAGATGTTCTGAACTGATGAGACGAAGAGGGACCAGATCTTCTTGCAAACCCACAGAGCTTCTGATTCGCGATGCGTAGGTTGCCTGTCTCTGTCCGCGGAAACCCTCGCCTTTGCCGGCTCAATCAGATCCCCCAGCCGCATTTGAGGGCTGACCAAGCTGGCCAAAAAACTCACCCAGTTGTTTCCAGAGACTTATCGACTTGGGAGGTGAGTTTCAGTATATGTTTTGTATTGGATTCAACTGAAACTGTCCTAGGATGTGCACGATTTGTTCTTCGATGTCTATTCATGCCATGACAAGAGCCATAACGGCACGAGGGAGCGACACTATATGATTCAAAATACTAACACGAAGAGAGATTGCCTTGCCGGCGGTTCTCATGCTCAAACATTCAGAGGCTTCGCCAATTCAGAGGGCCAAATTGATATGAAGGTTATGTCCTCGATAGAAGCCCCATTGCCTGCGAGGTGCCTAAGACGGCAAATAACCTTATGCGAAGTTGCTGAGTCCTATATGGAAGCAAGATGGTGAGCCTCTTTATTTGCACCGGCATCATAGCTACCGAAGATGTTGATACTGACGGCTGTCGGAATGTAGCAAAGGGTGCAGACTGTGGATGCAAGTTGAAAATTGCTCTCAAGATACAATTAATTATCCCAGACCTGGTCGCTCGAGTCAAGCTATGCGACCACAGAAAATGGTTGGCATCGGGAGCATCCACACGAATCCAGAACCCTCTTATTCCCCGGTGGAAACACTTTCTACCGCGCCATGGGCAGTATCATCGCCCTTTGCTGCAGGAAAAAAAGCTTGCAAACCCCAGAGGACGGTAACGGAGGATGTAAGACAGACTTTGCCGATCCATTTCTGGCCAATATTGACTTTCTGCAGACAGTTCGAAACGCGAAAACAGAACAGTATGGCCCACTCGAAGGGATTCTCAACCACCTTGTGAATATCACGAGAAACATAGTGACACGATTGTCGGCTTTGAACACTCGATTTCAAGACTGTAATTACTTGGAAATGTTTGTTGTCCTCTGGGTCTCGGCTACTCTCATACTTCTGTGTTTACGCTCACTTCTTGAGGTTCTCCTATTGTTGGAAGACTGTTTGAGAATGTGGTACTTGGACTGGTACTGGAGTAGAAGATTCTGACACTCTTTGTTAAATCATTCGGCGATTGCATGTCGGTCGTGGTAATAATAGTAGGCTAGTGTCTTGTCGAATCTTTTAGGAGTTCATAGTTTAATCAGATGGGAGAGTAGTGGCGTATCTTTCCTCAGTCGTCACCATTTCCCTACTTGCTGTGTTGTGATGCATCTTACTGGACCAAAAAATAGGAAGCGAGGGCAAAAAAAGGATGTTTGGTGGAGTCAAACCACCGATGTTGGACGAACAGGGAATCGAACCCTGGACCACTCCCAGATATTCGGACGAAACATGCTAAGGGAGTATTATACCACTAAACCATTCGCCCATATGATTGGTTGACAGACCCCGAGCTATTGGTAGTATTGAGGCTGGCTGTCCGCGTTGAGGGCATATGCACGAGCTGTTGCACAGAACTGTCGACACTTCTTCACGACGAGGTCGAGTAAACATGATGCCCAAATTCCGGTGATAGGCGTGATGGAAACAAATGAGGTAAAGAAGCGTCCTCTGCGTCACCTACAGGGGCACCTTGGTCTTCAAAAGGCCATGGGAGACGTTGCATCGGTCTGTGAGCCTAGGCAATACCTACAAGACGTAGGGGCATGAACTGCAAGTGCAAAGTTCTATTGTTCATTCGTTTCATTACAAACTCGTTCCTCTCTAGGTCTCTATTTAGATGACGTCTAATTAACATAGTTGTTTCAAGGCTTCACGCTGAGCTTGTTCTCAAACCACCTCGCGAACTTCACACAAGGGGTATCAACAGCGCGCCAGAAAATATCGGCACACCACATAACTGACACGAAGACCAAGACAGAGCCGATCCAGAAACCGCGGTAGAATTGGTTCCCCTCGATACCCGTCATATCGTACACAAACCACTGCAGGCTGAACTGGATCCAGCGCGTCAGCAGCCCGTGGCAGATGTATAGCGCGTACGAGACCTTGCCCAGATACTGGATGGGGGCTGAATTGAAAGCGCGCCGCCATAGTGGCGAGTGGCCGACGGCGAGGACGAAGATGCCTGCGCCGATACCCTGCCAGTGACGCTCTCTCGCCTTCAGTTCGATCGGCGTCCACCGCTCCGGGATCATGGCTGTGAGCGTCCTCCAGCCAGGGGTAGCTTCTCCGACCGCCGGCTGGCTTAGAAGATACAGGGCGATGATGCTGAGGGTGTTCCAGGTGGCTGTCTTGATGGTCGAATTGCGCGCGTCTCCAGGCTGCTTCTTTTCGTTGGGCGAAAGGGTAGGCTCCGAGACGTGAGCGCCGCGGGCATGGTCCCACTCGGCGATGGCCATGCCGTAGAGGAACAGGAGAAAGTCCCATTGGACCTTCATGTAGGTTACATATATAGCGAAAGCGAGAGTGATCAGTCGGTACTTGGTCTTCAGGTGAGCCGTTCCAACGAGGAGAAGGAAAACGTAGAGGGAACATCGGTATTCCATGGGGATCGTCCACAGGTGGGCATCGTAGCCTAGACAATCGGGTTAGCTGAGACCGGGCGAGTCAGATCAAGGGAAAACATACCATTGAGGCCCTTAAACGGGTCCCACTGGAATACTCCAAAAGATTTGAAGACAACTCCAGCCCAATCGCACCACTGCAACCATCCAGAAATCCATCGTCGCTTGTAGGGCACTGTGAGGCTAGGGAAGTAGACTTTGTTGAGGGAAAAGGGCCGGGTCGGTTCGTAAATGCCGAGGCGCAAGAAGACGACAATCATGGCTGTGGAAATGATGCATGGCATATAGAGTCGGATGGCGCGTCGGAAGATCATGGACGTCATGTTTTGGTAAAACTCCTGCGTCTTGCGGGCGCGGATGAGCCTGATGGGCTTGTAGGACAGGGCGTAGCCGGAGATGACGAAGAAGATGGACACGGAAGCTGGGCCGTGATAGATCAAACGGAGGATGGGCAGGTTGAAGAAGTCGTAGTGGGCGCCGTTTGCGCCATAGCCGTAGCCCAGGTTAAACACCTGCAGCAGGTGATGGCAGAAGAAGACGGTCAAGGCGGCGACGCCTCGCATGCCGTCGAGATAGGCCGTGGGACCAAGCTTGGCCGGCCGGATCTGCTCGCGCGCGCGGCGACCTTGTAGGAAGCTAGGCACGAGAAACCAGCCGAAACTCCTCAGGGTCGACTGCCAGCTTGTGCCTCTCGAGTAGTCGACCATGGAGCGCAGCGAGTTGGCGCCATGGTCGATGAGCGAGTGCGCGTCGAGGTTGAAGCCGGGTTCACTGGTGTAGGGGCCCGCCTCATTGCTGTAAGGGCCGTCGTTCGGCTCCGATGACCGGTCGAGCAGTCCGATGCTCTCCTCGGTCGGCCTCCCAGCTGGTGCGGTGCTGCTGAACATGATGGGTGCCAAGAAGACGCACCCAGAGGGCACGGGATGCAAAATACAAGAAAAGAGCGTGGGTGAACCTGCCAAAACAGAAGGTTGCAAGGGAAAGAAAGAAAGACGGCTGCAAGGAGAAGGGTTAGAGTCGAGGAGGAATGGTCCTCTTGAAGGGTGGTGAGTGGGCTCTGACTTCGATAGTGTGTGACTTTTCAGTAGCGTGAGATTTGGGCTGATAGTCTAGGAATCCATCGGCATGCGGGGTCCAGGAGGGCTAACTCGGGGGCTTTGGGCCTTGCGTGTCTTACTCTGTCAAGGGAGGAAGAATTTGTGCATCTTGTGCAAGCCTCTTGTGAATTTGTACTGTAGCTGGAGCAGTGTGTGGTTCTATATTTCCATGGCCCCGAAATCTTTGTGAAGACGGAAACGACATGCCGAGAAGCCAGGCCGTCTCACAGTGCTCCCGTCAGCATGGTCACACAACTGCACAGAAGTACTGCAGCGACAGGCACTAAAGTCCTATCGCTGATCCCTTACAGATGTCCATTTCAAAAGTCATGTCGCAGGCTTAAGCCACATTTTGTTAACAGCCAATCAGAATGGGCGTGGTACATGAGATACTTTACATTCTTTACCTCCTCTATAAGCTCGAGATCTATAGCGCATTAAACACTAGTCGCATATGGCAGCGGGCGCTCTTAGCCCCTGAAGACCTCTGGAGATACAGGGAGCTACAGTGGAGCTAAGGAATAAGCTCCCTAAAAGCTATGTACTGCTAAGTAGCTGGCAGGGGTACGAGGGTGTGGCGTCGTTAGCGTGGGACACGACTTTTGAAATGGTCGTCCGTAGTCTATGAAGATTGGGGCCTGGCGCGCCCGGGACCCCCGACCTAAGTTGCTTGGGCGGGCTGGCGGCTGGCGGGTTCCTGGATTCCAGCCCAGACAGTATTTACCTGTATGCTGTGATTCCGTTGGATGGATGCATCTTCCTCATTACCTTCTCTTCCCGTTGTGTCAATGTCTTGAAGGTTAGCGAGGCACTTGCTATGATACCGGACTGCTCATTATGACTCCAGGCATGAATACCGCATCCTATCGTGTGATGCAGGTGTCTCTTGTTGTACTTCTAATACATCGACCTATTGGGATCTTCAGTGTGCTTTCTAGTGCAACTACGCTGGTGTAATGGGCGGGGCGATTTCGCGAATCTTGTCCCCCATATGTCCAGTAGCAATATGCTCCTCGTCCGCGGAATGAGGACGCTATCCCCCTTTGGAGTCAAAAGTGGAATGTGCGGGACAAGGACCTACGAAGTATGTAGTGGCGTTCAGGGGGTCTCCCTTTTCCAACGGCCCTATTTTGGAGGCTCTTCAGAGTTGCTTAAAATTCCGGGACCGCCGCACAGGAAGTACGTAGCACATGTACTACGCACGATAAGAAAGATAGACACTCTTGAAACTTGCTAGCAAACTTAGTACTACCACCGTGGTCAGCGTACTCTAGCCGGATGCAGGTACTGACGTTGGACATCGTCGCCTTGAAAGGCGAAAGCGTAAGGTACCCGCTGTCATGGGGGCGTCACAGCACCGCTTACAAGCACAGTTCGGTCTCGATCCAAAGATGGGAACAACTTTGTCGGGGCTTTTCCCACAATTGGCGTCATCCAAATAGTCTATCAACCTCAGTGCACACAAGCCTGGTACAATGACGTGCACTTTCTTCGCCTTATGGCGATTCAGAAATCCATGCGAAGCAGACCAGCCGACGTTCAGAATGGGCAGCACTCCGGATAGGGGTATGGGCCCCACCAGCTGAGAATCAATAGCGCCCTTCTAGTTGCCTCACCTCATTTCAAACCGCTGCTTTAGCGGCCGAACTATTGGACTGTATTTTTTTTTTCTTAATGCAGGGTGTGACAATCGGTCTTGTCAATGTAAGGAGTAGCCCCCCCTTTTTGGTGCTACGGGACGGTCTTTTGGGGGCTTTCTTGGCCGTACTCTATCGCCCTTCCATCGTATGCAAGTGGTAGACTTGCATCGTTGGTCAGTCACCTGTAGGGCTGTATCTCACAATGTGCTAATTAACCTCTAAATGTGGCTGTTTGACTTCCAGTCCATCTCATTAAGTATAACGACTCTTTACAAAGTACAGCAGTAATTAATCGTTACATTGTTTTTAGATACTCTCAACATTTAAATCTCCATGTCCCCCATATCTTCCCCATACCCTCTCGCTCACAGCTTGGCGGCAGTTAGTGCTTTGGCCTCCTGGTTTATCGACAACTCGGTCAAGATCTCCTCACTCCCTCCTCCTACCACCATCACCCGCAAGTCGCGACTGATCTGCTCGACCCTGGCGCCTCTGCCCTGTCTCGAATACCCAACACCGCCCATGATCTGCTGCGCCTCCCTGTTCGTCCGCTCCAGCACCTGACCCGCCAACACCTTGGCGTTCGCGATGAGCCCTCCGATGCCTATGGGATCGCCCCCGCCGCGCCGCTTGCTCTCCGCCTGCATGAAGACGAGCTGCTCCAGATAGGCGTGCGCCGAGTCGATAGAGCGGCCTGCTGTGGATAGCTTGGCGCGGATGACTTGGTTCGTGATAAGCTTCTTGCCGAATGTTTCCCGCCGGATCGCGTGGAGGTAGGCGTCTTCGGCGCATACGCGGGCGAGCCGGATGGAGGTGATGGCAAGCCAGACGCGCTCGTGGTTGAAGTCTATCACAGGTTAGCTCTGAGAAATTAGGGAGTATATCTTAAGATTATAACTTACTTGACATGATGATTGGGAATCCTCGGTTCTCCTCGCCTATCAGATTCTCCACCGGAACTTCCACGTCGTCGAACTCGATATACGTAGAGCCTGTTCTTGTTAGCATCACCATTGCCTTCATCACCAGTATCGCAGCACCACTCACCGCTTGCCGAGACTCCAGAGTTGTAGATGCGTTTCCGCGTCACACCCTTCGCAGTCAACGGAATGATCAAGACCGAGATACCAGCCTGCCCCGGCCCTCCCGTCCGCACCGCCGCAGTACAGTAATCAGCCCAGAGCCCATTGGTAATCCACTTCTTGGCCCCGTTGACGATATACTTGTCTCCATCACGCACCGCTGTCGTCGTCAGGCCCGCGACGTCAGACCCGGCATCCGGCTCCGTGACGGCCAAGCAGAAGCGCGTCTTGCCGCTGAGGATGTCGCCCACGTACTTTTGCTTCTGCGCGTCTGTGCCGAAGCGGAAGATGGGCGGCGCGCCGATGATGTTGCCGCATGCGAGACCCCAGAAGACGCCTAGGTAGCCGCATCGGGCTACTTCGTCCATGAAGACAAGGTCGTGGAATTCGTCCCATTCGCTTGGCTTCACGCCGCCGGGGAGGCGGATATCGCCTAGGTAGTCTACCGGCAGCGGGAAGATGGACGCGGCCATGAAGCCAGCTTGCGCATAGTGTTGAGACGCCTGCAGGTGAACCGTTTAGCTTGCGTTCTAAAGCATGCAACTGGGGCAACATGGAGAAAGCATACGTACCTCTAGCGGAACAGCTCCTTCCTTCTCCCACTGCTCGCAGTTTGGTGCGATATGTGTTTCAACATATTGCCTCACTTCATCTCGTAGCTTAGCGTGACTCTCATTGTAATAAGGAGAGTTGCCTCGAGTGTACCACAGAGGGTCAGCGAAGGGTGCTAGGGTCTTGGATGACATTATTCGCGTTGTGAAAGACGGAATAACAGCTGAAATTTAGAAGCCTGGCCAATGATCATGCAGCACAACGGATCTGATTCTAATGATAACGGAGAAGGTCCGACTTTTACTCCTATTTGATTCGCATCATTTTGAAGTCTTAACACGGCACTCCAAATCGAACGGACGGTTGTATCAATCTTCGGACCGCGTTAGTCTGAACGGACCGACGGTGTTGTGGAGAAACAGACACGGCTGTATACCCGTGCCTATAGCCGTGCACCAGCAGACCGGATTGCCGAAGAATTGTAGTGGGGTGTTACCAGCTTATTTCAGACTTCCCCAATCCCGCACTTCTTGCTAATTTGGAATGATATTGAAGAAGTAATCATCAATTGATTTGGGATGACTGCCGGTCGTCGGGGAGATGAGAATAGAGTACCGTCAATTGATCTTTGTGTCATATTCTTCATTCCGATACGAGACGTTTTTTGAGTTGAACGGCTGTTTGGGCCTGTAAACCTTCATTTACTCTTGGCGGAATGTGGTGGGATAGGGTCGCGATTCTCACATGCCTTCGGTGATGTATCCATGTTATGATGACGAAACCATGTCGAACAATTCATACGAAAGATGATTGAGCGGTATAAGCCCGTGTAGTTGCGATGTGACATCATTCCTAGGAAGCATGGACATGGAGCCTCACACAAATCCCGGCATGAGCTGGGTTACTCTGCGGGTGCCATGTGATCGGCATAAGTATGAACATGATGTCATGTAACACTGGCAACTAAAACTACCAATGGGCGGTGTCTAGAAGACTGGAGTTATAAGACCGCCTAGCTGTGAAACATGCCTTCCCATCCCATCACAGCCCATTCAATAATCCTGAAGAATGCTGACGAACTGCAATTCAGTGAACTCACACATTCGAACTGATCACATAACACGATGTCATCTTTCCAAGCCGTTCATAGGGAATCCCCGCCGCTAAGAATGACTATCAAGACCGACGCCGACACAGGGTTCACTGCCACAGACACGCGACATCTCCGTTACTGGCCAAACTACTTGGATACGCCCAGAGTCGACTTCAAGACTGGCAAACTGATATCCGGAATCATGGGCTCTTCTCTCTTTTTTTTTTTTTGGAGTAGAAACGCGGTCCGCATATCCGAGCTAATGCAGCTAACAAAGTTGTCCATGTGCGAACGAGACCGAGCCGGACCGCATCAGACCCGGAACTATACCCGCGTTGCATAGCCGTCTTGCCCGAACCGACCATTTCCTCTAAAATTTAGGGACATTCAATTCTCTCGACTAACAAGGTAGATTTCTTCTGATTTGGCTCACTATGTAAACTTTATTCGACATGCATATCCAACACAAAATGCATCGCTTGAGCGGCCCGGATGGTCAAGGCCAGCAGAGACAGGGTTCCGATATGCAAGTCGATCAGAGCCGTTGACGCCTACTCGCTTCTGCGTCATGCGACACGCTAAAATTATCGAACAAGAAGAACAGGATCTCAAAATATCCTACTAGTTCGCAGGTGTCGCATTTGATATGGCATTGTGCTCCAAATCCTCCCCAGCTAGCGCCATGCTGCTCTCGAAGATAGGCAGCGTCTCAAACGCGCCCACGCCCTCGGCAAACATGCCAATGTCGGCAAAGTCGAACAACTGACCAGGCGAGACGAAGAACTCTGTGCTACCTCCTGCGTCCTCTGCCATGGGGCTTCCGGGACGCGTTGGAGTTGAGAGTAGGGCGTAGTCGACGCTCTGCCACAGCGCCTTTAGGTCGTGTGGCGAATGTGTCGTGTTTTGCGTGCATGGGTCGAATTCCTGGCGGCGGTTTTCGCATTGTAAGCGGAATCGCTCGAGGCGGTTGACCTACATGGTTCACGAGTTAGGGGTGAGTTGCGAGGCAGGCGAAGGGTGTGGAGCTCACCATGAGAGCTGCGTGCTTCCAGTAACAGGACAGCTCGCGCAAGAACTCAAGAGCAGCGTTATAGCGCCTCTTCCCTGCTTCCCGAATAACAGCGTCCTCGTCATTCATCGTCAAAACATGAATTGTGCCAGCCACCATGGTGCAATAGCCATACACCGACGTCAGGATAACGACGTTATGGTTCTTCATGTCCTTGAGCTCCGTCAGGCTTGTCGCGTGCGCCCTGCAGCTTTCCCACGCGGCTTTGATAAATGTTGGCGGCGTCCTGTGCTTGAGCTTCTGCAGACGTTGCTGGATGAGAAACGGATGGTGGAGTAGGCAGTGGGAAAGATGGAAGAGCGCTTTGGAGTAGATGAATGAACCGGCGAGGTTTGGATCGATGGCACCGTTTACAAAGCACCGACGGGCTAGGCTTTCCTTGGGGTCTTCGTTTACGCCAAAGTAGTGCTCGAGTTGAAGCAAAGTGGATGATATTGCGGCGTATGGAGATGTGGACGACCATGGTAGGCCTGATTGAGAATACCGTGTTTCTTGGAGGACGTAGTGCGACACTCGCCCCAGAGTAGATGCCATGACCATGATAAGAGCAAGTGGGCAGCATGCGTCGGCAGCTTCCTGGTCGAGGCAGTCGCCCGTGACAGACGATATAAGCGGCGTTTCTTCCAGTCTGCCTTCTCTGAACGCGACTTCTGAGCACGGGAGTGGGATCTTGCACTCTTCATCGCGAAGTGACGATAGCCTCTCCCTCGAAAGGTTGACTAATTTATCCTGTAGATAGAGGGACCAGAATGTCCGCTTGCGCTCTTCTCTGAAGATGGGCTCTACGTCTGTTCCGGGCTCCATGTGAAGCTTGGAGTGCAAGGCAATGCGAATGGCAAAGCCTAGTTTCATATATGCCGCCGCGCAGTGCCCAGCTTGATGACATTAGGATTTAGTCGAGGAAGTGTGATAACCAAGGGGTTAAACTCACCAGGATGTTCGGTGCAGACAATCAAGATGATGGTCTGCACCACGGCCACAGCCTCTTCGTCGTTAGCAGCGCCGGCCCACGGTAGCTCGAGACACTCCCATGCCCTAGTGGCATATACAGTGGCGTCATCTTCGGACCGCAAGGCGAGATCAGGCAGAGCCGAGTAGCGACGGACGGCTGAGAGAAGAGCCCAGGCCAGGTGGTCCGGCAGCTCTCCGGACGCGAGGCGGCGGCGAAAGGTGGGTTCATGGAAGAAGGAGTAGGGCTGGTTGTGGCAGAACCGAAAGTAGACGTCGGCGGCTGACTGAAGCGTGTGGATTGGAGGAAGGGCGGTTTGTTGTGGTTCTGGGATGGGGATGGGGATGGGGATGGGGATGGGGATAGGAACTGGGATGGGCATGTCTGTTGAACTGGGAGGCGTTTGTTGTTGGGGGGATGAGTTGAACTGAACTGGTGGTTGTTGGACGTGATTAGCTTGAAGTGCTGTATTAGATGCTAGAAGTGGTTCCAGTCTGAGAATAGAATAAGCATCACTGCTGGTTGGATAATTACGGTGACATCATTACCTTTCAATCATTCGTTCTAATCGAGAGAAGCGGTCCTCCATAGCGGAAAACCTCGCATTCACTCCTGCCTAGCGAACAGTCAGTTAGCAGGTTCGGGAACCAAAAGGCATCTATGTATCTACTAGAACCGATTCCGACGATGCAGCATCATCGCTCGCAGAAAGCACCGTCGCGCTTCTCGGCTGACTGCGCCCATCCTCGACGTACACGCACGACTGCGCGAGGCGGCTGCAAAAGGTGCAGACGGGCTTCTCGCCTCCGCAGCGGACTTTCTTTCTGCGGCAATTGAGGCAGGCCTGGCGGATGCGCTTCCGAGGGTTCTCGCCTGTGTCCGAGTCGTCTGACATTGCGGTATGTGTGCGATGGCTTCAACTTGTGATGGACTTCAAAACTTGTGTGATATCACTGGGCAAGAAAAAGAGTTCAAGTGGGATGGATCAAAGTGGGACGAGTTGGTCATCTTTCCCCTTCCCCATAACGCTCCCACGCGGGGTAAGACGGGCTATACTGCATGCGGGCATGTATCGCGATGCATCTGCAGTATCTAGGTACCAGTACCCATTCTTAAGCATGCATTTCTCACGCATTGGATACCGCTTCTCCAAATCTCGCTTCTCCGCACGAACGGCTCGTGTTCTCTAGTTGCTCTTTTTGGGAATGGCTTGTAATTCAACACGGCTATTGCTTAACCGTGTTCCGCGCCTCCCGGCCAGCTAAATGCCATGGGCACCGGCAATTGCGAGGGGGACTTGGCAGTGCCGAACAAGACATCATTTCTTCATTATCGTGGGGTTTTCACTTTAGCAAAGGGAGAATATCCTATGCATTGTTCCCTCGCCGATCGATCGTCTCTCGTCAATATGTCGGCAAAGATCAAGAACACAGACACACCCGTTCCGACGGATTCTTCAAATTCTCCACAAGACCCATCGCGGCCTCAGAAAACTCGCTGGCGCAGGGCGCGTCGAGCCTGTCTCTCTTGCAGGGCTCGCAAGGTCCGATGCGACGTCTTGCAACGAGCCCCGTGCGGCAATTGCGCCTGGGATAACCTCGAGTGTGTTGTTGTTCGACGTCGCAATGCAACGTAGGTGCACCATATCCTTTTCCCTTTTTTTTCCTTGCCTTGGGTCATGAGAAACTCATGCTTCCTTCATGGGCGTCTCCATTCTCAAACATGGACTTGCTGCTGACGGCTAAGCAGATACTACAACATGGGCGCGCCAACCGTCCCGACTCCAGACATTCCCACCAAGCAAGAGCCTGACAGCGAGATCAATATTGATTCGTTCGAGCATCATCACGGGACAGTGGAGTCAACAGATGATGCGATGATGGCATACCCACCACCATCTGCATGCGATGAACATGAAGACCATCTACCAACCACAGGCATGTCCCGTTGTCAACATTACTGTCTAACGACCCGACTAATCCATACCTTGCACAGATGACATGTTTGGATTAGTTCCAACGTCCACCCCCGAACAAACACTACCTCAATACCTAGACACCCTCACCCAGAACGTCATCCAACACCACCCCCCAGCACCGTCCGAGCTGAAACCGAATTCAACCACCAACTCTCTAAACTTGCCCGCCTTCATCAAACCCTTGCCAGGGCGGTTCAATTCCGATGACCTGACTTTCCTACGATCCAAGGGCGCCCTGGCACTCCCCAGTCGCGTGTGCCAGGACGCGCTGCTGTGGTCGTTTTTCGAGTACGTCTACCCGTTTATGCCAATTCTGGACCTCGACCAGTTCCTGCACTCGGTTGAAGACCCAGAAGGCAAGTCTGGGAAGATTAGCCTGCTTTTGTTCCAGGCTGTGCTGTTCACGGGTACAGCGCATGTGCCGCTGCATCATTTACAGGAGGCGGGGTTCACGACCAGGAAGAATGCCCGAAAGGCTTTCTTCCAACGGGTTCGGGTGAGTTTTGGAGCCCTTCTCACTTGCTGAGAACCTACGTTTTTAACCAATTCCCAGCTATTGTACGATTTCAACACGGAGTCGGACCACCTTACCCTCGTGCAGTCTCTCCTGCTCATGACGCTGTGGTACGAAACACCAGACGAGCACCGAAACACTTGGCATTGGATCGACGTCTCGATTTCTCAAGCCTTCACCTCTGGCCTCAACCAAGACCCCTCATTCTTCAAGTCCAAATACTCGCCCCGCGTGCAAAGGCTGCGGCGGCGAGTATGGTGGGTGTGCTTCATGCGAGACCGGATGGTTTCCCTCGGCATGAGGCGGCCACCTACCATCAGAGACGACGACTACAACGTGTCGATGCTGAGCGAATCCGACTTCAAGCCCGCCACGGGTAGTCAAAAGGCGCGCCGCGATATATGTTCCTATCGTGATGACGCACGGAAGAGGCATGATTTGGCTACCCTGTGCGTGGAAAAGGCAAAGCTTTGCCGTTGCTGGCGACACTACGTCCGCACGCATTATACCATCTTCTCCGAGAATGCCGACGATGGCGGAACTGGCATCTACAGGGTCCCGAGGCCTGACGACAAGGACGTCTTTGCAACCTGCAACGAAGACCTTCTCAAGTGGAACAACGAGCTACCAGAGACCTGCAAGTACCTGTCACCCACATGCGACACGGACAATCCAGGAGACAACACCGTCAGTTTGAACCGCACAATTCTCCATATGACGTACTTTGCCGCTGTAGCCAGTCTTCACCGGTCCAGATTCACAGCGTTACTTCAAGATCCCAAAGCGTCATTATTCGAACAAGAATTGTCAAAATTGTCCATGCAAAACGCCGCGACACACATCTCAAACATGGCTGCTGCAATACACACTTCCGGGATGGACATTTTTCTGCCCACCTTGGCAATAAGCGTTCTGGTCTCGGCTGCTGTCATTCACCTGCTCGAAGTCAAAGGAGTGATTCAGGCCGACACAAAAAAGGCGTATCAGGGCTACCGGCGGTGCATGGCGGTAATTGAATCGCTCAAAGACATGTACGTGGTGGCCAACTTGGCCAAGGATGCTATGGAATGGGCTTTTATCGAACCGATGAGCAACGAACACGCGTCGAGTCCTTACACAAGCTCCGTCGCGGACCCTTACCGTAGCTTGGCGGCCTTACATGATAGCGAAATGGCGTCGGAACCGTACTCGACGACGGATGCTACGTCTCCCAACTTGTCCATGTCGGGGCAGTCATCAATGGAGGAGGCGATTTCGGCGGTAGAGCAGGCTTGGGGAGATTTAACAAAGGCTGTCAAGCAAGACACATGCATGTTTGACGAAGCGATTGCGAGCGAGCGTCAAGGTCTTCAAATGGAAGAGCTCGAAGGATTCGAAAGTTGTATCATGTTTAGCGATTTGGATTCTTAAGGCCGTGGCATTCGCTATATATACTAATTTTCTTACGGAATGCCGCAAAGAGGTTATTCAATAACACAGGACTCGGGTTTTCGTTAATTGCAGACAGCAGCTGCACTCAATTTATATCCAAATCAAGCATGTTTTCACGAAACAGAGATGGTGTAGGCAGAGGTGCTGAAGACGACGTTGGAACCTGTGCATGGGTCAATACCTTGCTTTGATCAGACTTTTAACTTCATCAACTCACCAGTAAAAGGCTCGGTTCCAGCCTGCAGGCTGGTGGCAACGTAGCTGGTGCTCACACCCTGGCTGGAGGTCAAGTACTTAAAGAAGAGGTTCAAGTCGCCGTTGAAGCTGGTGATGGTGCTGGTCGCGACGAACGAGTACACGGTGACGTCGCCGTTTGGTCCAGAGTAGAGCTTCCACGAGGATCCGGCGATGGTGACGGTTGCAATGGCTGATCCCGTGCTGGAGATGGGTCCCGCGCCGCCGTAGGCCGCGAGCCAGATCATGATTTCGTACTTGTTGCTGGCCCCGACTGAGGGGGCGAGCCACAGATCGTAGGCAACATCGGCAACGACGTTGGATCCCGTTTGGCTGTACAGCGTTTAGTATAGTGATGAGGTAGATCTAGACGAGATGACGGAGAAATTGGAAAAGGAGCAAGCAACTTACCTCCAGGTCCACTTGGAGGGAATCGAGTTAATAGCCGAAAGCTGCTTGTTGACGTTCTCCAGAGCCACGTTCGAGTACGACTTGACCTGGTTCGAGCCTCCAGCCCAGGTCCACGAGGTAGACCAGACGACCGAGCCCGAGTTAATAGACGTGAAGGTAGTGCACTGTGAGCCAGAGGTCGCCTGGGCAGCTCCCCAGTTGTTGTGGTAAATGGTCAATCCGCCCGTCGTCAGCGAGCCCCAGGCGTCGCACCAGGTCGTCGCACGCTTCTCGAGCGTAGTAGGAGTCGGTGTCGCCACTGCAAGCGTGGCGAACAGAGCCGAGACGAGACAGGTGAACTTCATTTTGATGGATAGTGGACTGTTTCCTAGAGTGGAGGAGTTGAGTGAAGAAACAAAACACACTATTCGAGTATCCAACACAGACGCTTTATAGAAGCCAAGACATGCCGTTGACGATCTATATGCCACTCTCTCCTAAGTCGCATATTTATTGAAACGGCATTTGTTCCTCCAATAACGGGTCATGTTTCCAGAAACCGGGTAAACCGGTCTCCAGGACCAGGTTTAACCTCCCCCCCGGTTATAATTGTACCTGAAACCACACCCGTCCCGACGAAAGATATTCTGTGGGGTTGCGCATGCGTCATTCATCCTGCCATAAATTGCGTGGAATCAGGCCTCGTGGCCCCCTTAGACCCAGGATTTCCCACCAATTGTCCCATGAAAAACAGTCGGCTTTTATTCATCTGGTGTCAGGTGCCGGCAACTATTGCGTTTCAGTGCTTGGTGGTTCGGATGGTCAGGTTCCGCATTAGGTGGAATGGTAGCTCCGGGGGTCCCAAGGGAGAATATAGTTGGCTGATCTTTTCCTTTTGATGTAGGAGATCTACTCAATTTCTGCCTGAATCCGGGTAATCGGCAATAACGTGAAACTGACTGGATCCTGATAGGACGAGCGAACCTTGCCCATACCTACATTTATCCTTTTCAAGGAAATCAACCTTCTTGTTAGAAACATTCGTTATTGTATGAGACAGCTTCTCTACTGTATTGAACTCAAATGTGCCTCCTCGAAGAGCTTGAACCTAGCATGCTTGGGGCTACAACAAGGCGAGGAGCTTCAATGGCGGATTTACTCTAGCTGCGAGATTAAAACAATAACTACATGGATTATTTTGGAACGTCAAATAATGAATCGGAGCTTATGAGTGAGCTGAAGAGCTGCTCTTCTATTCCTTTGCCGCTTTCTTAGCGGGTCTCAGTGCTACTTGCGAGCCGCCTAGCCCAAAGCACCACGATCCTATACCCAAGGGCGTTGGTGCGCTTATACGTACATATATATCCCTACGCCTCTGTGCTAAAACAAGAATGCCAAGACTGCGGGGAAGTTGCAAGCCCATCCGGTATCATCAATCCAATCGATCCCCTCAATTGCAACATCCCTTCTTGGGTATGTGACATACCCTATACTCTAGAGCAAGAAAATTTTGCCACGACATGCCGACTGGATCATTCATCCCTAACCACCAGCCTCATATTACTGTACTGGAAATTAATTGGCGCCATAGCTCGAAATTAGTATTCTTAAACGGTATGTGTGGTTGAGTAGGCAGCTGTTCCAACGTAATTTCATGAATCATTTGCTTGAATATTTGGGTCATAGTGAGATTAAATCGGGACGATGGAAGGCTGTTTTATGCCGGCCTGGATGGATACCTTCAGAACAAAACCTGGTGACTATGCGATGGAAAAAGAAGCGACGCTGTCCCCGAAATCTTGCACACTGCCTACTCTTGACGCATAGGGTGATTGAGTATTGCCTGGATCTCGGCGGTTGTGTGATTGATGCCGAGTAGGTGTCAACATCCCTATCACTTTCATATGTGATTAGATTGTCACTTGAAATAGATGATATGTGCGACGTGATCTGTGTATGTTTCTCAGGCTGTCCACACTATTCAATGACCACCACTACCCGCAAAAAGCATGGCTAGCTATTCGAACACAATCTTTCTGGACGGAGTTTTTTTCTTTTCATTTTTTTTATTTTTGCAAAGGCGATGGTTGAGCCGTAACTCAGAAGTTAAACAAGCCAACAACCTGAGAATAACAATGTTCAACTGGGTCATTCTCATCTGAATACATCTTCATGCCCCTCTATGAAGTGACCTTTTTCCACCATCAGTCAGCCAATACCAAGATTGTCTCCACTGCTTCAAGTAAATCATATGGAACTGATATATACGGACAATGACCCGCGTGAAGATTGACAAACGCAAGATCTGGGCCCGCCTGGAGAGCCATTTGTTGCTGAATAGGGTAGGTGATTGCATTGTCTTCTGTGCAGAAGATGTATGCGATGGGGATAGAGTTTGCCCAGGGCTCGAAGTTTGATGCGGTTGTGAAGAGGCCCAATGCTGAGTGTGTCATCTCCTTGGACCATATCTTTCGAGCATCGGCGTCGAGGTCGTTCAACCCAATCTCTGCCGACGCGTCCGTATTATTCACCAACACTCGATCATCCTACCAAATGTCAATTCTCAAACTTGTCGATGATACATGAATGTAGTTGGTGTTACCATCATCTCCATCCAAGGCAGAGGCTTGCCGCCCAGCATATCGAACAAAGACTTGCCAGCAGGGAGCATGAATGCGGTCAGGTAAATAATCTGAGCGACGCCTCCCTGCAGGCCCCGTGCCTTTCGAGAGGCGGTGTCCAGACCTTCAACAGCGTTGCTTGCCACGACACCCCCGGCAGAGTGGCACAATATCCTCACGTACTTGCCTTCATCAAGCAGCCTACCGAGCGTCTTTCGGGCTGCTGCGATGTCATCGGCAAGGCCAGCAAGAGGAAGCGTTGTCCCGCCGAGCGTAGGCGGGTCGACATATTCAGTGGGGTACCCTGCTTCCTCGAGGATGGATATGAAACGGCTCCAACCCGTCCGAAGTTGCCACGCGCCGGGGGTGATGACGATTGTTGGTTTTTCCGCTGTCATGGCTGCGGGTGAAGCAGTTTTCACTGTTACAATAAGTTGGTATGCTTTGGATTTCCAATGTTAACAATCAAGAAGAGGTGAGTTGGGATGGAGAACAAGGCGAGAGGCGTTCAACGGAATATATTCTGTAACCGAGCTGTGGTGAGCTTTTGCACCCGGCCTCGAGTCTGATTCTGGCCCCACCATTGCCGAAACTTAACCTCTAACCCCAGTGTCGATGGACTTTTGCGATGAGCCAATGAGGCCGCTGGCTATGGATCAGCGCGTAGCATTTGATGGAGACCAGACTACTCTGAGGTGGTTCGAAGTCTAGAGTCTGTTCCATGTCCTTGCCTGGGGTAGTATAGAAATGGGTTTCCTGCGGGGTGACCACTGACGTATGCCAGGCCCATTTAGTTTGGTGCTACTGTGTTCCACTACTTCTAGCTGAAGCATCGCCTGAATCTGGTATCCAGCAAACGGGCCTGTTGTAGCCTCAAGATGCGGTATGGGCCGTTAGCCGCTCTTATTATTATCCACTTTGAGGTTTGGCGGCATTCCTCAATGCCGTTTTTACTGCCGGGGCACACTAGGAACCCACACCTCCGAGGAGATGAAATGCGGGGAACGAACGGCTGCCGTTGTGCTAAGCACAAAGAGCTCGTGGTCTGGATTTAAGGTGTCCCATGAGGTTAGATCCCGAGGGAAAAAGAATATGCATTGGCATTTCTATGGATAACTCGCGGTCTCAAATGTCTGTTCTCCATCTATCAGGTCATATGAACCCAAAAGCCTTGACTGGAGCGCTTTCTAGGCCCAATATCGAAAGGAAGCGATGCATCTAGCCCAAAGTTTATTATTAGCATGTTGACAATGGGTGCTTTGTAGGCACATGAGATGGCCAGCGGGATTCTCGGATTTCATGGCAAAAAGATTTAGTCTTGGGAGGTAATTTGTCATAAACATTTGAATTATAATTCAACCAGCCCTCCCAATATTGAGCCTTCCAAGACCAAAGTCACCCATGTCTAGCAAAGAATCTGACGCAACTGTAACTTTTCCATGAGCGCAATCCCATTTCTAGACTCAAACACCCAAGTGCGAGGGGACGCACTATTATGTATCTCTTGGCCCATCGCCGTATGCACGCTACCGAGGCTTCGACCTCAAGACCTCCGCACTCCTTCTCTCCTGGACCTGGAGCTCGATATACACACTTCGGCTCCTTAAATCCAAATGAGCATGTTTCATGCAAGGGTAAGGCAATTCGGCCGACGACTGTCAATGTTGCTCAGCATGTGATTGAATATCTCGCTCATTTAGGGCAGTTGGTGAGCGTTGTTAATTTATTCACGTCGCTTATCGCCTCGCAATTTATGTCCTACGCAAGAGACATTTTTGACGCCCATCCAACATCTCTTGTGCTTTGTCAACTTTGTTGGCCTCGACCAAACTCGTTCTTGTATCGTCGCGAATTATGGGCTAGGCCACGTTGGCTAGAGGTATATTCAAGCCTGGTATATGCAACACGATGCGATATGCAGATTGGAGGTATATCTTGCGGAGGCCTAGTTTCATAGTCCCCCTCACAGTGTTTCTGGCGTCTCACCCACCCCAGATCTCACATCTTGGTAATGATACCCCCGCAGCAACTATTCGGACGCTGCCCGAGCTCGACGCACGTCTTTGGCTCTGGGTGCCTAGCAGTTGGACGAAAATTGAAGACTAGAGTTGATTAGAGCGTTGGTAATCTGACGTGGAGTTTGTTTGGGGATGCATTTATTTAGCCGTCCACTGAGAAGTAAGATAAGCCATCCCCCTTTCCCTTGAACCAATCTTTCAGAGTCCTCGCTCATTTATTGGAGCTAGTACACGCCGTATATGCAAGGTGACCTTATTATCAACGTGAAGACACGCGTAGCCATGGCGGGACGAACTCCCGAAGTTCATATCCTGTGCAATGATGAACGCGAGAGTAGAACAAGCGTTACGATTCATATAGCCAAGAAACCCACAAGGTAAACCAAAACCGAAAGATCATTATAGAGTGATGGCCCATTGATTAATCGAATTTCTAAAGAGTATTGCTATTCACACAATTAAATATTGCAATCTGCATAGCACTGCTAAATAAGCCCACTTCTCCTTACCTAAGGATAGTGGCTCTAATTAAGATCATGAGACTATATGATGGTGATAGAACTATACCTTGACCATGTCACTTTAAATCCATGTGGAGATACCTCGATGATGGGCTCATATCCCTGGGCATCGTGAACCTTTACCACGGGCAGTTTAACATTCTACCATCGGGGTCTGCTTGGAATACGGTGACACTCTGGGAAACACACAAGGAACCAGACATTCGTGACACTGCCCCATCAGCCAAGACCGCCAAGAGTGTACAAAACCACGTGGATAAGCGTGCTGCATCTCGTGTTAATAGGTTCCATCTCTTGCACCGATCTGTTGAACGTTGCTCTGAGCTAATTCCAACTCATCCCTGAACACTGCGACGTGATGAAACCTTGTAAATGACGGGCCTTACTGCGCCACGGCTGTGACAATACGACAGAGAACCTTGGTGGCGCACGAGAAGGTATCAATTTGTCTCTGCGGGTTTGTGCTGGCTTATAGGGGTCTCGTATTTTGTGTTGGCCGGCGATGGTTTCTGTCTTCCTCGAAGCCGTTGGTGAATAAAATGATAAGGGTATTGTGAACAGGAATGACGACCACGGTGCAAAAAAAATCAAATCCTTCACCCCAAATTAGGCTGCGATGTGTTCGTTTCATGTAACTTCATGGGTGATATTGGTCAGCCATTCCTGAATCCAAGATAAAAAACATCGTCCCCAATTGCGATGAATAGGCGGACAACTCGAAAGCCTAGAGAGACATCGCATCGGGACAAGCAGACATGCAAACCCGTATTGATCATACGTGATGTTATGCCCAAGTAAGTGAGCTGTTTGATGCACTTTACTTGCTCAATGAAGCCTCCATCGCGAGACAGTGCCCGTGAATTATTGCACGCATGCAAGGGTTGAAAATGGTAGCGAGGCTTGCGCGTGGATGGCCTTAAACGGTAACCTCCGAGACCATCAGACTTCGTAAGGCTTGCGCTCTGGAATGTCCATCCCCACAGAAATCCACTGGAGACGCGCAGCTTTAAATAGAGAAAGGGGATTGATTGGGTTGTGTCTGTGGGTTCTTTTTTTCTGTCGTATCCTCAGCCTGGCTGCCTGGTTCTTTTGCAGGCGCCCTGTGCGCCTTTTTAGTAATTTAGTTTCTGGGTGGTGGAGGCGAAGGATTGGTTGGTGGTTGTCTTGAATTAGTCACTTGTGTTGAGGCCTCCGTTTTGTTTCGGACAAGGGAATTGGCACAAGCGTGGTGCCTGTAGTGCAACTTGTGTTCATTTTTAGAGAAGGTTTGACCGTGCGAAAGAAGAGCCATCGTATTTCATCCGGTTGCGAGGTATTTCATCACGAAGTAGTACGTAGTAAGGCTCGGCTCCTTTTACAAAGTGTATGCGGTTGGTGAATGCTTGCAAGTAAACTACTTGCGGGGCATCTCGGAATACGAACCAGCGAATGGGTACTTCTGCCGCCGTAATTTCACGGTGAAACGGGCACGATGAGATTTTAGCCGAAACAACCTTTTTCTCCCATTCCTTGCATGTTGATCGAGGCTCAGCCCCCCTAGCGCCTGGACCGTGAAATTGACGATACGAGGTTGCTTTAATCTAACAGGGCCAGAGAAAGGTTGTCATCCACCCGCACCTTCTTGACTCGGCACGATCGGATGAAGCCTACGATCAGGCCATGCCGCAACCGGGCTAACCCGGCAGTTGAGTTAATATGCCTACTTTAATGCTTAAGGTAGGCAAGGGAAGTCTAGAAACATGCGGGGAGGAGGGGCGTAGGACTCGAGCCAGTCAGGGGTAATGCGTGCTTGGCAGCTGAGCACAGCCTTTGCTCATGGCTTGAGGGCTTGGTAGGCCGTGTGACGGATGACATGTGCATAGAATTGTGATTCTGGTTTAAATAGAGAGTGATTTCCCCCGGATTGTCGTGCGATAAGGTAGACGATATCAGTCCATCCTGGGAGTTGACATCGACATGTGGTTCTTTAGCAGCAAGACGGCGGTTCTCGCCCTAGGTAAGACAAAACAGGGATCTTGACATGCATCCAATATTAATAGTGTACCAGCCCTTTGCCACACCGGCCAAGCCCTCAAGGCCACCATCCTCGCCGACACCAACCGTGATGGCAAGGTCGACACCAAGGGCACCAGCGACAACGCAGGCAAGAAGACGTGGACGGCGGACCGAGGCGCGCTGTTCCTGGCCAACATTGGCGATACGAACGGACGCTGCGCAAAGTCGTCCATCTTTGTCAACAACCACGGGAATCCTGATTCGGGCGAGACCTATCTCAACGACTGCAACGACGCGAGTGGCAATGTCCAGCGCAACGCAAAGTTTCTCGCCCCGGTGCGTACCCTGCCGTACTCGAAGCTGAGCGCTTCGGCCAAGGGAACGGTTCATGTTACTGGTGCAACCGCGGCGAAGAATACGCGTGTGTTTTTCAAGAAGAATGGCAAGTGGGTGTACGTCAGCTCGACGTACAAGTTCACCTCGCAGGAGCTCAAGCGCGGGCTCGAGCTGGGTGTCGACGCTCGCGATGTGCGTCGACCCGGCGGCTGGGACGGCCGAGCGACGGTCGTCTTCACCGTGACAGAAGGCAAGACAAAGGCGACGGACAGCGTGATGCTGCGCGTCGCACCCGTCCTGACGCATCACCACGTCCAGCCCGCCCAGCGCGTCTTCACTACCGCCGACCGCTGGGGCAACTCGCAGACGCAGTTCGTCAAGGACCTGGTCAAGAACGTCAAGAACGCGGGCATCCAGCAGCCTGTGTTCCAGTTCGAGACGGGCGATATCTGGACGCAGGACTTCTTCGAGCCCGGATACACCAGTATTCCTGGTCGCAACGGGCCTAAGACGCTGCGGATCATGATCCGCTCCGTGCAAGATTACCGCATCGCGGGCCGCGAGATCTTCGAGCGCCTCCGGACTACATACGTCGGCGCCGTGCAGCAAGCTGGCAGCGGACATACCATCGACTCGATGGGCAACCTTGAGACCATCCCTCCGTATACCTTCAACGGCAAGCGATATCCCGCCGGCCGCGTCATCCAGGGCCACTGGGACTCGGACGCGCCCCTCATGTTCAAGTTCCTCCAGGCCCAGGAGAGCCAGTCGCCGCTGGCCCTCGACACGGCTTGGCTGGGCGTCGGCCACGTCGACGAGTTCATCCAGTTCCTTCCCTCTAACAACAAGCGCGGATGGGTGCTCATGGCCGACGACCCTCGCGCAGGTCTCGCTCTGCTGAACAAGGCCGTCAAGGGCGGACACGGATCCGTCAAGGCCCTCTCGCGACCTCGTCTCTCGGGCGAGAGCGAGAATCTGTGCCTCCCCCAACAAACCATCAGCGAGGTGCTTAAGCTCGACCGATTCACCGAGCTAAACGAGATGGCTGCCCAGCGCATCGAGAATAACATCGCCATCCTCAAGAAGGAGACGGGTCTGACGGACAAGGAAATCTTCCGCGTGCCTGCCACCTTTTACCTTATTAATGGCGACGGCGGCTGGAGCTGCAACTCGACTGATACTAGCTCGACGAGCTCGAGCGACTCGGCCCTTGACGACACGGTTGTTTCTGCTCAGAGACTCTCCCTCTCCGGTGGTCCCGCGTCCAAGGCCAAGGGCATCCTCGAAGCCGCTACACCACCTGGTGGAATTGCCCGTCGCCAAGCCATCGTCCTGGACCAGCTCGTTGCATTCTACCCGGGCGCCGTTAACAACGTCGTCCTGACCCCTTCGCAGGTCCTTGCCCCCAACCCTTGGGGTCCTGTCATCAACGGCGTCGACATCTTCGCCAAGGCCATCTCGGATGTCTACGCCAAGGTCAACTTCAACGTCACTTACCAGGACGACTGGTTCTCGCACCACACCCTTCAGGGCGAGATTCACTGCGGCAGCAACACCTGGCGCACGGTTACTAAGAAGTGGTGGTGATCTGCAGCTTTATGATTTTGGGTATACTTGGTTCTAGAAAAGCTGTGGATAGAGCAGACATTAAGATTCTACATTTGTATAAGTTGAACTTGTTTTACCATGGGTCAGGAAGATGGCCTCTTTTTAGTCCGTATCAGCCCCTTTGCCCGTCTACCAGTGCTTGAATGTTCTTTTGATAAGATAAGCGGTGTGTGTGCTTGCTCGGCAAGTGAAGTGAGTCACGCCGCGGGCATTCATTTTTCTTCCTGCCTCATCTGCAACGTTACGCGAGGGGAAGCAACTTCTTCTCTCTTCTCTTAATCTCATTGATAATAGTAACCTTCGTGTCTCTTTTTCAGTTTAGCCATAAACAAGCTACGCAATAGCTTTTCTATACATGATAGACATGGCTTGCGAAGCTGAAGTGGGTCGTGTAGATGATGCCCCTGCTGACTGGGGTGACTTCGTCTGCTCAGATGATGAAGTTGACATCGAGGAGGTGGCGGAACTACCCGAGGAATATGAGCAGGGCTTGTTCTATCCCATCTGCATCGGGGAAGTGCTTGCTGACAACTATCGCATCAAGCATAAGCTAGGCCACAGCGGCTTCTCAACAGTTTGGATGGCACATGATATATCCGACAATAGGGACGTCGCTCTCAAGATTCTGAGGCCTGGAGGTGCAGCAGGGCGTGAATTAACCATGTAGAACGAGATCATGCGTACAGTACAGGATATCTACCATCTCCTACTCTATCAAGATACGTTTTTGCTGAGAGGTGCCGACCACGATCACTATCGCGTTCTCGTCTTTCCCTTGCAAGGCCCCAACCTCAGAGATCATTCTCGAGATATGTCAGTTGTTGCTAGCTGGTCAGCTGCCAAGCAACTGCTGCACTAAGTGTTGCATCTGATAGGAAGGGTGCATTGTGATGTAAGTAGAAGCTCTTGATTTCTATCTAACTGAGGGCTCGCGGCAGACCTATTTGTAGGTTGCCCTCATAGCTATGATGAGGTTCTCGGTAGACCGGATCCCAAGGGATCCGGGTCTTCGAGACCGGCTTGTTAGGAAGCCGGGTCTTTGAGACCGGTTTACTAGAGATCCGAGCCTTTGAGACTTTATCTTCAGTCTCAACAGTTGATAGATGTGCCACTAAGGGCCCTACACGATGGCGGAGTTGTTCATGGGGGTAAGATTGAATGTTAAATTATAAAACACATGGGAACTCACCTATTCTACAGACCTAACTAGCCCAAATGTCATGTGTAGTCTTCAGCCTCTCGAAACCTGCAGTGCAACGACTGAAAAGTACAAATACCTTGGACGCCCCCAGAAAATGCCTGTACCCGCAGACCCGCTATGGAAAGAAGGTCAGCTTGTCATACCGATGAGCCCTCGTAAGCGTTTGATGAGAGACACTATATGCCTCGGCGACCACGGGCTGGCAAACAAATCGGGCACTTTGACATAAATGGGCCAGATGCCCACTGTATACTGTGACCCAGAGCAAATCCACAACGCGAGTCCAAGCTATTCCAGCGACATGTGGAACTACAAGTGCGTCTTTGCCGAGCTTTATCTGGGCTTCCGCCTGTTTCATGGGCAGGCGTATTCGACTCGACTCGAGCTCATGGTTAAAGCCTTGGGCCCCCTTCCCGCATCCTGGAGGGACTCCTACAAGGGGGGTGGGTAATGCAATGAATCGTGGTACGACCAGAGCAGAGAGCCAGACCCTAATTGGGCTCTCGAGGCAAGGGTGGCGCAGGCGGGAGACGATAACTGCCCGATGGAGCAACAGCTCGTGCTTTCTATCTTGCGAAAGGGACTGCCCTATTTGCCCGAGGGCCGCTTGGCTGCAGCGCAACTGCTAGAAGATGCTTCATTTCGAGCATTTATGGACATGTATGGCCTTTAAGAATCCCGTTCAACACGACCCTCAACCGTCCACCTTCCGTCAAGTGAAATCAAAATCAGACACCACATACAGCAGCCCACTCTATCTTTGCCCATTTATCTGAAGTGTACCCTTTTTAGTACCTCGATTTATCTTGGTTCGTTAAAAAGTCGCGGCATCAAATTGCTGTTGTCAGCTAGCCCTAACAACACCAGATTCAGCCAGTTTCGATACGTCCCCAATAAGTTGTTTAAAAGGCCGTGAGAAAGTTTTTGCGCCTTAGCACCGGGACTGCGATTATTCCGAAGCGCGGGGGCCAATATCATTCGCAGAGTGCTCGGCGTGGCCAGCCTCAGCCTTAAAATCCTGCGTCATCGTTTCGGCTGAGAGTTCCACAACGCAATTCATCAACCTCCCTAGCCTCTATGCCGTTCCAACTCTCCAATCGCCTTTTACCTGTATTGCAGAAGTGTCTGGACGTTTGAACATTCCCCAGAAGCCACAAGGCCTGTGCCTGCTTCGGGATGCCTCAACCTGGGCATGATGTCATGTGGGCATGCTGCCGTTGCCAGCATGTCTATCTCTCCGCCACGACTCCCATATGCTTAGCTGACGAACATGCTCGCTGTGAATCATGTCAATTACATGATGCAAACGCGCTTGAGGTACAAGCTTTGCGCCCTAGGAATGAGGTTTGGCGTGGAGGTGCCTTGCATCCCGCTGCTGGAACAGCATTTGGACGACTAGCCTGGGAGACCTACAGCGAGGTATCTAGGTTTTGCCGTGACTCAGGTAGGTCCTAACTTGCCTTTCTTACTTGTGTTAGAAAAAAGAAACCAACGCCTGATTCTACCCCGCCCGTTACACATGTTTATCATATCAGTCCCGGACTGGATCCTTCACCACAGTTTGAGATTTTTTAACATACCTGCGCTAACAAGTGCCAATTCTGGCGTGTTTAATAGCTATAAACATGTACGATTTCTCTACAGATCTGAGAAAATTTGCTGAAACGCTTGACAATATCTCAGAGATTGTCGCTGCGACTGAGGAGCTACTTCGACAACATGGCGTTCCAGGAGCCGGTGCGCCATGGGATCCAGATTCAGTCAAGGATATAATCGGAGACTATGATAAATCTCTAGAAGAATGTCTTCAAAACATCGGTATGACTCATCAAGCAAATCGAGAGCCTCAGAACTCATCTAGCTATAGGGACCACGCAGAAGGATCCGGCATTCAATGTCTTAAAAGGCCTGCGTCGACGCATTAGATTCCACTTGCTCAAGTCTCTTCGCTTTGCTCAGGCATTTGAATAGTAGGTTGAACTGCACATATTTAATAACCTTCTAAGCGGCTTCTAAGCATCTTATAGTGATTTGATGCGTCGTCTTCTCGACGGAGTTGACCCCGCCTCGGCAGATCTGTCTAGAAAGATCGGCACCGTCCACCGGAAGTTATGCGATCTTCTGGATGTCTCGGCACCAGAATTGAAGCAGACGCGGAATGGACCAACGGCTAAAGAGGATCTGCTGTCTGACTTCCCACCAGGGCTAAAAGAAACTTTCGGGGCTGTATCCCTCGAGCAATACCCGGTACTCACTCATGGGTTATCTTTCACGCTTTCGGAGTTATCAGAGGCGTACTTTTGGAACCTTTCGAATTCCACCATCGGTCTTTACACCGAGCAATCTAATTCTGGTTACATGCCCCCTACGTTCCAGTATCTCAACCTGCTAAAGTGTATCTGGATCCTGGGGCATATTCGTGAGCATCAACATTTGACAGCGTCTGGTTTTGGTTCACACTGGCCATCATATATCGACCACTTAGAAGCGGCATGTCCATGTTCTCAAACGCTGATTTGCAAATCTAAAGTACGGCTACTGACGAATATTAGGAACTTTCTGTTGAGTGTAGTCGCTTTGGACCGCAACTTGTCAGGCCGCTACTAATTATCTCGCCAAACCCCAATCCACATCACAGTATCTGGCCAGATGATGGAACCCTGCCCCATATAGCTGAGTGTCTCAACACGGAGATCGGACTCGGAGTAGAGGATAGTATCGATATTGCGGCGAACCCGAGCGATTGTGTTTCCGATAGAGATCCTCTTCACTCTGCCGGTTCAACTCTTCCTGAAAAGTTGCGGGATAGTTACGCTCAGGAATTTGTGCGGCATCTCTTGGCCCATATACAGAGGCTTATGACAGTTAAGAAGGTACCTGGGGGTTTTTACAAAGTCATTGTGCCAGGTCTGCTCAAGATTTTTGCCCAACGACTCCAAAGAGAACGTGGACAACGAACTCAGCGAGAACTGGCGGTTTTTATTCATTTCAACTGGAGGTGGGTGATTATACATCAGTCTATTTTTGTGACTAGCTAATATTCCACACAGGAACATTGTCGGGTTCATGGCTCGAATGCTTCCCGAACGACCCGACACGCAGACCAGACTCGATGGACTTGTGCAGGAACCACAAACGCAAGGCTCACACGACACAAACCGAAACAACGAAAAGGATCTCGGCAGAGATAAGAACCAGCAAATGACTCCAGAGCAATTCGAAATGGCGGGCTTTACTGGCGACTTTTCTTCTATTGGTTTTTCCTCCTCATCAGCCTCGGCCGATGCCATTGACATCAGTATACAATCTCGCCTGCGGGATTTCGGACGCTTCAAATCATTTCTCGACACCTCCGTTGCCTTTGAATGGCTTGTTTCATCAATTAACAAGCATTTGGAACTTGATATGCCGATTCCGAACTTGATGATCGCCATCACTGAATCGATACGAAGCGATCTCTCAAAAGGCCGGTCAAGTCGCAACCTAAAACGTAGAGACGATTTCGCCAGCCTGTCGTTTCACTTGCAATGGGATCTCAAGGATTTCTTTGACCACCAAGAATATCCCATGACCGGCCTAAGTGTCTTGGACGATATTCTCTGTCTTACCGGAACCCCGCAAAACGCCCAGGCAACCACGGTCGGCGAATATTTCGCCCAGACTTGGCCTGGGTCAAGCCAGCCTCTAATCACCCTCCTTAACAGATTCGTTGTCCATCCGCAGTCAACCCCATGTAAACGTGAGTTACCCATTCGTGGGTTTGATTCTTTGTACCGCTACTTACAAACGCTTAGACGAAATGTCGGACGGATCCTCATTGACAATGACGCAAGCCGACTCTCGGAGTTGCATAGCTGTAACCGGGAACATTGACTTTATTGTCAAAACTGGCGAGCAGTTGGGGTGGCTAGGATGCGCCTTGCGTTCATCACATCTGCTCCAAGGAGTAGTTGGGTATAAACCGCTGCTCTCTCAGGTTGATGTCCACTACGCAAGTGGATCTGACGATAGTGCAGTCTGTCATATCGAGTTTTCGATTGCTCAACAGTCAGCCGATCCTGGGTTGCCAGGGTTTTGCTGGGCTGACATGTTTCAGAACCCCGTTGTCGTCTCGGGTTATCCCGTTCGCCATCGCGACCAGAAAAATACAGGCCTCGACATCCCGTTGGAGACCATGACAGAGCTGATGCAGTCGAACCATGTTTTCAATTTAGGTGGAAATTTCATAATGAAAGGATACTCTTCACTTCTCTTTGCCACAGCCGTTGCGAGAGGTGGGGTTATTTGGCATCACATATTCAACCCTGATGGTGATCGCATTTTATACAATGATATATTGCCGGACAAGATCAGCATCTCCACCACTGAACTTAAATTAAGGGATCTCGGAACTTTTCGGCACATTGTTGGATGGTGTTCAAATGTACGAGAGTACACAGGTAAGCTGATTTTCATCTCACCTGCAATTAACATCCCTATTCTCATCTCTTCCACTTCTAGGGCATCCAAATGCGGAATTCGCCATACAAGGATCGAACTTGCCGCCCTTTCCCAATTCTTTTGTAGTTGAAAAGGCATACCTCGGAGGTGGCTCGAGTCTGAATGCTGGTGTTGCGGTCTCGCTTGGTAAACGCGACAAGCCCGTTCGCCTTAGCAAGGGGCATGGCTTATCGAGGCTCCTGGCTTGGATATACGCCCAGCCCTTGGTTTTCTTTGACGTGAACTTGCGAAAAGCATGGTTGGTCGACGGCGCATCTGCGCTGCTGCATCTGGTGAGAGCTTCAGTCGAGCAAGACAGATATCATCCAGCATATCGATCAAAGTGGAGGCTTTCTGGGCCGCTTCAGCTCGAAGGCGACGATGCTTTGGGCTTGGGTGGGAGCCGCCGTATGACTGCTGTCGAAATTTTGGGGAACCCTAGGAATCTCAACATCCAGCTTTACCTTGACGATGAGAGGCCAGATGCCAGTGGAAGCCTTGTGGAAGTCCCTTACCGCTTGCGCGATAGAGTTTTGGAGATACTGCCGCAGCTCGAGGCCCTTGTTGATAAACAAGCCGAGGTTGCAGCGCAGGATGGCTACTGGATCCCCCAACCAAGCAAGTTTCTCGGCAAGACTCTTGCAGGATGGGATTTTCAAGACGTGGTCGGCCCAGTTGGACCGATCAACCGGAGAGTCTGCCACTTGCAGGCTCAAGGTCACGGATGGATCGAGTACGTCCGATCAATCAAGGCCATCACTGTGTTTGGGAACAACTTTGGAGAGCTGCTTGAGCCAGATGGGGCAACTCCTTGCCCGAAGTGGAACACTGTCCCCGAGCACAATGATTACCTGAGCGCATCCATTGGAACCTTGAAATTGATCCACACGTCAGCAAACCCTACCGGTTCATTGGAGTCCGGGCTGATCACACCAGACATACGTTGGCTTTCACGAGCTGAGCTATTCTCACCGTGCAGATGTATGACATCAAAGGACACAACTCCATACCACCATGACCCAGTTCAGCTGCTCTTGCCACGCGGACGGAACTTTCATCTCCAGATCCCTAGCACCTGTTTGAGCATCACACTGTGGAATCTTGGGGACAACGGTGCGGTTGTGTTTGGGCACACGCCGCACAAAGGGTTTTCGTGGCTGAAAAAGAAGAGAAAGACGGATGAGCAATCGGGCATTGAGTCTCCTCCTGCAGTCTCGTGTACCAGCCTAGAAACTTTAGAAAGTGTGGGTGAGGAAGGTTCGACGCAGTTTGAGATGTCGCCGTGACTAGGCATAGCTACATATGGCCGCTACTACCCAAAGCATGCCTTTTTTTTTTTTTTTTTTGCTTCAGTGAGCTTTCGCCGCGGGAAGAAACCTGTGAGCCACTTCGGAATTTGGTCGTGAAAACAAATATGATGTGATACACCTCGTAGCAGTCGAGTAGGGTCGTCTTCGTTACTTGAAACGCAATGTCGCATCATAACAGGCGTATATGCATCACGGAAGACGGTGTGAGCTGAAAGATACCTACTATATAGATTAGTAGTCACACAGTATTGTCTATGGGTCGTGCCTCTGAACATTATCTTAGCATCACACTAGCGAAAGATCGGGTTCGCGTCTCCCTTGTGCCAGTTCGTCGGAATAAACGGTGCTACAATGTCCTCAAATTTTTGTACAAGCTATCGCGAACTGGTCTGGGGCAATTGGTCTTTCTAGGATGCTCTAGTCATCTTTGATATGCCCGTGGTTGGTGCTGGGTAACATGAGACATTGCGTCCCTTGCACTGGCATTCCTTTTCTACGGCCACATGGAACGGCTGCTTTATATGGCGGTGTATGGCACCGTGAGGAACTTAGACAGAGTACCGCATTTGAAGAGTATGATGCAATTGTTATGGTTAAGAGGCCAACTGAATTCCTACTACATGCTTCTTGCTTACTTACGCCTTTGCTAACGCTTGGGGCCGAAAATAGGAATACCAAGACGATCCAGGCTGGAACTGTCTCAACCTGAAGTTGAAACGGGGTACTTATGTCTCGCACTGTCCATCATTGCCTCTGTATCTTAGGGTACTACAAGAAGTCGAGACTCTGGTATTTATGGAAATAAGACAGATCCCGATGAGTCGAGACCCTGGACGTGATTGCAACTTCCGAGACTCGGGTTCTTGTAGGGGAAAAAGGTAACGCGCGTTTGAATGGTTAGTGGTGATACTGAGGTCGTACTGGACCTGTTGGTCTTGGATCTCTTAAGATTGGCTGTCGAGTTACTCAGTGCTTGTTAGCTTTCGGAAGTATCAGTGTGCAAGTCGACAGCCCTAAAAGCAGCCGTATCTCGACTCCTGATTTCTTTATAACAGGCTTCTCACTTCTTTTATCAGAGAAAAGATCTCATCACCGGGCCAGCCACTCTACAACTATTAGCAAAACATCTTATTCTGCCTTCAATCATCAAAATGCTTGCCAAGAACCTTCTCTTTACTCCCCTGATTACCGTTGGCCTGGCCTCAGCCGCCATCACCCCCTTGCAATACAGCTTTGAGCTGCTCGCGGTCGCGCCAACTACCGACATACACTTTCAAGGTTTCCAAGCCGCAGACAGCCGAATCCAGCTCCGGTTGGACGACCAAGAGGCGGTCTGCAGGACCGAGTCAGACAACCTGGCCACCTTCAGCCTCGTCGCCGGTAGCCTGTGGCTCTATCAGAAGCCCAAGATGCTCCAGCAGCTCTACGTCGATCGCTCAGCCGCAGGTGGCGGCCGGCTCAGGTACACCGCCAGCCCCCAGGAGAGCCCCGCGCGGGTCGAAAAGGGGGGTTGGCGGCTGGACAGCAAGGGTAACCTGCGGTTCAGAAACTCGGGCTTCATCGCCTGCCCTGGTATGGACGAAGACGGCCCCTGGACCATCTGGGTGGACGTTGGTACCCCCCAACCCGGTGGTGGAACTGGTTGCGTCGCGTTGGATGCTCACGAGATTCCTATCAGCAACCCGAACAGCTGCCAGTACACGAATGAGACGAGGCAGGAGGCCTCGGGCTGGCATTGATCTAATCATCTACTCGCTAGTAACTTCTTATCAGATTCAGGCCCGGAGTTGACGCTTTGCCATGAGCAGAGAAGGAAGGAGGATGGTGGACGGGATGGATGGAAGATAAAGAACGGGATGGATGTTTTGGAGAAAGCGGGAAAGTAAACGCGGTTCTGCTTCAGATATTTCGCTCTCTGCTGCGCAGGTGGTGAAGTGTCACGTTGACTTGGATAAAACTCTTGCTCAGCGGCAGGCTGTTTATCTGCTCGTGTTGAACATCGACGGTGCAACATCCTGCGGGCGGGAGAGTTGCTCTGTTGAAGTTTCTTAGGAAGAGTTCGATGCATACTTGCACGTGAAGTGCTATAACAAAAGCAATACGATGGTATCAACAAAGTCTACTCTATTCATATATGCCAGAAAGACGGTCTAATGCTGTTTTTGCTTCCCAAGCCGGTCTCAACTTTACTCTATCTCCTCCACAATCCGCCTCGCGGACATTTCTCCCCGTATCCTCCTTACATCGATGACCTCCCTCGTCACGACTCGTCCATGCGTCAAGCTTGTCGTCGATGTGTTCCTCGTGTACGTCATGTTCACATCGCCGCCGTCCCTGCCAAAGGCGTTCGCCACGAAGCCTAGGGTCATGGGCTGTGGCTGGTGGATTAGCTGTGTGCTATTACCCGATTCCACTGAGGCTGCGATGCTCGGGTTATTCTTCTTGCGCCGGTAGTGTCGGTATTTGATGATGACGCCAATGATGGTCGCGATGCAGCTGACGCCGCCGATGGCAATGCCGATGATGGCGCCGATGGAGAGGGAGAATTTCTTGCCTTCGTCTGTTGGTGATGAGTCAGGACCATGTAGTACTGGATTGAGTTTGATGCACTATTTACCTTCTGCCTGTGGCAACTTATATCCCTCCGGAACATTCTTCTCCTCTAAAGCGTGGTCTTTTTCCTTACAAAAATCCACAAACGTACCAAACGCATCGTTAGACACCTGTTCGCCGCACGTCGTCCGGACGCAAGACCAAGTCTCGGCGATGACATTGTGGTATGCGCTCGTGCAGCATTCGCCCGCCTCGTAGTCGCAGTTGTTGGCAAAGTTGCGCGAGTAGCTAGCGTCTTCGCAAGCTAAACACGTCGCCGCGCAGTCCGGGTACGCGTCGTAAGTGGAATTGAAGCTCGTCGTCGAGCATGCGACTACGGCTTGGACTCCGGAGAGGAGGAGCATGAGTAGATGTAAGTGTCGCATGCTGAATGTGTCCAAGTCGTGGCTTGGAATTGTAGGAGTTTATTCGCAAGGAAAATAGATGAACAGCCTTGAGGCGGATGCTACAGATATAATAGCGTCGTCTTAAGAGGCGCACTTTTGCCTCCCAGATTGTTTCGACGCCTCGTCCAAAGGCTTGCGACATATGCACACAGCCCCTGGCGAAACATCCTTTACTGCTCGTTAGTGGCGCTGCACAGCAACCTGTTCCCGTGCAGTCTTTAATGGGGGGCATGTTGCCATTGAAGCTAGCTCGTTGTCAAAAAGAGTAGTACCAATCACTGGCACATTAGAAAAAGAATTGCTTTTTTATTACATCCATTTTCATGGTTCATTTCGAGCCATTCCTCCTAATTACTTCATCATTGATTGCAAGGAAACTTAGATGATCAGTGTTCAGCCGAACAATTGTCAACTGTTTGGTGATACCTAGGCGCTGTGGCGTTTACATGCAGCAATAGTTGAAGTGGCAGTGCGACCTGAGCTCGCCAAGATCCACTTTGCAGCCTCACACGCATGGCTCATTGGACACTCCCCCGTTCAAGCTGTGAGCCTCGAGACAGCCGGGAGGGTTTTTCTGCCTGATGCGGCGAATACTGGCAGCCGAGGCAGTTTTTAGCCCAGGGGTTCATGTCGCTGTGGGAAGCATAACGTCATCGAATGCGTAGATAGGCGGACATTTTGCCATTGAGCCCGATGCTGTGGCTTCTATCAAATACCACGGGCGGACATGATATCGTCAATGGGTCGGTTGTCGTCCAGCTCAAAGCCGTCCTTCATCCCTCGCCTCCTCTCGTCCAGCCAGGTCCGCCACAATGCGTACTTTTCCTTGCGGAACACGACCAACTCCGACGCCGCCCCCCAATAAATGGGTTCGTGATTTTGGAGCAGCTCTCCCACGACGATCCGGTTGTACTCGGCTCCGTTTACCAGGAAGACGATGTCCTTCATGAATCCTTCCCACAGAATCATGCCATATCGTATGGTGTAAAAGCTCTGATCCAGAAGGTGATCCAGCTCGCCCGTCATGTAGCCCGCGATTCGCTCTTCGGGCGTAATCGGGTCGTCATGTAGATACCAACTCGTCGATCGGCCGCCATGGCCTCTGCTGAGCTCCTCTTTATAGGCTTGCTCCGACTGAACGACGCTGGTATGGGCGGCATTGTCAGTGGGGGCGAGGATGTTGATTGTTAGTTCTTTGATCACGTATCTCGGGTTCAAACTGTGGCGTTCGAGTTGGGAGGCCACGTCAGGTCTTAGATTGCCAGGTCCATCCGTGATCAATCCCCTCATCAGCCTGTGGAAAGACCAGGTTGCCATAGGCGGTCCGCCGCAGCCGCCATGAAAGCACAGGCTCTGGTGAAAACGATCGTCGAGATCATCTGTAGGCTCGAAGATGCGAAACGTAGCCGATACGGAATCGACGTACTGGGTCCGAGGAAGGACGGGAATCGACCAGGTCGTCCAAAGGCCACAGTCCTTGACAAACATGATGTCGACGTGGCAGTCGGGAGGAACGCGCTGCTGGACATATTTGACTTCGTCGTGAGATTGCTTGCTCAACAGGAGCAGAGGAAGCGCGGGATTCTGCGGCGGAAGCTGCCAAATCCCAGCGCCATCCAGCTTCTTCCTTCCTTCCTGGCTGACGGCTGGGGATGCTGGAGGGTCGGCTGGAGAGCGGATGACCAATTCAAAGATGCGCTGGCGTACTTCGCGGGGGATTTGATCGAAAGACATGGTGCGCTGGTCGTTTCAATGTGACGGTTTGAGGCTCATGGTAAGGTTAAGTGGTAGGTTGGGAAAAGATTGATCGAGGTTTTGGTGCCAGGCAGTAAGCAGCCTTGTTTGAGACATGTCAGCCCCCTTATCCTCAAGCCACCTCGATCACCTAAATGTGGAACTTCCCTCGTGGACTGCTTGGAACCACGATCGCCTAGCCTGAGCTTTTAACTGACACCAATGTCGCTTCATTCAACAATACATGATCTAGAAACCGATGTACCTAGCTGAATCGGGCCCAATCTGACATCTTGTCAAGGGTATATGCTTGAGTGTTCTAATGCTGGTGGGGCATATTCGGGACTTCCTTAGGCTGACAGGCGCTAAGTCATTAGGTAAGCACTGGGTTGTTTTAAGGCACGTATCACACCAGCAGTATAAGGTACCTAGGTATAGTCAAGGAGGAATATTCTCCCTCATATCCAGGTCTAGTCCTGCATCATGGTAAATTGACCACATCTCTGCTGCCACAGTTGCTTCAACTTGTTTTTCGTGTCCCAATTTCCCGTCATGGAATTCGTAACCGCAAACGCATAAACCGTCATTCCCGCCCTGGGCGAGTTCTGAAGGCCTGGGCGTATGGCAGTGTCTGGAGTGATCAACCCCCAGTCAGCCATGGTGACAGTGGCCGTGGCACAGGTGGGAGAAAGCATCAGCATTCTTGTTTCCGTCGTAAACGTTGAAAAAGTTTTTCGCAAACCCTGAGTACAGATCCACGGCCCTCTGCGCGCAGTCTAGATCCGCCGTTGTAGGTCCGTCGCTGAACGCCCAAATGACTTCGGTCTGCGCGAGAACCATTTCCGACTCGTTATGGATCCATGCTGGCAGCGTTGAGATGATCGGTTCTGAAGGTGTCCGCTGGGAACAGTGCAATCGCCCCGCCCAAATGGTCCCAGAAGTCAAGCAACGTCTTTCAGGTACGCCGGGTTCTGTACTCTTCGCGGGCCCCGAGCGACTTCTCAACGTGCGCTTCGATTTTCTTCAAAGTTACTTGGTCCAGACTGGCAGCCATGTTATTTCCGTGGACGTCTTGACTTGTTTTTTTTAATCGATTACCGTTGGAATCTTGGTGGTCGAGCGTAGGACGATTCGAGATAGTGTTTGGGAAGCTGACAGAAGCAAGTGCGCGCAGACGGGCTGCGTCTGAGTTTTATGTTACTTGCACATTTGCAAATCAGGCCGAGTGCCCAATCTTATGAGGTCACAGAGTATGAATGAGGCATATTTTCTGCCTAAATGGTGCTTATATTGAGGCAGCAATGGATGCCTCATGTGTGCTGAAGTCGTCTATTCAACCCAATCAGGCAATTGCCACCTCGGGGCGCCGGGACGCAGGTAGGGAAGACGATGGATAAATGCTCACTCATCGCTAAGCTTGATTTGAATATACACGTATTTAATATGTATCCATTTCGAATCCAAGTTCGTTGAGAAAGCAGAAGCCTTGGCTGAATACCTCCCCCAATGAGTCTGGGTCCTGGCTCCACCAGATGCTGTCTTCTCTCATGGCCGAATCGCAAGCCCCCGAGACTCCACCTGCATCCTTGGACACAGCAACATCGTTACTAATGGCTAGTGACTCTGTAGGATTAGAGATATCCACCATTTGAAGCCGGGCTGGCGAAAGCTGAACCTCTGAATTGGGCGCGGTGATTAGAGCAGGCGTGGCTGTGGGGTTTACCAGTGTAGGCGTTGACTGCATGCCATGACTCTGTAAATCTCTGTTGCCATCGTCGCTCACATACGTGGAGATATAGTCGGGGGATAGTGCTGCATCAAGTCTGTTGGTAAGACACACAACTTCATCGTCAGAAGTGCGATTTCCGTCAGGACCGTGTGCGCTCTGTGATATGATAGTCTGGGCCTGGGAAAATTGCTGTTTCATATTTGCATGCTGATAGGGTTAGAGAAGATGTCATAGAAGAAGGATGATGGGGACATACAAGTGGCTTCAAAGTCTTCCAGTAGTCGCTAAGCTCGCCAACAAGCTTGAGATGCACCTTGGCGCGCTCAAGCCGCTCGACGGTGAGAATGCGGAGGGCGAGGAAATAACGCAATTGGATAGCCGCGCACACGTATGCACCGTATCCTACTATAGGCCACAGCTTGGAAACTGCTGTCCTTTGTGCCACAAAATGTTGTGAAATGTTCGTCATGATGGTGGAGTGTTTCAATGCTTGCTCGGCAGCGAGTCGCAGCACGCTGCGTGAGATCTTTGGCGTCTGCATACTGCATGAAAGAACCGGTACAAAGGACGAGTGAAGGTAGGCGACGCAAAGGTGGTACAGGTAGTTCAAGGAGCACTGGCGACCTAGATGCCTAGGAGTGTTTCCGGTGCCAGGACTACTCAAGTCATATCGAAGCGAGGGATCCATGCGATCATAGAGGCTTTCCAGCTTTTGGTCCAGAAGTAATATTTTCGAGGCCCATTGAGACGGGCCGCAGCCGCCCTGCTGAAGGGATTGGACGAATTGTTGTACTTCCCACCTGTCTGATGTTAGATTCGCTACCTAAACACTGAGCTTTATGCGTACCAGAGTCCCTGAGTGACCACCAGAGAGGCGTTGAAGCCTAGTTTGAGACCAGAGCTAGCGTTTCCAATCTCGAGAATTGTACCTTCTTTGTCGAGACAGTGGGTGAAGCCAAGTGCAGAATCGTCGGCGTTATCCAATGGCAAGGGACATCCTGCCACGTCGGCCCAGCAAGTGGTCCGGAACTGAGCGTTTTCCTGGCTTGCGCACTGGGTCAGCCAGCAAGCCCAGAAGCAACCGAGCCTGAGCTGTTGATCGATGGTAGAGTTTGTCGGCCATTGTTTCTTGGTTTGGCCAAACTGCAACAGGCGACAAGTTCGATGAGCAACGCCCGTGTGCATATTCGTCCGTACGGTCTCGGATCTCGCGAACCAGAACAGTGCCAAGGTCTGGCATGCTTGGACGTTCTCCATGCAAGGTTTGTCTGCGTGCATCAGCGCTCCCTGGCTGGCTTGCTCAGCCCATCGCTGCCCTATAGCAGACCAATCTGCACGGGCGATTTCAGAGACGCCGATTTCCCCTTCCGTTAAGCCGCCCGGCACTTGAGTGAGGAACCTGGGAGGCATATTAGTAACGAGACGACGTAGCGCAATTTCAGCAAAGGCCTTACAAGGATGCAAACGCAAAGACGGCCAAGGAGATGTAACTCGGTAGCTTTCCTGCATCGTGGTCTCGGAGGAAGCGCTGCTTGTGAAAAAGTAACTCGGCTTCGTAGTATCTCTCGAAGTATATTTCGGCGAGGAGAAGAGCGACTTCATTTGAAAGGCTCACCCCTTGCCAGTTATCTGAGTTCGCCGGCGAGTCATGAACGAGTTGAGGCGATCTTGACAAAGGGATAGCGCGCGCGGGACCATCATTTCTGGGTCGTGTGACGAGTTGGTTCGACGGTGTCGCGTCAGCGCTCCCGGCGTGGTTGATGGCGTTATCAACGAGACGAAGGGCGTGGGAGGATACCTGAGCTGAATCCTCGAGAACTTGGGGCATATGCTCAGCGACCGGTAAGACATTGGACGTGGACGTAGAAGCCGAGCGGTCTCTCGCGCGCTCTAGCGCAAGCCTCCTGCGGTCAGGGGGAGAAGGATAGACGCATGTACCCCTTGCACGTTCGCAGCGGCGACAGACAGGATGCTCGCGCGTGCAGCGCAGCTGGACGAGATATCAGCAGGGTAGCCATAGTGGAGTCCGGCAGGGAAGCCGGGGGGAGAACGATCTGCCGAACCTTTTGCTTGCGGCATCGCAGGCATGCGACAGAGGGGGTGGTTCGGTTCATGGCTTGGCTGCTTCGGCGTTCGGTCGAGTGAAGGCGATGATGATAGGAGGTGGTTCATGGTGGAGATTCGGAGGAAGATGGAACGCGTCGCGGGGTTGGGGATATGATCGGGCCGAACACTTAGTTCATCCGATGAGGGGGTCGGACCGATGATCTCCAAGGGGGGAGTTCGCCTCGGGTTATTCACAACTGTTTCACAGACAACCAGACATCGTGTCAACTACCTAATTCATGACCAATTCACACACCTTGATATGACCAAAGACCAAGTCCCTATACACAAACGACGCCATCTTCTCCCCGTGGGGTAACAAGCAACCCCATGACCCCATCTACGGCAGATGAGTCCGGGGCATCTAGGCCATCCCCGCAATCTCGCTTCTCTTTTTAAGGTATGAGCTTAAGAGCTCGTTTTGATATATAGTTGCCCGAGCCATCGATCCACTTACCACTACCATCCTCAGATTCTCTCAACACCTCCAACAAGAGTGACAAGTCTAACCCCAGTTCATCTTGACACGTCCACCATCCATCCTTTGGCCTACAAAATGGCAGACATAGAAAAGAAGAGCGAGACGTCAGCCGAGTCTATGCTGGTCGAGGACGCTAACGTGCTGCTCTACGGTGAAGACGGTCAACTGCGCAAGCTGCCCATCCCGTCGTCTGATCCTAATGACCCGCTCAACTTCAGCGTTTGGCGCCATCGATTGATTGTCGCGGCCGTCTGCATCTACGGTGTCGCCGGCTTTGGCGTCATCCAGAACACGCCCCTCTTCTTTGGCAGCCTCATCGCCGAATACATGGCCGAGTCGCGTGGCGTAAGTTTTTTCCTCCCTTCCCTTCTTCTCTTGCCCTCGTAGATAGTTACTGACACGCGTATCACACAAAGACTTTTGATCCATCTCGTATCGTTGACCTCGCAAGCTATCCATCGCTATGCATGGGTCTTGGTAACTTTTTGTTCGTCCCGCTGTCCATGGCATTGGGGCGTCGCGGAGCCTTCCTCTTGAGCAACACCGTCCTTCTTGGTGCCGTCATCTGGGCAGCCAAATCCACCTCTTTTGAGTCTCACCTGGGTGCCCGATGTCTCCAGGGTCTTACGGCTGGTGTTGCAGACTGTCTTGTGAGTAACTCTTGGAATTAAAAATAAGAGCAGAACTGACGCGTAACTTCTTAGCTTCCCATTATTGTACTGGACATCTCCTTCCTCCATCGGCGTGGCGCTCGTCTCGTCGTATACTGGACAATGACCGCCGTCGGCGCATCCTCCCTTCTCGTCGCAGTGCCCTACATCGTCGACCACTCCAACGGCAACTGGCGCATATCCTACTGGTTCTGGACGGCCTTTGTTGCTCTCTCGCTCGTCTTGGTCACGTTTTGCGTTCCTGAGACCCTGTTCCAACGCCGTGCCGCATCATTGATGGGCCAGATTCATGCCACGGACACGTACGGAACACACCGCATCTTTTCTAGTGCCGAGGAAGCAGAGGCTGCTGGTTTCGTTCTTGACGACAACATCGGAGCCGATCAACAGGTGGTCCCTGAAAAGTCCTACCGTTACCAGTTTGCTCCCATCCACCTCCAGAGGCCGGGTCCCTTGGGTCGCTTCCTCCGCGCGTACAAGGAGATCTTCCTTTGCATCCTGATCCCCGGCACGTTTTGGGTCCTGGCTCTCAACAGTATCCTCTTCGGTGGCATCGTCGTCCTCAGTCTCACGTACAGCCAGCGGCTCGAGATGCCACCATGGCACTTCTCTCCCGACAGCGTCGGAACTGTTCAGGTCGGCGCGGCCATCGGGTCTCTGGCTTCTCTCGTCCTCGGTGCTGCGGCGGAGCCAATCAGCAGTTTCTTCACGCGCCGAAACAGAGGCGTCCGCGAGCCTGAGCATATCCTCCCCAACTTCATCGTCCCGAGCATCTTGGCGTTTGCTGGCCTGGCTCTGTACGGCGTCATCGGCGCACACCCAGAAAAGTACAGCTGGGTTGGGATCCACGCCGCCTTTGCTCTGTTCTACTGCGGCTTCTGTGCCATCTCTGCCATAACCGGAATGTGGCTCGGAGAGCTCCTCCCACACATGTCCGGCCCGGCCATTGTCTTGGCTTGCGGAGGAAGGAATGCTGTGGCTTTTGGTTTCGGCGATTCGCTCACTGGCTGGATCGCACACATCGGGTTTTGGGAGACCTATACCCTGCTTGGTGGTATCCTTATGCTCCTTGGATCTCTCTCAATTCCGCTCTTCTTTGTCAACAAGAGAATCCGCAAGGCAATGGCGGCGTCCCGCTGGTTGAAGTGGTTGAAGTGAAGTTGGAGCTAGATTGCTCAAAACATTAGCTCCCGATTGAAATTTGTTTTGGTTATTCATCATGTTTCTGACGGATTGTATCACGATTTCACCCTTTGGAACACTAACTATATTAAATTAAGTTTTAACTTAGCTTAACTCAATGTAAGACCGAATCTCATATCTGCTACTTGTCATCCTCTATATATTTGCTTGTAATATTGACCAAGTTGTCTTGAGAAACCCTCCTAGTTCCTCACCTCCAGCAGTAATAATAACTTCGGATACTCATTTGCTCTTTTACTTTAATCCGAAACTAACCTAGGTCGCCCCTCTAGATCGTGTGCAATATTATCGGCGATGTTCAGGGCGAGATCCTTGCCCTCGTTAACCTGCTCAATACTGGTGTGTCTTTTATTCATACGGCCATGTCACTCAGTTTTACGTAGCATTGAGTATAGCAGAAGTCGATTAATAGAATATGTGTTCCGAGGAAAAGCTTGTATAGCGGACTATGGTCTCCTACCTCGGCCTAACGCGGTCTGTTGATTGATAGAGGCCCCTCTGTACCGCTTTGCCCCTTCCTCGCAACTATATTCCACCCTGACTGGGTCTGTGATTGCTCTGGTCCCTTGGGGGGGAACAAAAGTAGAAATCATCGTGTTGTTCCGTGAAAGAAAATGGACTGAAAATCGAGCATTGGGATCCTGGACAGTCTTTGTAGAGCCCTGATATCCTTGGGCCTGAGCTTAGCCTTAGCCTCCAGTCCGGCAGCATTGAGCATGCTTTCATCTTCTGTAGCCAGCATCTAGCCATTCCAAATTTAGTACCCATAAGCATCTCACAGCTCCTGCATCCCAGGAAGGAGAAGGGGGGGGGGGGGGGTTAACGCTTACAGAATAGGACTGCCACGTTTCAAGCATGTCACTGAGGTCATGGCGATTATCCAAGCTTCCAGGCTCTCGCGTGTAGAGAAACTCATCGAAGAGGTTCCACACCTCATCGTCCTCGGGTCCGTCACTTTCATTCGGCGCAAGGATGGTTGTCAAATTACGGAACTCGGAAAATTCCATGCCTTCAGGCTTCTGAGCTTGAAAGCCGGGTTCCCCAGCCCTTTTCAAAAGGTCCGCAAAATCTTGGGCCAGGGGTGGCTGATCGTGGATAGGCGCGTCGTCCCGTTCATCAATTTGCCGACCTCGCTCAACTTTCCACTGCAGTACTAATCGTTCGGCCCCACCGTCGAGGAGGTAGTTTCCGTCCATCATGCTGCTAGCCTTGATACCACGAAGATTGAATGTCGAGCGAGTTACTGGATTGACGCGCTTGAGGTAGCTGATTTGTGAGAAGTCGGCAATCATTTCAAAGCATCGAAGGTGGTAAAAGTCTATGGCGGCCGGTCGGTCAGTCGCATATTGTAGGGCAAAAGCTTTGAGTACTACTGCTATCTTTATTCATACCTGCGGTTCCTTCCCTGCCCCTCATGAAGTTTCCATAATCCATTGAAGGGTTGAGCGCGATGCGGTACTGGCCGGGGTTGATAGGTCCTTTGGTACAGGTTGGCAGCTTACATCGAGAGCCCCTACTCGAAGGAGGAGCCGTTTCAATGAAGAACAACGCTGTGATTCCAGGCGTAAAGCGAGGAGGAGAGCCGCCGGATCGTCGCGGCAGGCCCATATGGTCGCGAAGCATCTCGATGTTAATCCGGAGGGGATCGCTTTCGCTGTTGTTGTCCTCGACCATCAGGCTAGATGGCGATGGTCCAGCGTTAAGGGCCATATTTCCGCTGAGAAAAACAAACAAAGGTAGACGACAGAGATAGCCGGATTGGATTCACGAAACTATGCGTGGTCACGGCTATCGTAAGGCAAGCCCTAAAGTCAGGAAAGAAGGCAGGAGCAGGAAAGAAGGTGATGTTCTTGAAGGATTTAGGCAACCACATAGAAGGGCCTAGGGGCGTCACATGGAAGTGCTCAGGGGGCCTGATTCGTTTCAAGTGGTTACATTTACGAACCAACTGCATAGTACGGGCCAATCTGAAAGGAAAAGGGCCAGTAAACTTTGGTCGGCTGAGGTCCTAGGATTTAACCAAACTCGTGCTATGATTGGCACTCCGTTGGAATATGATGAGTGCATAAAAGTGATAGACTAGCCTGGCGGCTATTATGCATTTCTGATTCCCCAATTCTCAGGGGGTTCCACGAGCCGTTACAGCCTCACTTCGTAGCACGCAGGACCACGCTGGTCTAAGTTTTCATCAAGGTCGTCCGCTCCACTTTGGCTAACAACATAGATCCCACGACGGATCACCGAAAAATTCATCTACCAAAAAAAAAAAAAAAATCTTTTGAGAACTTCTAGTCATCCTTAAATATGGGCAAGCCATTCAGTGGTATGGGTGACGGGCAAGAGTCATAGGGCGGCGCAGAGCTTTAAGGTTTAGGTTTCAGGTTTACGCGCATCTACCATCACTCACCCACTACTTCTTGAAATACTAAGCCCTTCTTTACCCGAATTTTTTTTTTTTTTTGGAATTACAGAGCGGGAGAGGCAGGGGGCTGGCGTGTTCAGGGAAGGCGTCGCAGAAGAATGCTGCACGGATTGATCACAGGTAAGGAGAAGTTTTGGGCCTTCTCGGGGTCAGAAAAAGATATGTAGAGCTTGGGGCGAACGTGGGTGAGCCACTATGAGACTGAAGTGAGCGTCGCCTGAGCCAGGTGCGGCCAAGGCTGAGCGCCCCTGAATTACCCTAAGCAAAAGCGGCATTGCATTACATGGGCAAGACAGCCCCGTAGCGCCCAGTTGGGGGTCGTAGAACAGGCGTTATAGCATATACGCAGTATTTCCTATGAAGGCTGTTGTCCATCGCTTCCAAGCGTTATCTCAACTGTTCCCCTAACCTTACATCCAGTACTCGCACTATTGCACTGTCTGTGCCGTCGAATGTTATCTTCAAACAGAATGTGAATTTGATCAACTATTCACTATACAGAAGCGTACACAAAGCCAACAACCTAGTTACATAGTTATAGAACGGCCCGAGGCCCCACGAGTCGACTTCGCATGGTTCCTAATCCAATTCCGTCTTCGCCCGCCCTCACAGTCATGCATACCTCGTCTCCATCCTCAAGCCAGGTCAACTTGTCTCCCTTAACCCCTTCAGTGGCGATTCTTCCACCTTCTGTAAGCTCAAAGAGGCAGCCCAACGTTCGAAGAGTGGGGTCGTCGCCCTACACTTGGTTAGAGAATAAGACTAATTGCGGAAACGCGGGCTAGATTACGTACTGGGGATGATATCGTTCCTGTTCCAATGAGATCTCCAGTGCTCAACCCGCATCCAGATGATGCCAGATGTGCTAGCATTTGTCCAGGCGACCAACGGAGGTCACGTAGATTTGACATTGAAGTTAGTAAAGACTCGGCTGATGAGCTCGGTCCTAAGCGCAGTCAGCAGTTTGCCTTGATTCTGGTGCAATCATATTGACTCACTGTATACAGACACTTCTATCTGCATATTCCAAGTGGATTCAGCTTTCTCGTGACGCAAGTGAGCAGCCCCAGCAGTACCTCCCGTAGTCAGATCAGTTGCCGAGGAAGCGCACCTAGTACCCCGCAGAGCATCGAGCGTGACAACCCAAGGAGAAATACTAGTCGCAAATGCCTTCCCATTGAACGGTCCAAGAGGCGTCATCTCCGCGAATTGAGCATCTCTCGCAGACCAGTCGTTTAGTATCACGAACCCGAAAATGTGGTCCTCAGCCTGGTCCGCCGTGATGGTCTCGCCTTTGGGGACTGGTTTCGATACGAAGACGCCTAGTTCCGCTTCGTAATCCATCCGATTGCTAGGTCCGAAGGTGTAGATTCCCGCTTCTCCGGTTGGGATGATTGCTCGCGGGCGATGGACAGGCTTGCTACCAACAATGACGGACGATGCTCGACTGTTGTAACCCAGGGGCATGGCATAATGGCCTGGAGGGGTTGTTGCCCCAGCAAGTCTGCTGCACTATTCTCTTGTTAGTTTTACTTTCTTGATTCGTACACGTGTCTAAGAAAATACATGCGTTTGACACGTGGGTATCAGCGCACATAAAGTCTGTGAATGCGCCGATGCCGAATGGTAGGTGCATTTTAGCGTTCCCCATGGGAACAATGACATCTCCGTTAGAGGAATTCTCCTGGAATAAGGGCGACTCTGGGCTCCCAAGCCATTCGATAAGAGTGAGGCGCACATGTCGACGTGTTGCCAAGGGCAGACTAGCAAACCTATTTAGGCTGTCCTGCTCAAATACAGAACCAGCATCATGGCTACTCTGATCGCTGTCACTTGGTAGGTAGACTTTGAGCCGACCAGATCGCTCAAGAGCGGAGAGGTCAATAATAGCGTCACCGATAGCTGCGCCAACGCGCTTCTGTGGCTGTGAGGTATGAAGCGGTTAGTTCCCCATACGGGCAGAGACTTGTAGACTGATGGTCCATCGGCATACCTTCTGTGGAGTACTGAATACTCCAAAGGGTACATTCCCCCGCGTGAACGGACTTCCTTGGGGTATCTCAATTGGCCAGCGACTCATGGTTACGGAATTGGAAGAATCTTGGCTTCTTTAGCTAAGCAATCGCTTGTAGGAAGAGCTGGCTGCAGTCTCAATGATAAACGACCAACGCACTCTCATTGTTCGCAACATGTGAAAATCAATCGGGCCGCTATGCTTCTTTCCATACTCATATGCCGGAATCCATTACTCCAACTTTGAGGTTATTCACCTCTGGCCGCGGCAATCATGCCCGAAGCCGAATCTCAGGTTTGGGTGTGTGGGGTTCGGCCCGACCTGTTCGGCCCGACTAACGCCCAGGTGGGTTGATAGGCCAGCAATGAAAACAACCAAATCGGTTCCCCTTGCTCGTTTCTTGTTTACTCAATTGACTCCGTTCTGCATTGTTTGACCTCTCACAATACCAATTGTCCTACCAGCTCAGCTCCCACCATGACAGGATCAGAATACAAGCGGTTCAGCAACCCTCTGCCTCAACCAAATCGGTTCATCACGACAAATAATGCGGACGGCAAGGCAATCTACTCCAAACAGCTCTCGCGGCCTGTCGACTTCTGGCCCGTTGGCCCTGAAAATGAGCCTGCTGGCTTTGGCCTCGGCTATGCCACTTCGTCGGTCCCGGTTCGACTGACAAACGACCAAGATCTAGCCGAAATGACGACCAACTACAACAAACGCACACAAAGCGGCCTTGTCAAAAAAGGAGGCACCATTGTGCGATACGTCGATTATCCGCCCAAGGCTAGTTCTCCAATGCACCGCACCGTGAGCTGCGACTACGCCATAGTCCTAATCGGCGAGATGGAGTGTCTCTTGGATTCAGGCGATACACGAATCGTTAAGCCTGGAGATATTTTGGTCCAGCGAGGCACCATGCATCAGTGGATCAACCATAGCGAGAACTGGGCAAGAATGTTATATGTCTTGCTGGATGCCTCATTAGTGATGGATGGTCACTTGCTTGATGAGTCACTTGGCGATATGCGAGGCGTATCAGCGTCAATTTGACAAAGATCTTCAAAGACTCTAGAATTGCTTGTTATATCAGTCTGTATTGTAAGTTTTGCAGTTTTTTAGGTAATAGTAGATGTTTCAGTCGACAAGGGCTACAAGAGACAAAGACGGAATAGGACCTGCTAGGAGCTGCAAGAGAGGGGCATCGGAATTCTCCATCATTTATGTTTGGCGGTTAAGTGTTCAACCGAAATACCTATAAGCTTAGAAAATAGTTGACATACAGTTGTCTCTTTACTGGTGTCCGAGTCACTGAGATGAAACCGTAGGAAGTATGACCCATGAGAAATTAGTTCGTAGCCTCTGTCATCAATCGCATAACAACTAAGTTTCAAACAGGCAACAAATCCGGCCTCAGTGATGAGATTACCGGCTTGGATGGACTGCGTTGAGCTAGGAGTACATATCAGGACAGCCCCAAACCATATGCTAAGCAGGGTAACTACCTCGGGTTTGTGGGGGAAGCCGTCGATTAGTTTGTGCATTGACGCTGGAACAGTGTGGAACCGTCATTTACTCTGTATCCTAAACATTTTTTGTCGATCGTCACCTGCTTCAATGAGCCACAACGCATTTCGTATATATCGAAACAGATACCTAGCTACTGCATATCTACGCTCGTTTGGCATGTTGCAATATGCTTGCTGACGAATCGATCTACTGAATACAGAACAAGTTCAGGTACCAGGTATGCAATCGGTCTTAGAAAGGTACTACTGGACGGGGTTGGGATTCATGCGTAGTGGTGAAGTAGAGCCTGGCTTCGAAGCCCGTGTCTCTTGCGTTTTCTGGGGGTCTGATCAGCCGCCTTGATTTACTTGTTTCCTAGACTTTTTGTAGGCATGCAAGCCCCATCGTCGAGGCCGGATTCTGCATGTCTTCCCTCTACTCGCGCCATCAGCCCAATCATAGGTTTGGGACAATGATGGGTAAAAAAACATATATTGTGACGAGCCCATACTTGCGGCGAAGTATTTACATCAAATTTCTCAGGTGGTGCACTTCATTGGGCTAGGCATGAGTGATGGTCGGTCGGAGTCTCTCAATCAGCATTGCTCGACACTTCGCTATATGTCACCGAAGAAACGGCTGTTCTTAGAGCCACAAAGGTTGCAATAATTGAATCAAAGATGAGCTCCGACCTAGAAGATACAATTATTTGAGAGACTAACCGCAGTGGCGCACTCACCGACTATCGTGTCTTTTCATGATAGGTGGGTACCCATCCAACCTTCGACTAAGCCATACGAAGTTCGTATGCAGATGGCTCCCCTTTTACTTACTAAGTTCACTTGTCAGGTTGAAAGAAATCAAGGCTTTGCATTGGATCATCCAAGATAACTATGCAGATTTCCCTACCGAGTTTGAGTTTTTATTATGGCGATGTGCGGAGAACATAGCAGACCAAGACGGAAAGTCAGGTGGCCCAACTTGATAGGCTGATTAGATGGAGTTCGGCTCAGACTGTTGACTGCGTTGGCTTTGCAGTTTGAAAAGTCCTCGCATGGTCGCTGCAAAAGAGCTACAAACTTAAATCGAGATGCTCGTGCACTCTGCGCTGGGGTCCGGTCAGCACCAAGTTGTAGTCTCGGAAACAACGCACCCTGTGGTACGGCCATAGTGGCTGTTGGTGATAAGAGCCTGACACTTTCTTTGTGTCAAACTTGAGCTGACACTATGAGGATATAATGATAGCTGTATTTTTGACGGCAGACGTGTTTCTTGCAAGATCGCAAATATAAACAAAGCTCGACACTGTATCTTACTGGATTTCTCGTACTCTCTTTTCTGCTAGCCTAGTCTGCTGCCAGTCTACTATTATGTCGGGGTTGAGGGTCTCACTAGCTAGAATGAAAGGACCTTTAAATTAGCTAGCTACCTAGGAGCAAAAGGGGAGGGAAAGGAAGGGGGAGGGGGAATGGATGACATAGACTAGTACTGAAGGACAGGTCACCTAGGTAATTAGTAGATACCCAACCCTCATGAACTCCACAGTCCTAAGCGCCAGACTCCTCAGACCCACCCCAACGAGGAGGTAGCGTTAGAATGTTTCGAACGTATCGCGATGCAGACGACGATCGGATTCTTTACCTACATAGAACACGGCCCCGTTTCCTGAATAGTGACCCCGACGCTAAGCTACCGCAATGAAGCAGAGCCTGAGATGGAAAAGCAGCGTGAAGACACGTTACCAGTCCCCTGCGCCAATTCCCAAGGCCAACCCTAGCTGTCTAATCATAAGATAGTGGCCACAAGCTGGAGTATAGTAATAACTAATAGCATAGTATAAGTTATGAATAACCCCTACAGGAAGTTTCTCCATTCTCTACATGTATCCACTCCATTTTTCAGGCGGATGTATAATGATTTTCAAGCCTCTTCCCTTAAGGCTAGCGCTATCAGTGCCATAGTCTTTTGTGAGTACCAAGAATTCGCAGGTTAGGAAATTGCAATGCTCAGTTCTATTGTCTCTTATGTATTGGTGCACTCGGCTGTACGGTTGTTGGTCCGAGACGTAGGATCAGAGCCTTAGTTGAGGCAGCTGTAGTTAGCTGCGGTGTGACAAAGCGCTGAGGATATAACAGTAGGAGAAAAGAACTCATTCAGCTCTCTCTTTTAGGAGATAATACACTACAAAACAAGATTCAGGTCATTTATTAGTAAGGCATCCCCACTAGCACCTGTTTCTTCAGCGGAACTCACTCTCCTCCCCTGCATGTAATTCGACTCAGCGCCTCTTCCTTGCACATACGACCATAGCTCTTAGAAAATACGGGATCCCGTCTGCTCTCCCTTAGTCAAGCTGAGAAGCGGTGGATTAGTACTCGGGTCGGTGACGACCGGGGAATCCCTACTGTTGTATGTTTTTTTTTTTTTTGCGTACTCCAGTGTCCATTTCTTATGTATCGCTCCACTAGGCCAGACTATTTTGAACAAAGTCATCTCACTGTGTCTTTTTTTGCCTTCATGCCATAACCTCGCCTTTGCGGGTGCGTACAACTATTTAGATAGTACATAAGACTGTACGTGCTAAGTTCCGCAGTTTCCAAACGGACCTGGTGCTGGGCTTGACAACCTCTGCACCTGCGTTGGGACTTGAAACAGACTCGGTTTATGCTTGATGATAGAACCAGCTGGTTGGGGCGGACTTCTTAAAGAAATTCGTCTCTGTGACTCCACTTTTCATATCATCACCTCTCTTTCCTTTAGCCTTACATGAAGGCCCTTCTGCTTGACAAACCAGGCATTATGTAACTCCCAGGTAGTGTCTGGATTGACAAGCTCAACCTAGAAGAGAAGAAAGAAAGTGTCAGTCTCTGTAATTTTCGCACCCCCTTGAAGGACTGACCTCAAAAATTCTGAGTATAGTTGGGATAAGCTTGTAAAGTTCCAGCAAAGAAATGTTCTTGCCAATACAAGTCCTAGCTCCAGCACCGAAAGAGAATAAGCAATTATTCATCCTGTTTCTCTTTTCTGGGCTCGCTTCGATCCATCGTTCAGGCCGGAATTCTGCAGCATCATGGCCAAACACCTCGGTATCTCGATGAAGCACCCACGCTGAGCAACCGACGATCATGCCGCCAGGCAGAGAATAGCCTGATATAGTCATACCCTCTGGAGGAACAATTCTCTCTAGTGTAAGTCCAACGGCAGGGTGACAGCGTAAAGCCTCGTTAATAACCGCGCTGAGGTAGGGTAGCGACCTGACTTCTTCCCATTGGACAAGGCCGTCATCTCTCGCAAATCTTCCTGCCTTGCTTTGCTCAGAGAGCTCATCAAGTAATTTCTCCATTGTCGAGGGGTGCTTCAAGAGGAAGTAAAATGCAGCCCGCATTGTTATCCCGGTTGTATCGGATCCTGCAAACATGTTTGCAACAGTGAGGGCTAGAACAAGCTGCTCGGTTATGAAATCAGGGTTCTTAGCCCGAGCTTCCCTAAATCGATTCAAGAAGTCTCTTCTCGAAGTCAGCCCAGATCCCTTGGCCTCACCAAGTTCTTCTTCTCGTTGACGCTCGGCAATGTGTCCTTTGGCGAAGTCTGCTACTGGTGCACTTGCGTTTAGTAGGCCATGTTTAGCCAACCAGATCTTGGCCGGATTTTTCATAAGTAAGCGGTCAAGGAAGGGCATTTGACCAGCCTTGCAGTCAAATCCAAGTCAGTATGTTGTCCGTTCAGATTTGAAGCTGGACCAAGGAGGAAAGGTCACTCACCCAGGACACATAGTCCAAGAAACGTTCCAAATCTCGGATGATATTCCCAACATCAATGCCTTGTTCCACAAAACCCAGCCTCTTAGAGTATGTCAGCTCTCCAATGACATCAAACGCATAGTACTGTAACCATGCCCCCAAGTCACAAATACCGTCATCCCCTGGACGATTTGCAAAACGAAGTTTGAGTTGCTTAAGAAACTCAGTTGAGGTAGAATCGACGAATGCCTCGAAGGTAACAAGCGTGCTCATAGCGTATGCATTTGATACCGACCGACGCAATTTCGCATGGTATGCTTCATTGGCCGTATTGAACATGGTTTCCAGTCTCTTCCCTTTTGCAAGAGCCTGTTGCACTGGGTAGAAGCTCGACTAGATAGGCATGATCAGGCATTTGGTCCATAGCAATATTCGGGTATGAATCGATGGAATACATACCTTTGAAAAGCCCGCCCCTGCACTGTAAATAATTTTAATAGCCTCAGGGTCTCCTATGGATACGGCTCGGGGACCTAAGCGAACAACAGGGCCGTATCGTTGGTGTAATTCGATGTGCACCTCTTGAGCCCGGCGCCCTCGGACGACGAAAAGCCTCCATAAGTCTGTGAATCCGGCAATCCAGGGTCCGGGTATATTGTTCAACCCTTGTCCGTATTTGTTTACCACGAGACGAAGTAGAACGCCAGCAAGCAGCAGCAATAAGGCGCTGCTGAAGGATTGAGGAATAAGATACTCAAAGATCATGGTTGAGGCAAAATGTTACTGTTTGGTACTTGGAAAATACAGATAGAGCTTTACTGTCCAGAAAACGCAAGTCATAAGCATCATTTGTATAAGGCGATCGTGTGTTGCCCGATACGACCTCATTATTCCCCCACGAGCAGTCCGCGGAATGGCTACGGAAACTCCGGTTTTGTTCTTTTACCTTTGTTCGGCTACCTAAAATTACCTGTTGGTTCATGTGGGGCAAGCCAGAAGCGAACCAGAACCCGCCAATCTAACAAACTTCCAAGTCAGCAAGCCACAGCAACAGCGGAAACTCCATTTGGATGCTTTCAGCTTTCCGGGGAACATTGTGCTTATGTACTCCTAAAAACGAGGTCGACGAAACTAGGCTAGGCATAGTGGCATTTTCCAAAATTACCGTTGGTAATCAATTTTTTCCCTCGTGGTTGCATGTGAGCAGGCATACTTCTGGTGGGGAGCGGAGTAAACACTGGTTACTGACCCTCTTCCTACAAGCCAGCTCGATGTGAGAATCTGTTAGAAAATTGAGTACAATGACGTTTAAGAAGATTAGTCTTGGGCTAATCCCATATGCGGGGGCAAAAAATTGAAATCCAAAGTACTCTCGACATCCGCTTAGCATGTCCGAGCTTCTGGACTTACCCGAGCTAGTCAGGGCTTCGTTCGGGATGTGTATTTCGAATAGCTACTTCAGGATGATTCTTAAGAGAACGATCTACCTCTTCTCAACTAAAGAGCAATACTAATATCAGAATTTCCCTTTTCTCATTTGTTATACTAGCTTTTGTCGATCTGTCACATTAACTAGAAGCTCTTCCTATTTGGGCGTGAAGATTTGATTGTAGAATGACCTATGAAAATGCTGCGGAAGTATCCCAACACTACGAAGCGCATTTCAACTCTTCTGAATACCGCATGAATTAGAATGAAACATATAATCGAGGGCCTCCCGACGTTCCAGCCCCTCCCTCCAGATGTCACTAGCCATTTCAAAGCACATACGTCGCCTTCGGTTCGTCTTTCCCAACACCGTTCTGACCAACACCATTCTGAGCAATGCCGTCCTGAGCAATACCGTTCTGGTCAATACCTTTTTGACCAATGCCGTTCTGCTCCAGGCTGCGCTCCTTAATGTTTCGGAATGCCTTGCGTCTTCCTCGCCTAATCAGGGCTGCCTCGGCAGGGTTTTGGGCAAGGTAAACCGGCTTCTCGGACGCTGTGATACCAACTCCTATTTCGGAGGGGGGGAGAATCCCCGCGTTCTCGAAGGCGCGGAAGGTCTCAATGTACGTATCGTACGTGGAATCAGACCTCGTCCACCCAAACTTGCGTGCCTTAGACACAGAAGACAGGGTTGACCACGCCTTTCCCAAGCCCCAGTCAACGAAGTCCCATGTTCCCCAGCCAAATGCATCAGCAGAACCGCCATACTTGGCCACCACTTTCTCCCAAATGTGCTTCTTATCCTTTGCCCATTCTGCCATGTGGATATTATTCGCCATTTGCTCGTCCTCGCCGAGTGCATCCCATTCGAGTTGTTCTGGGATCTTTAACCATAGCTGTTAGAATGGTGGGTTGTTTCAAATTGAACAAATAAGAGCAGCTCACATCAATACTGAAGTATTTCCCAAGCCTTGGCCAGAAGTACTTCCAAAGGAAAACGTCACCGTTCGTATGGTTAAAAGCCTCATTCTTCGCATCTTCACTTGTTACGGCCCAGACAGCCATATCTGCCAGACTAGGAGCATAAGAGCAGTCATCAGCAGTAGAATAGAAGAGCTTATTGCCTGGGAAGATAGGGACTTGTCCCATCTCTCTGCAGCAAAGCATGTATATGGCTAAAGTCAATGCCATTGACATGCCATTCCCTGGTACGACTGTCAGCTGGGAGCCTAAATGTCTCCATTACAGGCGGAGCGAGCATGTAGACACAGACCTGCTGGTGTGAACCCAATAATGGCATCAGGCCTGATGATATTCCAGGACCAACCACGCTTGGCCGCTAGGTCAAACATGTAGTCTTCTTGCTTATAGTAGAAGTTCTCTCCGTGATCTTCGTATCGTGGCATCTCTTCGTGGAGCGGGACCTCTGTCGGACCAAGATGGGCACCATAGTGCTAATAGCCGGTCAGATCTTGATAACACCCTTGACCCAAGATGAGGCTATGCATACCTTTCCTCCAGTATGCAGGCACACGCGTTGTAGCTTATCAGCAGCAACTATGTCAATTGCCGTGAGAAAATTGGTGAATAGTGGCACATTGTAATCTCTCAACTTCGAGAAGTCTGCCTCGTGTACATACGAGGCGAAGAACGCGTGAGTCACCTCGTGGCAGAGAGGTTTCATAGCCTCAATCAGCTCTTCCACTGGCTTCAAGAAGTCAAGAGGAATGAACTTGACCCGGGCGTCTTGCCAAAATACTTGCGATACACGTCTCCTCGATGTGATGATGATCTTGGACCTATGTGCTCCATCTTGTCAGCATGGATGGATTGGGATTATCGGACCAGGGGTCGAGATGATAACAACCATTCAGACTCTGGGCGGCGAATCAAATGTTCAACAAGAGCATTTCCAGTAATCCCATTAACGCCTGTGACGAAGGCGACTTTTCCGGGAGGTGGTGCCATGATTGCGATTGCACTAGGGCTGTCCAAGTCAATGCTCTATTGAATGAACTGACTGATAGACAAATAGCCTTCAACTCTAAAAGCACTTCGGTCAGCTTTAAGTACAAGAAATCGCTTATCTATGCCTGCTGATAGGTTAGGAAATCGGTCTTGAGAAGCACCGGCAAGAAATTACTTATCGGAACATTGGGCATATTCCGGACTCCAACAATCTAGACGGGGGAAGGACACGGAAACTCCGTGAGCTGCGGCAACAAGGCCGTTTGAAGCTAGCCACCATCGTGCCAATTGTTTTCTAGACGGAACTTTCACCAGAAAATAGTTCGATGCGTCGCGCCATACTGTATAGCCCGTCTACAAACGACTGAATTCCGCAACGTAGAAACATATGATGGTTCCTTCAAATATAAAGTTGGTGTTTCATATTAGAAATAGCGAGACAAAAACGCAGCGCTTATCACAACGCAGGGGAATGACCAGTTGATGAATTTGAGATGTCGACACAGCCTAGCTCATGCACAGAATATGTTGTACCCTTCAATAGAAGGTAAGATTATATTAATGACTCCCAAATACCACCTAAATCAACGGTTCGTCCCATTTCACCACGTCAAAATCCATCACCGGCGAGGTACCCCAGATGTTCATAGTGGATAGGTCCACGTCTAGCTCAAGGTCAAGCCCGGCAACACCATCCAACCCCAATAAGCTCAGCCCTGTGTCACCAAAATTCCCTTCAGCAACTGAACTGCCCGCTCTATCATTGACTAGACTGGTATCATCCGATAGCATCGAAAACTCAGCCCCATTGAAATCGAAACCTTCAGCACTGCCAACAATTGCTTCAAAGTTGAGATCCGACATGGCCCAGTCAACCTGTTTGCCATCACTAGGTCCAGTCTTCCAAGACGTGCCCAAATGTTCGGCCCTCTTTGGGTTTCTGGGCTGTACAGGAATCGGCGTGGCTGTTGCATCGCCATTATAGGAAAAGCCATTCTGCCATTGATCCTTTCTTGCACCACCGCCTGCATCAATGGACATGCGCTTTAGCTCATTCGAACCAACAGCAGAAGTCCCAGTCCCTTCCAGAATCTGTAGCGGATCTCGATCCTCCGTGTGAGGTGTAAGCTGATCGCCAACGCCTAAGTCTCGTCGCAATCTTGCAGGACTCTGTCGAGCGTGGCTGTCAGATGGATTCATGACTAGGTTTCTCTGGACAATCTGGCTTAGCCTCGAGACCAACCGTATCATCTTCCCAGAGACCCAGTTCCTTTGACAGTACATATTTAGAGACTGTGTAGAGGCTAGAACCAGGTCGCCGTATCTCCTCTTGAAGCCAGGCATCCTTGAAACCAGACCAAGCATGACCATTGTGCAGCTGGTGACGTAGTGGCTCAAAGCGAAGCTATGCTTCAGACCATGATCTTTCAAATTTTGATAGGTGCTGAGAATACCTGTAGCTAGGCTTGCACAAGCTGTTGCTTCCTCACATACGTCATCCTCGGTGCGATGCACCGCTCTGGAATGAAGTAAAAAAGGCCTTTTGATTAGAAGCCGCAGATATGTACAGGACTATACGGCACTTTTAGCCTATCGACCACCACTCATAGTTTGTTTATACATTACTTACTATAAAATGAAGCAAGGTCTGCTTGACTTGCCAGCGGAGGCTCGTACGAAATCTGGCTTCACTGTCCGGACCGTACCTCAAATTTTTAGGAACTGTGTCCAACAGCTCAGCTAGCAGTGTGTCCAAGTGCTGGACTGTGGCAGACATAGACGTGCCTGAAGTCTTGACGCCGTACAATATTTGCCAAGCTTTGCCTGCCACACGGGCATACCGGACCATGGCTATGGTGTAGGGAATAGGAGAGGGTGACGAGTCTCTATCAAGCTCGATTGCAATCTCCTGCTCTAGATCAGCAATGCGTTCTTTTCTTGCCGTAAACCGAGTCATCCACTCGTCGCTGAGGTCAAGCGGCAGTGCCGTGTCAACGTTGCTATCCTGGATCAGGTACGGTTTGCCAGACTCAATCGCTATCCGACGATCCAGCATATAGATAACCCACCACGTGCGACAGTACAACTGGTTGTGAAATGCCGGCATCCTATCCAGGGCGCTTTGGCGGTGCATCCCAATAGTATGCGCGATGGAGACAGTAAGTCCCATGACGTGTGCGGCTTGTTGATTTGCATCGAGACGAAATAGGTACAGAACCTGGGCAAGTTCAGCTTATTTTCTTGGCCCAATACTTCATATGGAGCAGCAACTTCACCAGACTTACCCTCACAATCAAGACTTGCAATACGAGCAGGGACTTTGCGGTTGCACTACTCGCCTCTGCCGCCCCTTGAAGAAGGCTCATTGCAACATTGTATAAGCCCCAACCAGATGAATACACGCCACTCACATCGGGAATTCTCGGCAAGTTGCAACATCGCCCGACAGCCAGGCAGAGGAAGACCAGCGCCACAGCATTACGTTGGCGCTGACGCTTATGCGGATGCTCTGCCGTCTCTGTGGTTGGCCAAACAGAAGAGTTCTCCCACATCTCGTTGAATATTTCCCACACTGTTGGCGGATGGAGAAAGGTGTATGCGGGGTGAATTTCCTCCATGTAGGCTTGTAGGTCCTGCCGCCATTGCTGCTCGTCCGTATCAACGCGGTGCTGCCTGAGAATATTCTCCAGCCAACCCCTCACTCTTCGGGTTGTCGGATGGAGGGACGATCCTGGAGAGGGATACTCTGGAAGTATTCCGGGAGTGTTGGCACGGTCCACGTTGTCGTCCTCGCCTTCGACGGCAGGGGTCATGGATAGTTCTCCGGCGAATGTTTGACCGTCTGTCTCTTGGGCGTCTTGGAGTTCGGCCGAAGAATACGGGGACTGATCGTCGACAGGCATGCGACTTTGTGAATGCTCCTGACTTCTGTGCACGACAGAGGATGAGCGCATCAAACGCAACTGACTTTCAAGTGCGGCCAGACGAGCCAGGACATCACGGTTGACGGAGCTATGGGATTAAAACGTGAGATGGTTTGCCCGATCGAAACCAATAAGCTAGGTGCAGACTTCTCACCTGTCATTAGAGGCTGTAGAGTCTTTAGTAGCGCCAGTTTCGTCAGTTTCCAGGTCTTGTCGAGCCGGTGGCCTGCCTCCTCTCCATGTTGGCACGCAGAATCGTTTTTTGGTCACGCATTGTGCGCAAGGATCTCCACCCTCACACTGAAGACGGTTCGACAGTTTAGCATCCAAGTTGATGGGCTGAGTTCTGGGCATGATTCGGGCAGACTGACCTTGATCTTCCTCTGCTGACATGAAACGCTGCCATGTTTGAGTCAGTCGATGATAATGGGCGCCAGGAGCGGCCAGCAATGGTGCGAGTCTCTCATACCAAGCTCTAGAAATGTATTTTCCCCTTCTCGCTTTCTTCGTTGGTCGCTCAGAAACGCCTTTCGTAGCATCTACCACCCGTGGCTGGCCCCGCTTGCCGCGATCGTTCTTATCACCATCGTTTGTGCCATTTTGCTGCATGGCAACGGGAGCATCGTGAGGACTTGAGGCGCATTGTTCATTACCATTACCATCACCATCGCCCTCACTGTCAGCATCCCGATCACGAACGTCTGACGGCATTGGATTCGAGCTTGGGGTCGAGGATTGGGTGGAAGCCAGAAAGCCCAGAGAAACTGGCAGCAAGTGGGCCAGCAACAAGTCATTTCGGGGGGACGGCTCGAAACATGCTTGGAGCCCTTGTCCCTCGCTTTGCTACTCATGTCTACGTACTACCTAGCTTACAGTAGTTCATTCGTTGAAACCCCACATTATCGCCAAACCTTGTCCACTTTCCCCGCGATTTGATGTTGAACCGATGGCTAACTAGTGAGGGACTTGGCAGGGGATTGGCTCAAGGAATGTGAGCCGGACAGGGGTGAGATGGCTTGGCCCTCGGAGCGAGGCAGAAATCAACGGAATGTCCGGACAATGATTGCTGACTAGCCCAACCTGCTCCATCACGCGCGCCGACTAAAGCTTTGCAAGCCTTGAAGGGGCAGTCTAGCTTTGATCGCGGATGTGGGGGACCAGGACCTCACAAGATAGCCCCACATTTGGAGGAGGGGTTTCTCCCATCAAAGGACTTGAAGCTGATCAGGCGAGCAAACCTATCCAGGTCCTATCAATTGATAAGGGGGTATTCATCTGTAATTAATGCGTCAATAGCATGTACGATGCAGCAGTTGAAAACTCAAGAACGTGTCAGGTGATGGATTAGAGTTAGTTATATATGCTTTTGAAACGGTCTGACTTTTTGAGAAGAGTCTTCTGTTCTTCAAAAAATGTCGCTCACGTGTATTAGCGGTAGCAAGCTTATAGAAGCATTACTATTGTTTATCATTAATCCACGAGACTTTGAAAGGCTGGTTCTTATTCATGTCCATTCCTTCACATGGTCCCGGGTAGGTGATTTCATTTCGACCACAGCAAAAGCCGACATAGCTTGGTTTGTGCTTGAGAATGAGTCAGCAACCAGGCACCTTGAGAATACTCGAGAGTGAGTCAGCGACTAGGCACTTTGAGAATACTCAAGAATGAGTCAGCACCAAAATAGTTCAGAATGACATTTAGCAAGTATTGGCTTGACCCTTGATCCTAGACTGCCTACACAAATGACCCTCGCCTCAACTTCATTCATGTACTTCACAAGCCGCATCTAGTTCTGTGGTTTAAGCCCAAGATGAGGGAGCAGTCTCTGTCTGATAAAATCCTCAGCAGTGTGAACCTTCACGCCAAGTTCCAAAACTTCAGGAGTTGGTATCTCAACTCCGGGGTACATCCCAACGTTGTTGTATAACTGCAGCATGATATCCCGATCTGGTATGCCGCATGTTGGCTTGACTTTATACACAACCTTCTTTCCGGAAACTGTTTGTTTCATCATTAGCACACGTCGAGTTTGGCAGAGAGTAGCCCAGACATACCTCTCTCGAGGATAGCGTTGATCTGCCCCATTGTTTCGCGGGCCCCGCTGGCTAGGAAATACTTCCCATCAAGGGTAGCCTTCTTGGTGTCCCACTGATCAAAGAGCGCCTTGGCGACGGCAGCAAGGTCCTTTTCGACATACAAGGACGTGACTATTTCTTTAGCAAATCGATTTGTTCAACGGGAGAGAGATTAACCAACGTTCGGCATCCGGTCCAATAATTGGGCGCGTCATTGTGATGACATCGGCGTCCTTGTCATAGGCGGCGTATTTCCGCAGAATCATATTTTCGTAGAAATTTCCAGTCCGAATAAAACAGCCTTTGAGGCCAGCATCACGAATTACCGCATCAACCGATTGTTTCCCTGCGATTACCTTGCTTAGCCGTATTCTCTAGGTTAATGATCCACCTACCCTCATAAAGCCGAGTGACAAATCTACCTCCCGAGATCTCTCGGGAACTAGGCAATGTACTCCAGAGAAAACACTCGACCTTGGCTTTAACTGCTGCTTCCACAATATGTTGGCCTTGTGTCTCCTCACTCATGGGATCATCGAGAACTTTCTGAGAGGCGACAAATGGGTTACTATCATATATCAAGCTAGAGCAGATAAATTAAACGTACCGTATCATAAAAGTCGGTGACGGCAAATATACCCCAGACACCCTTGAAGGCCTCTGGCAAGGTAGAAGGAACGGTCAAATCGGCTTTGACCAACTCGGCCCCTGCTGCGGCTAGCGCTTTTGCCTTATCCGAGTCCGGGTTCCGAGTGAGACAGCGGACGAGGTACTGCTCTGGGTATTGAACGAGCAATTTGGCAATAGATCCGCCTATTGCTATTAGCGAGCGAGCACAAAAGATGAGAATTTCCCAAGGGCCACACTTACCCTGAGTGCCAGTGGCACCAAGTACCAGGATAGTTTTCGTCATTTTGAGAGTAGTGGACGAGAAGACTTCAGAGCCCTGTTCTAATGTACGGAGTAAAGTACTTGTGTCGAATCAGTGATGATGGTTATGACAGACTTGCGGCGAGGTGCAATAAATGATTGAGGTCCGGTAAAACCTTTTAGTCTATGCAGCTCCTCATGGCAGTCTACTCCTTGGCTTTCTCAAGAAGGACAATGTGGGGAGCCACATTACAACGTGGGGGACGTTGGTGTGGGGCATTGTGAGTCGTGGGGCCTCCCTGTGATTGGAGGTTGGAGTTTCTGATCTCTTACAGGTCAGATGCCTAGGAGCATTATTATAACCTTTCCGAACATTCTACTTCCTTCTATTTTGAACGGAGACGCTTGATGCAGGTGCCTTTTTGTTTTCATCTCTAGCTACGCACAATGACAGATAGATTTCTAGCTGACATCAAAAGCCGGCGAACCTGCTACTCGCTCGAGGCTAAGTCGCCGATAAGCGACGAGCGCATTGCCGAGATAGCTCGCGAGGTGACGAAGCACACACCCAGCTCGTTCAACTGCCAAGCAACGCGGCTGGTGATTCTCTTACGAGATGAGCACCTCAAGTTCTGGGAAATAGCAAAGCAGTGTTTCAAGGCTACACTGCATGAAGCTGCCTACAAGGATTATGAGAAGAAGCTGTGCCAGCGTCAGGCAGCATATGGGACTGTAAGTACACTCCCAGGTTCTACACCGGAGTATGTCTTCTGATCCATGATAGATATTGTTGTTTGAAGATTTAGATGTCATTCGTGACTTTCAAGCTCGGAACACGCGATTTACCTGGCATCTTTTACAATTCTCCGAGCACAACAATGCAATGCAGGCATTCAACTTGTGGACAGCATTGTCCCTTGAAGGTCTCGGATGCAATCTACAACACATCAATCCCGTTATTGATCAAAGACTCGTCGGGCAATGGGGCATTTCGCCGCAGTGGTCCTTGAAGGCGCAGTTGGTATTTGGAACCCCCACTGGGGCACCTGCCCACGACAAAACATTCGTCCCGACAGAAGACCGTCTTTTCGTGCATGGCATGTATACCTGAGGCAAGCAACCGGCGGTTGAGGTCATGGCGCTCTGGCGAGTGCTGTGTTTTGGTAAGAGCCAGGTTTTCGAAGGGGAACCGATGTTCAGATGCAGGAGAAATAAGGAGACAGAAGAACACGAGGGGTCTTGAGCTTATAATTTTGCATTTATTTGCCTTCGCCGATCCTCAAACATGACCATTCTGCGATATTGTTACTCTAAAAGCCGTCAAGAAATAACTGAAGTACGTACCAGCACAGAATCGCACATTATGCTCAGAAGTTCGGAATACCCAGATTCGTCCCACGTGCCAAACCCAGCCATCAAATGGGCAAACTTTCTTACTATCTTCCTTGCTGAGACGCTTCCACAGCTTGGAATCTCCCCAGCAAAGGATATTGGACCGCCAAGCTGTATAAATTGTCGTGCTGCATTGGATGCGGCTAGTGGTGGATCGCCATTTATCATGGCGCGATCAGGAATTGTCTCGTTTGCGGTTACAAGCCCCTCATCTCCCACCACAGTCCAATCGATGTTTTGCAGCAACTCAAACGGGGACCGAGACGGGTTTGCGTCAAAGCGGCCCTCCTTCTGGTCAGATACCAAGATATACTGGCTAATCACAAGTGCTGAGACGAACAACACTAGATCTGGTCTGGTGAGATATGACTCGCGGATGCGTGATGAGTCCAAGATCTCAAAAACTTGGGCTGCATGGAGCACTGCCCTTCGGGCGCTAGCTGACCGCGACCACCTAACAACCTGTACGAGGGCTGCTGAGGCGGCTTCCAAGCCATCACGGCCAGAAGCAGCTTCTAAAAGATCCATATCTGCAGTCAGGGTTATGCACAGGTAATGCCACCCGAGTGCGTTCATTCTATTTCTGCTTTTGAGGACGCTTGCTTGAGTGGACGGTAGTAATAGGATATCGGTGATGATGTCCTTGATGCCGCTGTCTACGGCGGCAAGCGCTTCAATATGACTGGCAGGATGGAGATCTGAGTACTGACTCTCCTCACCAGAGAGCTTCGTACGTACAGCTATCACCCTTAGGTAGAGCCCCCGAAGCAGGATTTGAGTCGAGGTGTCGTTCAATGGAGGTGTTGAAGTTGCGTAGAAGTTCCGAAACTTCATCCGCTGCATTGTCAATTGCGCTCCTTGCTGGACAGCCTGCAGGAAAGCTGCAGAGGTCGGTCCATCAAACAGAGCATCATCACATGGCAAGTGAAGTTCCACCTTGTCTATCTCGATCACTCCCGCGGTATTCATTAGCCGCGCATAAGCCATGTCCAACCATACAAAACAAAAGATCAGCCTGTACCCCATTAGTCTGGCCAGTTTCACAGTGGTAGCGGTGGACCTGCCGTTTGACAGATTCGACGCGAGTCCAGGCTTTCCAGAAGCCATCGGGGTCTGAGGGCCCTTGGCGAAGCTGGAGAGTAGGATCATCTCCTTGATTGGCAGCGAAGAGACCTTGTTTGTCCGCAATCTAGTTGGAGGATGGACATCAGCTCGCCAATATCGACATTGCGGCGATGCCTCCGGGCTTACACTGAGCATTTGTGCACAAAGCATATACGCTTGAGATTGGTCAATCTCATCCTGTACCACGTCAGCGGGCGCCCTGGACTCAGTGTGAATAATCAGAATCATGACATAGAGAGCCCGTACACGAAATCCTAGGGCTAGATACACCACCATCAACGTTGAGGCGAGAGTCGCGAGCAGGTCGGACACCGTACACTGGCCGAGTGCTTGAGATGCCATGTCGTCAACACAAGATTGCATTAATTTCTAGAGCAAGCTCAGCAGATGCTTCATCAATCAACACATGGATATAATACGTTAAGGTATCGGCTGACGAAGGCTCTGGTTCGCAGTCTATCGACATAAGACAAGCCCACCAAGCACATTGCGAGTAAGAGCGGGCTCGGCGTATTTCTCGGGTCAAAAGTACTCTTGTGCATGAAAGGTAAGATCGGATGGAAGAACTGGAAGAAAAAGTCCAGGCTGGAGTCAAGAATTTCCAATGTGGGAAATGTATTATCAGACGCGCCAGGCGACCCAGTGAGAGGGGACCGAGGCGTCGTTTGTGTTTCATCATCAATGGACTTGCCGTACGGAAATGATTCATCGAGCTCTTTGCAATGCTGGGCTAGGCGGATCCTACACTCTTCATCCATGCTACGTGGTGACGTTTGACGGCGGTTCGGCGCGGCATGGGTGAACTCGTAAGCGGAAGCCTGTGGTGCTGTAAATATGTTGTCGGATTTATGGTGTATTACCTTCTCCCAGAGCTGTCTCATTATTCGTGCGGCAAGCCTCGGCCGTTGTCTTGACCATAACCGTCGAACCTTGTGCATCTGTTCCGCGGGAATGGCTGTGAGAGCGCTACTAGTTGACTCACTTTCCGCTCTCGGCTTGGGCAAGGTCGAAATAGGATTGGGTAGGTCCATGAAGTCCATCCAGTCCATCATGTTGGGGCTGAACTGCATGTCAGCAGGTGGCGAGACGTAACCCAAACCTTGGGATACGGCATCGATATTCTCATCGCCTTGAAACTGTTCTTGCCAATTGTCTTCCCTAAGCTGAAATGGCGACGGCATTTGTATATTGAGCAGTGCTTCAAGTGGCTGAAAGATGTCGGATGGTGCATAGTCGGCTGAATTTTCCGGATGATGCGTATCCATATCTGGTGATGCTCTTGTCACTTGATTGTCCATCCCCTGGTGACGCGGACAGTGTGGGCTACTTCTATAATTGGCAGGAGACAGACCCCAGGCAGCATGATGTCTTACGCCTGATGTGGCGGTTTCAGGCACAGAGACGACTTGGTGAAGGAGTTCAGCCAAGTTGTGCGGGCTGGTTCCATCCTTGAATCCAGCATCATCTAGGTTATCCTGCAGAGTAACAGCCACTGCGTGGGAGTTCGTAGCATGTGTCACTCCATCAGTGTCTGGGTTGAGCAGAGGCGATGATTCAAGAAGACTCGTCAGCGTTGGAGACGAATCGACCGGTAGCGAAGGCTGAGCAGGAAGTGCTTGTTGATGGCTTAAAGGAGCACATGTGGTGGGAGATGCAGCCAATTGTTGCTCAAGTTCGGGACCTAGCATTTCCTGGTCACCAGAGGAAATTTCGCAATCTCCAGTCATGGCAACGTCCGATATGCGCTGGGTCTCCTCACTCGGATGATTGCATTTATCGAGGATCTTGATTCGGCGGCCGTCATTCTTGTCAGAAGCGTGCGTTTGTAGATGTCGGAAGAGGACATCGCTATTCTCACGGGTCAGCCATCTGTCTGCAAGCAGTCACAAAGAAACGCCAATTGACAGAACATACCTTCTAGCATAACTTCTCCCACATTTGCGGCATCTAAACGGCTTTTCGCCCGTGTCTACAACTCAACATCGTCATGTTAGTCACGATCCAAGGTGTGAGCGAGGCCTTGCAACGTACGTGATCTCTGGTGACGCCTGAGATGCTCCTCTTTAGTGAAGACACGCTCGCAGTACGCACATTGCCTCTGCCTGCCCCTCGGGAGGATGTTGCGGCTCGACATGACGAAGCTGATTTTTTGGAGTGCTCGTGCTGAACAATCGTCACTCGAAATGTTGAAAGAACACTACTGAGCATCCAGCCGGTCCGTCTGACGATGTAAATTAGCCTAGCGTCAAGCCCCATGCAGCATCCCTACTAGTCTCAGACTGGGGCGGGAATCTTCGGAATTGGCTTCGGAGTTTCCATGATCACACATCCACGTTTTGCTTTAGGAGCTAACTTGATGAGTACTTCGTACGTAGTGGCTCCCTGGCTCAAGAATGGCCGAGGACAAAGCGCCAGAAATCTGGATGCAGGTCTTACTTGTGTTGTTATCTAGGCTTCATGTGTCATGGATATTTACGGCCAGATATAACACGCCTCATAAGCCTCTGGCTCTGCCCCAAACGCACCAATTCAATTCGAGGGATTCCCGCCTTTCTTAGGCATTGTTAGTGTCGGGAAGCCTGAAATCTTGTTTGAAAGGGTTCTGGGAGCATGCAAACTCGCGATGGGACAATATAGTTGGAGGTGCGGATGCTCAAGGGTGCATGCACTACAAGGCTCAGAGCGAGCTCTGAGGTGTCTTAGTACGAAGTGACAGCAAAGAGCCTTTGAGTTCAACATACTAAAGTGGTTTGCAAGGGAAATGTTACCTAAGAGGAAGTCGCGACTTGACCGAAACAGCCCTTATGGCCTGTACATATATAGATCGCTGTACAAGTGGGGAGCATCATACTTAGCCCAATTGCCGAAGAAGCTATCCGATGAGCGAGCGTGGGGCCATAAGTTGATTGGTTCAAGTTAGGCAGGGCATGGGGCAACGAGGGGACATTACGGGTCTCTGTCCATATCAATGCGATGCTAGTATCACACGGGAACATCGTTGCTATCACTTCCTCGTTGTAACTTGATGGCATTGAACTTACTACAATCGGAAAGCCACACCTGTTGAGTACTATAGGTTATTGAAATTGTGTTGAAAAGGTAACGCCACTTCCGAATTCTGATTCGAAACCAAGCCACAGCTACATCTGAAAAGCAAAGCAAAGTATCGCTATTAACTAGAATCTAGGACCATCAACGCTTCACTTCACGAAACGACAATGCAAGCGATTGATACCGATGTGCTCGTTGTGGGGGCTGGTGTCGCCGGTCTCTCGCTGGCGGCGCTACTGGCGGCTCAAGGCATACGGGTCATAGCCATCGCAAAGCACAGCGGCACAGCGCCAGCTCCAAGGGCCCATGTCACCAACCAGAGGACCATGGAAGTCTTTCGAGATATGGGCATCGAACATACAGTGAAAGAGGCCGGGACATCTATGGCGGATGAGGGCAGCTTGGTCATGGCTACTAGCCTCACAAGGAAGGAGATTATGCGGTATAGCTGCTATGGCGGCGGTGACGAACAGCTCACCGACTTTGCAAAAGCTAGTCCGTGTCAGATGTGGAACGTCTCTCAAAACCTACTCGAACCGATTCTCTTGATGGACGCTCGAGAGAAGGGCGCGGATGTGCGTTTCTATCACGAGCTAGTAGATATTAACCAGACGGGGGACATCGTTGTAGCTCGAGTGCGCGAACGGACGACCAAAGCTGAGTATGAGGTTAAGGCTCGTTATGTCGTCGGTGCAGATGGAGCACGCTCAACTGTGGCCGATAAGGCTGGCTTCGGGTTCCAAGGCGAGCCTGGACTCATGTCCATGTTGAGTTGCTGGCTGGAGATGGACCTCAGCCAGTACGTCGCCTATCGTCCCGCTTGCATCTATTGGATGCTTCATCCGGGAGACGAGTACTGGGTTGGCTCGGGGACATGTGTTGTCATGAAGCCGTGGGATGAATGGGTGGTGAATCGACAATACAACGCGGCGGACGGGGAGCCGGATACCACTGACGATGGCATTATTGCACATGTCCGTAAGGTATTGGAGATACCCGAGTCGTTACCAGTCCGTGTCAAACACAAGGCCAAGTGGCAAGTCAATAACGTTGTGGCCACCGAGTACCGTTGTGGACGCATCCTCATTGCAGGCGACGCGGCTCATCGCCACCCGCCCTCGAGCGGACTCGGAAGCAATACCTGCGTGCAGGATGCGTACAACCTGGCCTGGAAGCTTGCAATGGTTGTCAAGGGGCAAGCTGGTGAGCCTTTGCTCGACAGCTATAACCAGGAACGACAGCCCGTTGGCAAGCAGGTGGTGGACCACGCCATCACGACTCTCCACCACATGGCGGCGCTCCCAAAGGCCCTGGGCTTTCAGCGAGGACAGTCACGGGAAGCGGGTTTTGCCTCGTTAGAGGAGCTGTTCTCCGACGCTGATGGTGCAGAAGAGCGCCGTCTACGGCTGGAGGAGCAGGTGAAGCTGGGCAATCGCCGCTCCAACGCCCTCGGTGTGCAGCTAGGTCAGCGCTACACCAACTCATCCGCCGTCGTTGACGACGGAACTCCATTCCCAACGCCCCAGCGCGATCCGGTGCTCTACTACGAGGCGACGACACATCCCGGCGCTTATCTACCACACGCATGGCTAGAACATGAGCAAGTTCACTTGTCGACATTAGATATCTTCAAGCATGGCCGGTTTGGTCTTGTCGTTGGCATCGGCGGCAAGCCCTGGGAAGAAGCCGCTGCTACAGTCAGCCAGGAGCTGGGCATCGAGTTGCCTGTCCACTTTGTTGGCTACCGCTGCACCTACGACGATGTGCTGGGAGAATGGAGGACCCGACGCGAGGTTGGGGACCGTGGAGCCATCCTCGTTCGGCCTGACCGTTACATTGCCTGGCGCTCCGCCGGCTGTCCCCCTAATCCCACAGCATCCTTGCGTGCGGCTTTGCGGCAGATTCTCGTACGGGGCTAAACTGGACATGCCCAGTCAAACCTTGTCACGGCACTTACCAGTGAAGACCACGGCTTAGATCCGAAAAATGTGGTATTATGACTGGAATATCAACCGGTGATCGACAGTGGCCTTCTATGTAGGGCTGTGAAAGCCTAGGTAGAAGTTATATTTCACAGTTTCACTCGTACTTCCAACCGTAAGAGGGATTTGTACTGCACCAGCTAGAAGGTCATGTAGGCATATTGAGTCTTTGGTATTAAATCACCGTTATTGGAACTTGACTGCAATAGTAAGTGAAGTTTGCAATACCCTCTATCACGGGGTTAGGTCTTCTGAGAGTGACAATACACAGAGGTGCCGAAAAGTGCGGTGTTATCACTCGCGGCCAACGAAAGCTTGCATCAGGAATTATTCCCATCATCACGAGACAAGATTGTCAAAAGAATTGCCTAGAGCACGCACGTAAACTTTCCATGCCAATCTTGATTTTATCAAGATACTGTATTCAGTGCCGTGGTAACCCCATGACCCCGCCCCTGTCAACTGGTCGGCCAAGTGCAAGCTCAAATGCAAGATTGTTCTTCGATACTATCACCTACGTGTTCATAGGAAGACCATCTTGTTGCATATCGTCCCAATGCCGCTGATAGAGACCTCGACAACGTCGCCATCAGCCAGCCAGGTGGGAGGCTTCATTCCTAGCCCCACACCACCCGGAGTCCCCGTCAGAATCACTGACCCTTTCTCGAGGGTTGTTCCCTGGCTCACAAATTCAATGATGCGTCTCACTCCGAAGACCAAGTCACTAGTGCTCGCCTCTTGGCGGACTTGTCCATTGACTCTGGTTTGGAGGAGGAGATTGTCAGCGGCTCCGAGTACCTGTCCGTGATGGTTAACACTGTCCTGCGAGCTCTCCATTGTCGGCTCACTCACGCTTGGCGAGACTAGCACGGGACCCATTGGCGCAAAACAATCAAATCCTTTGGAAAAGCACCACTGGGGGACCGAGCCCGCGAAGTTAGGATCTCGTTGCCATGTTCGCGCCGAGACGTCGTTTGCAACGGTATATCCTGCCACATATTCCAAGGCATTCGCGAGGGAGATATCCTTACCCTCTTTACCGATCACGATGGCCTTCAATGATTTAGCATGGTGAAGATACAGGACAATCCAGGTCATTATACTTACCAGCTCACCTTCGTAATCAAGTTGGTCGTCCTGTGCTATTTTTGGGATGGGAACATCACTGGCCCATCCTGTAACTGACCGGGACGGTTTGGTGAAAATCGACGGATATGGAGGTGGGGCCCTTCCTGTTTCCTTGACTGGTACTGTTAGTGACACAAAATTGAGATCTCTCGGCTTTGAGGCAGCATAGCGAGTGGCAAGTATAGCGGGTGGGGACTTAACATACTATGTTTGGCGTAGTTCAAACCGACGCAACGCAACATCGGAACATCCTCTGGGCCAAGAGGTCCAACAAGCCTCTGTACTCGGAACACTCTGTCGGTTGGTTTCGCGCTGAACAAGTCAGGGCCGACCAGCTCACGGGCTGTCAACTCCCCTGCCTGAAGTTGAGCAGCCAAGTCTTCAGCCGAATCCACCAACGCATCACCAAGACGAAGATGATCATCCTCATCGAAGAATTTGACAAGTCGACTCCAAGCCATGGCTTTTGTTCTTTGGGGGATACAGTGATGTGTAGAAATTGGCAACTCGTTGAAATGGATTTTACTTCGAGTCGAAACGCCTTAGGTGGGGAGGCAAGGCCTTTTGACCGGCTTTGAAATATGAGCGGGTGGGGCATCACTACGACTTGGGCTACGTGACACCCCGTGTCAAATTTCTGGGGCCCGATCTAGGGCTTCTGTTACCTCATCCGAACGAAGTATTGCCCTTTACTGATATATCAGACCCCAGCTACCGACTCATTCGAGCATCAATTAGTACACCCAAGCGCGGCATGTCGATGCCTATATTTATCTACGAGAATACAAAATGCGACGCAGTATTTGATGTAACAATAGATATTTACTTTCCTGGGCTGCTATCCCAAGAACGCCCCCAACACTTATCGAATGTATAGAACTACGCGACGCAAATTGGGCTTAAGGCCCTTTATCTCTTCAGTGCATTCTGAACCTCCAAAGAGAGAGCATCTACGTCAAAAACTGTAATTGGGCGATCTGCCCACTCGGCAATCCTCGTAACAACCTCCAGCACGTCCTTGACACATTCAACCGAGTTCCCAATGCCAAGTGTAGCTTTGATGTGGCTCTTGGTTTGCCGGACAGCTCCCAAAGCAGCTATGGAGGCGGCAATAACCAGATGCGACTCTTGTGGCTCAAAGACCTCCTCGTTTGCTTTTGAGATGAGATAGCCCCAGGTAACAACCGTTGAGCAAGTGACTAGGGGAGAGGAGGTAAGCCAGGGTCGCAGCTCAGTGACGCGGTACGATTAACTTACATAAGTCAGTAAAATACTTGTCCATCAAGCTGAAGATATCCGAGTTCCCAACTCCACTGTAAATCCGGGAACGCAACTCTTGGCCTTTCTTCACATCTACTTCATCAATTGTCGTCTTGCGTAGTACTTTGGTCGAGGCGTATGCTGGACCTTTGCGCTGCACGACACCAATCATTCCATAGCATGCAGGGATGCAAGTCGGCATCCCCAGATATGGAGAAACGATGGTTATTCCTTCTCTTAAGCATAGAAAGGCCTTTTCCGAGGCCTCTGGTGTCGAATCGAACGTGATATCGTCAAACAGCCGCCCAACCACATCTGCACGGCCGACGGCGCAGCATGCAGCTGCCTGTTGAAGGTAGTTGTCAGTAACCGTCGAACTCTGGGAATGAACGGAAGAGAACGACTGCGAGAGGACCAACGAACGATAATTACGTAGCTGTGCTTCTGTAGCTCTGTATGAGAAGCACCGAGCTTGGAATTGAGTGCCAGGAAGAGATCTCTGTCGTATGGTCGTGATCCAACCTTGACGTTGGTGGAAACAAACTTCTTGTCCCACTCGGACATGAATGAATCTGTTTCCCAGTCAAACATCTTGGTTGCTATTGCCTACAATGAAGAGGCGGACGATTGGGATCTGTAGCAAGGACTGAGGCCGACTCAGAATAGCGGAGAATACGGTATGTAGATCAGAGTGAGAATTGTCTAACTAATTTCCTGGCTGATCCGGCTGAGGAGAAGTAGGCGCCCCACGTTGGAGTGATATGAATGTTTGGAGTGTGGGGAGAATGCTTGCTTGTTGTGGTGGTAATGTGTGGGGACGGTCTCTCATTGGTGGTTGGCGACCCCTGTTCAAGATCAGTTCTCCCTCCCATCCATGCAAGTTCACGGAGCAGAGGAAGCTTCTTTAGTTAGTGTTCTACCACTCACTGTCTGTCGGTTTCTGCCGAGAAAAAAATGGACTGATTTCTGCTACATGATCGGACGATGTTGCCCCACAGAGGATTTCTATACAGTTGCAAATAGTGATTCTCTAATTCAGATTACTGGGAACTTGTATCATATATACCGACTTGATATCGCAGTAACCAGTCGGTTTGCTACTGCCCAAATACATCAATTCCCAAATATCTCGACTGTATCCTCTGTCGCTCTTACATCTAACTCAGCCTTGTGGAACCAACGCACAGTATTAGCTGCTTCGCACCACGCCCGTTAAGCGATCATAATCAACAAACAGCGCAAAACGACTCTGAAAGCCATGGAAGGAACGCAGAAAGCATCAGCATTTCGGGAGTACATCCCCCCACAAGACATACCGAGAAGCATCGAGCTTGCAAGATGCGACACTTATCAATGGGCAAAGTTGCGCTGCGCCGAACCGTTCATGGTCGGATGGATCGCCAAGTGGGACCAGCTAGTCAACGAGCCTTACAAGGGCATCACGGTCGATGGTCATGTCATGCCGAATCTCTATCAGCTAGCCGACAAGTCTGAGGATCTCGGGTCGCCTACTACGGAAATGGTGGCGGCAGCACAGAAAGTGCTCGAGATTGCAACCCCAGAGCAGAGGCAGGCGTTGTGTAAATCCATAGACGCGCCGGAATGGCGTTGCTGGATCAACCCAGAGATCTATGTATTCAGGCACGGTGTTCGCCTCGAAGAGGTTTCCGAAGAACTAGTCGCAGCACTGCACAATCTCATGCAAGCAAGTCTATCTCCAGCCGGATACCAGAGGGCGAGCGGATGCATGAACACCAACCAGTTTCTTGGCGAGGTTGTGAATGGCCAAGGGGTTTTGAACAGAAACTCCTACAATTTTTCCCTGTTCGGTACGCCTTCGGAGACACAGCCGTGGGGATGGCAGCTCTATGGCCACCACCTTGACTTGAACGTCTTTGTTGTTGGGAAACAGATGGTGATATCCCCCATCTTCATGGGAGCAGAACCCAACGTCATCGATGCCGGACCCCACGAAGGCACCGAGCTCTTTGTAACTCAGGAACAAGTGGGTTTGGAGCTGATGCAGTCCATCAATACGGAGCAACAGAGTAGGGTGAGGATATTTTCTGCACTCAGTGGTCCAGAATATCCCGAGGACCGCTTTCAACGCGCCGATCAGAGACATTTGGGAGGAGCGTTCCAGGACAACCGGTTGATTCCGTACGAGGGTGTGAAAGTGATCGAATTCTCCAAGCATCAGCAGGACCTGGTCCGTAGACTACTCGTCTTGGCCCTCAATTGTCTACCGGAGAAAGCACTGGCTGTCAAGATGGAGGAAATCTCGCATCATTGGGAGGAAACCTATTTTTGCTGGATCGGCGGGTGTCAAGTGGGAGACGCCTTCTACTTCAAGGTGCACTCTCCTGTTGTCATGATTGAGTTCGACCATCATAGCGGTGTGTTTTTGAACAACAAAGTTCCCTTGCCCTTCCACATCCATACTCTGGTCAGGACGCCCAACGGTAATGACTATGGAAAGGAGCTTCTCAAGCAATTTCAGCAACGTCAGGATGAGGGAACAGGTAGCTCGGAGTGATGGATGGCGTGGGACAAGATGAAGGATCAAAAATCCTATGCTTGTTTCATTCGTTAGGTTGCTCTACATAGACTTGACGAAACTCATCATATGTTTCATCACCGCTTGAACATTAAATATTAAGGAGATTTAAGATGGATAAAATTGCCTTCTCAACGCCATCCAGTGAAACATGATTATGGCCATCTTGAAGGAGCAAGTGGTGCGCAAGTACACTGGTCGCTGCCCAGTTACAATATTGATCAACCTCGGCATTCAGCCATCTTCTGTAAACAAGGTTTTATGGCAGCAGGAATTAGTCTACGGCAGAAGTGCCGGTCCTTACATGGTTTTTTGATGACTGGTGGCAATGGGGTTCTTGGCAGTTGACCTTGTGCCTCAATGTTTGTCACGATGGTCTCGGGCCTTCGGGGCCTTTATCTCGGCCTCGGTTCTTCCAATCTTATTGAAGGGAACTAGTTACCGGTAAGAGGCATTGGCGGTGACAGCCAAGGCCGCGAATTGGGAGCTACTGCCCAGAGGCGTCACCTCTTCTTTTGTCATGTACTTGCAACATAGTCTGCCGCGAGTTATGGCTGATGATCACAGGTATCGACATCGTAGCAATTACAAACTAACTGGTGATCATGACACGCGGGCATTCCGCCAAAAATTCCGACCGTGTACTTGGTAAGGTGCGGAAACCCCGAACCAGGTGCGGAGAAGTGGCATTTGGGTTGGCACTAACATGCACCCCGGATTTTACTGTCACAGACTCGCGGGGTTCTCACCATTCTTCAGCCGGGGTTAGTAGCCTGCGTACTTATAAAAAGTGCTCCAATGCATCAGAATAACCAACATTATTCCCACAATTCCCAATCATCTATCCAAAACTGACCCTCTACTTCTACTTCGTGTTCGACGATGACTGAGAAAGCAGAGCTGGCGCATTGTGAAGATGGGAGCGATGGGATTGTCAAAGCCCTCCCGGACGGTGTGAGACGAGAGGCTGGCCTTCTACTAGACACTGAAGGCTTGTATGGCGACCTCTCGCTCAAGGTCGCCGCTGATGGACATGTATGATCAAGCTGCTGCCCATTTGCGAATTCTTATACTAACACGTCATTGACTAGACGGTGCTTCTTCCCCAGCCGACCGAAGATCCCTCCGATCCTCTCAACTGGTCTTGGACACGAAAGCATCTTGTTCTCTTTACCGTCGCCTGGGCCGCCCTCTGTACTGACTTCACCGCCGCGGCCGGAACGACCATTATTTTCAACCAAGCCGCGCAGTGGAACAAGACGCCGAACAGAATCAATGACGCGAATGCCATGTGTGTCCTGTTCAAGTAAGACCATCCCCTCCACGATTGCTAAGTTGAGAACCAATAGGCTGACATGCTACAAGCGGGCTGGGAGGCCTTCTCTGGGTGCCACTGAGCTCCATCTGGGGTCGGGCTCCGGTGCTTTTCTGGACTACTGTCGTGGGTCTGGCAGTCAATCTCGGCTCGGCTGTTGCTGATTCATACGGAACATACTTCGCCATGCGAGTTCTCTCGGGCCTCTTCCTGACCAGTGGCCAGACAATGACCATTGCCCTTCTAAAAGACATGTTCTTTTTCCACGAACGCGCCCGCAAGATCGGTCTCTGGGCACTCCTCTACATAGCCTCGCCATATCTCGGACCCTGTCTTGCCAACTTTGTCATTCACGAAACACACCACTGGCCAGACATCTATTGGATGTGCTCAGGCGTCGTCGGCCTACAGCTCGTCTTAGTCGTGGCATTCGTGGATGAGACATGGTACAACCGCGACGTGTCAGGCTCACATCAACCTCTCCGCGGCAGCGACCTTTCCAGCCGGATGGCGAGAATCACGGGTATCTGGCAGATTCGAAACAAATCCTACTTTCCCGACACTGCACCAGTTTGCAAAAGATTCTTTACTACCATTATGAAGCCCGCCTTTGCTCTCATATGTTTTGCCTAGTGAGTCTAATACTTTTGTGATCTAGTATAGTTTCTACCGCTAACAATGCTTAGTTTTCTCTGCTTCGCCTGGGCCATCGGCATCAATATCTCAACCAATTTGCTCTTCTTCAAGCCTAAGGAATTTGGTGGCTACGGGCTAACCACCAAAACCATCGGCTTCCTGTATTTCGCCAACATTGTTGGCGTATTCTTGGGCGAAATGTTCGGACACTACTTCAATGACTACATGGCCCACCGATACATCAAGAAACACAAGGGAGTTTTCCAGTCAGAGGTTCGACTCTGGACCGTCTACATATCCATTGGTCTCATGGTACCTTCTCTTATTCTTCTTGGTCAGTGCCTTGAAAAGACGCTGCCCTTGGTCGGTGTCATTTTTGGCTTAGGCATCTTCGCTTTTGGGGTCATGACCATGTCTGTCTCTGTCACAGCTTATGGGCTTGACTCATATCCTAATGTACCGGCAGAGACCAGTTGCTGGCTCCAATTTGCCCGCACTGCTGGCGGATTCAGTGTGGGGTATTTCCAGGAACCATGGATGAATCGTGTGGGAGCCGATGTCAGCTTTGGTACGCAGGCGGCTATTGTAGCATTTTCTGCTGTCCCTATAGTGCTAGCACACATTTACGGTGCCTCTTTGAGGCAGAAATACGGCCCAGTTAATTAATTGAACCCAGCGCAACGCTATCTTCATTACGGTCGACGGCAATAAAGTTCTCAACGCGGGATTCACTTCTTCTTAAGTAGTTCTTTTATAGAGCGTCTTACCAGTCCAGCCACGCTAGCAGGTTTGCTCAATGAACTGTGTCCGGCACCTGTCAGCGCCTGAATCTCCTAGACGGCCGCCTCCGAACAAAGAGTAGAAATCCTAGATCCCCAATGCGCGCGCTACGTAGCGCTTGTGCTAGCACTGCTTCTCTGCTAGACGCCAAGCCGAGAATGTTGCTGGCTGTTGCTCCTGTAGTGAATGTCCGCCAAACCCAATTTCCCAGTTTCTCGGAGTTTTAACAACGAGATCACTATTCGTAATGCAGAGCTTACCGCTCAGAGCCAGGACTTTGTCCTTAACCACATATCTACTAATATACTGATCTCGATTTAAGCTTCCTAGCTCGAAAGAGCTGAAGAAGCCAGATCTTTGGGAATCTTAGAAGCGTTGGATTAAAAAGCTTGAATTGTGGGGGGAAAAAACTGTCTTTCTTTTTTTATACCCTGTGCTGGTACCAGCTCGCCCATGATGGAGCGGGCAATTAAACTAGTTGATCACATACTCCATGGCATTTTTTTTTTTGCGATGTTCCGGATAGGTCATAGGTAAAAAGAAACCTTATTGAGGAGGCTAGACTCAGCCATCACGCTCTCAGAAGGTAGGAATGTTGGCTCGCTTAAATCGCTTGTCTCGTTGCGGCGCAACAGTCGAGTCCGCTGTTTGTTCAAATCAAATAGATCGTGCAAAATGGTCCACTATAAGGCCAGGAACGTGGTCAAGCTAAATTTCGAAGGAAACAGTTTGCGAGGTGGGTTCCGCTTACTATCGGTTCTATTACGTAGTATCTCACCTTCGCCACTTGACAAGCCGCATTGTCGAGAAAAATGGGGTTTCGCACCGAGGCAAGACTTTGCGATTAAGGCACGATATGCCTCGACTGCGAAAGAACCCTGTCGCTGCACGCAAGCCATTATGACTCATAGATCGTCGTCACAGAAGCTGGCATATAAAGAGACATTGGTTACGACCTTGACGACTCATGCCCAGCTGCTAGCTCTATCTCAAACAGCCAAAAAGGCTAGTTAAAGAGCTATGGATCCAGCTACAAGAGAAAAAGATCCATATCCATTGCGATCACCAGCAGACTACCCGGCTTGTGCATAAAGAGATGAACAAAGCTACATCCAAGCTCCTGCATGTTGGTATTCATAACTATTGTCTACCACAGGAAGCTCAGGAGAACAGGATGTACGTGGACTATATGTCAACAAATTAGATAATCGTGGATGGCCTCACAAAGACCGTCAGCCACACGACCCTTCGGAAATGCGTGGAATAAGTAGGTCCAGTGGATATCTTAAACTGTCTAAGCCAAAAGAAGCAGTAAGAACAAAAGGGAGAAGACCTAGAGATATAAAAACGGCAGCTTCAGCTTACCCAGCTCCGGGTATGTTAGATTGAGACCTCGTGTGGCACCATCGCAAGATCTACATAATCCTCTGATATATTAATATCTATGTATATAAAAGCCCTTTCCACATAAGCAGAGAGTTGGCTGGATACATCTGACAGTATTTTAATCATTATCCTTCGGCTCCATCTCGTGTTGACTACTATTGCCCTGATCGAATTGACTGTATCGGATCTCTTAACTTATGTGGCTAAAACATAGGCTGAACAGTCCCCACGCCTTCGAGGGAAGAGTGGCACCAAATTATTAATTAACCGGACTTACTGTAACCCTGCTACAATAGTCATCGTGCTTTCGGTCCCACCCCTGTTCCAGACATCCTGCCCGCTCGTTGTTGGACGGCGCCGCTGACAAATACCTCCCAATAAAACATTACTTAGGTCATCCAGCCATCAATGAGTAGACTTAAGCAAGATATTCACTGACGTAAGGCCCTAACTAATTTTGAAAAGAGCCACTCATTTGTCAGCAATCGGAGACCTGCCATCCTGAACATATTGTAGGTCTCCCAATCCGCAATGACTGATTTGGCCTCTTTCCGTCCTCACCTGGAATACCTACAAATACGTGTGTTTAATTCTACTTGAGTATCTCTTCATATGAAATACATTATCTATCTTGCCAAAAGTTCATCATTTACGTCCTTCTTCCTACTACTGGCTCCTTTCTGATTTCCCCCTATCTTTGCGTCATACCGACTCAGCATGTCACTCACTCAGAAACGGCTTGGTCCTTTCGACATTTTTTCTATCAGCGCAACGCAGTTAGAACTATCCTCAATGCAGCCCGCGCACACTCGGGAAACTATGGTAGTAGACGTGGGGGGCGAGGCAAATGCTTGTACTTCCTATCTCGAAGGGAACCCTTCATGCGTCCCACAAGAGGCGGTCGCGGCCATGCCAAGTTTGAAAGTACCTTCCATGAACCGCTTCAGACTTTTGGCCGTCTGCGTTGCGAATTTTGGGAACGCTCTTAATGATGGTGCAGCTGGTGCTCTCATTCCATACATGGAGGAGTAAGTATAGATGATTCGCTCTCTGGAGACTGTACTCTTATTAATTGATTCAAAGTTACTACGGCATTGGCTATGGTGTCGTATCTCTTATATTCATTGGTCAGGCCTTAGGCTTCGTCTTCGCCGCCGTCGTACTCGACTCTCTCCGTGCCAAACTCGGTAGAGCCAAACTGTCGAGCCTTTCTCAGGGCATCATGGCGGTTGCGTTCATCCCGCATATGATTGGCGCGCCATTCGCCGTGATTGTGGTCGCCTTCTTTTTCGTTGGTTTTGGCCTTGCCGTAAATGTTGCCATGGGAAATATATTCTGTGGCGAGCTCCAAAACAGTACATTCGTACTCGGCATTCTTCACAGCTCATATGGGCTTGGCGGTACAGTTGGACCTTTGATTGCAACAGCCTTTGTCACAGTCGCACATAGTCCCTGGACCCGGTACTACATTCTCACCTGTGGCATTAGCGTCATATCCATGGGACTTTCCTTATGGTCTTTCTGGGGATTCGAAAAAGAGCAAAACTTCGATGTACAGGCGCAAGAGGCTTCCACCAGAGAGAATTTCTTCCTCGCCATGATAAAAGCTCTGAAGCTTCGGATGGTTGTTCTTACATCCATCTTCATATTTGCATATCAAGGGGCCGAAGTTTCCATATCAGGTTGGGTAACTTCTTTCCTCATCAGTGCTCGTGGAGGGGATCCTGCTTCGGTCGGTTATGTTTCTGCCGGCTTCTGGGCTGGTATCACTCTTGGCCGACTACTTCTTTCTGCCCCAGCGCAACGTGTCGGAGAGAAAAAAGTTGTATATGGATTTATATTCGGTGCGGTAACGTTGCAGCTTCTTGTGTGGCTGGTACCTAACGTTATCGGCAATGCTGTGGCTGTCTCGATAGTTGGCCTGTTGTTGGGTCCTATTTATCCTTGTGCCGTATCAGTTTCTATTCGAGGAATGAGTCAGAAGGATGCGTTGAGCGGCATGGCAACAATCAGTGCTTGCGGTAGTCTTGGTGGCGCTCTTGCCCCATTTACCACTGGCCTTCTAGCCGAGGCTGTTGGAACTTTTGTCCTGCACCCAATAGTCATCGGTCTCTATGTTGTCATGTTAATCTGCTGGTATAATATACCTACAGTAGCTAAAAGAACAGAATAGAGTACATTAATGGCTTTCTTCCACACCTAAACGCCGCAAAAAGAATTCATTTTTGATTACTAAAGACTGAGTGTATATACGCCTTGGGATGTAGACTTTCGAATACGCTTTCATTCAAGTAGGAGAAACACGGCTAAGTACGACACATATGAGAGTGTGGGTTCGGCGAAAAATGGACCAAAACGCCATAATAGCAGCAAAATCAATGTAAAAGCCTTTTGTTACTTTATTATCCTTAACCCAAAAGCTATTCTTTTGTGTCGTAAGCACATCAATGCCTCTGAGCACATCTTCCTCGCTACCAATTTGCTTCAGTACTAGACTGCTAGCACCCGGCTCGAATGTTAAAGCCATACAAGGTTGAAACGCATTATATTAGAAGATAGAAAAGAACCACCATGAGGGTTCTCTTGGTACTCTAAAACGTCCATCTCCAGGTGTCTCGGTGACGGGTACCAGGCTCCCTAGCAGAATATTATGGAAGCGTACAGTTCGGTTAATTCCAACCGCCTCTAAGAGGCCCACTACCGATATGAGTCTCTCCAAGGAGGCGGATCATACCGATCGGCGATATAGTTTACACGTTTGGTCAATATCTGAACAAGGTTTCGGTCAAACTATGGAAGATGCTGCAATAGTTGCTATGTGCTGAAACTCAAAGTGGAGATGGCCACATCTATTTAGCACTTCGAGTCAACAAAAAAATTAGGTCTATATTCGATCCAATATTCGTTCCTAAATTATTCGCTAACAAAATGGGACGACTCACAGGTACGGACAAGCCAGTTTACTGTCGCGCATTAGCATTAGATCTCAACACTTGGCATTAGATCAGTTAGGAATCAGTACACAAGATCGTCACGTTCTGTTACGTCGACTGCCTATAGGAAATATGTAATAAAAATCCTCCAGAATCAGGCGATCGACCGCTTCAGCGGCGCAAGCCCGTGCCTTGGTAGCTCAGATAAATAGTAGCGGGCTCAAAGGCCAAGTGGATCAGGGTTTCTGACTTTTACATAAACAAATGCCTCTTCTCCACTACAGTGCATGACTCCTTCAGATCGCATTCATTTGGACCTTCATATATCACAGCGACCCATTATGGTCGCAGAGATCGAAGCTATTGATGCTGTTCCCGCACGTATCCCGACACTATGCGACTATGATCCATATACCCCAAGGGACAAGAGAACGCCGTGTTCTGATAACTATATCATCTCGGGCTCGAACCCAAGAGAAGCGTCTGCTCCAATCTCTCTAGTTGACCCCAGCCAACCTCCAGACGGTAACCTCTGAGCCTAGCTCCAAATCGTTACGGGTCATCTAGTCGTCTTCAATGCATGCGGTTACCTCATTAGCTTTGGTATTTCCAGCCCTATTACGAGCGTTAATCTATTCCACTCTAATTTGACGAGCAAGTCTAGATAACAAAGCTTACACTACAGCTTCCCACTCCCACCTTGTATTCACCCGCATCTAGTTTCCACGTCTTTTCAGTCTCGTCCCAGTATCGACAAGCAGTATCGAGATCCATCCCAATGGTAATCACTCTAGACTCTCCAGCCTCCAGAGAGGCCTTGACAAATCCCTTTAATTCTCGCAGAGGTCTCCAAGGCTGTGTGCTTGATGATGGAGACACGTACACCTGGACCACCTCTTTGCCTGAGACTGATCCCGTATTCTTGACGTTAACAGTAGCGTTAAGTGTAGCCGGTGAAACAGATTTGTCCACCTTGATCTGCAGATCTTCGTAATTGAACGAGGTGTAAGATAGGCCATATCCAAACGGCCAGCGGACCCGGTTCTCTCTGTCCGACGCTCGATATCCAACGGCCAGGCCTTCTTCGTACTTAATCACAACATCCCCATTCTCCTTCTTTTCTGACGGGAAGTGGCCGAAACTGGGCCAATCTTCCAACGTCTTGAACCAGGTCGTGGCTAACCGTCCGCTGGGGTTGGTCTTGCCTGTCAGGATGTCAACCACTGCTGCTGGGCCTTCTTGACCGGGAAAATGCATGTTGATGATAGCGTCGACGCTGTCCTCGAAGTCGCTGACGTCGATGGGGTTTCCACAGTGCAGAAGAAGCACAGTCTTCTTCGAGGCAGCCGCGACAGCTTTAATCAGCGCCGTCTGGTTGTCTGGCAGTGTGATGGCGTCCATATCGAAGCCTTCCGATTCGTGTTGCTGATTGCGACCGGCATAAATGAGACTGATGTCAGCCTTAGAGGCAATCTCGACAGCTTCCGCAATCGCGCCTTCTTCAGAGTACTGTTCCTCAAAACAGAGGGTTGCGCCATACGGCGTTGGTTCGCCAATCATCAGCTCCCGCGATTGCATTTTGAGATGGATCTGGTACGCCTTTCCAGCTTCCATGGCGAAGTCAAGTCGTGTCTCATATTTGATAGGACGGAACAGGAACTGCTCCGTGGTAATGTCTGGTGTTGCGCCAGAGAGAACTTCAACATCGTCAACCTTTAAGGTAAATGCGCCGGAATGTCGAACAGCCAATAAATGTGTGCCGGTGGTTTTTGGGGTCAGGGTTGTTGACATCTCCAAGTGGGATCCAGGAATCTTCAGACCCGGCTTGTATTTTCCGAGCATAAAAATGGTCGCTTCTTCGAGCACCTCGGTGAGCAGCGGCTCGGCTGAGTCGTCGTTGAAATACGATACATCGACGCCTTCTTTGCCATTCTTGGTTCTGAGGATGCTAGAGTCTGCCACTGGAACGATCACGCGAGTTCGCACGCCAGAAGTGTACTTGACATGATCAGGGTTTGGGTGGCCTTCCCGCAGTAGCTCATGAGGGACTTGACGATACTGAGCTTCGCAGGATGCACTACCGCCTCCCGTCAAGATTGGACGCTGCCCATACTCGCCAATAACAGCAATCTTTGGAGACTCGGAGATGCTAAAAGGGAGTGTATTTTCCGAGTTTTTGAGAAGAATAATGCCTTCTGCCGCAAGGTCGCGCGCGATTGCGTTGCTCTCATCAGTTATTTTCGATGTCTCCGGGCCTTCTCCGTGCGAGGGGCGTGTCCTGTTGCGCATCTGAAGCATCTTTTCCACGCGGATGTCGATAGTCTTTTCGCTAACCTCGCCACTTTCGACAGCCTTGGCAAGCTTTGCAGCTCGGAAGAAGGGGAATGGCATCTCCAGGTCGAGTCCGGCGTTAATTGACCCAACAGTAGAGCGAGTTCCAAACCAGTCCGACATGACGGCTCCGTCGAAACCCCACTCTTTTCGAAGGATCTTCTCAATCAGGTCACCATTCTCAGAGCAATACGTGCCATTTACTTTATTGTACCTTGTGGATGGTTAGTTCATTCCGTATACACATGAGTGGGCAAACATACGCAGCCATAACCGCAACGGGGTTAGACTTTTTGAGCAGCTGTTCCCACGCCGCCAGGTAAACTTCACGCAGCGGGCGACCATCTGGCGATGCATCGACATTGTAATAATGCCGAAACGTTTCAGAGTCGTTGCAGACGAAATGCTTGGGACACGCTCCAACGCCTTGACTCTGAATTCCGTTCACGACGGCCGCACCCAGGTGGCCAGAGAGCAGTGGATCTTCGCTGAAGCACTCAAAGTTGCGTCCAGCACGAGGATCTCGGTGGATGTTGATAGTCGGTCCCAGCACAACTTGTGCATGCTTGAACTTGGCCTGCTGAGCGATCTGCTGCCCCAAGCGCTCCAGGAGGTCGGCGTTCCATGTTGATCCCAGGCACGCCGTATTGGGGAAGCTTGCCGTAGAAAGCTGACCATGAAAGTCGGTTGGTCTGATGCCATTGACGGAGTCAACCGTCTAATCCGAAACAATGGTCAGCTAATTTCACGAGATGTTAGGCATGCCATCATTACCTTCAAGGGTGGGATGCCAACCCGGGACACGCCAGGAGTAGAAACAAAGTCTCGGCCAGAAAGCAGGCTAATCTTTTCCTCTAGTGAAAGATCACCCAAGAGGGTTCGGAAATCGACTTCACCAGTCATGCTTATTTCTTGCCTTCTTCTGCTGAATGTTCCGTAATCGATGACAAAAATTGCACGAGCTCATATTACACCAAGTCTGGGCATTCGGGAGAAGACTAACTTAAGAAGTGGCCGCCTGAAAGCAGAAAAGCGTCATGACACAAGATCCCCATGCCGGATATGACTAGAATCCGACTAGCGGCATGGAGCCCCGGAAATCCCGGCATCTTGGCTGTGGAGACCTCCGGCTTCTCCGCATGAAGCTCGGCATCCATCCGGGATGTGTTTCGTTTTGTGAAGGGAGGGAGCGAAAATACTTGGCTAGTTGATCAGCCGGAGACATCATTCCCCTGAGTCTTACCAAGCATGTCCCGGGTCGTTGTTTCGGGTGATTGAGCCCCGCGTCGCGGCATTTACGAAGGATTTGTTGTGGTGCAATCCCAAACACTTAACAGTTGAAAGCATCAAAAAGTCTCATCATTCAAAATCGCATGAAAACTGGCATGCTTGGACAGTTTCTATGCTTATCAAACGCGAAAGTGTCACGTCGAGCATTGACATGACTACAGGGTAGCTGTGCGGAGAAATATTGAGATTTGTATGAAGCGATCGAGATAACGCGCCCGCAAATTCAATTTACATTGGGAGACGCGAAACATTCGATATGAGCCGGTGGATATCTCGCAATGCAAATCAACAAGTGCTAATTGATGACTGTTGTCCTTAAACTAAGTTATGCTAAAGCCGCCCACTGAGTCTACAAACCTGTTCCCATTCAGCCACTATATCGGCGTTGACAATGTTTTGCATAGCACAGTAGATGAATATGACATGGAGAGCACATTATTAGGTCGGGAAACAGTTGATTATGATTGACATGATTGTCACCAAAGCCAGAGGCTATTCAATTTCACTTATTATAGCTAATTCATCGTACACAACTGGGGCCACTCCTGCAGAGTTCTTAGTTCTCCCCAGCAGCATGTCGCTGCTGCCAGGCCTTCTGGAACTCTCGAGGCTTCACCTTGTCGATATACAAGTGGTCAATCTCCTCTGCCGTCAAGTTGGTGGTATCAGGAACGAGGAACCAGGCACCGAGAATCAGGAACACGCTGGTTCCGGCCCAGATGAAGCCGGTGCGGATGCCCAAGTTACCAGAATCGACGTTGAACATATACGGCACGACGAAGGAGGTGAGCCAGGCCATGATGGCCTGCGAAATCGTTCCCAGAGACAGACTCTTGCCACGCAGGCGGTAACTGGAAATCTCAGCTGCAATCGGCCATCCCATGGCCTGGATAATGCTGGTTTGAAGGGTGATAAGGAGGTTCATCAGGACTGCGCTGGCCCACAGGCCGCTCTGGCCAGGGGCGTAGTAGAGAGCACCGATAATGACCATGATGATCAGGTTGATGATACATCCCAAAAAGAACGCGTTGTGTCGGCGGAATTTTCCTGCAAGCGCCCATGTAGCGAGGATGATGACAATAGCCAGACCGAAACCACCGATACCGATGTCGAAGACGTGGATGGCCTCGAGGCCAGCTGTGATAAGGATAAGAATGTTCTGGGTCAGGAACGCGGCTCCAGCAATGTTGGAGGCAATGTAGATGAATATGATAGTCAACGTGCGCTTGAGGTCAGTGCCCTTGAAGCAATCCAGGTAGCTTCCCGAGTCGATAACAGCGTTGACCTGCTCGTCCTGGGTAGTCTTGACGAGGAGAGCCAGTCGCTCGCCCGCAGTCTCAGCGCCGTAAATCTTGGCCAGGGACTTCTTGGCGGCATCGAAGCGCTGCTTCTGGACGAGGAAGTTGGGAGACTCGGGGACCAGGAGGAAGACCACGGCGGCCAAGCCACCCACAGCCCACTGGAGAGCGAAGACAGTGCGGAATGCCGACTCCTCAATCTTGGGGACGAAGGCTCGCACAACACCGAGGGCAACTGCGAACATGGCCACGTTGAAGAGGACGATGCCCTGCTGAATGGGGGCTCGGAGCTTGACGGGGGCTACTTCGGAGGCGTAGGTGAGACCGACAGCCATGCCAGCTCCGATACCCAAGCCGTTAACCATCTTTCCGGCCAGCAACAGGCCGCGGCTCTTGGCGACGTACTGCATGGCGGTACCTGCAATAGTCAAGGCCGAAAGAGCGCTGCCGGTCCATGTTCGTCCGAAGCGATCCATCAAGAAACCGGCCGAGAAGGCTCCGATAGCCTGGAAGAGACTGGACATGGCGCTCCAGAGACTGCGGATTTGTAAGTTATGAGATCGAATACTTCGCGCTCGGAGGGGTAGACGTACGAGGTCCAGATGGACGGGAGATAGAAACCGGTTTCATTGACGTCTCCAAAGTACATGAAGAAGGACGGCATAGAGAGCGATGCGCCGTTGACGATGCTGTCGTATCCGAACATCATGGCAGCTGCAAAGGCAACGCTACCTAGAGGAAGCCGTTAGAAGGGGTGTTTCATATCTCGAAACACGTGAGAACTCACTGTACAAGATGGACTTCCAGAACTGTCGCGTGGCTTGCGCAATGGTCAGGTTTCGCTCCTCTTCCTGGATGGCAGCGCCTCGCTCGACGGCCTCATCTGAGAAGACAAACTTGTCAACCGAGTGGGTAGACTCGACATGGTCGAACTGCTGGACCTTGTCCACGTCGCTGGTAGTCATTGTGTTGTTGAGATAGTTGGATGGAATGAGGCTGATGGATCGTCTCTCCTTGGGTGACTCTTGTAGACGCTGGATGGTGAGGATCCAGGGTATGAGGTCGATTTGATGTAGGGAGGGTCTCCTTATATACACAAACGAACAAGACTCTGTCAAAGGGTTACTCGATACCCCAGGCTCGCGACCCCGGACTGGAGAAAGCGACTATACTCAACGAAGCCAAGCTCGCTTCGGAATCCCAGAGTTGAGGATCGTTTGCCCAAGTCCACGTCACCTGAGAGAGTGCAAGGACCAATGGCTCGAGCTGAAAAGTGTCAACAGACCCCGTTCCAGAGGGGCGGAGAGTTGGGGCAAAAAGTCCGCATCATGGGGTAGCATTGGAGACCCGGGAATTCCGGATCTCGCTCAATCGGCCGGATGCAAGATTCGGCTTCGGCGGTGCAGATGAAAAGCGGAGTTGGCCGCCGGGGTTCTAACCAACCGGAGGTAGACGCTATGCCCATGGTGGTTTAGCAAACCAACCAGCAAGTCTAGATCGCATTGTCTGCAGCTATTCACACCTCATGGATTCTCCGCACTCTCTGTCTATTTACAACGCGGGGGCCTTGTGCAGTCCCGAATCCTGGGGCTGTTCCGCACTTCCCCACGTCCAAATTGTCCTGGAGGCTCGATTTCGGTTGTAGCTCGACCGAAAGGACGAGTTTGCGGCCCAGACTCGGTGTATTTACTGGGTCTAAGGTTCTCCACTCGTGCCCGCTACGGAAGATCCGGAGGTTGAAGACGGGACAGCACACACTTTAGGTCAGCATGTGTGTTTCGTAGAGTCTCATCACAGTCTGGGCTTTGCTCTGACTCAGGTGCATTGTACCACCTTTGGCATCAATGTGCCATGGCCATTCAGCTGCACGTTCAAATACAGTTACATTAGAGCCTGCCGGTGGTGTGGAGTAAAAGTTTGATAGTCCGGGGACCATGGCCAGACCTAGCTGTGAACATGTCATGTAACACCCTATTAGCTAGTCACCTAGGACAAGAAAGCCCTAAATAGAATGCTAAGCCAAGCCCTCGCCATGTCGGTTCACAAGCACCGGGTCTGGTCCGAAGTAACAATATCCCGAGTGACAAAAGGAGCCGGTGGGCAGAAAGGAGGCAACGGAAATGCCGATATTTGGCGAAGACAAACCGAGTATTTCTCCCTACCAATAATTGACACAATTCATCTTTTCTCATGTATTGGGTAATCACAATGGCGGTCATAGACCTAGCGGCGGTGTCAATCGTCCAAGTGATCACAATTGGATAGACTCCCTCGGCCCCGAAGGCTGCAAGCACAAAAATGTAAGTAATGAAATGAAGTAGCCCAAAATGACCATTCATTCTAAAACCCTGGATCCTTAAATCTCATCACAATTACTCTCCCAGACCCACTTCCAAGTATCACCATAGATCCATCAACCCGCGAAAGAAGCCCGCCGCGAAATGGTTTAGGTATCCAGAATAATGGGGTACCCTGCCATAAGATCCACGAATCATCTGGACTGATTTCAACATTGTCAAGGTGCTTAAAGAGTGGTCGAATTGCCGTTTGCGTAGAGGAAGCAGCAGACGCGTGTGGAGTGACCACAGCTTCGCTAGTAACGAGGTCTGACGCTGAAGGATCGAATTGAAGGCGGGATGTCCAGGAGTTCGAAAATTCCTGCACACAGACGCGATCCTTCATACACCAGACTCGCATCCTCTTGTCTTCCAAGACTGAGGCTAGGAGGGTACTGTCAGGCGAAAAGGCCACTGAAGATAGCTGGCGCTGGCCCGTCAGCGCGTGCAAGCAGACGCCATCCTTGGCGCTCCAAATCCGCATCATATGATTAGATGAACTAGAGGCCAAAAGTGTACTGTCAGGGGAGAAGAGTACTGAAATGACTGGGCTGTAGACCATCAGCACTTGCAAACAGGCACCATCTTCACTGCGCCAGAGTCGGACCGTCTCATCCGCTGATGCTGAAGCTATGAGTGTGCCATCAGGCGAAAAGACTACTAATTGCACACTGAGCTTGTGGCCCCTAAGCTCCCGAATAAAGGCACCATCCCCACAGCGCCAGATCCACACAGTGTGCTCCTGCAACGTAGCAGCTGCGACAAATACATCATCAGGCGCAAAGGCTACCGACATTATGTAGCGACGACCTTTCATGAGTTTCTGTACACATACACCATCGTTGCTACGCCAGAGTCGGAGCGTTCCATCGGATGAAGCTGAGGCTATGAGTGTGCCATTGGGTGAGAAGGTTACAGATATTATCCTTTCTGTGTCTGTATGCCCCACAAGCTCATGTAGACAGACATTGTCATCACTGCGCCATATTCTAATGGTCCGGTCGATTGAAGCTGACGCAATTAGTTTGCCATCGGGCGAAAGCGCGAGAAATGATACACTGTCGGCATGGCCCTTGAGATTTTGTATGCAGACTTCATTATCGTTACGCCAGATTTGAACCACATCGCCATATGAGCCAGAGGCTATAAGCGAGCCATTGGGAGAAAAGGCGACCGAGGTTATTGCATCTTGGCTTCTCAGCTGCTGTATATAGACACCGTCGCTGCTGCGCCAGAGCCTAATGGTTTGATCGGAGGAGCCCGATGCTATGAGTTTGCCATCGGGCGAGAAGGCCACTGAATAAACCCCACTCTTATGGCCTCTGAGCACATGTATACAGACGCCATCTGCACTGCGCCAGACTCGAGCAGTATTTTCCCGGGAGCCTGAGGCTATGAGTGTTCCGTCAGGTGAAAAAGCTACCGTGTCAATCCGTTTCTCGGAGCTCCGAAGTTGCTGCACACAGATGCCGCCTTCCACAGTCCAGATTCGGACCGTCGCATCATGAGAGGCCGAGGCGATGAATGAGCCATCAGGTGAAAAGACCACTGCCTGTACCCAGCCCTGGTGGCCTATTAGCTCCCGCAAGAACGCGCCGTCTTTGCTGCACCAGATCCGGACTGTATTGCTTTGTAACGCCGCGGCCAAGAGCGTGCTATCAGGCGAAAAGGCCACCGAGTTGGCAGCTATGCCATGGCTTTCGAGCGTGTGCAAACAGGTTCCATCGTCGCTACGCCAGATCCGAACTGTACTATCAGCCGAGGCCGAGGCTAAGAGTGTCCCATCAGGCGAAAAGGCTACTGATAATACCGATTGCCTATGCCCTCTGAGTTCCTCGACACATGATCCGTCGTCACTGCGCCAGATCCGGACGGTCTCATCTGCGGAGCCTGAGGCTATGAGTGTGCCATCAGGCGAAAAGGTCACTGAATGTACTGGTTCCCGGTGACCTTCCAAAATTTGTAGACACTGGTCCCAATGATCTTCTGGCTCTGGGGCAAAAGTGATCCACTCAGGCAGCTGATGTTCAAAGGTTTGGCGCACAAGACTGTTCTTTGGTGTGAAGGCAAGGATCGAAGAGTAAATCTGGAGTGGCGTGGCGTCGATGGCCGATAGATTCACTAAAGTCAATCGCAAAGCGTCTTGTACAAAGTAGCTCAGCTTTTCACTCCCTTCTGGCTGTTGCATGTTAGCTTCCTGATCACTTCGCCACGTAAATGGACACTCACATTGAGAACACGCTGTAAACTCCTAAGAATGTTCAGAGCTTCTGAAGCCCTTCCCATGAGACTCAATGCTTCCAGCCAATGCAATATGTGGCTTAATAGGAAATAATAGACTTCGCTATTGTCATCAAGAAGTAGGGGTGCTTGTTGCTGTATGTGATAGACCCAGTAAAGGCATGCGTATTGCAATTCTGGCGGCATGTTTGCTTCTACAACTTGAGTTGTGATAGACGAGCGGTTGGTTCCAGGTCTGACAAGGCAACAAATATCTTCATGCAGGAGCTGGTTCATGATACGGAGACAATTAGCAGCCATCGTCTTGTGGGTGCATCCTTCGTTCACCCAAAATGGATTCTTTTCCTGCTTTTCCGGGTCCACCAGAAAATCGCGGAAGGAGAGATGTAGCAGTCTCACGGGAGATTCAGGCGACAAGGGAATGCTGAGAACTGAATGAAGGAAATCCAGCTGGCTATACACTGAGTCTGTCGAGACGTCGAGAATTCGGGCAAGCGCGAATGTTGACAGAGGACTTGCTAGAATAACAATGGGACCGACAATGTCTCGGAATTGTTGTAGCACAAATTGTTTCTCCTCTCCATGCAATCCATCAATGAGATTGTTTAAAATTGGTAGATATGTTGCATCCAGCTTGGACTTTTGGCTCCTTGTCTGTAATCGCAATACAGTTTCGAGCTTTTCGCTGGGACTCCGACCGCCTCTTCGATCGGCGAGGAAGCGACAGACTGTCGCCGCAAAGATGAAGAGTGGAATAGCCATCTCAACAAGAACTTGCATATTTGCTGTTCCAGGCCAATCAAGTGGCAGCCTTCGGTCGGTGGACACTGATGAGTTGTATTCTTTGTTGATCTCGAGGAGCTCGTATTCCAAGTACGCCGCAATGTCATGCTCGATGATGGTCGATGGAATCTCATGGAGAATCAGGTCCTGGTACGTGCCCTGAACAGCATTGAAACCCAGGCGAATAGGCAGTTCAGGCCTACTGGTGATTAGAAATCTTAGCCTTGGAAGCTGGTGGCCCTTAGTACGCGAAAATATGTTGATTATGAGCTTGACGTCTTTGTCATCGTCGCACTCGTCAAGAGCATCAATGACAAACACCAACGTCGTCGTTTTCCACGCATTCGAGGGAACACTACCGAATGGCTGTGAGATCAACTTATCAAATTGCTCTTGCGAAGCCTTTCCAAAGGCTTGTGGATTAGCATCAACAGCCGACTTGATATGTGGCGCAATTACTTGATGTCTCTCTGCCAACTGGGCCGCGATAGTGGTGAAGAACTTGGAAAGGCCACCCCGGTCAGCTTCTCCTCTTTTGAAGAAGAAACTCGCGCCTAGTTGTCCCGACTGCGCAAATTGTCGAGCGGCAGTGCGAGAAATGGTGGATTTCCCCGTCCCAGCCATTCCGTTCAGCCAAAAGAGAGGCTTCGCAGAGGGGTCGTTCGCCCAGGCATGAACACATCGGAGCAGGTCGACCCGGGTATTTTGCAAACAGGTCGGGTTGTGTTCCTCATCGCGAGAGTCGAAGGATGCGCCTGCCGCTACGGGAAGCGTACCAAGAACCGTTTTTAGTTCGAGATTGAGAAGGTTTTGATCGATTTGCACGACGTTCTGGTCGACTTCAAGGAGGACTCCACTAGACCAGAGATTAACCACAGTATGACTAAAGAGGCGTTGCCCTTACGTCTGATCGATTTGGAGAGTCTGAGAGACTGTCTGGCTAAGTTTCTGGAGGTTTTGAATCGATGCCTCAAGTTCTGCACGCTGAAAGGGCCATTTGAAAGCACGCAGGCCCAGCTTTCGTCTAAACTTGCTAGAGGTTTTGGGTTCTAGATTCCTCTCTAGCTCAGCGAGGAGGGAAACGCTGCGTTTCAGGGCAACGTCCAGAGTCTGAGAGTTCTTGAGCTTCTCCCCATTGGGCCCATCCAGCAAGTCTCGAACTTGTTCGGATACGTTTCGCAGGTTGGTGACCTCTCCATGAAGTCGATCAATGTCAGCAGCGGCATTTTTTACGTCCTTAGCGTACTGTAGGCAGAGCGACGCGACCTTAACGGAGATATCAACAACAGCGATAACGTTAGCAGCGACGCCGATGGCCTCCATCGGCGCTGGATGAGAGCCACGCGGCTCCGCAGAAGAGTGTTGTCGAAAGTTGGTGGAGGTCTACTAGATCTCAGCAACTCCAGGCTTCAGGTGAGGGGTCAGTGAGCGTAAGGCTGAATGCATGCAGGCCAAAGTCAGCCCAAGCCTATTTGAGAAGTGCGTATGCTGCTATGGATGCGACCGCCATGTTTTGAGAACAAGCAGCATAACAAGCAATGTCATAAGTTGACACCATCCGTACTAACGGAAATGTCAAGAGTATGATAATTATGGTGGTAAAATATCGCAAGCTCCGACTGGCCGAGTCCACCAAGGTTAGGACCTGGGAGTTCAAGAGCAGCGTTGCGCTCGAATCACACCACAAGTAGGTATTTCACTATTTGCTTTAGAGGCAGCTGAATCTTCTTTGAAGATATCCATATTTGCTTCACTTTAAGGGATTTGAGTAACTTGACCCAACTCCAGAGAAGGAACCTATGCCTACGTAGGCAATAACCTCCATGTCGCTAGTTGACTAGCAACAGGTAGCCTATGATAAGATAAGAGATAAGTATCGATATTCTTATCGATACCCTATCTCCTTGGCTGCGGAAATGCTTGTGGGGCTGCCTGTCAACTCGGATTTACGCCGGTACATACTTTAGTTGGCAGATACCTCACATGCAGCTGAGCTACCCACGGAGAGACTGGTAACTCTCAAGCCTGGGGAGGTTCCGAGCCCCACAAGCATTTCCGTAGTCAAAGATTCCTCGGTACATAATCCACCTTCAAATCTCAAACCTTATCTAGGGTAGGATCTCCGAATTGCCCAGAGAGTTATTTTCTTTTTACTAAATTGAGATCAAAAAGGGATTGTGCCAAAAAAAATAAAAAAAATTCGAATACTTCGAATACTGAAATACTTGAAGAATTTATTTGCTATCAATTAAGTCTTAGTTGTCATCAGTTTAATCTGATCTACTTGACTTCCATTTGGTCATTTTAGATCATGTTTAGTACACTGCCAGGACCTTGTGACTAAATCTACCAACAAGTGTATTTCGCAGCCAGTGAAACTTCTTGGCAATCTGAGTTATATAAGGAAATATTCTACGTTTTTCTTTTCTTCCAATTGGATTGCACCACACTCTAACGGTACAAGCGCGATTGGAAAAGTGTTCCAAAAACGCCCCGTGTCGCTTCTCATGCACCCCTACGCCGCAAACACGTTTGCGTATCGGGTGGAACGAAAAATGCACATTCCCCCGTGAGAGTTGAGTCAGAAGTAAACTGAAAAATTTCCGATGCACTTATCTCGGCTGGTAGAAATATTGAGGCGACCGTCAACTGGATTGCCAAGGCGCCATGGCTGACATCTTGGTGACAGTGCCGATTTAACACCGCGCCACTGAACTGACCGGCTGGACTGCTAACATTTTATGTATGGGTTGACCGATATTGAAGACAAAACAATGCTCAGAAAGCTTTTTACATGTCCTACCTGGATATCACACACTTTAATCGAGGACACGGTCTTTACGACGGTGTTGAGGCTTGAGAGCACGTCCTGGCATCCTCTTGGTTGCCACTCCGCTACAGGACCTAGGAGACAATCTTGCCACACTGTACATCCACCACAAAGCGCGCATCTTACCACATCCGATTCCGTGTCCGATTCCTCACCCCCAAACCACGTCTTTGCACACTCTCAACAGCTCCGAGTTCGGATTATGTACCGCCCCCTCAACAGTAATCGTATTACGCTACCCCTCATTCTGACCCTGCACCGTGAGTGGGTGGCGTGCGCTATTCAGTCACGAAGGACGCACATCAATCCATCCGCCGAGCTCAGTCTAACCCATTGGGGTAATCTTCGGATTTCCGTACATCATCAGTTCATATCGCTCCGCGATTGGATCGCATGGCACGGCGATTGTGTATTTATGCGCTCTGCGACCGAGAAAACATGGGAGTCGAACCATTTCCCATCATTATTGTCCCTTTTGAAGATAGTACCGCTGTTGGGACGTTTTGAGCACGCGCCACTATCACATTCTCTATCACAGCACACAGACTTGCCTCTTTTTAGACTCTGGGGACGTTGAAAGATGACGGTTACACAAGTCCACCCCGTTGCAGCTTCAGGCTCCAAGCCCAAGCGTAAGCTCATCCTATTCTTCCCAAAATGTTCGCATCTCACTCACACCTTCTGTAGCTGTTGTTGTCGATGGGCTCTCCTTCGCGCTCAATGGTGAGAACGCCTCATACCGGTTCCACGTCGACGAAGCAACGGGAGACCTCATCTCAGACCACTTCGGCGGCCTGGTGACGGAGAACCCGGGGTACCCCGGCCCAGCCGTCAACGGCGGCTGGACGACCAATGCCCACACTAGACGCGAGCTTCCCGACCTGGGAAGGGGAGACTTCCGCTCTCCGGCCGTCATCATCAAGCAGTCTGACGGCCACACGGTTAGCGACTTCAGATACCAGTCCCACAGCGTCGCTGCGGGGAAGCCTGACCTGCCTGGGCTTCCGGCGACGTTTGGTGATGAGGGCAGCGTCACTACCCTCGTGGTGCGGTTGTACGACGAACACAGCGCCGTCGCAGCTGACTTGGCGTACTCGGTGTTTCCCAAGTACGATGCCATAGTTCGCAGTGTCAAGATTACCAACGAGGGAAAGGAGCGCATCTCCGTTGAGAAGCTTGCTAGCTTCAGCGTCGACTTACCGTATGATGAGTATGAGATGCTGGAGCTGCATGGTGAATGGTCGCGAGAAGCTACTCGAATCCGTCGCAAGGTCGACTATGGATCTCAAGGGTAAGCCCATTCCGTCTGAGTGTAAGACTGCCGCGCTAACTTGGATGATAGCTTTGAGAGCACTTCTGGCTACACTTCTCATGCACACAACCCATTCCTGAGCATCGTCTCGCCGTCCACGACAGAGTCTCAGGGTGAAGCCTGGGGCTTTTCCCTCGTGTACACAGGCTCGTTCGCCGTCGAGGTTGAAAAGGGATCCAAGGGCCTGACGCGAGCACTGGTCGGTATGAACCCCAACCAACTCTCGTGGCCCCTCGGTCCCGGCGAGTCCCTGACATCCCCCGAGTGCGTATCCGTCTTTTCGGGCACCGGCATCGGCGGCATGTCACGCAAGTTCCACCGGCTGTACCGGCACCACCTCATCAAAAGCAAATTCGTGAACCAGACACGGCCCGTGCTGCTGAATAGCTGGGAGGGCCTGTACTTTGACTTTGACGAGAGCGTCATCTACAAGCTGGCCCAGGAGTCGGCTGACCTCGGCGTTGAGCTCTTCGTGCTTGATGATGGTTGGTTCGGCGGGAAGCACCCGCGTATCAACGACGGCGCTGGTTTGGGAGACTGGGAGGTCAACCGCGAGCGCTTCCCCGAAGGGCTCAAGGCGCTGGCGGAGAAGATTACCACGTTGCAGACGTCCAAGCCAGCGAAGAAGCTGCAGTTTGGCCTGTGGTTCGAACCCGAAATGGTCAACCCCAAGTCCGAGCTGTACGAGAAGCACCCGGAGTGGGTGATGCACGCGCCCAAGTACCCACGTAGCGAGACACGCAACCAACTCGTCCTCAACGTAGGACTTCCCGAAGTGCAAGACTTCATCATCGAGTCCGTCGCCAACATCCTCCGCAACGCACCGGTCAGCTACGTTAAGTGGGACAACAATCGCGCCATCCACGAGAGCGCGACGCCAGACAGTTATCACGCGTACATGCTCGGCCTGTACCGCGTGTTCGACCATCTCACCTCTCAGTTCCCCGACGTCCTCTGGGAAGGCTGCGCAGCCGGCGGCGCTCGCTTCGACCCGGGTATCCTGCAGTACTTCCCGCAGGTGTGGACATCAGACAACACAGATGCCCTCGACCGCATCCACATCCAGTTCGGCACGTCGCTGGTCTACCCGCCTTCCACCATGGGTGCCCACGTATCCGCCGTGCCCAACGAAGTCACAGGTCGCAACGCCACGATCCGGTTCCGCGCGCACGTCGCCATGATGGGCGGCTCGTTTGGCCTCGAGCTCAACCCGGCCAAGATCCCAGAGGACGATAGAAAAGAGATCCCGGCGTTGCTTGCGCTCGCGGAGAAGATCAACCCTATCATCATCCGCGGAGACTTGTGGCGGCTGAACTTGCCCAGCGAGTCTAACCACCCTGCGGCGCTGTTCATCTCTGAGAATGGTGACCAGGCCGTTCTCTTTGTTTTCCAGATTCGCCAAATCACAACCCACTGCTACCCCAATATCAGATTCCAAGGCTTGGATCCGGCTGCGAGGTACAAGGTCGACAATGACCAGACGTACTCAGGCGCAACACTCATGAATGGCGGTATTCAGTATCATCTCCTTGGTGATCTCGACAGCAGAGTCGTATTCCTCCAAAGGCTATGATTGATGAAGTGGCATCTCAAAGGTATAGACGGAAATGACTGGGAATAGATCCAGACAGGGATATGAACATGGGGTATCAAATTGGTGTGGTCACTAGTAGTACAAATAACTACCAATGCATTATCGCAGGGTATGCGATCAATAAAAGGACAACCTTTCCTCCTCACAGATTGCAAGACGCCTGCCCTTGCTAACTCACTATTCTGTCATGTGCTTGAATTTTTTGAGCTGTAAAATCCATAAGCCATGGCTACGACACCACTCATTCACCTTCATTGCCCAACTCCTCACAGAAAGATGGTACGTATGGATCCGTGGATTCTGTGCACGCTACATCATCCAACAGCTCCCAGCTCAACTTGTCAGTCATGTCGTCTGTCAACGCCGAAAAGTCTTCGACCAGGCGCCAGTCCGGCAGATTCGCATCTTGCTGCGTTAGTGACCACTGCGCGTCGATGTGAGCGGTCGGGTCGCTGAGACTGAGAATGTGCTCAGAGTGCTGCAGCAATTTAGGCAGGAGATAGGATTCGCAGCCTCGGATCCGAGACAGAAACTTGATGACGGTGCTGAGCAGGTCTCTGGGGCCAATTTCGAGCGCTGAGAAGCTTTGGCCGTGTAATTGAGCAGTGTCAGCCAGTCCGACTCCGATATCGAAGAGCTTTTGCTCCTGTTTGTCCATCAGTACGAGATGACGTACACAACGCAGCTCATCAACCTACCATGCCGATTCCGTGACAGTCCATCGATAATTGACCAGCGGAATACAGACCCCCCATGACCATCTTCCCAGCATCAATAGGAAGCCCCAGCGGCAAGTGTATCTCGCGACTGTACGCAAACGACGGCTTGGTGCCAAACGCCAGCCGCCACATGGACACGCGAAGCCACTGCTGCGTGATGAGCGTGTCAAACCGCTGGCTCTCGATGAACGACGTGTCTGCCTGGATGGCGCACAGCCGCGTGTTGATCTTGTTAGCCAGAGATACGTCGTCGGATTGGTAGTCGTCACCCTGCGGATCCCAGTCGTACAGGGCGCACGGCAGCAGGTCGAATAGTCGGATGTGGTTCAGGAAGTCGTGCATTACTACCGGGCACTCGGAGTCAACAGCCCGTGGTTTGGGTACGCGGCTTCGTAGCATGACAGGGCGTCGGTGCTGCAGAGCAAATGTCCTGTCATGACATGGTCAGAAAATAGCGCTCTCACAGCGCGTTCCGCATCAAACTTACCTTTCCGTGACGAACAGCAGCCAGAAGACGCGGCGTCTCGTCTCGCGTTCCTTTTCGGCGAGGTCGACGTAGCCGGCTTCCCGGGTTAAGTTGAGGGCGTGGGCGAGGCTGATGCTCTGGCTGAGATAGAACCACGCGCTACGTGGGTTGTTGAGGTTGCCGTACGCGGCGAAGATGAAGAAGGACGCCAGGGTCGAGTCCAGAGTGAAGTCGTTGATGACACTGATCTGCCGCAGCGAATTCTCGGCAATCTCAAGCAACATCTCCCCTGTGAGTGAGGGCTCCTTGGGAATATCTGCGCCGGGTCCGGTGATGGAGCTGTTTTCATCATTGTCTAGCTTGAGCTGGATGCGGGTGGCGGCGCAAATCGCAAGGACAAGCGCGTACCGAGTCGGTGACAGCTTGTCTAGTTGTGCTGCGTCGGCGAGTATCTCGTCGCTGTGGATGACGGGCATGATGGGGAATAGGTGCTGGAGGAAGACGTGGATGTGAGCGACAAGAGAGGCGCATAGTTGGCGATTTTGGATGGCGGGATCGGGCAGTAGGGCGGTATCTGGGAGAGAAATGGGGGTGATGAGTGAGATGGCTGGATTTATGGTAGAATCCGGCTCAGTTGGTGCTGGTGTCGTCGTTGTTAATGCGGTTGACGTTGATATTGCTGATGAAGCTGTCGGTGGCGACACGGCCAAGCGTACAGGTACCCCATTGCTTCTCGACTGCGGTGTCTGCGGCCGCTGTCTCTCCCTCTCCCTCCAGACCGGCTCGGATAAGTCCAAAGTCAGCGTCTCAAAGTAATTTCCATCCAGCTCCGTCTGCCCTCGCTTCAACTGCGCGAGCCTTCGTCCGATGCCTCTCCGTGCGCCCTTGCGACGGATCACGTGTAGGTACTGACATGGCAGCGAGGTGGCGACGCAGTGGTTGCAGGGCGAGCCGCGGTCGCACTTGATCTTGCGGCAGCGGCAGTTGTCGCAGGCCTGTTGTGGTTGTGGCTGTGGTTGCGGTTGATGTTGGACAGGCATCTTGAAGATGAGGTGAGGTTTAATGAACTGAAATGCAGGTCAAAAGGTCAAAGTGGGGAAGATGTGACGAGATGCCGGAACTGGTCCAGGGTTTGGTGAGTTGCTCCACTAAGACGAGCCACAAGCCTCATACGCCTCAATGGGTTACTGCTACGTAACCCAGTGTGTTAAACACCATCACCAATCCAGAGTTTCCACTAGTTGATCCCCGAGTGCCAATCCTTCTGTTTAGGGGGAATCTAACGTGCAGCTCCTACTTCCAATTCAACATCAATGCAACACTAAATAAACTCACTCATCGCAGACTACTAGTCGTCTCATTGACTCGGTCACACACCCGTTTGTTGGATGCGACGTCATGTTGAACCAATTGTGGCACGTCTCCCAATTCACTGCAAACAGGCCCCCCCAGCGAGAATGGTTCGTTTCCCCCACCAATCAATCTAGACCCAGCATGTGTGATGGTTTCACCGCGTTCGCTTCATCTCGACCGAGTCGCGACTACGATTTCTCTCGCGGGAGGGTCCGCTCGCTTAAATACCCGTCGTACCCCAAAAATATGCATTCCTTGACTTCATTCGTTTCTCGTCGGTCCGAGAGACGGTATGCTGCGTCGGTCGAGTCTTCGGCGACAACAGCTGCAATATCCCCGGTGCCGATGGAGGGTGACACGGAAGCAATTCCCAGAAAGCAAGAAACTGTAGACTTATCCCAACGCACACATCCAATCCCAGAGTATCATTCTCGATCGCCACATCCATGATCCGGGGCATATTTCGGAGACGAGCGAACGACGCCATTGGTCCGAAGACTCGTCCGGCCGGGGGTAATCCTAAAGGGGTAATATTCGGACTCGCAACTAGCCACTCGCCAACCTCCGCGAGACTCCACACTTCCCCAGACTAGGCCGTGTCACGCCACCCCATGGGGAACGAGTTGCATTTTGCTTGGAGTTTACGGTCATCCCGAAACGTCTATATAACCCCCCGGCCTCGGCACATGGCCTCAATACCGGATCTTCAGAGCAGTCTTCCGCTTCACTCTGATCCTTCTCTCTGAACAGCAACATCTCTTGAACTTCGACAACAACCAATCCTGCACAAAGATGGAGAAATCCTCTCATGTCAGTGCCGCCATCCATGCAGAGGACCATGGCGACCTCAAAACACTCGCCTTCCAAACGACGGAAAACGCCAGACAGGGCTCTGAAGACGAGCACAACCTGCCGCCGCTCGCCGCCGTCCGCAGATACCCCTGGTCTCTGTTCTGGTGCCTCACCATCTCCATGTGCGTCGTCATGGAAGGCTACGACACCAACCTCCTGAGCAACTTCTACGCCTACCCCGGCTTCGCCAAAAAGTACGGCCACTATAACGAGGCCACCGACAACTACCAGCTCACGGCCGCCTGGCAGGCCGGCCTGGGCAACTCGTCTGGTGTTGGTGCCTTCTTCGGCACCCTGCTCAACGGATACCTCGTCACCAAGTACGGCCACGTCCGTGTACTTCTTGGTGCTCTTGCCTCACTCAGCGCCGCCATTTTCATCGTCTTCTTCGCTCCCAACATCAAGGTCCTGCTCGTCGGTCAGATCCTGTGCGGCTTCCCTTGGGGTATCTTCGCCACGACCGCCCCCGCCTACGCTTCGGAGGTGCTGCCCATGTCGCTGCGTGTCTACATGACCAGTTGGACCAACATGTGCTTCATCATCGGTCAGCTCATCTCCGCTGGCGTCATGGCCGGCCTCGTCAACAACCCCACCCAGTGGTCATACCGAATTCCCTTCGCCATCCAGTGGTTCTGGCCCGCCGTGCTCATTCCCATCATCTTCTTCGCCCCCGACACTCCCTGGCACTACGTTCGCCTAGGCCGACACGACGACGCCGAGAAGTCCCTTCGAAGACTGCGACCCAATGACACCGATGAGGAGATCCAAAAGTCGCTGGGCCTGATTATCTACACAAACAACCTCGAGGAGCAGCTCTCCGTCGGTACCTCTTACAAGGACTGCTTCAAGGGCTTCGAACTCCGTCGAACCGAAATCGCTTGTGTGGTCTTTGCCGGTCAGGTCCTCTCCGGCCTCAACTTTGCCTACAACTCCACCTACTTCTTCCAGCAGGTCGGCCTCAGCACCACGGAAACATACCACCTCAATGTCGGAGGGAACAGCATGGCCCTCTTCGCCACTATCATTTCTTGGATCTTCGTCATGCCCTACGTCGGTCGACGCACCGCTTACGTCACGGGCATGTTCGTCATGTTTGTTATCCTGTTCCTCATCGGCGGCCTCAACGCTCGCACCAACAACGACCAAGTCGGCATGGCCCAGGCTGTCCTGACATTGGTCTGGACTTTTGTCTTCCAGCTTTCCGCCGGTCAACTTGGCTGGGCTCTTCCTGCTGAGCTCGGCTCCACTCGCCTGCGACAAAAGACAATCTGCTTGGCTCGCAACGCGTACTCCATCGTCGGTATTATCGCCGGAGTCCTCCAGCCATACTTTATGAACCCCACCAAATGGAACTTGAAGGGATATACGGGTTTTGTTTGGGGCAGCACTTGTTTCCTTGTTTTCGTCTGGGCCTACTTCCGTCTTCCCGAGTCCAAGGATCGCACTTTCGAGGAACTCGACTTGCTCTTTGCCAAGAAGGTGCCTGCTCGCCAGTTTAGCAGCTACAAGATCGAAGCTTTTGACCACGAGGTCGAGTCAAAGGCGGAGGTTTAGATTGACTACATAGCTATATTCTAGGGTTCTGTCTCATCATCCCTTAGGACAATCTACCATCTCACCTGAAGTTTCATCCTCCTCAGCCGTGACTTCTCCGTTTCAAATTGTCTTGTGAAAACACTCAATTACAGGGTATGCAGTGTTAAATCTCGCTTCCTTCCTTGCGAAGTTAAAACACGTAATAACCACTCAGAGAGGTTGTGCAATGGTGCTAACCTCAAAGGCTGATTACCCGTGTTCTCAAGTTGCCAATTCGAAGCGCTATATTTAATGGCCGGCCCCTATTTATTGTTTTAGTTCAGATGGATTGGCTTTACGTCAGTGGGGCCGGTGGCAGCTTCGGCATGGCCAGCCACTTGCCAATGGCTTGGAGCTCTTGAACGTTCGTAAATGAGCCAGGAACAGTACACCAGGGGCGGTAGAGGGGTTATCCTACAGCCAAAGCCCTATGGCTGGTGATTGGAGATGATGATTGCTGATGAGGACACTTGGTTATGATGGCGAGAGAATAGTGAAGCTGGCAACTATCCGCTTACATGAGATATATCTTGTTGTCGATACCATATGGGCTCTCAACTTCTGTCTAGGTAGTGAAAGATTTCCTACGAGGCCGAACGGCAAGTCTGGCTAGTTCTTTTTTTGTGACTTTGCGCCAGGTGCATCTCGCCCTCGATGGAGTGGACCACGTACACTAGACCAGAGGGAATGATGGACACTGTATGAATAAATGGGTTCGTTTGTTAAAACCGAGAATGGTAACCTAAAAGTAAAAGCTCTTTCGTCCATACCCAATCATCTGCTGGCAGAAATCCACACCCAATCAAGTCTAGCCCGATCATTCTCGTTCAAAAACGCCGTTCAGAGCACTGGCGTACGCATGGTCGTCGTAACGCAATCTTTTGGGAGCGATTGTTCCACTAGAATGTGGAGAGAGGCTGTGGACGTGATGAAATGGCGTTGCACGTCGCCTTAAGCCTGGGAGAGTTGCTCAAAGCTGTCGTCCAGGAACTTGTGCGCCTGGTTCTTGAACTAGAGGCTTGCCAATTCTCGTAGTGTCAGACTGCCCGGCGGTTTGATTGGGGACATATGCCCCCGTGCCCATAGCGTCGCTTCCATGGTCAGATGTAGGTATAGGCTGAGTGGTAGAGGGCGCAGCGCCGTGGGCGGCAGCCTCTCGTCGACCAGCCTCATCCGCAGCCTTGTGCTTCCACTCGTGACGCGCAATCATATTGTCTGCTCCCCTCATATCCTGCTTCCCTTTCTCGTAAACCGCCCTGTTCTCCGTGTGGCTCTCCTGCACCGCCGGGTGCTGTGGGTTCTTCTCGAACGCTTGGTCGGCGGCCTCCATCGCCTCTCCTCTTAGCACATCACCAGTGCCTCGGATGCCCTTGAGACCGGACTTGACGTCTTCGATGATTTTCGACATTTCGGCTTGGAAATCTGGGTGTTTTTGTGTGTGAACAGATACAGATGGATTCTGAATTTCTCTTAGATCTTATAAACACGTTTTTGTGGATCGACGGACGCTGATGGCCACGCACATCGTCCATGACGTAGTTGAGTGTATGACGTAGTACCCACGCACACAGAGTCGGCTCTGATGTCACAGCGTAATTGAATCAGGTAGAAATTAGTGCTGGGTAATCTGGAAACTACAATAGAGGGCAGAAAACCAAAGTTCACATGAATATATGCATGTGCTTGCCGATGTTATATTATTGCTAATCTATAATGCAGAGCGATCATTGAGGCTTAAATTACGTATAGTCTACATAACGAAAGACCGTAAGAGAGGCATTTAAGGCGATACCAGTACTGCATCGTTAGTATGACATGATAAAAATGAATAAGCCTTATAGAAGTGGGCTTATACATCCGAATTAGAGGTACAAAATGAAGATGAGGAAAAAGAAATGAAACCGACTTCAAACCCGAACAAGAGGGCAGAGACGTAGCAGGTGGGAGACATCATCATCCTCCCGACTCGCTTCATGTAAAGCCAAAGACGGAATGACTATCAAATTCCGTTGTGCAATGTGAGGCGTAATTAGCGACCTGTTCCTCAATTGCATTTCGCCGGATGTAGGACTTACGTCAAGCAGGCCGCCCCGGTACCGAGGAGGACATGAGATTAAAATCTGTTAGACCTTGATAACTGCACATTACATGCAGGCTGGCTTGCGCATATTCACTCAATAACCCTGATAACTTCCCCGCACTAGGAATTCTTCCATCCCATAGGGCTGCGGGATACGTCGACCTGATTCCTACATAGGACTGCTGTATCCTATTTCGAAATACTTCAATTGACTACCTACGCTGATCTAGTAGAAGTGTGGTAGCAACCACAGAGATTGTCATATCCAACCTCGGGGCTCGATCGTAACCATGCCATCACTCACACACGTCCTAATGTACAAGTGCCATCTATGCTACTGTACCTGGCTTTACGCGACCGTGCCGCAATGCCTCAATTGCAATCATATCCCTGTGGAAGTTTTTCTACCTTCTACCAAACACAGCAGAATTCCTCCTCTTCGAGATCCTCGACGGGGCCGGTCTCGACACCTAGCATGAGACACGTCTCGATACCCGACATACTGGATTATACGCCACGACACGCAGGTCAGTTCTCTACACCCAGTATGGGCCCCTTCGGGACACCTAGAATGGTGGATAACACGGCACCGCACACAGGACCTTCTAAGACACTTGAAATTGAGCTTTCTACAACACGAGGCGCGCATGAATTTACGATCCTTGATGTGCAGGACAATAAAACACATGATCTGGTGTCTGAAAGAGTACCCGAAGAAACAATGAGAGCTTTTTTTCGATGGCGCCAACCCAGAGGCAAAGACGAACGGAATTCAGGGAACGAACGGTGGTCTGGTACGTACAAGAAGGCTGGAGATGGAGAAGCTCCGAAACGGCCAAATGCCGCCAATGTGGAACAGCAATACGAAGCTGCCGAGACAGCTAACCAGGGAACGAAGCCACTGTACTCGAAATTCTCTACTTTGGATCCTCAAGTAGCACTGAAAACGCGAAGGAGGAGCGAGTATAGAGAGGCTTTAAGTCGACCACAAGCAGCCTCTCTAGAAGCGCATACCGAATTTGCAGACACGTTTGACAGTGGAGAAAAGTCACTAGACTCTGAATACTCAAATTTGGATCCCCGACCACAGCTGCAAACAGCTACACACTCTACAAGCGACTTCTGGTTCAGGAGGCAAGGCGCGAAGAGTTATATCACAACTCGCTCAGAAAATACTACTGCTCTGAATGTCAACCTAGCTTCACCAGAAATTGACTTGGCATCTCTGCCCAACGACAGGCAAGAGAGAGATGCGTCTACCGCTGCTCATACTGATGAAATAAGACGTACGTTTCATTTGTTTATGTGCATCCTTCTCATGCACTAACCCAGAAAAAGGCTTTTCACACAGTTTGCCTGAGTGGGTGGAGAATATCGTGAGCGTATTGGTAGATTCAGAGCCGCTAGTCCCTCCAGGACACACCCGCATCAGATGGAAATGCGTATGTTGACTTCTCTACACAAATTTCGTGCTTGATCACTAACATTGAAGAAGCGATGTAATCAAAAGCTGTTCGACGGCTTCATAGAGATGAAACCCGGCTCTCTCAAGACCTTGCAGACCCGATTGCAGGAGCAAAACGGGACAAGAACCCCTACTAACCAACAAGTGAGTTCTTCTCAGGGACTCATTTAAGCGATGAGCCAGCCCCTACGAAAGTTATTATTCTGGGAAAATCAAGGCACGGTTCAGGTACGGTCAACGACGAACAACAGAAGGAGTGGATTGCCACTTCATGATCTCAGAACACAGCCACTACAGCCATGGGCACATCAAAAACTTCTCCACCTTCTCATGTGGGTTGATAGCGGCGAGGTTTCAACGCAACTACACCAAAACCGAATTCAACGCGTGACCGATGACGGAGAGTTATTTCGATTTCTTCGAAAGCACTACTTCAAGCACAGAGATTTTGTATCATGGTTTACCTTGCGCAGTGTCAGATCTTTGTCGTTAGTTTGGGTATGTATTCGCACTCTCATACTCTTAACCAAGAGCAACTCAACGTATTATATCTAAAGAAATTATGATGCGACTTTAGTTCAAGGTCGACGGTAAGTGCTACGCTACAATTCATCACCATGACCGAGCATGTACATCTGAGACAGGGTGCGTTTGCCTTCCTCCGATAGAAAGGGTTAACAACGAAGAATATCAGTGTCATCCTGCACCCCAAACCTCGCTTGACTATTTTCTCGCGATTGAATGCCGAGAGTTGACGCATTATTTCAAGAAGCCACATGCATTCAAAGTATGTCAGCGAACTATCTACAATCAACTACCAAAGCGGGCGTGTGGGCAATTGAGGGCCTCGCCTGACGAAGCACGGCTTGGTTGGGGCATCCACTTCCAGGAAGGTTGGGACCGAAGGGCAATCTATTTCGTGATCGTTGCGCTTGGAGTCATTGGTGGCATGTTTGGGATCACAAAGTGGGCAATTAAAGGGGATATCCAAGACGGTTTAGCGGCTACGACAACTCGCTTAGCCCTAGGAACTGTTGTAGTCGGATTCGTCGCGGTTCGAGACATCTACTGATTTGAGGACGGCATCACTATTTCTGGGTCTCTTCTCTTTCTTGCCGATTCTTGCCAATGCGTTTGGGCGTAGAAGCTAGATATGCAGGCTGTTTGGCTGGTGTTCTGGAGTTGCGAGAATTGACATGGAATTGTGACAGTTCCACAGTGGCCACTATCGGCAAGCAGAATGTCCGCGCTTGACAATGACTAAATTACTGGGTTGGGAATATGATTCTAAGTTCCATGTCCGCACTCAATTCAGATATTAGCTCTGATGCAGAGCCTTGGACTACTCAAGGAGGAAATGTAGGTAATCCGAGTGTGTAATTTTAATGTTGATCTCACATTCATAGTCATTGAGACATAGAGGTGCGGGTGCTTTGTGTGCTTTGTGTGCTTTGTGTGCTTTGTGTGTCACTCTCATACTTCACTTGAAAGTACGTCGCCGTTCTTAAAAATTTTGGATGCCGTACGGTTAGTTCGATCGATGGCGTTCAATATAAGTTATCTCGCCACTCAAACTCCAAAATGAACATAGGGAACCCAGAGTGGAAAATCAACCCAACTGTCATAATTGCCTTCAACCAATTCCACATCTCTTTCAAGATATAGAGTTGTCCTCATAGCTCTTATCTCAGCTTGTTTCAATGAGACTTCTTCTCCCCACATCCATCCATCTCGAATTTTGGTTCTTTCAATCAGTTGATGATGAGTTTCAACATGAGGCTCCTCCATTGCGTTTCTTAGATCGGTCGCTTGATTTCTTGGTCCAATACAGTGCTCAACAGGCCCTGCGGCTGATTTTGTTCTGTGATGGTCAGGATGGACTTGTCTCACAGCTGGCCCTTTTTGTTGCATTCCTTGAATCCAGCGATCCCGGAGGGTTCGACTAGCATTATGCAATCCCCAACACACTGACTCATCAGTTATACCTCCGTCTTTAATGCCTTGGTATGTGATTTTGGCCATGTCAACTGAACATGCATCGTCAACCTCCCACAGAGTACCGATAACGTGACGGAACCCTGCTAGCTGAAATGCGCTTATCAAATGAATGCTCTCATCAAGGAAGTCCTTGTCTTTAACTCGACCTGTGCCACAGGCCGAGAGGTAAGCAAGGAATGGTGATTGTTTATGCAAATTCATTTCCAGCAGGTCCGATACTCTGAAAGGGTTCTCTCGCCAGTCCTCTAGAAATAGTTGGCTATGAGACGGATTCGAAGGACTTGTGTGGCCGTGACCGGCAAAGTGAAATAGTGTGCACTTCTGAATGTGCAAGGTTACCTCTTGCTTCCGCCGCGAGGGTTGCACAGGCTCGAGGCGCATTGAATGACAAATACTATGTACCTGTGATACCTCCTCTGTAGTATGAAGAAGCGGCGTGTGCCCGGTTGTTTGTGGCATAGCGATGAGTAGCGCTTGAGCCGGGGCGGGTGGCTGTGTGTGGCGTCGGCGACCATGTACTATTGCCCTTATTGAAGAACTATAGGACGACATGACTCTGTCAAGAACGGTATCCGAGGTCTTTCTGACATGGTACCCCGCTGCATGAAGGGTAAACCTACTCAATGCCCCGACAGGAATCCACCACATGTGCGGCCGTTGGACATCATCAAAGGGTTTGTCAAAACCAAGAGCCCTTAGAACTGGGCATGCGACAGTATCCCAAAGCCATTCGAGAGTATCCGGACTTGCGAGGCTGTCACCCTTGGACTTATTCTCAATGTCCCACAACGTAAGACTGGGCAGTGCCAACGCTCGCACTTGGTCCTTCTCAATCAGAATAGCATCACAGCGGAGCTCGCTCACGTTGATGAGAGCTATCGGCCCATACTTCGCTGCGTCTTTTATATCCGAGGCGCGAGGTGAACCTAGAAAATCTTCGAACCCCTGCAACCCACAGATTTCTTCGACGAGGCTGTCAAACTCTCTTCCGGCGCCGTAACGCCGGTCGAAGCGGGCGCTCCAAGGAGATTCACGACCTTGATATAAAAATAGATTGCTGTCCTGGGAAGTCGGAACGCTGAGCTCATTCTGCAAATGAACGAACCGATCTGCCAATGCTGGATGCTTCTCTCGTAGTTCCAACACGTCGGTGCGGATCTCCTGCAGCGATGCTGCCATTACGCCGCGGCCGCGCTCTAGGAGATACAGGGCCTCGAGAGGGCCTTTCCCTGCTTCCAGTGCCACCGCTGCTGCTTCAGATGCCATATTGACAGCATTGGCGAGCAATAGCTGCTTATCAGAGCTCTCGGGTGATCGTGATATCAGCCTAGGAACGAGACTCACGGCGAGCTTGGAGTCTTCGTACAACTGGTCTAGGTCTAAACTACGAGAGTCAAGATAGAGTATGACAAGCAAGCGGCCAGCCAGTAAGCGATAGACAGCAATCGAATGGACATGACGCACGGCAGATTGACAGTGAGCCAAGGCATCTGTGAGATCCTGCGTGGAGTGTTTGCGCTTGTGTCTGTCAAAGAGACTGCTTGCCAGACTAGCCCACAACGATGCTAGATGTGGGCTGCCATTAGGTGTGGCATCCACTGCTTTCTCAAACAGACTAATGCTTTCGTCGAGCTCGGAAAGTTGTCCTGTTATACGATACTTGTCATGCAATCTGTTGGCAAGATCGGTCAAGAAGTTGGGCCAGTTTGCTTGATCTTGCAGTGTCGCATCAACTGCCTTCCTCACTAAGCGAATAGATTCGTCGAGATCGATGACGGCTTTTGTCTTCAAGTATTGGGAATGCGTTATCTTAGCGAGAATGTGGAATCGCTCCGCCAGCATTGGGTCGTGTTCGAGCGTTGCGCTGATTGCAATCCTCCCCAGGCGAATGCCTTCTTCAAGGTCGACTGTTTTATCTGTTGCCAAGTATCTCATATGAAGCTGAGTCGCAACGCTGGATAAACGCAATGGCCACTACGGATGACTCTCTGACACCGTGTCAGCTGCCTTCTTTGTGCATAGAATGGCCTCGTCAAGGTCGGATAGTGCTCTCGTGCTCCGAAATCTATCGATAAGATGCTCTGCATAACTAGACAGAGCATCAGCCCACCTGGGGTGGTTTTCTGGGGTAGCTTCGAGCGCTCGTCTTGCCACTTTTATGCCGCTTTCTCCGTGCTTCTCTGACATGTTTCTCGAAAAATGAATAGAATATCCGAATGCAAGGGTGTTCAGGTAACCGGTTTCATGCTTTCCGCCTGTCATCTCATCCACTGATTGCTGGGCCAGCAAGATGCCTCGTTCGAGATCTGCCGGTCATTATGTATCTGTTGAAAAGCAGGACCGCTAAGGTATGGTGGCAATCGCTTTGTTCCGGATGGTATTTCCCTGAGTCAAGTAATTCCTGTGCTAAGAGGATGGCTTGCTCGATATCATCCAAGTTTCCTGACTGTATGAACCGCTCATTGAGCCGATTGGCTAGAGCCAGTGAGGAGTTGAATCGATCTAGGTTGTTTGATGTCATGTCATATGCTTGTTTGGCTAATGCAATGCTCTCGTTAATTTCGTCGCTTGTCCTCGGGGACTTCACGCCAAATTGATTTGAAGCGTCGATCAAATACCGGGCTCGAGCCGCATCGTCTGGTGCTACTTCAATCGCTGCCTTTCCTGCCACGACGGCCTCTTCCAAGTCCCGACTCGCTCTCGTTCTGGTGTATCTATCGCCAAGACAACGTGCTAGGTGGTTGAAATACATTGCTCGATCTGGACTGTCTGGGGCTATCTCTATCGCTTGCCTATCCAACTCAATCGCTTCTTCGATATCGGCTAGCGCGTATTGTGTTGAGTATCGTTGGACCAGTGCGTCGGAAAGATGATACAGATGGACCGCCTGATGTTGAACATCATCTAGACTGGCATCAAGTTCAAGTCTTCGAAAAGAGACAGCTTCTTCAATATCGGCAGTGCTTCTCGTAAATAGAAAGCGTAGTTCAAGACCACTCGCAAGAGTGGAATAGTAAATAAATCGGTCGTGGGCACCAGGAACTAAATCGATTGCTTGTCTAGCCAGTCGGATTGCGTCTTCAAGAGTTTCTATGTCCTCCGAGCCGGGGGTTCCCACATCTCGTCGTTGTAGCGCGAATTCTAGATAATGGTGATTGGATTCCAGAAGAAGCTCCGCAGCCTGAATCAACTGATCTAAGCTGGCTGTCGTGGGCTGCGTCTCATGATCCATGGCCGTCGGCGTTGTCGCCTAAACATATGGTTCGATATCAATGTAGCTTAGCCGGTACGTCCAGAACTAGCGAGAATACAAACGAGTTTGTGTTCGCGAGCCCTTCCTCATCAGACTGCACGAGGAGCCTATAGCGATGACAATAGCTAAGTGGTTGAACTAACAAATCAAGCCGAAAGTGGGATGGCAAACAATTGCTGATCGCGCTGGCGACAGTAACGAGAGAAGCCAGGAGGCGTGCGTACACCTGTCTCTGGTTGAAGGCAGGCACCAGGAGTCGTGTGAAGCCTTCGACTTGTGGATCGTACATCTTGAAGCTCGCTACTTTTGTAGTACGACAATAAAATCCCTCATAATGAGCGGTGACCAATACCCGTTGGAACAGGCTGCAAGCATCTGAAAGGTTCAATCAGCGAAATGGTGTGGAAGGCTGCGTAAGCTTGCAGTAAGCCCCAGTACCCCCCGTCTCCTAGAAATCCTGCTGTGCCTCGAGTAGCAGTACCTAATTCCCGATGGTTAAAATAACAGCTCAGTTTATCATTACTAAAAGTCCCTATAAAGCGATAGATAAAGGACTCTTGTAAGTTCTAATAGCAGAACAGGTATAGGAAAACAAATGCATGCTAATCCACTTCAAGCTAAGTAAACTTTTTAAATGCTTGCGGCCTGTATTGTGAGCCAGCCGATTACTAACCTCGTCCCAATGTTGGGCCAAAAGCCTGTATCACCCTTTTTAAGTTGCCTTGCCTCACACTCACTCAGACAGTGAATAACAAAAAACATACAACAGCGAGGATTCCCCGGTCGTCACCGACCCGAGTACTAATTCGCCGCTTCTCAGCTTGACTAAGGGAGAGCGGACGGGATCCCGTATTTTCTAAGAGCTATGGTCGTATGTGCTGACGAAGGCTTCAGAGAGAGCTCATGTGGACAAGGAATGTGCCCAGGGAAAACAAAATCTTAACACCGCCATTGAACGTCTAGGAATGATCATTTTGCATTTTTCAGCCTGACCTAAAGAGATTGAGTGGAGTCCAGGTAACTATTCTCAGACTAACCACGGTGGATGTAGCTTGTGTGACGAAGCCTGAAAAGTACCACTTGCTGGATTAATCTGTCAGTACATCCGCTGTACTTGTGCCAAAGACGCGAATTACCTGATTGCACAAAAGTCTGAAGCGAATTGTGACCTATTTCGTAGGGTGGTTACGGAACGGCAGGAAGCGCGGGTTGCGAGTGAATTTAGAAGCGTTATATTGCCCACCTTGTCAATCTTCTTCCCGTTTCATACGACATGTTACTTGATTTGTGATCGAAATCATTATCCGTACTTGATTCCAACTTGGGGAAGTCTTGTCTAAGTGGCCCCTCGTTCCTCCACATCCATGTTGGACTGGTCTTGAAGTGCCATCCCCGTACGGGCACCAATAACCATCTCTAATTGCCTCTCCTCTCCGACGTCTCTAACTACTGTCATAAGTTTCCAAGTATGAGACCTCTGCACTCCTGATCCAACATTGCTCAATCTATCCGGTGCCTTCGACTGTAATGCCAGCGTAAGCAACTGGCCAAAGCTTCCCTACGCGTAGCAAGTCCATGATTTCCGGGCAAACACTGTGACGGCCAAATGAAGGAGCGCAATTACGACCTGAAGAAGCAGTGCTGAGAAGGTGAGTTGAATGGTCGTACTATCTCTAAACCCATAAGCGTACACATGCTGGAAGAATGTGTTGTAGATGGCCGTATAATTGGGGCTAGGAGATGGTGAGTAGAGTTCAGAATCGGCTTTGATGTCTGTGGATCGAGATAATGCATTTGCCAAATAGACCGCGAGAAATGAAGTAACATATTGGGGAGCATAGAAGCTATGGTCGCCACCTCAGAAGTCCATCCCTTGCCGATAGGCTGGGTTCTGTCGCGAGGTGTTAAGAGAACTTGGAGGAACTCAGATATCTCTCAGCCATTCAACTGTGATCTCGATGTGTTTCTCGCTACCAGATTTCTTCCGCATATATTTTAGGGCATCATCCAGTGGAATCTCGAGGTGGCTTTGTATATTCGATGATTCCTTCCGGTAGAGCCAAATCTCTGCCTCCACCCAACGGGCTTGAACAAGGCAAAGTTTTAGATCAATCCAAGGCACAAAGTGTTCATTATCCGGCGTTGACGAAGAATCAATGTCCAGGAAGGAGTAAGTAAGTAACATGCTTGCTATGATTGGCACAGGAAGCAGATATTGAATGTCCAGGGCGGTGGTGTTCAATGGCCAGTAATAATCGCTATCGGGGTCTGTGGAAATGTTCTTCAGAAACTCAAGTGTGTTATTGAATTTAAGAGTCACAGTAAAGCTGTCGTAGAGCCAGTCTCCCAAACCGAAAGTTGCTGACGTTTCATTTAATGAGCGACGGAGGCGATTTTCAGCACAGTGGACCGCCACCAGAGCTTGTTTCCATTTTTCCTTTCCAGAAGGCTTCAATGCCTCAGATCTAATGAGGGTTTGAGGCTCATCGTATAAGAACACGTCGCCCGCGAGTGAATCCAGGACAAATTCCATTGGCGTTACGGCATAGGCTATCTGTCCCTGAAAACTTTGCTCTTGAAGAAAGCTGGCCATAGAAGCGTAATTTGCTGATGAGTCGGTCCGCAGGGAGAGGGTGCTGTGATATTTCCCACTACAGTTGGCTCCCCCACATTCGCCTACAGTGTCCCGAGGATTTGCAGTGTTGTCGAGAGATTTTGATTCACACAAGTCTGGTCGTCGATAATAACGCATGTTTTGTGTTCCAGAACCTGTTGAGTCAAACTTTGTGGAGTAAGGGTCCTGTTTGACAAGGGAGCGGTAATAGGGGGTCACTGAGAGCTGCCACTAGTCGTAGCGAGGGATCATGGCAATAGCAGAGGATGGACCTTCTGTTAGACCCATAAGCGCAAAAATGAGTACCACCGCAGCGGTAACACCATAGAATAATCAGTTTGAGGTCGGGTTCAGCGTTGCACACCAAAATTTCTGGCTGACCAGGTATCGTAACGAAAAGCCGATGTTGAAGGGAGACGAAATGAAATTAAGTGGAATACTAATTTGATTAAGGAGGCCATAGCGAATTTGGTGTAGAAGGATGTCTGTTAGAGAGATCACAATTAAGCTTTTGTGCGCTTTGGCTGTGAATTGAAGAGTGTCGAGCTCCTCAGGAGTGGGATGGAATGGGGCCCAGCGTATGTTTTTGGCATAAAGTACTCGCAGAGCTGCTATTACTAGCACTGCTGGCAAATGAAAGAGGATGAAATGCCAAAATCGCAGATGATCTGCTGTTGCTGCAAACTTCCTTCAGAGGCTCTTTGTTTTCCAAGTCTTTGAAGCGCTCACGCGGCTTATCCCTCAACTTCCCAATGCATGAGCGAAAAAAATGCATCTTTAGCGGTACAGAGCTTGGAAAACTCGTAGGTGCCGTATCACTATATGGGGTATATATTCCTGGTTTTTTAAATGAAGGCCAAGCGGATGGTTTCGTGATCGGTGAACCCGCTTCGTTCATCAGGTCCATTTCGAAAAGGTTGTCCGTTTTAGTATCACGCGAGTACGGAAAATCTCGCTAAAACTGAGCTGGCGTGTCGTGTTGATATCTCTGTGCCACCCTCTAAGTTGTGCCTGCTACCTGGGCGGCGTCCGATGACGGTATCATAGTGGTGTTGTTAAAGAAGTCTCATTATTTTCAAGATTCATTAACCGTTAAGAAACGGTCTAAAGTATCCTATCCCGTAATAATGCAATCATGCTCTGGGCCTGACGGAGGCGGAAATATTGTGAACCTAGCCCGGTTGGGCAGCCACACTTTGCACATTCTTAGCCCATGTGTAAGTTGGCTGACCACACTAATATTCTCAGCCGCACGTGGAAGCGTTGTTTATGCGAAGGATATGCATGACTGTAACTTAATGAAGTCCAATGCGAACAAAGTACTCTCACACATGAGAACGAACTAAGCCCGCGAGTGGCGATGCGTGTGGGCACGGCATTGGATCGAACCCGCATTCATGTCCCATCTGGAGATGATGCTCTGTGAGACCAGCTATGTATGTGGAGAGGAAGCAGGTCACGTTGCTGAGGATTCAACGGAACTTTCCGCGCCACAGCCACATCCCCGCGTAAAATATTCTATTGGAGTATTTTATTTACACTTTCGCGCGTGGCTACAGGCGTGAGAATAGACCAAACACATAGGGTGAAAAAAGCCATCTCCGTTTTTCTTCGGCGACCTTACTCAGTGATGAACTAACGCGGGTGACAAATATTTGCCTGCTACAAGAGCAGCCCGCATAGACAATGCGGGTAACCTGTGCGAGGCGCAAAGCGTGACAGATATCGGACAAATGGGCGGCGGCTATGCCGATGGGGCTCCCCCTTGGCAACGGTAGATAATTAAATGAGGCTCGGCCTGAAACACGGTACAAAGATTGCTGCTCACTAAGGCAGAAGACATTGCAATAGGCTCGTTCATGGGTAGCGCCTGATATCCCTTGGGGTGCCGTGAGGCGCAACACTTACGCTAGTAGCAGGGATTCAAACCAACCAAGAGGTAATAAAAACGAGGTACATTAGGTCCCACCTATTTGGTGCCAGAAGTCACTGCTATTTGGGATCTACATGATAGTACATAACACTTCCTACAGCCACGCAGCATTTCAAAGTCAACCAGCGTACCGTTGATCTCCTGGGCCTCTCTGGGGCCTATGGGTCAAGTGTTGCCTTACGGCACCCTAAGGGATACTTTGCATCATACTGGACTTAATAAGCGAGCCGGACACGCAAGGGCGTATCAATACTTGCCTACAATATCACGAGAGCACTCACAACAACTCTTACGGTAGCGATCGAGGCAATTGTCTGGCAACACTTCGGCTGTTGGGACCTTGCCTGTGTTCAAATGCACCTAAGCTCTGATGTCCGGAATTTGAAGACGTATGTGCCAGCAGTTAATCTGCTACGCCGCCTACGATTGCGATTCCTAGCACCTAGTTCGATTGTCTGTGTAGGACCGGGCTGCACTTACTGCTGACCGTAGCGTTGAGCCAGCCAGCTCCGTATTCTGGCCAATTCCCTGCTTGGTATGTTCGGACGCCGCCAGGGCTGACAATTGGAGATGATGGCTGCATGTCACTCATCCACACCTCATGGACCGATTCAGAGCTGAAATCTGCACTGTGAGGGGCGGCAAGGAGGGCATTTACATGGATGAGCGATAGGTACGGGCGAATCAACTGATCAGAGGATGTCTGGTATGAGTTTGTAAAGCCTAAATGTGCGAAAGGGATAGCATGCATACTTTTACACTTGTTGGGGGCATCTCCTTAAAGGCCGGGAGGGTGCCACGCGGTTGGGCTTCTGCTATTTACGACTGGTAATAGGTCGACAACATTAGTGGCGAGATTTTCCCCGTAGACCTAGTAGCTTCAAGCATAGAAGAGCGGCTAAAGCAACTTATCCCCTCACCTTTCGACGATGCACTTCCGACCTTGCTGGGCGTCAAATCAATGATCCGTATTGCCAGGTCGATCACAGCCGGCCGACAAACTTGTGACCCAACGCCAACACGTTAACCAGTTGATCCACTAGCTGCACCGGGAGAGTGGTGGGGGAGGTCGTGGCTGAACGCCGAGAGGTCGATGTTTTTTTCAGCTTGCTGTGGCCCTGATGGCATGCGACCATACTGACTTTGAGGCAAAACTTTTCGAGTCCAGTCTCGCTGTAAAGATGTTCTCTCTCGTCTTCAGAGACCATGGGACCGTCGCGAGTACACTACAGCAATAAACGTCACTGGATCTTCAGCAGGGCAGACAGTTGATGGTGTTCAGCAATTATTTGGCATCGGAATTACGCAGGGTGGAGTTTGGCAGAGAGGCACCTGCGTGGAGATTGAGGGCGGTTAGGGCTGTGTTCGGTGATGAGAAAGGAGGCCGCCATGGCTGGCTTTAGTGGCGTCTCAAAATCGGACATGTTCCTTACTGTCCTACATGACATTGCAGTGTGATGGTGGGCACCCAACGCCGTGGCTGAGTCCATGGTGGACCCAGACCTCGGTACATGATGGCCACAATGAATGCTTGGTTCTGAGATATCCCTCAGGTTGGCTAGCGAGCTGTTACTGACGCCCCTACCATAGCCACAGCCGAGTGACGTTATTGTGCGTAGCTATGAAATCGGGGCTGAAAACATCCAACCCTCGCAGCCTGACGTAACAAGCCACGGAGCCCAGGTTCAAAACTTGGACCCCTCCCCAGAGGTGGTTGGTACAAGGTTGCTCCATTTCTCAACTCCTCGTGCCATTTTGTCCTTGATAGCCTTAATGAGATTAGTGATGACATCGTTGGCAACATATCCCGTCCGGCCGATATCGACCACAACCCTTTCACAGTCATGGATTGGCATTCGAAATCAAGCGCTGATAGCACAGCTATTGTTGTTCTTCGTTCATTGGGCTACTGCCAAAAACCCCAGGGACGACTTCTGTCGAAGGTTCTCACACCAGACGACGGTCATCGATGACAAGCTATATATCGATGGTGGTTGGGTGAATTTCCAGGGCTTTCAAGAAGATCACATCAATGCCTCCAGTACGTCAAATCCGTAAGATATGGAATTGGTTTTGGCGACCATGAATTGGAGTAATAAGTCTTTGACTAACCATAGTGAAGATACTTGGCTGGGATATCACGATCTCGACAAGCTTGTAGACGAATGGCCCGATTTGATCATCGATCTGAACAAGAACGACAGGCAAGCCAACCTCGTGCGTTTGATTTACAGAAGCCGATTCTACTCCATATATTTATTTTCCCGGACTCGAGATTAATCAGGTAAAAGGACATTACTGACGATGGCATTGTAGTATTCCAGTAGTAAGTGGTGGTGTTCTATGGGGTGATGACGTTAATAAGCGATTCTACCTCTATGGTGGAGAGTGGAATGTTGGGTATGCACAAGAATTCTACCACATTTTGAGTTATGATATTCTTTACGACACGTGGGACGACTTTGGATTGCCCCGTATCAACCCCCCGCCGAAGATTGCTTCCTTCGGCGCCGGAGTCGGCGTATCACAGACCGGTATGGGTTACTATTATGGTGGCTGGATAAGCAATTCCTCGATGAGTGGGTGGACTCAACCGCGAACAATGAGCTCAAATCTCTACACATACGCCTACGACTCAGAAAAGTTCGCCCAGGGAGCCAGCCCAGACGACAAACCCAGAGCTGAAGGTGCAATGGTATGGATCCCGGCTGGCGATCCCCTCGGACTGCTTATATACATGGGAGGTGTTGTCAGTCCGGATGGTAATGGCACGGAAGCCCCCCAGCCATTTGACGAGATCTTTGTGTTTGATGCCACAGGCAATTCATGGTCGACTCAGACGGCAACAGGCGAGATACCGCAAAATAGACGCCAGTTCTGTATTGATGTGGCCTGGGCACCCGACAAATCAAGTTTCAACATGTAAGTGTTCATAACATTCTCAGTGACAGAGGGCGCAATACTAAGAAAGGAAAGCTACCTGTGGGGAGGCCTGAGTGTCCCTCCCCCAGCTGTGAATACGACGTCATACAACGATATATACATCTTGACGCTCCCCTCGTTTATCTGGGTGAAGGCCTTCCCTGACCACCATGGAAACGCCACGCTGCCACCAGAATATGGACATTATAGTGCTTCCTGCAACATGGTCAAGTCGATGTCACAGCTAATGGTCATCGGCGGCACGTACACGGACACGGATAACTGCGACCTGGCGTACGACATATGGGCGCAGCACAATTTCTGGACGGGAACGTTTAACAACCAGGGCAACAACGAGACGTACTGGGCACAGTACGATGCCAGCGTCACCAGCAACGTGGTCCCTGTCGACGTGTATAGCGTCGTTGGTGGGGACAAGAACGGCAACGCAAAGCTCAAGAAACCGAAGGCGGGATTTGACTCGGCCAGCAGGCCTATCCTCGAAGAGCTGATGGGACGGAGGCCATCGATTTCGCAGCGTACTCCGACCCGGTCCATTACCGTCCCGACCAACTCGTCGACGCCGTCGCCTTCTCCTAGTTCCGGGCTCTCTACCGGTGCCATCATCGGCATCGCTATCGGCGGCGCCATCGGACTAGCGCTCATACTGCTTGTGTGGTTCTGTATCGGCAGGAGGGTCGTCCGCCGTCGGGAGGAGCGGCGCCGATCCGAAATGAGGCAGTACAGCATCGTCAGCAGCACGGCGGGAGTACCGGGTATGGCCAGCCCTCACACGTTCATGGGGATGCCCATCGGTGCTGGAAGTCCGGAGCTGGCAACCCCGCCGCCGCCGTCTGAACTTCCTACACAGCAGGACAGTAACACGGGTATGGGCATCGTCATCGTCAGCGAGTTACCCCAGCCACAGAACAGGATGGACCACAAAGGCTCCGTTTCCCCTGTTCACATGGTTCCATCTCAAGGCCATTCTCCCGCTCCCGCTCCTAGCTTAACCCCGGAAGCGCACACATTATGATTCCCTTATTTAGCGGAAAGGGGGGGAGGGAGAGCTTTGCTTCATGTTCCAATTGCTTGTCCATGCTGGGATTTGTTGCCCATAATTCCTGTTTACATCTAACGCGAGACTATTGGCACGCTAAGATAGGTACGAAAGGCTTTTATGTATTTGGTGCTTCGGATTTTGACTCGCCAATTTCCTGGATATGAGAAGAACAATCTTCACGTATTAATGGTAGTTGTCATCATTATGAGGCGATACTCAACCTTGAACGTCCAAATTTAGGGAGCAGAACAGGGATGAGGAAGAACAAGAACAGACTGAATTGAATCCGAGAAGCGGTATGGAAACTTGGAAAGTGGGAGGCACCATCAATGGAGCGCACTGGTCTAGTTGCAGGCCGATACTAACTCGCTCAATGCTGTGGACCGAAAGGTCCCGGTTCCGTCTCGTGGCTGCAAGCATGATCACTATTAATCTGCGCCCCACGTACAGAAAATAGACACATTTTGATTGCTTATCTCCGATGACTTGCCGCAAAGTCACTGTTCATTATCGTGGTGCGTATGCGTGGCCGCAGGTTTATTGACAAAAAAGCAACAAAACAGCCACAGGACCGCTGTTTGCCGCCCCGCATTATCGTGTCTTGCAGATGAATGTGCTGGCCGGCATGAATCCGAAGTGGACCGATCCACAGCGATGTGGCCATGCCTGTCATTGACTGGTTGCATTGGCTTGTATTTTCAGATCGTCAAGCTGGGCTGAACTGGGGCATCAGCCTCCAATCTCACCCGTCACTATTTCAATATTCGCCTATATAAGACGTCGTTGCTTCGACCAGACTAAGAAGAAGCATCCAGATCATTCTGCCAACGTCTTCAACACCTCCACCTCAATCTTACTCTTCCCGTTCCCACCCGCACCTACCTAAACAGTCAACATGTCTTCTCCCAACACGTAAGATGCCCTCCCACCCCCTTTCGGATACACATTGCTGTCTTTCTACTCGGCGTGTATCTCCTAGGCCCATCTTTCAACCCTCCTGCTTACCATCAATGTTTCCATTCTCGGCCACGTCTGATCTGACATCCAATAGCACCTTCGACACCACCGAGAACCGTCAGTTCGTGGTCCCTCTGCCTACCTCTACTGCCCTCTCCGCTCCAGCTGGTAAGTCATCGTGGTTCCATACTCTTGGCCAGTACTAATATGTCTCCAGGCCAGCTTCTGAAGGGTGCCACCGACGCCGAGGGCAAGAACACCTCTGCCGCCCTCCTTGTTGGTGTCAAACTTGACCTCGAGGCCGAGGTTCACTTGACTGCCCGCGTTAAGGGTGATCTTTGTGTTGGTCTTTACTAGGCTATGAGTGATCATCGATTCATTTGGATTTTGGTTCATGGCTTAATTACTACACTCCTTTAAAGCCAGACATTTGATGAAATACACTTCTCAACCTGCGACTCGCAGACCTTTACAATAGATCCGTCGTCAGTCAACCTGGTGACTCTTTGTGCACACGTTTACTCGTAATCTCAATTTCGTTGAGTTTGGGATAAATGGATTAAAATTTGCATTGGCATCTTACAACTACAATAAGCGTTTTATATAAGAAATGAGTCCGGTACTCAAATGAGAGGCAAGAGTCTAAGTGTTCAACTTCTATTAAGCCGTAAAACGCATGGCTTTCAGTATCTAGCATATGCCGAAAGACATGATTCGTCTTCTATCGATCGCAGATCACTTAAAATTAAGTGAACAGGTCACAATTCATGTACTTAAGTCCTGTATCACACGCAACGGTGATAACAGTCTTGCCCGATCCAAGTTCTTTGGCAAGCCGGAGAGCGCCGACAACATTCAGCCCTGTCGAAGTTCCCACCAAGAGACCTTCCTCCTTGGCTAACCGACGGCACATGACCCTGGCTTCCTCTTCTTCGATAGCCCAAGAGTAATCATACAGGTTTTTGCTCAGAAGAGGCGGGATAATGCCGATGCCGATACCCTCGATATGATGGGTTCCGGTTCGACCCTCGGAAATGCAAGGCGACGACGCGGGCTCGACAATCGCAACTCGACACTCGGGCCATCGGCTTTTCAAGACGTCAGCAACACCCATGACCATGCCAGCAGTCCCGACAGCGCCACAGAATGCATCAATCCCGTTTGGGAATTGGCTTGTCAGCTCTGACCCGAGCACCTGGTATCCCACGACGGCATCACGGTTGTTGAACTGATCAGTCCAGTAGATTTGAGGATCTTTCGTGTGTTCTGCGACTCGTCGGATCATCGAGGGTATGAGATCAGCACGGATCTTGCCGGAGGGACTTTGGATGATGTCGACTTTAGTGCCAAAAGCCCTCATCGTCTGCAGCTTCTCGAGGGCGAACGCATTTGAAGACACCACGAGACCTTTGAGACCCTTAGCTGCGCAGACGAGTGCCAACGATGACCCGATACTTCCGCCCGCTTGCTTCGACCACCGTCATCCCTGCTTTGAGGCCGCCTCTTTTTTTCAGCTGCTTCGATCATGGACTTCGCCATTCAGTCTTTGTATGACCCGGTCGGGTTGAAGTACTCGAGCTTGAGAAAAATATTTGCATAGCCTTCCCGGACGATATGTTTGAGGCGGACACATGGTGTATTGCCAATGGTATCAAGCACGGTGCCAGTCGGAGGGGAAACCGTGGTGTCTGGCCGGATGATAATAAGGAGAGAGGGTGGGTAAGAAAGGCGCCATGTGAAGTAGCAAGGTTTCTGACATAAGATAATCACTCAAAAATAGACGTGGAAACTGTCACTGTGGAAAGGTATTAGTCAGTTAGGCTGGTGAAACCACCAACCAAAACTCATGTAATTTTTCCGAGCGACAGATTGACGTAATTAGAGAGCCACCATTTCTAACTGGCTCAAGGACTCTGTCCTCGCATGCTTTCTCCACCATCTCAACACTGAGAATTCATCAATCCAATTATTTTCACCATAGCAATCAACCTGCTTATGCGATGGGGGACGAGTCATGGGTGGGAGCAGCATTTCAGCTGTGCGGGGTAATTTTCCAGCTCCGCAGGATGACGGATGAACTCAATCCCTGAAGGAGAGCAGTGACAAGCTCGCTGACATCCTCGAAAGGCTAACCTCGTTGGTGTATTCTTGAGATTGGTTAAGTGAGGCGAGGGGGTGGATGAGACTGTGTCATCGATTGAAGTCTATCGTGAATATTTAAATGAAAGCTGTTTTCCCTTGTTGTCGATCTTCACTCAATCACTTCAGGACTTTCACTCTTCTACCACCTTTCCTTAATCGACATGGCTTCTCAGACTTCTGGTTCCTGCCTCTGCGGCGCTACTGCTTACTCGTACACCGATGAGCCGGTTATGCGGGTAATACTTTCCAAACTTCTTCAATAATTATTCCTATTAGCTTATCAATGACCAGGCTACCTGCTATTGTACCCCTTGCCGCAAAGTTTCCGGCGCAACCAACACCCTCACCTTCGCCGTTCCCGCGGATAAGTTCACCCTTACAAAGGGACAGCCCAAGTCATATGCAGCCGAGCACGAGTATGGAATGACACTCACCATTTTCTTCTGTCCCGACTGCGGAGGTGCTTTGTGGAAGGAGGCTTCGGCACAGCAGTTCAAAGGCTTGAAGTTGGTCCAGGCAGGAACGTTGACTGATGCGAAGAAGTTGAATGAGAAGGTAGATGCGGAGTTTTATGTTCCGGAGAGGGCTTCGTGGCTCGTTCCGATCGAAGCCGCCGCTCAGAACGAGAACTTTTAGGTTGCACAGTCGCTCTGCTACCAGTCATTTCATTTGATTCATCTCCATTATGATGCCAACCGCCTGTTCAAAGTTCATGAGTTTGTGATTTTGTAATGTGACGTTTGCTATTCCTGGCTTTGAGAAACTTAATTACTCAGCAACTCCCAAATGCCACTGTGAATCAGGCAATGCTGCTCAGAGCATAAGCGCCAAAAGTTCGCGCTGGCATCGATGGAATCCAATCGGCATAGCTAAATATAGAGACTTTATGAATACGTATTTTAAGAGCAGATTCATATGGAATAAGCTCGCCTTGGCTATTACAGAGAAAACGAGGGATTCATTCAACACCCTTAGTGGAGATGATCTGAACAGCCTATTTAACATTTCCATTCAGAGGTTTCTTCGATGTTTCGACAGTGCATGCCATTAAGATTTAATTCCGTGTAATAGACATCTTAGAGCCTCAATAAACACATAGTCTACTAGTTAAGAGTCTCTTGCCGCAAGTCTTCGGCGTCGTTCTTCCATAACTTGATATTTAACAGAAATGGAATCTTATATACCCTAACTTATCACCCGGAGTAAAAAACGAAGCCTATGTCATCATGCGTCAACTCGCTAAATAACCGACTTATTACGCAAAATTAGTCCCAAAGCGTGTATCTATCTTGATATGACCCCATACGCCCTTAGCATCAACCGTCATGATGGCAATTAGTACAGTAGTTAAGCGTGATTTGGCACGTGTTTGAAAGATAGGCAGTACCGCATTTGAGTACGCCATTATTATACTTCATGTGTTGGACGCTATCAGGGTATTAGAACGGGTTAAGTCGTAACATTTAGACAGGTTGGCGGCTAATTTACGCGTCTTTGATCAGCCGGTCACTCATACCGATGCCGTAATCATCGCACTTGAACTGCGCGGTACAGCCAGCTTGTCCAAATGTGGCAGCCACAATGATGCCACTCTTGATTCTTGAGTAATGAGATACATAGTCAGTGTAGATAGTGTCATCCTCAAACTGCTCGTAAGCTCGTTGGCAGGCATCGTCGATGCTATGGCACTGGCTAGAACCCTTGTCATTCTCATCGGTCTGAGTCGGCGCAGGGGTTGACAGCGTGACAGGCGTGCCAGCACCATATGTAAGAGTGATCTTGATTCCGTTGTAGACCTCTCCGTAGGAGTAAACCCGGGATGGGTAGGACAGAAAGGTGCCATCTTCAGTCATGGTGACAGGCTCAGCGACGGGCCCTTCTGTTATGGGCGCCTGCACTTCAGTCGTCACCGTGGAAATCTCAGAAGGGAAGGCAGTGTAAGAGGCACACTGCCCTGAAATGAGGGACGCCGTGGCAAAAAATGTTTGGCCTCCGGTTGTGGTCGAGCATTGGCAATACGGCGTCGGGATATTGGGGCCTCCATGGTTCACGCAAGGGTAGTAAGTGCGCTCAGGGGCCTCCGTTGTGGTAATTTCCGTAGTTGACTATGGCGTGGTGGTGACGAACTCGGAAGTGGTCTCAGAAGACTCGTTGCCTGTTGATGAGCTGGTTGGCTTCTCTATTGGGGAACCAGGTGTCTGGTCAGGGGTCCTGGTTACGGTCACCAGAGTGCTAGGCAGCAGGGTCGACAAGTCCAAGGTAAATGTAGCTAAGTCGTTCGAAATAACCGTAGTTGATTCGGCAGAAGTAGCCATGGTGGACGGAGTCTCACTAGCAAGACTGCCGCCGGTTTGCAAAGCACATGCTGTGATGGGAAGCTGGAATACGGACATGCAGCCCAGTTCGGGAACCTGCAATTCCGCTAGTCCGAGGCGATTTCGTCGAACCGCCGGCTGCTTCGATCACAATATCGTAGACGAAGGTCGGCTCTAGATATTCGCTGCTAGACGTTGCAGTGGTCGTCTCCTCGGTCGTTGTGGCCTCTTCAGTCGTCGAGGAGGCCTCATGTTGGTTAGTGGAAGGTTCGCTTTCTTCGGTGCTGTTTTTATTCTCATCCTCATTCTCATTCGTCTCATCAAGGTCTTGCTTGACCCGTGACATGGCAGATGTCACGGCCGCAACTGCAGCTGCGGGAGTAGAAATAGCGCCAAGGCTGCTAGCAGCACCTCCAAGAGAATTGATCAGGGCTCCAAATCCAGGGACGCCACCCCCAATTCCAGTTACGACTTGATTTTGTGAGATTAAACAGTCATTTGAGAGGATAGAGGTGAAGCAACTCACGGCCCAAAGCGTTATCAGTATTCTCCTTGGCCTTTTGCGCATTTTCCTCGGTCGGGTCGTCTACATAAATACCCATCGAATTGTATGCATCCTTAACGGCTTCTTTAGCTTCATCAGTCTGCGTGGCAGTTGCAGTAGTCTGAGTTGGTCCATCAGTGACAGTGGCGCTTGAGGGTTCCTCGGCAGCGGACGTCAATGATGTTGTATCCGGCAGAGTGGTAGAGTCTGAGCTGTGGATATCAAACTAGACTCGATGATAGGTTCAATGACAGCGCCAGGCGTCGTTGTCTCGGAAATAATGGTAGTTGAAAAAAATACACTGCCCGACTCAGACGCCAATGATGTTGTCTCTGGCAAAGTAGTCCGGTCTTCGCTTGGGATCAAGATGGGAGTCTCAGTGGTGAGTCCGGTGTCGACTGTGGGTGTGCCGGTAAGAGTTTCAATGGGCGCAACGATACTGCTCAACTCAGTTGTAGTCTCAGGGATGACGACATCGCTAGAAGTGGGTGCGATACTGGGCCTAAGGTCGCTATTAGTGAACAAGGCACTACTCGAAGGCTGCCAACGACGGCTGCATCGGGCAAGCAGTTGTTGTATTGGCTGGAAGAGCAATCAGAAGGAAATTCTATCTAAGAGCAAGAAACGGTGCCACCGCTCCGCCAAGTAGGAGAGACTGCTTCAGTATGTGAAAGAAAGGACGGCAGTGCGTTACTACTGCTCAGTTGGGGACAAGAAAGACAGGACAGGTAGTGGAAATATCAACGGGAACCCGAACTCCAAGCAATTATTGACTATCTTGATTATATCCGTCTCAAGGGCAGAGGTCCATGACGGATGGTTCGCGCCGGATATGGAAGGAGCCAATCCTTTCACTTGCATGTTGACTCGCAATCTGCCCAGGGATCAGCACACGGCCCCTAGCAAAGTTTAGAGGATGAAACGGTCAGAGTTGTATGGAATGACATAGCCGCCGATGAGATCTACAAACAAGCAGACCACTGGACCAGCGCGTATGAAAAATAGCCGCTGGCCAATGGTGGAGGCCACTATTCATCTTACCAAATCCTGCCGAATCCTGCCGAGTCCCACCGATTTCGATGCCAATCTCAAGCCCATTTTGCCTGCGACACGGAACATAGGGCCCGACCGCAAATCCAAGGATATTTGGGAGCATAGTGCTGGGATTGGACTCCTTTACCAATATTTCAGATCCTATGCTACTATGACTATCTGAAAAGGACCGTCGTTCCCAAGTTGAATCACTCGCAGACTCCCAGAATATCCTTCTCACCATGCCAATAATCTTACCTGGGCTCTTCGGGACGTTAGGTTGTCTTCACTCTGAAGCCTAGTTCCACTCCTTTACTTGGTTCCTCATAATCTTTCTATCATGAGTTTCTAAAAACTAGCAACCGTCGTCTCGACGAGCCTTTTGCTCGTTGGAAATGCTGGCGCTAATATTCTCTGGGACCCTGTTGGCAAGACTTGTGACAGCATCGGCCAAGCTCTTGGCCAGACTGTCTCAAACGCCGCCGTCGCTAAACTCTGGAGCGATGTGGAGAACTTAGCAACCTATGCGTACGACCGGACGGAAAAGGTCGATTCGCTGAAGTGCAACGGCCCTTAGGAGTACTTGAAAGTCATTGGCACGTTTGATACCTTCTTTGACCTGCAACATGCTGAAGCTGCGACTCGTTGGGAATCCGTAAAGAGTGAGAGTCAGCTGAACACTCGATAACTGAGAATGTGACTGATGCAGCTATTTTGCAGCCGCCCTGAGCGCCATGAAGACGGTATCTGCGACAGGTTACGTCTACATGATGTGTGACGACGCATACATGTTCCACACGGCGGCAGATGGCTCGATGACGTGGAGTAAGTCAACTCGCGGAATTTGTATGGCAAAATTGAAGCTCGACGCTATATTAACCACTGTGGATGAACAGATACACCCCACGATCAGACCCAAAACATCCCTCAGTCATCCAGCCAACTAACCTGCGCCAAGGGAACAGCGGCGGCAACCTAATTGCTTACAGAATCGGCTAGCCTGTACCGAATGCCCAGTACCCCGCCTACGTCGTCATGTGCGCCAAGTACAACTCGGGTGACATCTATCAGGACCAGCTAAACTTCGAGGCTGGCCATTCCTTGAACGGCTACAACACGTTGACAACGACACTTTTCCACGAGTTTCTTCCTGTCTTGACCCCAAGCAGTAAGCACAGAATCATTTATTTACTGGCGTATTCTCGCTAACATTGTTTTCCTCGTGAGAGGAGATATGGCCGGTGCAACAGCTGCGGGCGGCGAGCGCTATAAGGTCCTGGCACGCAAGAGGTCCGCCGCACCTACGCTCCTGAAAACCCCGACTCGATCACTCTCTTTGCGCTTGCTCTGGCTGGCGACAACTGGTTCTGGTTAATGACCAATGCGGAGTCTAAACTGGATGTGTGGGAGAGGTTTAAAGCACAAGGACAAGTAGGAGAAAAGATCGTTTAGGCACTTGGCCTGACCCAGCCCTAAATTTCGCGCGAATACCGAGCTTGGTTAGGACCTTAGAAGGCCCTTTTTTATTCTGCAGTAATTACGATGAGTACGGTGGTCCACAGCTTGCTTGTCTAAAATCTATAGCAAATGCGTTCATTCTGGAACGGCTGTTGTGCTGGGGTAGCCTGGCAATCTGGGTTCATGTCTAAGGCGATTACCTAAGCGTAGTTTGAAACAGCTGCTGAGAATATATAGGTGCTCATCTCCTACACGTAGAATGATCCGTATTACAAACGTACATGACAACCTACATCCAGCTTGGGCAAACTCATTGGAAATGACCATGCCTTCTTTATTCGACCCACCCCCACCCGGCATCTACGAGTATACCGAAATCATCACGTTTCACTTTTCGGATCCTTCGGCTCCTTCATCGCTATCCGATGAAGCCACCGACGTGGGCAAAGTCTGGGCACTTACGGTACGGACATATCTCGAAATAGAGCAAACGGGCATCGTCTGGTGAGCGCTCGTGCATGGCGCGCCACAAAAAGCCAAATTATTCGTTGGTGAGCGGCATCTGATACGTTTTTCTCCATCACCACGGACAACCTACTAATATTGCCTCTTCAGACTGGAAGACGGCCGACGGTCGACAAAGGTATGAATCCAGCCAGGAATCAGAGCATCTTCGTACCGCTTGGATGTCTGTGACGTCATCGCCGGTCCAAACAGCTGTATACCGCTTCCCTCACGATGTTGTCGCAAGGCAGACAGGGTTGTCCAGCACAAGCGATACAGTGTCGGTTCTCTTCAGCTTCACCTTTAGCAACCGGCTCAGCAGTAGCGAGGACATAGGAGAGTGGGATGCATTGCTTGCTAACTTTTCTCGAATCATCATGAGGAGCCCCGGCGGCGTTGTTGCCACGAGCAGCAGCTACGGGTGGGAGTTGAACCACGATTCGTGCTGTGTCGCTTTTCGATATCTGAATATGGAAACAATGCAGTCTTTCTTAGAGCAATCTGGAGTCAGACAGCTGCTTGATGGACTGCTGATGTGCGGGGCCAGGGGCATCGAGATGGAGTTTCTAGAAACGCGGGTTTTCAGCCATGGATGGCAAGGCTCTGTTGACAAGACCACGCCTGAGAATCCGGGAACAGCTGCCTTAATCACTGACGCCCAGAAAATGTTTCAAGGGTTCAACTCCAACTCGTAGGAGGCGGATGAGTTGTGGTTGCAAAGGAAGTTTGACTCTTAGAATAGTCATCATGAATACATTACTCGACTTGCTGGACTTGATAGCCCTCTCAACCCTGTCACTAAAGGGTTGGCTTGTTGTACAATAACGACAAGAGATGGAAGAAAGACTTAAAGCTTGACTAGGATTAGAAGAAACAGCTAAGATAGCTGGCCTCGAGGATCAGCTCAATCTTACTCTGACTCAACATCCAACTCGGCGAGTTTTGGTCAGAATGCGTGTAGTCTGTAGCGGGTTACATTTTTTAAAAGAACTAGAAATGTGACTGTTGATTGGTTACATATCGTCATATTTCGCTAATAACTCTCAGCCTGTTAGCAGGCAGAACATGAGTCTACGTCCTCATATCAAAATGTCTCAGACAACGCCGCAAGATTGCTCATCAGGTTTAGCCTGAGCTGGCAGCCCAACACCCCCTACGCCACGTTTCTGCTGGTTACTCTCCAGCTGCCCAAAGACAAAGCGCGATACAACTGTGGCGCACCACACCACCTTGTGTCATGTATCGCTGATTGGTGGCATTCTAGGCAGAAGTGCATTTCTCGTTTCAACCTTCGAACAGGGATGATGCAACCCTGCATAGGTGGGGTCCAAGGTTTCTGGTGTCAAAAGTCCATGGTGGTCAAAAGACCCTCCGAGCCCAGCATGTACAGTTTTTTACTGTCAAAAGAACCTGTCTCTAATCACCTACAAATGCTTCCGCGCATATCCGAAAGCAACGGCGAGATTTCTCGGACATCACCTTCCAAGTTTCATTTCGACTCAGCTAGTCAATTTCTTCCATTGTTGTACCCACAATGCGTGTTAACTGGGCTGAGCACGAACGGGAAGCCCTAAAGCTGTATGTCGAAGAGGACAGAACCGCCGATGACACTATCAAATGCCTCAACCAACGACACGGCGTCGTAATCACGTATGCTTCGTCATCCTGTCAGATATCAGGAGCTAATCAGGCGAGAGGATCCGACAATTCAAAACTAGATTTGGAGGGTTGAAAAAACTTCGCGCTGATGAGTGGCGTGAAGTGGGTAAAGAAATCCGCAAGCGAGAAGAGCAAGGCAAAACCTGTGATGTGTATATCTGTGGTCAGCTACAAGATCCTTTTCGTGTCAAAAGGGCTCTTCGGCATAGCAAGAGCAGTCAAAGCTCATCTATAACTACCATTGGTATGCGAATGCCCCAACCTGCTCGGTCAATGGCTGATGAGGTGATCGAAGACTGGAATTTCGAAGTATGCGGTCATCGGCGCATCGAAATACGTACTCTGGACCCCAAAGATTCGACTCAGTCGAAAAACGAGACTCTTAGCCCTTTTTCAGCCTCGGAAAAATCTAGACTTATTCCAATCCTCGAGGGCGTTCCCCCTCTTGAGGAGACAAGTGGGGTCTCCCTCAGTGCTCTTAGCGCTGACATAGATAGCCTCGAGCTTGACTTCAGTACGCCCAACTTAGAACACCACTTTCTTACGGATTTCTCTTCTGGATTAGATACTCCGAGTACAGTTGAAACACATAGCACTCGACAGAGCTCACCTCTAATATCGTGCCAAGATGCAATCAGCACACACGACACGAGTCACGAAGCTTCACTCCATGAGCCAATTGATGTACTGACAGAAGCGGAGTTTTCAATTGTGGCATCACACACCACATTTCCAGTCCCTCTCAAATCAACCAAGATGATGCATCAGTTCGGAGGGTCATCCGGCGACCATTGGGACATACTAGGTACGTGCTACCCCGTGTTGGACACTTCTATCTTCATTTTGTATTTACAGTCCATTTAGGAACAAATTCACCCTTGCTAGGACTTTTCGGACTTGAGGCTTTTCATTTTGATATTAGGTTTCCCAACATTGATTGGGACAAAATCAATGCAAGAGTACCTCGAGGCCAGGTTGGCTGGCTCGAGTCCCACCTGATGAGCGTGAATCCAGGCCTCAAAGACTTAAAACCCGTTGCCAACTTGCTGGAAAACGTTCTCCAAAATAACAAGGAGGTCAATGAGCTTCACTTCGACAGCCACACTTATGGAGCACTTGATCAACTGTTCTACATCGTCACCTACCTTGTTTCAAACAAATTTCTCAATGGCAATTCCCTATTCAATTTTATTCAATGGGTACTTGATAGTGGTTTACTCGGTGGACTTCATAATTTTTTACAGAAGAGGCCCTGCGACACGAGCAACTTCATTCGAGAGGTCTTAGCGACAATATCGGACAATGCTGACTTCGAAACATACGAGAGACACAATAAACGCGCTTCCCTTGAGACGTACTTCATGACGGACCATCCATCCGAAACCATGAGTCTCATTAGAGCGGCGGACTCTCGCACAATCTCCAGTCCCTTAGGGGGGAAGCTACTTGTCCACGCTGCACATTCCAACAATCTCAGCGCGGCGAAGCTTCTTGTTGATTGCGGCGCCAATATTGATAGCCTGGGCACGAGGAATCGGGAAAACTGTTTCCTAGAACATCGGAGATTAATAATCTTACACGATGACGACAGGACTCCATTGATTGGCGCTATCCGTGGCGGCTCGACTGAGATGCTCGACTATCTTCTCGAGAGTGGTGCAGATGTCAACATCCGTGTTTGTGGAGGCATGGCACAGGGCAAAGCATCGGCCCTGACAGAAGCCGTCCGTCAAAAAAACGCGGACATGGTGAAATTGTTGCTCAGAAAGGGTGCCAAACTCTACGATGATCTGATGATCGGAACTTTCAGCATTCACAAGTATGCGAAGGGGACGTCGCCGGCAATTTTCCAGCTACTCGAAGAAGCCCTTGAGCGACAATCGGATTCCGGGACTACGCCGAACTTGTTGCTTCTAAATGAGGCAGCAGAAAAAGGAAATAATTCCCTTACCGAATTTCTTCTGAGACACTGCATTGTTCAACATCAGGTGCTGGAGGCCGGATTATGCTATGCAGTCCAATCCCGGAATGTCGGTGCTGTGAGGACATTTTTACATCGAGGAGTTGACCCAAATGCGCTTCGGTATCGTCGCTCTACATTTTCTGAAAGACCTAAAAAAAGTGCAGCGGAAGACCCATCTGAAGACTCAGACGAGGACGAAGATTTCGAGTATAGTCACCCTCTTTGTAAAGCAGTCTACGGGGCTGACGATGACTTGACTACTGACCTCATCTATCTGTTGGCAAAGGCTGGAGCGAGTATGACTAAAGGCGCTGTTTCTCGAGTCTGCCGCCACTTACAGGGTACCAGTAGGAATCAGCAATTAGTGGCTATGGTTCATGCTGGATTCAACGTCCCTTTGGCGGGTCCATCCGCATTGGAGCTATGTCCACCCAATTTCGGGACCATCGCCACCTGGGGTCACTTGATTGACATAGGCGTTGATGTAAACGCATATGGCGTGGGTGGCAAAAGTGCTCTGCAAGCTGCTCCCGGAGGGAGACCTCTCTCAGACAACTATGGTGGTAGCCTCGCACTCGTGCAGTATCTCCTTGAACGGGGCGCCGATGTCAATCTCCCAGCTAGCGATGATGGCAAAGGGGATGATGATAAGATACAATGGAGGCTGACGGCACTCCAGTCAGCTGCTCTGAGTGGAAATGGAGATGTGGTGGACTGTCTCCTTGAAGCGGGAGCAGATGTCAGAGCACCTCCGGCTAAGCTGGCAGGCTTCACTGTCTTGGAGGCCGCAGCTTATGCAATGATCCTTGGTGCAAATAGTATTCGGCCTGAGCGCATTGGAAATTTCAGGAAGTTGTTTGCCCGCGGGGCTCCAGTGGTTCGCGTCGATGGCACTGACTGCAACGTATTGCATTATCTCATTCGAGCGGATCAACTTCTACTTCTCAATGAGGCGCTTGACGCTGGAGCAGAACCCGAGAGCAGGGAGCGAAATTTTCAAGGACGGATGACCCCGATTCAGGTCGCTGCGCATTGTCACAACACCGACGCGATACAGCTTCTGCTCCATCATCATGCCGATATTAACGCCCCTGCCTCCAACTGCCCGTTCGGTCGCACAGCTCTACAAGCTGCCGCAGACTGTCCCAGTGACGACCATACTTATGAACGTATCTACGAGGTACTCTCCTTTCTTCTGCGGCATCATGCAGACGTCAATGCTCCTGCGGGCAATGATTATGGCCGCACAGCTCTACAAGCGGCTGCCTCACAGAGCGAACCTAGTGTCAAGGTTGTTGCGCTTCTCTTGCAGCATGGTGCAAACGTCAATGCTCCTCCCGCAGAGCTCGGGGGAATCACTGCTCTACAGGGCGTTGCAGCCTCCGGAGATATTCAAATCGCGAGAATGCTTCTTTCTTGGGGAGCTGATATCAATGGACCTGCAGCTCCGAAGAAAGGTCGAACTGCTGTTGAAGCCGCAGCTGAGCATGGAAGATTAGACATGGTCCGATTGCTGTTGAGCGAAGGTGCAGTACCAGATGAGAAGGATGGATGGTCTAGAGCAATCAAGCGGGCTGAAAAGTCCTTCAATTTTGAGGTTTCAGATCTCTTGAGGGAGCATCAAGGGTTCAACACCACACATGCAGCTCTGATTAGCCAACCAAACTTGAATCCTAGAGTACGAAAGGCCACATGCGTTATACTTCCTGATGATGGAGACGATTTGATGCTATAGTACTCCGTAGATCTAGAGTAGTGCTTTTACGCTATAATTGATTTAAGTCTTTTGTAACTATGCAATTTTCTGACTATATCTAATAGTGTATGTTGTATATGATAGTGTATGTGAAACAGTGTAATTAGATATTTTATCGATCACAGAAGATAAATGAGCGGTGGGGGTTGTATGTGCAAAGCTTAGATATATACTTGGAAGAAGTGCCTAAAGAAAAAATACGAGACTACCCACCTGAAGAGGTGGAGTAGAACAGAAACCAAAAGAATACAGAAGACACTACATAGAGGAGGGTTGGAAGTTCTAGCAAGGAAATGGAAATCCCGATGCTACCCATCGCCACGTCCCATCCCTTTACATCCAGGCCTTGTTCAGGTTGTTGGCAAAGTTGGAGTCAATGAAAGGGACGTTGGCGGAACCCCATTTGGCGTCAGTCAGGCCCTTGCGGGCCTCGGGGGTCATGGCATCCCAGTCATAGATCCAGTAGGTGCGGCCAGGGCTAGTCTTGAACTGCAACTCGTGGTTCTTGCCGCCACTCGTGAAGTACTCAGCCATGGGGTTGTTTCCGCTTCGCTGAGGGGTTCTGGTCTTCTTGAAGTCGCCATGGCCAGAGGCTGCAGCACCATAGATCGACGGGTTGTTTTGGTAGTTGTCAATGAAAACAACGACAGACTCCCAGTCGTGGCGATGACCGCTGACAAGGTTGCCATCGGCAGGCTGATCTTTGGGCCAGTACCAGGCGTACATGATGGCGAGCTTTCCGTTGAAAACTCTAGCACGAGCGTATGTCTGGCCCTTGCTGGTGTCCTTGCAGCCGCCAGCAGTAGTTCCGCTATCCTGAAGACCACCGCTGTTTGAAGGATTAGCTCGAGATCACTCTGCTATGTATTGCTAGCCACGTACCTAGTGTTGCCCTGCTTGTCGACGGCCGTATATGGCTGGCATCCATGGGCAATGTGAAGCAGAGGCTGGAACTTGTCGATGGCCGAGCCAATGGCACCACCCTGGATGGTCTTGCCGATGGGATTGAGAGAATCGTGGTTGACAACCGCGCGCTCACTAAGTGAAGAAAGAACCTCGGCAGGAGCAGCAATGCCGGTGGCAGCAAGAGCCAGGAAGGCGCTGAAAATAGTCTGAGGGTGCATCTTGAAAGGAAATGGAAGGTGGAGGCTTGAGTAATAAGCTGGAGTGTGCTATAAAAGCGAATGTAGAAGTGAGGTTGTGGGTGTGTGTGGTGTGAAGTGAGAGCAGTGTGATGAGGAGAGATATCTGTCCAAAACGTGGGATCGAGGCCGCTATATATAGTTGTTCCGAGTACTGTCAGTGATTATCTCAATACACCACGGCCGTATTGCCTCACGATATGTCAGTACGAAGTTGTGCTGTCCAAGCTCTCGAGAGTCAAAACTCTACCGCAGACCGCAATCCATTGTGGCAGGGTATAATCAAAGAAACTTTGAATCCTAACTATAATCGGAGGGCCTCGGACTGTTCATGTGATTGACCTTGATAGGTTACGAGATGTGGACGACTGATGATCCCTGCCTAGGTAGGGACACTCCTAGGGATTGCACCGCTTGCTGTTGAGTAGTCTGGTACCGATTCATGCAGAACAAACCAAATAGGTCATGGACTAACTACCTATTGAATTGTATGGGACAACAGTCTAGCCGATTTGTTAACAATCTGCCGATCAAGACCCATTGGACAGCCCAGCAGTGCGGGGGAAACCATTGTTAGCCTTGAGACGCGGACGGCATTCGTAGCAAGCCGGGCCGATATTCCAAATTTTTGGTGCCGAACCCGAAACCGAACACACGGGCTGCTTCTTCTAGCAGAAAACGGATTGTTTCAAATTTATCCTGAAGACTTAGTTTGGGTGGGTTTGACAGAAGTTCTACGGCATGTTCCCCAAAGAGAGTGTTAGGTAGGGCACGTGTCTTGGCATGCGTAATTACTAGTATGACAGAAACGGTTTGTCTAATCTCAGTGCTGGTTAAGGTTTTAATACCAGTCTGAAAATGTTTGCATGAACCGAACTAGGGGCGGGAACCAAGGTAGTGATGCTTGGCGGCCAAAAGAAGGGTTAGGCCAGAGATACAATTGCTTACCCCTTGGCAATCGTATCAGGTGACGGTGCATCGGGGAAGCCGCTTTTGAACTACGTATGACTAGTATCAAGGCTATGCGAAGAATCTGATCATGCTCGCTTAGGTGTTTGGTTCGAAGACGATACCAACCATTACACGTTTGCACTTCCTTCGATGGCCTTGACAGCAATCATAGTGATACTAGCGCACAATTACAAACTCTTTCAAAGTCATATAGCTGTTACACCCCGCTGCTGAATCGCATCCATCCTGCGACAGACCTCTGTCCGCATTGCAAGGCCAAGCACCACTAGACTGATGAAACGGCTGTTTTTGGCCCTAGCCCGAATGATCCTAACCAAACCACGAAACCAGCTGCCCAAAGCGGGAGAGCCGGGACCACCATCACAGTCCCGTGATGGCATAGTGGGCCGAACACGAGATGGAATCAGGGCCCTCTATATCCGTTTAAGCTTAGAATATCATGGGCCATTAGGGTTGCTGTTCGGTCTAGGAGAACCGCAAACCCGGGATGTAGCCGTGCAGCACGCCATGGGGTACGAGGTTCCCCACCCCTTCATGTCTAAAGTTTTCATTTCATCTAGCAGGACCCTTAGGGGCCGTGTGCGAGTCAGGCTTGGCCTCTTTTTAGCTCGATGAAGCCACCATCTTTCAAATATCAGCCACGCTATTGAGTTGGTAACCAATCACAAGAGACAAAGAGTGACCGCTCTAACATCTTGCGAGAAGATCAATATATCCAGGACGGCGCTCAACGCCAAGGGTCGTGTGCATGCGGTGGCGCTGTTTTGACTTTGCCCTCTGCTCCGTCGGTCTCAATATGGCTGGCGGTGGAGTAACATGTCAGCTCTTGGCATAACATCGACCCAGCCATCCTCTGGTTGCTGCAACACCGCCGGAGTGTCGGGCATCTTCTAGTTCCGCGGAGTAGCCGATCCAACTTGACCTTTTACGTGTCCGAAAACGTAAGAAGGTTTGACGTCAACGGTGACGAACGCCGTGGAGACAGTGTCTCGCGATCAGTAATCTCGGTGGTTGGAGGGACCCCGTAGAACGACTTCTTCATCCGTCCCAATGCATGCTTTCCAATTTCCCGCGGCACCCTCGGACCGCTAACGACCTTGACAGGACGCACGTGCACAGCTCCTCTTGTGGGGGCAGGTTGACGGTGACAGCTGGTGACGATTGAAAACCAAACTTGATAGATAGTAACAGCTTGCTTATGAGAGTGCAACAAAACAGCATCGCCAGGCGGTTGCGACATTATTCAATATGTATGTATCGCAGCAAGCTTTGTAGGAACTGGAATCACTCGTCTAGATATTTTGCCCACAACGAGCGACGATTATGGGAACTAAGCTTATTGCATCAATTAGCGCTTGGCACCCCTCCAGTCAATTAGGTTTACGGATCGTCGATATAGAGCCACACATTGTTATAATTAGACTATCGGTAGAGCGATGGTATCATGAATTATGTACTCCGTGCCGTACCACCAGTTAGTTATACTGTATGAAGATACATGCCCCCTCTACTCATAGTCGTACTCTACATACGCAAGTTAAAATCGGGCACAGTTTCTGTTACATTCAGCACTTCGATCTATCTATTGCGACTTCTGTCAAGCGGTTGACCTAGCGGCTACCCGGCGATCTATGAATCCCGAAATGAGGCATGATATGAAGTGATGTTAAGAGATACTAATGTGTAGTTGAAATAGCGATGTCGCGCGCAGCGTCGTTATATTTATGCAAAGAAAAAAAAATGAAAACCCACTACCCTATAGCTACTTACGACATTCTAGGTGTATACTATTAGTCAGCTGGATTGGGATTAATGTTATCGACATCTGGGGCCATCCGTATAACATAAATAATAGTTTGGACTAATATTATTGGAAAGATATCATGTTAAATACTTCTTGCTGTAGCCTGCATTATAAGAAGGAAGGCACCCAGTACTCTGGTAGTGGATTTTGATGTAGCTTCGCATTGTGATTTAGCAGTCGGAAACTGAGCACGGTATGTCCAACTGAATCTACAACGAAAGACGAATTTCGATAAGAAAAAAAAAATACGCTCCCTTTACGAACAGTCCAAGGTGCCATCAGCTTCTTCCCACACCCTTATCGAATCCTTGAGTTTTTGCTGTCTGACTCTGACAAACGGTTGGCATATTTCATGCTGTTGTCCCACTTGGACTAGGATTACCGATACTTACTCCCAGACACGGACTGTTCGGGCTCGGGCTCTTCATCCGTGTAGGCTTCAGTGATTGCAGACTTGTTGTTCTGGTCGTTTTCAGCTAAGTGTACGGTGATCCTTGCCTTGCGGAAGAGCGAGAAAAAGTTGAAAATCGTGAGGGCGAGTTGGAGACACCTATGCATGTTAGTTGTGAATTTTCACGGTACTTGTTCAGGAGAGTAGAGCACGTACACCAGAGTAAGAGTTAACAGGAAGACTCTCCATCGCACGTCGTATTGCAGGATCTGGCTTGCGAGAGACAGGACGGTGAGGAGGATGAGAAGAACCGAGGCGAGGAAGTCGCCTAGAATGATTCGGTAGGGGCGCGTCTTTCGCTGCGGGATGGCATCGATGTCCTGGCTCTTTCGCCCCAAAAACAACCCGTAGTCGCCGGCAGTGACCTCGAGGTTGTTATTACTCCTCGCGCCCGGCGCATCCAAGGTGAAGGCCGTCCATAGGCATAGTCCAACGGGGATGCATTCGAGCAAGATGCCCAATGCGATGTAGTCGTGACAGTTGGCCATGAGGACGATGTCGGCGATGGCAATAGGGATGATCGGGATGCGGAGCAGCTGGATGGTCGAGAAGGTCAGGCTGAACGAAGGATGTGGCTCGACGCCCCGGGAGCCGCCTAGAAGACGCGAGGTTTCGTCATTTGGGTGAACTGGCAAGGATTTCCCTTGAGAGCGTGTGTTGCTGTTCATTGCGATGATCGGCGTGGTTGAGATGGAAGCTTGCGTTGATGTTGCGATGGATGATGATGAAGTAGAAATGCAAGCGTTTCAGACTGTCGGATTTATCGCTGGGAATGCCTTGGGTAATTATGGAGGACCGGATGGTGGCTGAGCACTACGAAGGAAGCGCGAAGGATTGATCCTTATGACGCATTTGGATTGCAGGGGTCACAACCAAAAGGGAACAGGAGCTCTCAGCCAACGAGGGAAGAAAGCTGACAATAGTTCTATGGGACCAATGCCGCATTGCCGAAGAAATGGCAGCACCAACAATTAACCTGTTGCCTGATGCCCCGCTGGCGAACTGGGCACTCCAGCCTCGAAAGTCGCTAGTCGCAAATGCTTGTGAAGCTCAATCATTGTAACTTCGCCCTACTTCCGGTTTTAGCTTGTCGTCCCGATCTTCTACGCCTTCCGTGAATCTAAGTCTGAGTGTCTCTGTATTCTCAGACCTGTCTACCCACGCAACTAAAGCCAATGTCTTGACGGATGTTATCCCAGCACACGTATTGCTTAACATAGGGTCTGGAGGAGCCGGCGACTTGTGGGCTAGAGCAATCATCTCTGCGATGCTGTCCCATGACCCGCTTGTATCTCTGTACCAGACGGCCCGGATTGTGTGAATCAGCGCCAAGACCGCATGGGCGAGCAGTAGCACAATGAAAAAATAGTCAAAACGCCCTCTAGCCGTTATCGCGTAGCCGGTGAATTTGCTTTCATGACCATCCGAGTCATGTTGCCGCTGGCCAATGTCGACGGCGCTAGGAAACTCTCCTCTGGGTCGGCCATGCGGATCATAGTCCGCGCAAGAGATTCGTTATAAACTGACCAATCTCCTGTTGGCCATGCCCCTAGAAAGCGGGTAGACTTGTCGTTTGCCGCAACGCCACATCGGGACAGTCCATTCGCGACAGATGTAGAGATCGCGTGCTGAAGCTCTAATAAGAAGCTGCGATGGGCGTTCATCGAAGCATCCATGACCCCTTCGAGAGTTGTCTAGTTCTCTCTAGCGCCACCCGTGAATGGAATCTCAACCACGTTAGAGATAATGACAGGCGAAAACGCTTCGTACCAGCTCAGTGTTCGCTAGATCCTGACGGGAGGCCCATCGTCTGCCAGATCCAGCGGTGACGGATAGTAGACAATGTCTTTTGATCTTCACATCCGCGTTCAACACATTTCTAACCCTGCCGTTGACGAATTAATGTTCAAGCAAGTCATGGGTACCAGCTTGTATGACTGAATTTCCCCTTGCCCATCGTGCATCGATCGAACACGTAGCCAGGTTGAAGTTCTCGGCGCCGTAATCTAGCGGGATGCCGGTCCTATCAACAAATAGTACCAGGCCTAGAGAACTTGCAGCATTATTCCAATCTGGATTAATTGTTTCATTCCATATTGAGACAGGGACCGCGAGTATCCGGCGGCCCGCATTAAACAAGGTGCTGTTCAGAGAGCCTTCGCTATCGTAGGTTGAACCTTGTTTGGCCAAGTAATCCTGGACAATCCCGGAAACGTTGACCGCGTCTCCAGGTGGCGGCCATTTGTCCGACCTTCCAGAACTCTGATAGAATAGGAAAGCGCACAGTGATGTTTCCAGCCTGGGGGTCGGACCAACCATGAGATAAGCAAGACGTTCGCACTGCTGGAAACTTCGTCTTCAGCTCATACTTCTTAGTCTCTGCAAAGTATATGTTCTTGGGACACAGGTATTCCAAAGGCTGGCTCGAGTACAGCCAATCTAGCGATTTGCGGTGCGTTGTCGCAAATGCGTCCTGCAAGGTAGCGGAAGCGACATGGGTGGTGTAGGCCCTAGTATCAACCGGTGGGTACGAGGATGATATCGTGTACATCAACCTTCGCGTATTATAGTCTTGAATTTGAAATTGAAACGGAGCAGCCTAGAAATTCCACCATGTCAAGTAGTGTGTGTAAAGAGATATAAATCCAGCAGACAGGCATTTTAGGCTGAGCAGCTGATTCTCCTGATAGGTGCAGTCCCAATTAGAATAATACTCGGAATCGAGATATGTAGGCCACAGTTGCTCATCACTGCCTAGAGTGTGATGTTAGTATCTAATGCGCATCTCGCAACACTAACATGACCTACCATTGAACCAAAATATGCCACCACCGACCGGTGCTTCCAGTTCTCTCGGTATCATGAGAACAGCTGCCGCGGGACCTGCAAGCACTGCCATCATTCCAGCGACAAAGACTAGTACTGACAGCCAAGCGCGACTCCAGATGTTACGCGATGGGTTTCGTTGTGTTGAAAGGCAAGCCCAGAACTCGGGTGACCAAAAGTAACTTTTCGACTCGAGCGTTAGGAGGATTGGATGCGGGTATCCATAAAGTCATCACAAAATAATCCAAGTTGGCGCTCTTAACTCAGTTGCGTAAATGACCATCCTGAAACAATAAGACCCAATGGAAGGCCATCTCCAAAGATCAATTCCGCCCTGATTGCATGGAAGATTACCGTTCCCAAACTGGACACGACAAGCAGTTCCTTCAGACATCGATTAGTTTCTGGCGCAATCCGAAGTAAGGGAAGCGCACTCACCTGTATCTTGGCAGCTACTTGCAAGAATCCGAGTTTGAGGTCACCCTGGTCACGCGTGCCTTGCAGCTCTGCTCCGATGAAGTACGCCTGGATATTGAGCGCAATGAGGGCTATGGATATGGATGCAGGCACCAAATGAATGGCAGAACGAGCCAGCGCCAACCTTCGCGATTCGTCGACGAGCACTTTGGATGGTTCCTCCGTTTTTGGACTTAAGAAAGTCAATATTTTCAGACCGATAGCTCGAAGCAGAGTTCTGAACCGAGAGGCGAAGAGGTGAAAAAGGCGTAATGCCATCATCCACATGCTTGCTTGAATCTTTTTTGGTTTGGTGACCCACCCAAGGGCCCAGTTCAGGGAAATGGGAGCCATGTTGCATCCGGGGAGATGGGATACCGTCGGACACTTCCAATCAACAAGGAAAAGAATGGAGAATATCGCGCAGAATCTCGATCAACAAGAACAACACTCTCTGTGGCTTGCTTTTTCCGTTGCACAACTAATTGTTGCTTCAAGTTTAGACCCGCTACTATCACACACCCCGCATTCAGCCAGCTGAAGACAAGGGTCGGAAAACAGAAGACCAAGGCCCGCCCATTGTGTTGCAATTCTTTAGTCCGCTTTGAGAACTTATTACCGTTCAACTTCCACCAATAGTCGCATTCATTCATCGGTATATTTTCTACCTGATTGGTGTGATGTTGGTTTTGCGGGTTGATTTAAGATAGCACGCGAATCCGTATCTACCCTCCTCTACATTGACTCTGTGTCATGGTTGAAGGGCGGTTAGAGAATTCAAGATCCTGCTTTTCACGGCGATGACTAAGACATATTAGCATAGGGTAGTAGAAACGCGGTATTGACTTGACCTGAGGTATCGTAATACTAACATGAAGTAAAGTGCACCCGCCGTGAGTTGAGCTACAGCTCAGATTTAGCGATCTCAGATTTATTCTGTAGAAAAGCTGAGTCTCTAGTAGACCACGTGAAACAAGATCATCTTTTTGTTGGGAAAGACAGTATCCTACCTTTCTGCTTTCTGCACTCTGCTTCTTCTCGGTGTGTAGGAGGCCCATAAATTGAGACATCTGACCAACCTCCAAGCCTTAAAAAGTAGGATTGTAGTGAAGGATACAATGCTTTGTGAGCACCGATAGCATACGGCATGGCATACCTAAGCACTAAGTACGCATGCTGATCTCAAATTGGTCCAAGCCTCCGATGTGTTCTTGGCAGACTGCTTATGGTTCCTTGAGAGAAGCGAAGACCCCTGAGATCACACCACAGAGAAACACATGTGAGAGGAAGTGACACTGAGACGCAGGAGACAGAAATTGCATTTTTTGGCTTTTAGTAGCTTCGATCCGCTTCTCTTCAAGTACGTCAAAGCCACTTTAATCTTGACTGCGTTTGACATGCGATATCATTGAGATACCTACGGTAACGGACACATCGAAAATGGTCACACGGGGGACCCTTGCCCACCAACCATCACTTGACCAAACAGACATGACCAGCACTTCCAAGAGTATATGCACGCGGAGGCGCTGGGAAACCTTCCCTATTACAGACGCAGCAACTAGATCGACAACGCCGTCTCCATTTCCATGCCGGCAGCGAAGAAACCCAGGGCGGGTGGCGAGATACGGAGACAGTGGGGCAGCACACGCCGCCTACAGTCGCTTGCGCATCCTGCCGAGCCTTGCAGTTGGAATTTCATCTCCTGTCATCCATCATGGAAGGATAACACATGATGGCTCGTACGAAGCCACGGAGATCCACAGGGTGTTCATCCGGCTAGTTAAACCTACATGTTCCAAATATGTAAGGGTGGAGGAGGATGGTAGATAGGCCGTAGACGTTGGGCAAAGCAACGGCTTCTCAGTCCTTTGCCAAGTCCCCGAGAGTTGGACCGTCCTCTTTATTCTCTCTATGTAACAAGCCGGTTTCGAGTTCCAACTATCGCTCAGAGGTTCATTTTGGCGTTAGCACTGTACTTTCTGGAATCATGATTCATCTTGAGGCCTCTAATGCATTCTCGGGCCGTCTCCACTACTCCCAGATCCTCGGAGTGTTTTGTCATGCGCTATTGTAGTCTGGGTTCTCGACCCCAAGCGTCTCCGCTCCGGACTCCACCCTCCGCGATCTACGAACCCGGCCAACAAAACGCCCGATCGTGACGAGTCATTTTTCATTTTAGATACAGACTTGTTAGTTCTCGGGGAACTAATGCATTGAATCATTGCTCATCCATTACCTGTTGCTAAAATTCACCGAGGTTACTTCACCGAGGTTATTTGAGTGGAGTATATAGTGATTCACGTCATCATGGACGTCAGTTTGAAGCAACATGGTTTTAAATCATTTCAGCAATTCGCTTTTCTGAATAAAGTAGAGTAAATGAGATATTTTGTAACCTGGGAAATTCAAGGCTGAAACCATGGATTTCTAAGTATCACGATATGCCAATGCTTCAACCTGTGGCTGACTGGTCCCCATGTATCTCTCGAGTCTCGCCCAGTCACTACACAGCAGCCTTACAATACCAAGACAGCATCGTACGTTTTCTCCAGCTTAGGTACAGGCCGAGCCAATTCTAGTACGGCACTTCGGCCCCGCTACTAGAGAGCCTGGGTCAGGGCAGGGGCCGCCTCAGCCGGGTAGCGCAGCCAGAGTTATTGCCCTGACATGTCTCAAAGCGGGAGTTCTTTCCTGGCGTGGAGGCTCCGTCGCCTTGTGGTGGGTGTCAATCCTTAATTAGGCGTCTTTAGGGGGATTCGAACTGCGGTAGCGCACCGCTATACTAGTTGGCCAACTGTTCGAGGAGGCCGTTTCGGAAGCTATCGGGCTCTCGGTGTGCGCTTTGACCTGCAGTTTGATCGGCCCCTGCTGGCCACAGACCTTCTGGACTCTTCAAGTTCGGTCTCTAGGCAATCAGAGATCTATCACATCCACAGTCTGCCGATTTGTTGCCCATTGTGAGCCTAGTACCCTTTGTTATCCGATCAATTACGTGCATGCTGCGCTCCCAGCGGCACAGCAAACAAGGCGAGATGCGTTGCCCCTGGCCCTTCGAGTCAGCAATGCAGGTGGTGTTCTCACTGCCGGTTCGAACGACGTCCTTGGTCTCCGATAGACGTCGGCATCTGAGAATTAGAGATCTAGGTTTCGATCTGCGCGCGGAAAACTATTCATGAGGCCATTATGCCGTGCTGATGAGACGAAGACAGGGTCAGGGAGGCGAGCATAGGTTGAAAACAAGTTTCTAACCGGGTATGAAGAAATCCGTGCCTCAAATCCTAAACAATGGGATGCTTAGTGATTAATTGGTTCATCTGCCTACATAGTAGGATTGTAGGAGTGCAACGTTTGCATGATTCAAAAGCTTGAAGGTTGACGAGTGCAGCCGTTGCGCAAATCGCCCTACGGCAACTTCCGTTTCTCTACAACAAACGGTCCAGAAGAAGCCCTTCCAGGTCACATGAAGACGGACTGGGCTTTTAGTTGGTTCCTCGGGCTTAATTTGGGGGCCGATGGATCTCAACCAGCGCTAGCACACACGGCTTGACTCGTGGTGGAACGGGTCATTGGTCGCTAAGTTGCGCTTTGACTACGACTATGTGGAACAGCGATTCGTTTAGGCGACTTCATCTGCAAGCCTCAATGCAAAGCCGGCAGTGCGGCCAACGTGAAGGGCGTTATTTTGGCTTTCGGGTGGCTTCTCAGGTACCATGTGCCTGGCAACGGGAAACGCGGAAGACGTCGCGTGTTGAAGAGAGGGTGTGATGACCCAGTGCTGAGCCTAGAATCAACGAGGAATGTGGGAGACTAGGTGTTTACTTGAGGATCACGAATACAGAAACAGTCTTTTCCAGAGGAGGGAATTGCTTCGACATACATGCACTGAGATATGCTGCATCATCAGATCTACACGGACAGTATGATCGGTATACGTAGCACGCTGCAAGCTTGGGGGATTTGATTCGGCAGGCAATCTTCTATGGATACCCTGCACTAAGAAACATCTCAGCACGCCACAGTTCGGTCTTGGCTCGGTTTAGTCATGGCCGAGGGCAGTGGGTGATGGATTTTAGCAGACGGTCGTGCGCGTCAAAAGCCCACGGTGGTTGATATCCGACATTACCCATACGGTAGACGATGATGCGCAAAGGATAACGTGAACGTACTGAGTAGTTCGTTAAAATCATCTGCTAATACAGCATCTAAGACGCCGCTGCGTAACTCATGGCAGCAAGACGGATTCCAGACCTGACTCTGATACCCACTGGAGCTGGCTTCTTTCCCAGGGTCAGGGTTAGCCCCAGAACCAACCGCAGAAACCAGGGTCAGAGCACACAAAGTCAAGATGGCCCTCAGGATCTTCAGCGCTAGGCCCAGACTTCTCCATTCTTTTGCCTTGCCGCGGCGTCCGGCCCCAGTAGGACGATCGCGATGCGGGCCATCGCGGGATACGTGCTTTTGGATTCAAGGCTGTGCGTCCTTTTGTTGGCTGACTCGTGTCGGCGAGACCGCCACCAACTTCCATACGCCTCTGGATAACCCCTGGGCTAAGCAAGGCAACGATGCGTGTTACAGCGTCCCGTCAGTGCATAGGATCTGCTAGGTTTTTAGTGCGTCTTTAGACTTGTTGACGCATGTTCGTTGGTGCAAGGGATTGCTGGCGTAGCTTCATTGGTTGCAGACTCTGGTGCATGGTGAATTGCTGATGGACAAACCCATATGTAAAGAGGGGCGACGTGCCCGTGGCGCCCCCACGAGAAAGCGTCGTGTTTTCTTTGTTTGACTGGGTTGCTGCTGGGAATCGATCCTTGACTTACATTGAAAGCGAGTGTTTGCCCTGTTCACGTTATCTTCCGCCGAGTACCCTTCTTCGACGACATCGAGAGCCCCAAATTCCACCATGCCGACCACTGAAGTGAAACCCTCGGTGGGTAATCCCGCGATTCCGTCCCGTGTTGGTGGGAAATTCTAGCAGGCGGTGCTGACAAGCTGTCTCAGTTCCTCTACGAGGCGTGGGCGCTTTATGGCATCGGCACCATTGTCCTGCTCTCCCGATTCGCCATCCGCGTCAAGACAGTAGGATGGCGTGGATTCCAAGGCGATGACCTATTCTCCGTCTTCGTCCTAATATTCTACGCGATGGACGCATTCACAGTACATCTCATCTGTATGTCTAGCTCCCCGTGCCACAGTTACAGCTTCAACAAATCTAACCAAAACCCCGACAGACTTCCTAGGGACCAATGTCGAAGCGTCAGCAATTCAAGCACAAGGGATAGGTATGTTGTTCACAGCCAGCCCCGGGATAATTTCCTCTGACACCCATGACAGAGATCTCCGACCACGATCTCGCGGATTTCATCCGAGGCTCTAAGCTACAACTCGCTGCGTGGTACTCGTATACTGCGCTCATCTGGAGCCTTAAAGGCACGATGCTGTGCTTCTTTTCCCGAATGACCATTGGCACGTGGCACAACATGTTCGTCAAGGGCGTGTCCATCGCCAGCGGCCTGTCTTACATAGCTGTGTTCCTCACGGTACAGCTCCTAGTCTAACAACCCCGAGAAAATACGTTGGAAAACTAACAAGACCTTCGCCAGATCACATTCGGCTGCTTTCCTACCTATAAGAACTGGCAGTAGGTTGTATCTTGCGAGTCATAATTACTCGAACTGACATGTCTTGACAGGGTAGTTCCTGATCCTGGCGAGAAGTGCACGCTGAAGATGCAAAATTTCCTCGTTACTACGGTTCTCAACGTCCTGTTAGTTGAATCGCTATCTAATGAAATCCAACAAACAAGCATTGACCAAGTAACAGTACCGATGCTGCGATTCTTTGCATCCCAATGCCCCTACTATGGAAACTCCAAGTCCCGTTGAAGAAGTAAGTGCTACGAACCGGACCTGATACCAATTTGACATGCTCACCAACGCTCGTAGGAAACTCGTCATTGGCCTACTCCTCTCCTCGGGCGCCTTCGTGATCGCCGCCGCCATCATTCGCATCGTTTTAACGCTATCAGCCAACCCTTCGGCGCTGACCATCAACAGCTGGGGTGTCCGCGAGACCATCGTCGGAATCATCACCGTCAACATCCCCATTCTCCGCCCGATATTCAATCGCTCGTTCTGGACATGGGGACGCAGCCCCATCAGCAGCTCCATGCGGACAAACACCAGAAACGGCAAGACAACCGACATCTCCGGGCCATACGAGCTCACGCCGAGCATCAACGACGGGTCGAACGCTGTCTTGGGATCGAAGACGAGGGAGCATGGCAGCCAGGAGTCCATCATTGGCAAGAGCGACAAAATCGGCGGCGTCGTTGTCCGCACGACGTACGATATCAGCCACGATCAATATCAAAGCGGCGACGACTGGCACGGCGGCCGCAGCGGAGCCACCAAGGCTTCCGTGCGTGCTGGCCCGCATAACGTATAACACGAGTGGCGATACCATCACTCGCCTCGAGGAACGTGATGTGGAAGGTTTAATGAGCGATCATGTGTGCTCAGCATTGGAATACCCCCAGGATTGAACGAGAGAGCGAATATGAGTGTTTGATCTATAGATATCCCTAATATATACCTGTGCTTTACAGCACGTAGATTATTTGAACTAGTACTGTAAACCCGCGATCCCTCCCGTTTTGAGTATGGTATCCCAGAGCCCACATTTTGACTGTGCATCCCGAGTGAAGCCACATCCGCCTTCCAACAGAGGAACTACTAAACACAACTCTGACAGATTTGAGCTTGCTTCCTTCTTTGACTCAATCAGAGTACCTGCAGTAGGGTCTAGACTCGCGAAGTTTCAGGGAGGAAGATCGTGTGTGTGTGGGGATGTGGCTTTTTCCACGCCATCAAAATGGAACCATAATGATTGCTTCTCTTACTCAACATCGGCCGCAGAACGGTGCTGTGTAGAAGCATCAAAGATAGGCCAGCTACGATCCCCATAACGCTCAACACTTGCTGGATATAAGTTGCTTGTGCTTGCTTTCTGTTACATACGACCATAGGCGCTAGAAAACTCGGGATCCCGTCCGCTCTCCCATAGATAAGCTGGCGACCGGCGGACTAGTAGTTGGGTCGGTGACGACCAGCGAATCCCTGCTGTTGTATGTTTTTTTAAATGATTCTTTTTGCAGTTTCTATATCGCAGATACGTGTTGGCCGTCGAGTCGGGGTTAACTGAGATGTGGCTTTGTGGTGGGATGTACAATATTGTGGCTGATTCTTGAATGTGGGCTGAGAACGTGGCGCATCCGCGTATAGACACGTGCCAGTTACTTAACAGTCTAGGGTAGCGCTTGCTCACCTGTCCTTTTTTAATTGCGTTATTTTCAAAAAAACGGCGATTGATGTGCCGAGTTTTTTGCCAGATTATACATTATGTCGAGGTCTAAGTACGGGATTTTAATCTTAATAAATCAAGATATTTATAGCCCTGAATAGTCTTCGTGTAAACAACACCTATCACGAGACTCATTTCGTTGGCCGTAGGTGGGAAATCACTTTCTGTGGGCCGTAGGTCCTCGGCCACGTCACACCAGAAGGGCGGAGCACACCAGCTCTTCGGCTGACCCAACTGAACCTCTCATGAACAAGATCCTGTGAGCTTAATACCCCAAGATACTGGCATTGAATTGGCTTACATTTATCAGATAAACAAATATGCCGTTCTACAGTAAGTGCAAATGAAGACAAGACAAGCATCATGATATAATAAGCATATTGATATGTGTAAAGCTGATGGTGTCCGGTAAACTTGTGCATCACTTTGATAAGTTATCTAGTGATGGGAGACATGAACCAAGCAGCAGATTATCCGATGTTATTCCCTTCCCTTGATCTTAGCTAGCAAGCAACTTGCCAAGGATAATTATGTGGGTTCTCGACAGGTCAACCTCTTTTCCCGCTACCCATGTCAAAACCTCCACCATAAGTCAGGCCACCCACTTACGGATCAGGGGCTTAGCTGACCGCCCCACTTATACAACAACCAAAATCCCCATTCAACTTCACTTATATATAAAAGAACAACCAAGAGGCCTAATTGGTCCATTTCAACTGATTTTTAATAAAATAGCTAATAAATTTTCTAAATATCAAAAAACTAACCAATAAAAACAAAGGAAAAACATGCTATTCTGAATCTTCAATTTCAGGCGTTTCTATTCGCCTTCTTGCTCTCTTTACATTTTGGATGTTAGAAAATTCCTCATTTGGGTCTTTATAAACCCTTCCTCTCTTCTTAGCCTTTGATTGGCCCGAATTTTAGTCTTGGACTAGAATTCGATCTTCTAATTGGGCCATTCGTACGTGGAGCTTATCAAATCCCCGATTAATAGTCCGAAAGAGCTGCCTTGTGGTTGGGCTAGCTAGGATTTCCTTCTTATGAGAATGAACCAATAAGGCAACGTCTCTCGAAGTAGTAGGGGTTGTAAAAGGGCTGATTTCGGACCTTTGATTCGTTTTTGGAGAAAGAGGGGCTCCTGATTGGACCGTAATTGACTCATCAGGGTCTTCAATAACAAATTTACTACCCATTGGCTTTGAGATGTTGATTGGCCATAACCCGGCTCCTTTCTAACCCGAACGGGCATTTCGAATAGTAATAGCTTTCTTCCTAGCCTGAAAATAGCAAGAAAGAAAGTCTTCCTTCCTAGTTGGGCCAACATCGGTGACTGGATTGGCTAGTGTCAAGGCGGTCCGATATGCCGCTTTGAGTGGCCCAAAGACTGATATATCAAGAGGCTGAAGAACGTGGCTTGTATGAGGCGGCAAATAGAGTAAATGGACCCTATTGGTCACACAAATACGCATAAAATCAGGCGTTATGTGTGATCCATGCCCATCTAGGATAAGAAGCCGCTTTTCATTGGCCCGGGCAGGCTTTAAGCCCGGAAGAAAGACTTCCTGCAGCCACGCAAGCCCAATTTCGTCATTGGTCCATCCCTTTTTAGATATTGTAAACCTCCAATTGGTCATAAAGTCCAATTCCTCCGGAAACCATTGGTGTTGGACGTGTTTGCCTTTGAAGACGACCAATGGGTCAAGGCACTTTCCTGTTGCGGAAATAGCCTTAAGAATAGTAATCCAGTTAAGGTTTTGTGGCTGTTTCTTAATCGTTGATCGAAGCTCTGATTGGCCAACAACAAGCCCGTTGGTTCCGGGCCCTTGGAAGAGTCCAACTTCATCAAAATTCCAACGGTTACGTTGAGGGATCGATGCGAGCTCTGGTTGGTCCATTAGGCCAAAGAACCCGCGAATAGCAGCTGGATTTGCTCCATTTATCCTTTTCCGGTCGATTCCCTTTGCTTTGAGCGTTTTTATTCGCGGGTTGCGGCGCAGGAAGCCCGTCATCCAGTGTTTTCCGAGTCGTTGGTTGGTGCCATTTTGGCCCAACAAGGAAATCGCCAACTTCCGGATCTGGCCATGAGTCAACGCCATGCCGAGCTTATCTTGTAAGATAAGCCAATCAGTGAGCTGGTCTTCCTGGTATCTGGAAAGCGCCTGGCGCCATTCGTGGGCTTCGTTGCGGCTAGGTACGCCATTAAGCCTGTTGCGTAAGGTTGAATAAGGAACTCCGCGCTGATTGGCTGCTTTTCGCATTGATATGCCATTTCTGACATCTTGAATGGCTCCTTGAAGGTCTTCTTGGGTGTATTTAGGCATAATAAATAAGGTTATGAAGTTGAATTGGCCAATTGAGTGTTGTTGAAGGAAGAAACGCGTGTGGCTAGAGACGCGTTGTGGTTGACGCGGTTGTAAGTGGGGCGGTCAGCTAAGCCCCTGTTGGTGTGGATCCGACCGTACAATCCGGGTTTAGCCACTGTCCCGATTTACACCTAATTTGTAAGGCAATAGCCGACATCGCTGATCACAAAGCCGACCGCGGCGTCTCCCCATTTTCTAGCTAGTCAGATCAATCATAATACACAATTCCTATGCATCCTGCTGCGGCTAGCTTTTAATAGTTATGAGCCTGGTAGCAGCTCTTTGAGGCTATTTGCATCAATTTATATTATCTGATTGTATGCATAGTGCTCTAATTGACCCGTAGCTAGGAAGGCGCGTAGTCCTGAGCCGCCGGATCATGACTAACATCACGAATTGAAGCTATCACGATCTCCCTCACTAAGCACCCTGAATAACAACAAGATAACAGATACGAAGTCATCTTTAACCAAATCTCTTCTTGAATACAAGAAAAGAGAAGACTGGATCCCTTAGATTAATGAAGTTAAAGTCCTCTCTTAAGACTATGAAGTCTGGGACTACGTTAACCCGGATCAGACCAAGGATATTAAAGACGAGGTTTTCAGCATAAAAGAACCCGTTCTTACTAATCCAAAAGACAGACCGACCCCCCTTAGTCTTCCGGATAAGATAGGGATCGAAGAAAAATAACTACACCTTAAGCTATTCGACTATCAGTTGGATGCTTAGAAAGAGACTGAGAGAACACGCATCCTAAGATACGAAAGAGACTATATAGCGTAGAGATATAAGAAAACCCGCCATAACCGCTCGATTAATAAGAAGAAGGAAAGGATGACTCTTCTGAAGACTGTGGTTATAGAATCCCTAGGCCCTGTCTTTAAGGAATATGTTAGGACCAAGCCGACCCTATGAGGAAAGATTATAACTTTAAAGGAATACATTAACCCTCGACCGAACCAAAACATTAAGGTTATAGAAGACTGCTTCTAGTCCTTTATTATAAAGAAAGGAACTAAGGACTGGGAGACCTAGGCCTCATACCTCAAGGAAGTGTAGAAGAAATGCAACACTTATAATATCACCTCTATCCCTAAGTGGAAAGCTCGAATAGAGTTTATAAAGGCAGTCTAGTTATATCCTGACTTCTATATCCCTTAGTTAGTAGTGATTATAAAGGCTGAGCTTTAAGGTAATGAGGTTAATAATCTAGACCTACTAATTAGGATCTTTAGATAAACTGTTAGAAACTAGAAGTCCTCGAAGCTATAGATGAATGTAGCTATAACCCCGGATGCTTTAAAACTAGCAATTAGTATATTACAATCGGGTTAATAATCTAATTAAAGGAGCTCTATACTATACATTACTTACAGATGCCCTCATAGGACTAGGAAAGACTGATAGATATACTGCTTTTACTATTAGAAGGAATATAAGCCTAATACTACTCTAGAAGGCTAGAATATAAGAGATAACTATAAAAAGCATCTAATTAGATTCCTTAAGAGTCATCCTAATAAAAAGAAGAAGGCTAAGGACTGGATTCTATAGTTACGGTTAAAGATACTGATTTCCTTCTAATAGAGATAGTAAGGCCGTTAATAACAGCTAAAGTAACTGCTCTAATAATAAGGAGATACCCTTACGATTAGCAGCTAAGCTCTAAAGAGTCCCTCATAAAGTCATAACCTTATAATACTAGCAGTCAGAGCATTAGCTGATCAGAGGCTTAAAGACATTATAATCTATAACATAGGAGCTATAAGGCATTTCTTTAACTATACTGACTGGTTTATAGCAGAGAATTTTGACCTATCTGTTAAAAAAGAGATCCTTACTAGAGATATAATTATAGTTATAGAAGGCTAAGGCATAGTAGAAATTAGAGTATCCTGCTCTAATTACCTACTTAAGCATATTCTACACTATCTAGATGCCTATTATATTCCTAACATACATCTAAGTGCTATATTAGCTAGGATTATACATAAAGCTAGTATTCTTTAGGACTAAGAAACAGATCTCTTATATCTTAAGGGAATTAAGGAACCTATAGTATGTATAACTAAGGCTTTTGATTAACTAGTCTTAGTAATGAGGTTATCTTTAATGCTGAATTCTATGTCTCTTAAGGCAGAAATTTCTCATTACTAAGATGCTGAACTTTAGTACTGACGATGCGGTTATATTGGTTAGGAAGCTCTCTCTTAGCTAGCTAAAGCGAGCTTAGGGGTGAAGATAAAGGGACCGAGACTCTATGAGTGTAAGAAATGTACTACTTTGAAGGCATTATGTATAATCTTAAGAGACGCACTATAGCGTATTCTAAAGAGCCTAAGAAGGTCATTTAACTATAATCTTTACTACTTTCTAATAATAATATATAATAGCTATAAATACTAGGTGCTATTTATATGTATTATAACTAAAATGCAGTTCTTTTATCCTATTTGAACTAAGCCTAAGATCAGGGTTGCCTTTAGGCGATTATAAGCATAGTTAAGAGTCTAATTTAGAATTGAAATATAGCTTCTTTAGTGTGATGGCAAGAAGGCTCTATTTACTAGTAATCAGAGAGAAATCTTTAAGAATGAGGGCATAGTAGTCTATGAGTTAGCTCCTTCGACTCCTACTTAGAATAAGAGTGCAGAAATCTTAGGAAAAGTTATTAAGACCAGGGAAAGGACTATGATAGTAGAGTCAGGTCTCCCTGAAGAGCTTGCATTAGAGATCTATCTCATAGCAGTCTATTTAACTAACCATACGCCTTTCTATTCCTCTGGAAAGTGGGTGATACTATACTAACTATAGTGGGATTAGGTCTGTAATAATATTACATCCTTTAGAGACATTCCTAAAGATAATAGACCTATAATGTTATATCTTAGGGTCTTTAGATACCTCGTATATCCAATGATTACAGAAGCTTTAGAATATATTAAGTCACATAAGTCATTAAGTCTGTTTATATAAAGAGCTTATATAGGCTATTTAATTAGATATAAAGGAGAATCTTAATATATAATTTAAGTCCTATCTAAGTATATAAAGAAGATCGTAATATTAGCTAATATTAGCTTTAATAAGTAAGAAAGCTATAATTCAAAGAGAGAAAAAGAAGCTAAGGCTTATTAAGAATACATATATAAGATCTTAGAAAGGATTAACGCCTAAGACATTATTAAAGAAGAAGATATTAGAGAAATCATTAGACTTAATATAGGCATAATAAGGTCTTTTATTAACCCCTTAACTATTACAGAGATGCTATTTCTTATGCAGTTATTACAGCCCCCGCCTAAGGAGGACGGAGGTTAAGGAACTCAGTTATTACACCTTAACCAGGAGGAAATCTAATAAAGAGAAATAACTCCTATAATGCCTAAAGAGTCAGTAACCTCAGAAGGTTAATATCTTTCGCCTCTGTAGTTAGGGGGTAGAGGAAAAGCCGTTAAAAGGAGGAACTGATCCCCTTTGCTAGAGAATACACTATTAGAAAATTCGGGTATATTACATATAGTAAGATTCGTAAATATAGTAAAAGGCGAGGCATTAACAGCCCGCCGCGATCCCACTACGAGCTCACTAACTATAGGTCCTCCCTCTTTAAAACCTATATTAATCGTGTAACGGGAATTCGGAGCCGCCCCACCCGACTGGTCATCTCACGTGACCAGTGGGGCTTCGCCTCCTTTTCCTCACGTACGCGCTTGAGGTTCACTTTGGAATCCTCAAGCTTTAGTCTTGGAATACAGAGACCGGTGCCTTACCGCTGTACCTAGCTGCTTACTATCTCACTGTGATATTTATCCCTTACAATTCTAAAGCTTCTCTCTACAGCTACCTACAGCCGAAATGGCACCGAGTCGACGCCGAAGGGCGGCTGAAATGAACGATCTATCAACACCAGAAATCGCGCAAGAAGACACAACTCCCACAGTAGCAGAAGACCCGCCTGAACCTAGCCTTGTGGAGAAACAGCTAGCATTACGCACGCGCATCTCGCAGCTCCAAGAGCTGAAGAAGCTACAAGACCAGGAAGCTGCGCTACTAGAAGCGCTCGGCGTAGGAAAACCGCGCGTTACGGAGCCGAGGAGCCGGCGATCCTCTCACTCATCCACTTCGAGCAGCGGGGGCGAAGTGCGGATTAAGAACATCCCCCGCCTTTCACACCTTACTACCTTACGGAAACGCGATGACTGGCTTAGCGACCTACAGCGTGCCTTTGCAGGCGCACGGAAACGATACCGCCGCGATTTTAAGAAAATCCTCCTCGCGCTCGATTATATGGACACCGAATGCCGGGCGAGATGGGACCGATACCTTGACGAACAGGAGGAGACCACGCGAGGGAACCTCGAAGATAACTGGGAATCCTTTAAAGAGTGGACTTTCGTCCTTATCAAGGACGCTAGCAACCGGGAACCCCTCCTAATGCGACAATTGGAGCGGGCGAAGCAGCGTGAGGGCCAATCACCCTCAGACTTCCATATCTACCTCGATTCGCTAGAGAAACACTTCGAAAGGCCGGCCGAGAAGCAACGGGCTCTCTCCTTTTATGCGAAACTACAAGACGGGTTACAGGACCACATCAACCTTCACAGCCCAACACTGCCAAGCAACCGTGAGGAAATGGTGGCGCTTGCTACCCGATACTGGGACTCTATGCCACAGGGCCAGAAACGGGGCCGTACTGCTGATAACAGACCCGACCCCGCGAAGAGCCAGCGAAGAAACCAGAGCGATTCGCCTTCCTCTCGGCAGCGAAGCGACAGGTCTGGGTCGACAAGGAACCGAGGGGGGAGGAACTTCTCGAGGCCGCGATGCTACCTCTGCAATAGCGAAAACCACCTCAAGCCTCGTTGCCCTCTCCTGAACACAGACCAGAAGAAGGAAAACGACAAGTAGCTAGTGCCTTGGCCTCGCCACTAGCTAAAGACCCCCAAGTCGAGGTAGCCACTCGATTCCACGCACAGGTAACGATCCACGGCCGACAACCGACCGAAACGCACGCAGACCTTGACAGCTGCGCTGAGGTCGACCTAATCAGCGAAACCTTCGCCCGCCAACACGGCCTGAGGAAGAGCAAGGCGAAAGCACCCGGTCTCAAGGGCGCTAACGAGACGAAACTCCCTACCTACGGTGTTTGGGAAGTACCGTTAACCATGACGGACTCCCGCGGAACTACACGATCTTTCACCCGGCTTTGCGTCGGCATCGATAGGGACCCGAATACCCAGGGAAGCCCTGTATTACTGTCCCAGACCACCCTTAAGAAACACCGCATCTACCTCTCCCCTGATCAGCGGTGGTGGTTTGAACACAGCTGGAAGGGCGTACAAATCCAGAAGGCCCTCACCTTCAAGAAGCGGTGCAGGAACCATGCAGTAGTCTACCAAGTAGCAATCCTGCCAGAACCCTACCTATTACCGGGCGAAGACGCGGTGAATGTTGGGGAAATCCAAATCATCCCTACGGAACTACGAGACTTTGAGGACGTTTTCAACCCAGACAACGCAGGAGCCTTACCTAGGCATAAGGCGACCGACCACGCAATAGACCTCTTACCTGATAGCTCCCCGCCCTTCGGGCCGATCTACCCGCTATCCCCGGCAGAGCTAGAGGAGCTACGGCGATACCTCGAGGAAAACCTAGCGAATGGCCGCATCCGCGCCTCCAAGAGCCCTGCAGGCGCCCCTATCCTATTCGTCCCGAAGAAGGACGGGACCTTGAGGTTGTGCGTTGACTACCGGGGACTCAATAAGGTGACAGAACGGAATCGGTACCCATTACCTCTCATTTCGGAAATCCTTGACCGTATCTCTGGGTCGGTTTACTTCACTAAGATTGACGTCAAAGATGCCTACTATCGCATTCGTATCAAAGAGGGAGACGAGTGGAAGACGGCGTTCCGCACGCGATACGGGCACTTTGAATACGCCGTGATGCCTTTCGGCCTGACCAACGCCCCGGCCACGTTCCAGAATTACATCCATCAGGCGCTGCACGGGCTATTGGATACCGTTTGCATAGCGTATCTGGATGATATCCTCATTTTCTCAAAGGACCGCGACACACATACTAGCCACTGCGAGTTCTACGAGGACCAGGTCGAATTCCTAGGGTTTATCCTATCAGGCGCTGGTGTTTCGATGGATCCTCAGAGGGTAGAAGCGATAGCTTCGTGGAAGGAACCGGAGAGCTACCGGGAGATTCAAGTCTTCCTTGGCTTTTGTAACTTCTATAGGAGGTTCATTTGTGGCTACTCGCACCTTGCAGCCCCCCTACATGCTCTTCTAAAAGGCAGCCAGGACGGGAAGAAGCCAGGGAAGATAATCCTCTCTAAGGAAGAAGAGCTAGCGTTTCGCCAGTTAAAGGAAGCCTTTCAGAAGGCTCCTCTACTAAGACACTACGACCCACGCGCACCAATCCGAATAGAGACTGACGCCTCAAAATTCGCAATGGCCGGGATTATTTCGCAGCCGGATACTGAGGGTAGATACCACCCTATCGCCTTCTGGTCGCGGAAGTTTAGAGGGCCGGAGGCAAATTATGGCACTCCAGACCAAGAGATGCTAGCGATTGTGGAGTCATTCAAACACTGGCGACACTATGTCGAAGGGGCGGCGAATCCTGTGGAGGTCCTTTCAGACCACCAGAACTTACAGGCATTCATGAAGCAGCCGAAGCTGAACGGCAGGCAGGCTAGATGGTGCATGTACCTCACGCCATTTAACTTTATAATTAAGCACCGATCAGGGAAAAGCAACCCTGCAGACCCTCCTTCGAGGAAGCCTGAGTACGAAGCCGAAGATGAGGCGAATACCGAGCTACTCCCCCCTCCAGCAACGACTGGTGCAGCAAGTGATCTGCAATGTGACGGGGAAATACGAGTGTGACGAGACGTCTCTACAGGGCGAGAGGCCCTGCGCTCAAGGCCAGTCCAAGCATGACGAGATGTCTTTAAGGGCAGATGAGACCCTGGCTTGCAGTCGGCGAAGCACTGGCGAAGAGGCCATACTTCCCGAAAGTTGGACAGACTGGGTCCGTGAGAGAGTTGGTCGCGAACAACTGATCTCGGGGCAGAAGGCTAGAGAAGCCCTATGCCAAGAAGTAATATATGATACTGGCATATCCCAGCCCCTAATGGATCTGATTAAGGAGGCCCAAGACAGGGACCCAGAGTGTAAACGGCGAAAGAGGAGCGAAGCGCATCCGAAAGGCCGGGGAAAAAGCCCAATGTGGACAGTCAGCGAGAAGGGCATTCTACTGCACCGGAACCGCGTTTTCATCCCAGACGAGACAGCCCTCAAGATGGAGCTGCTGCAGCTATATCATGATGATCCCTTAGCAGGGCATTTTGGGGCAGGAAGAACCGCCGAACTCCTCCAGCGGAAGTTTCATTGGCGCCACCTAGAGCAAGAGGTCCGAGAATATGTTCAAGGTTGCGGTGCATGCCAAGGGGTGGTTGCACGGAGGCACCGGCCGTACGGCCGGCTCGAACCGCTACCGATTCCCCGGCGACCTATGGAGGAACTCTCCATGGACTTCATTACGGGGCTGCCCCCAGTCTTGTGGAAAGGACAAGAAGTAGACGCAATCCTAGTGATCGTCGACCGATTCACTAAGTATACCCAGCTGTTCCCAGTCTCTACTACTATGGATGCAGCAGAACTGGCTTATCTATTCCACGTAGAAGTCGAGCTTAAGTATGGGGCACCGAGGGGAATCGTCTCCGATAGAGGCCCTGTATTTACGAGCAAGTTCTGGTCAGAAGTCTGTTTCTACAGCAAGGTAAAACAGAGGCTTTCGACAGCGTTTCACCCGCAAACCGACGGCCAAACGGAAAGGATGAACCAGGTTGTGGAGCACTATTTACGCTGTTTCATCGATACAGCCCAAGTGACATGGCCAGCACTACTCCAAACAGCCCAATTCGCAAGCAACAGCGCAAGGAATGCCACTACAGGGATGTCTCCTTTCCAAGCCCTACTAGGATACCATCCAGACCTACGGGCAGACATCGGGGACGATGTCCCAGAAGGAGAGGTCCCTGAAGCAAGAGCTAGGATCACGAAGCTCACAATTCTACGGGAAGAAATGAAGGCTCACTGGTACAACGCTGTCGAAACACAAGCGAAACACTACAATAAACGCCACGAAGAGATGACCCTGCGTAGGGGCGACCTCGTAGGTCTGGCCACGAAGAACCTCAAACTAAAAGAGGGAAAAAGAAACTGGCACCCCGGTTCATAGGCCCGTTCAGGATCCTCGAAACAATCGGAAAGCAGGCGTACAGGCTGGCACTCCCCGAGAAATACAGCCAGATCCACAACGTATTCCACATAAGCCTCTTGGAACCGTGGACGCAAAGGGAGCGAGACACCAGCGAAAACATGCCGCTACCCGACTTGGAGGAGGATGAGGGAGAATGGGAGATAGAGGAAATCAAGGAAGAAGCTGTCCTCAGAGGTGAAAACCACTTCCTCGTGAAATGGAAAGGATGGCCAACCGAATATAACCAGTGGGTGCCTGAAGAAAACATGGCGAATGCGCAAAGACTTGTGAATAAGTTCCGGGAATCACAGGCGAAAAGGGACAGAAAACGGGACGCTACCACGCAAGCAAACAAGACAGACGACCGCCGGAGGAAGAGAGGCAGACCACGAAAAACAACTGATTGAGGGGCCGAAGCCCAAAGCCGCGCCGGGCACTATGCATATCTACTGCCCCGAAGGGCCACCGAAACAACAAGGAACCACCGCCTAGACTTCGGCCAGGTCGACCGGGAACTCTGACACTAGAAGCATCAGGCCAATCTCCCCGCCGTCCCACTCGTCGGCCATAATCACCTCCTCAAGGCCCCGGTACAGGGAGAGGATCGCCACCATCCAGGTGGTGTATCCGGGGTCGGTCGGGCGGAGGCGCAAGACTTGGGTCTTTTCCTACTGGGCCCGAAGCTGCGCATATCCCTCCTGGCGAGAAGTTAGCGAAAAGACAACGAAGAGGCGGAGAAACACCGAGACGTACAGAGCCAAACGCGGGGGCAGGAGTCTGGGTGGCCAACAACTGTTGGCGAGAGACAATGTATTGCTGGTACACAGCAAGGGCGCTCTGCACACAAACGAATCAGCGGGGAATCGACAAGGAAACACTGGCGAAGAGCAACACATACCCTCTGCGCCTTCACGGCGCCGGTCAGACCATGGGCAACGCGGTGGGCGGCCTCGGCGTGGTCGAAGGCGGAGAGGAGGGGCACCGAAAGGCTGCCGATGCGATGGCGAGTCGCCGACGAGAAGAGGTAGCCCAGTTCCTCGTCGTCGTCGTCGTCGAGCTCATCTTCGTCGGGATTGACTTCGTTCATGAGACGGTCGAGAAAACGCAGCAGGGCACAGAGGTCGGCGGCATCGCCAGACAGAGCAGCGGAGACCTAGCACAATGTTAGCCATAACGAAAAGCCCCCGAAAACGAAGCGAGTACGCACAGGGACACAAGTATCGTTGCGCTTATCACATTGGATACAGCGCTTGGTGCGGGCCTCGGCGAAACGACAGTCGATCGCCACAACTTCGGGGTCGGAGGGCGAGGTCTTCTGGCGGGCGGCAACGGCAGTGCGCAGACAATGAAGACACCAATGATGGCGAAGAACAACGCCGGTCGGGGGATCGGCGGAACGAGGAGGCATCGTGGCGAGGACGAAGACAGAGCGAAGAGGTCGAGAAATGGGAGCGCAGCCAGAAAGAAAAAAGGGTTGTGATGTGAAGGCTGAAGAAGAAAAACAAAAGCTGCACGGAAGCGAAAGATATGTGCGCGCGGAACAGGGCCCGGGCGCCAGGGAAACGGCGGGGCAACGGCATAACAACAACAACGCAAGACTTACAGCTGGCGCCAGATGTCGCCCGAGATGTTCGGGACTGGCGATACCGCGAAACGCCCCACTTTCGGAGCTGCGGGGCCGCCGCTATGGGAAGGGGAGATAGTTGTAACGGGAATTCGGAGCCGCCCCACCCGACTGGTCATCTCACGTGACCAGTGGGGCTTCGCCTCCTTTTCCTCACGTACGCGCTTGAGGTTCACTTTGGAATCCTCAAGCTTTAGTCTTGGAATACAGAGACCGGTGCCTTACCGCTGTACCTAGCTGCTTACTATCTCACTGTGATATTTATCCCTTACAAATCGATTCCTTAAAAGAAGATGATTCAGATAATACATAAGATGATTCATTATTAGATAATAATAAAGAAAAGGAATAAGTAGAAGATATTATTAAAGTTCAGCCTGAGCTAGCTCTGACTATAATAACTTATTAATAATATAACTATAACTAGTATATTAAGAAGATTAGAATCATAACTGGATTACAGACTAGAAAACCCTTAGAAAAGGCCTTTAAAGTATAGAGACTTAAGGATGAAGTTAATTAATAGAAGAAGAAAGACATTATATTCTTAATAGTCCTTAAAGCTGGTAGATATTGCCTTTATATAGATAATATGCCTTTATCTTTAATAAGCTATAAATAGGCAATGAACTTACTATTTGCATAAGAATAGCTAGAGAGAATAGATACTGAATGGAATTATCTTTCTAATATTAGTTACTTTAATATTATAGAAGAAGCCAGTATAGATCCTATAAAGTTAATTAATATAAAATGGGTTTTTAATTATAAGGCTAATTAAGACAGCTTTATTAATAGGTTTAAAGCCTGGCTTATAGCATAAGGTAATCAGTAAGAAAAGGATAAGGTTAATATATATACTTTAACCTTAGTATATTAGTCATTTTATATAATATATATAAAATACTATAAAAAAGACCTAGAGACTTACTAATATAATATTATTAATGCCTTTATTAAGAATGAATTAGGACCTAATCAAAAGGTCTATTATAGAATGCCACCTGGCTATAAGAAGCCTAGTAAAGCAATAAGGGTATTACGAGCTTTATACAGTCTTAGGATATTACTAAAGCTGTAGTATAAATACCTCTCTTCCTTCTTTTAAAACCTAGGTTTTAAGGTATATAAAGAAGATCCTTATATCTTTAAATGCGGCCGTTTCTTTATTATATTCTTTATGGATAATATCATTATAATGTATCCAAAGGCCCTAGAGCCTAAGTAAAAGGAAGTCAATATAGCCCTTAAGAATAAATACTAAGTCAAGGATCTCAGAGAACTTCACTAATTCTTTAGAATAGAGGTTATTCATAACTGCAATACTAAGCAGATATGGCTCTTATAGGAGTCACATATTATATTAATGTCTTATAAGTTCTAACTAGATAATAAGCTTATAGTAATTAAAAAGTCTTTAATCCTAGTCCTTATAGAACCTCTAGTTATAACTATATATAAAGCTAATATTAATAATATTATAAGATTTAAAGCTAAGGTTAGAAGCATAGGATATCCTACTAATACTATAAGACCAGATGTTAGCTTTATATCTTCAAAACTGGCCTAATTTAGTAATAAGCTAAGTTAAAAGCACTAGAAAGCAGCTAATTAATGCATCTCATACCTCTTTAATACTAAGGATCTCTATATCTACTATACAGCAGCCCTAGAGCATAACTATCTCTTTATAGCCAGGGACGTAGCCTTTAGTAACTACCCAGTAACTAGGAAGTTATTATAAAGATATATTATTATAATATATAGTGGCCTGATTATGTGGAAAGCTATAAAACAGGATATAGTTATAACTTCTAGTATAGAGGCTGAGTTACTAGCACTTTTGAATATAGTAAAAGAATGCATTTCTCTAGGCCGACTACTCTAAGAAATTAGTATTACGGTCATAGGCCTGGCTTTAATTCACTATAATAATAAGCAGATAATCAGACTGATTAATAAAGAGACTTTAAAGCTAGTTATAAAGCTTCATTATATTAATATTTATAACCACTAGCTATATTAAGCCTATCAGAAGGGTGAAGCTATAGTTAACTGGTTACTTATAGTAAACATACTAGCTAATAGTCTTATAAAGCCGCTGCCCTTATAGAAATACTAGAATTTCATATCCCAATTGTGATTAGAACCTGCGCCCTGGCGTAAGATCTAGCGTGTCTAAACACTCCTCGATTCCTCAGCTAATTAGCACTATACAGCAATATGGATAATATTCCCGTGTTCATCTTAATAAGGAGATCATTCTGATCATCATTTTATATTCAAAACATCGTATTTACAGTCATAATTACACCTTAACGTGCATGGCTACATCGAACTGTAGAGTAATACTATATCTTTCGCATTAGGTCATCTGACTAACTATGGGAATACCTTCTTATACTAGAAGCTCTCGCAGCACTATCTTTTTGCAGGTTGAAGGTTCAATTCTATGTATTTACATTCTTTGTGATGGTCAAAATACTATACATTTTGCTAGCTAGAAGGAGGAACGGTCTTACGATGACCTCAAAAGATCAGATCAATCACTCAGAAGGTGCTAGATCTGAGGGGGTGTGTTGGTGTGGATCTGACCGTACAATCCGGGTTTAGCCACCGTCCTGATTTACACCTAATTTGTAAGGCAACAGCCGACATCGCTGATCACAAAGCCGACCGCGGCGTCTCCCCATTTTCTAGCTAGTCAGATCAATCATAACACACAATTCCTATGCATCCTGCCGCGGCTAGCTTTCAATAGCCCCTGATCCGTAAGTGGGTGGCCTGACTTATCATCTGCGGATATCTCGAAGCCGCATCCTTCAGTGCCTCTTAGCCTAATCCCTTCCTCGCAAATCCCGGTAATCAGGTTTCCAGTATCACTTGTTCATTCCCATTAGTCATAGGATCGCTCCTGGTAGTTTTAATCGCCCCCCAAAAAGGCTAGAATTAGCTTTGTGCGCAGTAAAGACGGTCACTACGATGCAGCATAAATAGATGTCTACGACGTCAAACGAACAGAAGTTAAAGCCACAAGGCACACTCTTGATCGGCGCGCCTACTTGGTTCATGAAGCGGTCATGAAGCTCTCCTCCATCTTAGATTCGGCCTTGTGCCTCATGGCCCTCTTTATGGGGGTCTCATCCTACGTTACAAAAGTCGGCAACTTGAACCTACTGAAGGCATCTGCTAAGGATGTTTCTGCAGCACTCAACTCCGGCGAGGTTACATCTCTTGAGTTAGTGAATGCCTACCTAAACCGCATTGAAGCTCACAACATCGATGGTACGTCTGAGACTACCCATACTCTGCTCATCTACTTCATGGTCCACCCAAGTACCTGCTCTTCCACATTTTTAATATTCCTAGGTCTCGGCCTTCGTGCCGTTATCGAAACCGCGCCGTTGGAAAGTGTTAGGGCGATCGCGAAGCGCCTGGATAAAGAGCGTTTGAAGGGGAAGATCCGAAGCCCACTACACGGTGTTCCGATTCTGGTCAAGGATAGTAGGTTGAGACCGCCCCAGACTTCTCTGAGTGGATGCGCTTAATCTGACCAAACAAAGACTACAACACCGATGTTGAGCTCGGAATGAACAGTACCGCTGGCTCATACGTCCTCCTCGAGGATGGCGGAGAGGCAATTGGCGATGCGTTTGTAATCAAGCGGCTGCGAAAGGCGGGCGCCATCATTTTAGCCAAGGCAAACCTAGACGAGGTAAGCATCTCTCGCCTTCAACTGTTGAATCCTACCCTGATAATCGATAGTGGTCTGGTATCCGCGGGGTGAACGCATCGGCATGGAGCCCCAGGGGCGGCCAGGTCTCTTGTCCTTACGTTGTTGGCGGCTTCGCAGCTGGTGGCAACCCCGGCGGCAGTTCTTCTGGCTCTGGAGCCGGTGTTGCCGCAGGATTCGCGCCTCTCGCGCTCGGTTCCGACACTGAAGGCAGCATTGTGAACCCGTCGAGCCGAAACGCCTTGTTCGGTCTCCGGCCGTCCACGGGAACAACCAGTAGGAGCGGCGTCGTGCCCATCTCTAGCTCCCAGGACACTACTGGCCCGCTAGGCAAAAGCGCATGGGATATAGCTGTCGCGTTGGAGATCATGGCCGCCGAGGACCCTGACGACCCGTACACGTTCCCTGTTGCGCCGTTCCGGCCGAAGAAGGGCTATGTTCAATTCCTGAATTCTAATGGATTCAAGGGTTTGAAGGTTGGCGTCGTCCGTGAACCGTTTTTCGACACGTCGACCGAACGAGGCAAGCTTACGGTTTCCGCCTTCAACAAGGCTCTTAAGAAAATGGCATCGTTAGGTGCGGTGATCCGAGAAACGCCTTTGCCCAACTATCAAGAATGGAACTATACATTCGTCGGTGCTGCTGAGAGAGTAAACAACGGGACCATCCAGATCCGTAAGTGCAGTTCTAATTAAATGGAACCTTGGTCTGACTTTTCCATCTATTAGAATACGACTTCCAGGCAGATATCGCACACTATTTGCAGACTGCGCGTCGGAACTCCTCGATTGAATCTCTCGAGGACGTCATCGGGTCCATGACCAAGCATTGGAGTCTGGAGTCCCCCAAGGGCAAATGCTGCATGGCCACCTTCATCGCGGCGGACCAACTGAACTCGGGCGATTCAACAAGCGAGGCATCTTACTGGCTTGCAAAATACACGCAAACGTCGCTCCACGAAGAGGGCCCGGCGATGCTCTTCCAAAAGTACGACTTGGATGTGCTGGTATTACCAACTGAGTTTAACTCTGCCCGTCTGGGCGCCGTCGGAAGACTCCCAGTCGGAAGTGTTCCTCTGGGCTATGACAGCATCAACTTACCGTTTGGCATGGCTTTCGTTGGTAACCGGTACGATGAGGGTTCCGTTCTCCAAGCTATGTCGGCATATGAGGCAAAGTTTCCTACGCGTAAACTTCCTCTGACTCTGAAGTGAGATGGAGGTCCAACTTGCAAACTGTCTCTAGGTCTGGCCACCCATCACCCTTGGAGCACTTAGTCACTATGAAATCAAAGATTACTTATGGAGCACTTTAGATAAAACACGGCGGGCCGTCACAACTATCCAACAATGGATGAAGCTATGACACTTATTCTCACGACAACCCCTTGTTATCTCCATGTCACTTCATAGTCCATATCCTTGAATGCATTCAATACCACCTCGTGCATATCGTCCGTCATTCTGACAGTGTCTATGTCTTATCATCCTGGTGGTCACTTTTGATCCATTTGTTGTGAGCCTTGATGCAAGCCAAATGGGCAATTGAACCCTGACTTGCTTACTCGTGACGTTAGAAGATAGTAATCATTCACTCGCCTGGGGTCTTGACTCAAAGGGCTGCTGCCTCTCCGTACGGGGACGTGGGGCTGTTCTGAATCCGCCATGAACTTTTCTTCACCATCTCTTTGATATCACACATTACATATTGAACAGTGGATCTCAACATCTCTCCCCGAATGCTGGTCAACACCACAAGAAGACTTGCAGCACCTCCGAAATCTTAGAGTTTTGAAAATGGCGTATGGTTTAACCATTACTCAGTGGTATCGTTATTGTACCATCCATCGATGCACCCTCAATCAATCCTCCCCTATGCTTAAGGAAGTCAAAGAATTTGCGACCTTGGCATCGTTCAATGTATCGTGCAGGATGGAAACCTTTATTTCTATGTGAGGAGGCACTTGAGCGAAGAAGGTACAAAGCCTTGGGTGCTTAATTGCTTAGCGAGGCTTGTTGTTTCGCCACCGGCGATTGTGATCCATCCAAACGGTGAGGAGTCGGAGGTTGGGACACTTACGCAAAGCTTCAAGGAGACCATGCCAAGCTTGCAAGCGCGACCAATCCCCGCCGTCGCTCCTTTCCAGGGGTATGGCTCATGGGGATGTCGCAGAGTCGTAGAGTTTTAAGCGTGACTTCAGAAGCTAAGAGTCGCCAAGGATGAGAGAAGTACGAGGACGCCTGTAGTAGAATCGAGGGTTGGACTGTCAGCATTGGATTTGACGCTTCAGGCAACAATTGATATGAAATTAGCCGGTACGCCCATTGCAGGTGAGATTTAGTAAGATATCAGCGAGATGCCCCCTGTGGTTGCGCAGGCGACAGTGAGAAGTCAGCACTTTGTTTGTGTCCAAATTTGACGAGGACGGAACTCCGGCTATTCTGATAATCGCGATTGCGCAGTAGATCAAAATGTTAGAGTTTATCAATTGTTCGTAGTTTCAATCTAGAGAAACGTATTCGGTCGGAAGAGTTACTATGACTTTCGAGGTTTGTCGTGTAGTTGCGGTTAGGGTCAGAAAAGCGATATATCATCTATTAAAATATATTTCCGGTCCATGAATGCCTTGTCTCTCGGTTATGCCAAACAGGCGAGGACGGAGTGACCTGTTTTAATCGCTCTAATGCCGCCTGAATCTTTTCTTTATCTACAACCTTTCCCTCGTAGTGCTCATGCATTGCATCAATCAGGTACAAGTCATCAGCTAATTCGGGCCAGTCTACTGGTGACCGATATGATGTCGGTGGCTTTGTTGGGCTGATGAAACGCTCGTACTTATCGCGGAAGATGTGGTACTGCGCAATTGCATCCCAGGCGTCCCAGCGCCAGCGGTTTTCTGAGGTGGCTCTAATGGGAAGAGGGCTTTCTGTCTCAGCAGAACTATCCCTTTTGCTGAGTAAGAACTCCATGAGTCTCTCAAACTGCTCTGCCGTAGGGGGAAATAGAGTATATGGACCTCCCCGACGTCCTGCATGGAGGTAAACTTCCCGGCACTAAGACGGCGTCAACATATGTCTGCAATGGATCTCGAACTTTAGCTCACCTCAGTTTCTGACTCTCCTCTGTCAAACAGTACAACGCCTCCAAATATTTTTGCCTCGGCCCAGTAACCTACAACATCAGCAACCTTATTGGGGTATTGCTCAACCGCAGTGTAAGACGTGTGAGAGAAGGCTGTAGGGTGCCGAAATGAATCCCACCGATTTATGTCCCGTGGCTGATCTCTCCATGTCTCATATTCGTGGTGTTTATGATTCACACCGTCAAGTTGGTATAGATATACCGCAATCTGGTGGCATGACACTGCTAGAAGTTCAATGAGTCGTAGGTGAAAGGGTTTCGAGCCAATATCCGCTTCTGCAAAAGCATGGAGTAACTAGAGTGTGGGATTAGCTACCAAGCTCTTAAGAAGTCAAGAAAAGAACATACCGGTAATTGAAAACGCAAGCTTGTGGCCGTGAAGGTGGATCGGAACTCACGGGCTTTCTCTAGGATGCCAGGGCAGAGTTCGTGGTGATTAGTGGCCGGGTGTCCATCCGGCGGCCAGTGAAATTCTGTATACGAGACCTTGATCGGCAGCCCGTCAATAGTTTCGCCGAATGTGTGTTCTGCTGGCTCTGTTTGTAACACCCGCATCAGAGCCTGCTCAAAAGCCTGGCGATGATTTGTATCCAGAATATCAACACAGACCAACTCGACAGGCTCGCTGGAAGTCATCGAAAGAGTTGTCAAAGAAAAAAAGCTGAACCGAGCTGGAAGATTATGTAGATGAGTTCTTTAGACGTCGTGTTAAACCCGCAGGATGTCGGAGCTGTGGGTGTTGGGAGGAAAATGCGAGCCTACGGCGAAAGCTGTGACTTCTGTTAGAGATTGTGTGGTAAGTCACGTGGATCAACTAGGATCCATCAAATTAACTGCTAAGAGACACGGCCTGAAACAAGCCTGGCTGTTGGCTGAGAGGCAATGCGGAATATTGGGTGTGGTGGACTGCGCCTACTCCGGTGGGGAGTGGCCAACATAATATCGTCAAGTATCGTCAAGTTTTAGGCGGCAAGCTAATAGCCTCGGCATACTCGTTTAGAGTCAACATTATACTATATTACTATGTGCAGTCCACTAAGAAACGAGCCTATAAACAGCATCAAATTACATAACAATTCAGCAAAGCGGGCAATTAGGGCTTCATCTATTTCAGGCAAACCTTCGATCGAAGGCGCTATATGATAGTATGTGCGTGCTTTCCTATGTTGGGGGATAGGGTAAGGAACGCATGTGTGAAGTGATGTAGAAGCCGCGCTTCCCACCCACTCATCATGGATGCATAGAGTTAGATATTGTAGAACCCCATGATTTGGCCACGTGAGTGTCCACAACTGAGCCTTGGTCGGATGCATGAGAATGTGGTGCTGCGTTGATACTAGCTGTTCTTCGCAATTCCATGGGTACATAGGACGTTATAGGCCCCATACATCCAAGGCATACTAAAGTGAGCAGCTTACCCTCATCCCGCGAGACTCCCTGGGCGAGAGCGTCAAGGTAACTTCCCGGTGGACGGTCTATACGTAATGAGAATTACCCCACATGAATTAAAATTATCACTCCGGTGGCGTTTTGATTCCGAGGTGCATGATAAGAATGTGTACTAAGCCCTGTGGTATAGAGAAATGTGGAGGCGGTGGAATAGGATTTGAATCAGGTTATACTTCCCTTGCTTTGTAAATCGACTCTGTAGATAGTGCTCGTGAATAGGGATGATGCTTGAATATGCAAAGTGATAACTCGGCCCACTGATATTAGTCCGACTTCCCCGCACACCCCGGGTGGCTTGTCCTTATGTGATCTATAAGATACGTACCTACAATTCTCCCCATGACGAGAAATACTTCTCCGGTGGGGCTTAGGATATGGTTACAATAAGAATGTATGCCAAGTCCGGTGGGGTAGACTATAGAAAAGAGGGAGAGGGTGGACCGGGAATTTGAATTAGCCTGTATTGCCCATGCCTTGTGATTGCTCCCCGGCTCATAGACGTATTGCCTTGCTCCGGGGGATTTGATCGCCCTGGGTATTGTTCTACATGTTAAGTGGACTTGTCTTATGGGTATATATAGATGTATTGGAAACCGAGTCTGGCCTAAATTTTGGTTTCATGATCATTCCCACCATCATCAGGCGGAGTCATTCCTTGACAATAGCAAGATATCTGTCGCCTCTTTGAACCGTCCCCAAACCTACTTGTTTCAATTCGTCTCAACTCTAACCGTTATCATGAGGACTCATTCTTTCGGCGCCATCTTTGTGGCCCTTATGGCCCCGTCCCACCTTCTCGCGGCCACCATCGCACTAAGGCAGGATATTGCAGGAACCGCCACAGTGGATTTATCTAAAGGAACTGGTGACGCTGGTTTCCTCGGATCTGGCTTCATCTACGGCTTCCCGGACAATGGATCGGATGCCGATAACTCGATTCCAGACCATTTTATCACCGACATCAAGTTCAGAACTTGTCGTGCCGGCGGTGCCCAGATTTCGGCCGCCGGTTGGGCGACTGGAGGAGAAGAGGGATACAAAGGCCGTTTTGAGTCGACCCTTTCGAACTACCGCACTACCCGCAAGTATAATGGGGACTTTATCCTGCTTCCTCATGATATTTGGGGTGCTCAGGGCGGAGCAACTGAGAGTTTCCCTTTTCCAGGCGACAATGGAGACTGGTCTCAGATGGAGGCATTCATCCGACGCCTCATTTCAGATGTCAAGGCTAACAATATGCTTGATGGCTTGGTTATTGATCTGTGGAACGAACCTGATCTTGATAGTTTCTGGAACCGGCCATGGTCACAATATGTCGAGTATTTTGTTCGGGCGTCGAAAATCCTTAGGTGAGTTATTCCTCAAAGGCGTAGTCAATATGCACCTGCTTCTCTTCATCTAACTAATACAATCGTAGGGCAGAGTTCCCCGAGGCTATCATTAGCGGTCCATCATCGGCTCACTCGCCACATCAAGATGACAACAATTGGAGATTTTGGATGGATTCAATCGCCAAGAACGACGTTATTCCTGACATCTATTCGTGGCACCAGATCGGAGCATGGGAGCGAGAACCTGATACAACAATTCCTGCATTCAAAGCCCTTCGCGCCGAGTACTCCCTCCCAGAGAGACCAATCGACGTGAACGAGTATGCGTGGCCAGACGAGCAGAACCCTGCCAACTCAGCCTATTACTTGGCCCAGCTTGAGCGTCATAATATCCGCGGCCTGCGTGCCAACTGGGGTGGCGGCGACAATCTACACGATTACATGGGCAACTTAGTCGCAAAATCCGGCCAAGAATACTATGCGAACGGAGAATGGCAACTGTACAAATACTACGCGAACATGGTTGGAGAACGGCTTGCAACATCCGCTTCCTCGGACCTGAAATTTGATGCTTTCGCGGTACTGTCAAACAAGCATCTCAAGATCCTTGCCGGTACCAGGACCATCAAGGATCGCTATGACATCACCATCACAGGATTCGGCGAAATCGGATTACCTGACCAAGGAACTCTAGAGGTCCACAGATACCAGTTTGATTGGGATGGTCCACAGGGACGAATCTATGATGCACTTGACCTAGGCTCGTTCCCGTATTATTATTCCTCAAACCAGGTAGGTTTTCTCCTTTGATAAATCCTGTAAGAGTTATCACTTAGAAGGTGCTGACGACTTGTTTCTATTAGCTTACGATCCCTCACGATCCGCCAACTGGCACGACTGCATTCGCCTATGAGATCAAGTTTGCTTGAAGAAGATATCAGAGGGGTGGATTGATTGCAATACGAGACGAGGTTGATGGTGCAGCCATCATCGTCTCACGGTTCTCTAGTCCACAATCGGAGCACTGATCAAACATCCTAGTAGCTCAAGATCTTAGGTTCTGCTTCTAAATATCTCCCTGGGTCTAAAATTTTATCCTATGCCGTAATAAACCGCACGATATTCTATGTCACCATATATTGTACACCTCACTAACGATTCTGATTTTCACCTCACGGACATGACCCGGCCCAGTGCCTCAACCAGAACATACGACTAATACGGGATCCCGTTAAGTTCTTGTCTGCGGACTATTTGCATCCATTTCCTGACTCCTGTGCCTCTAAAAATAGAGCTTTAACCCTATAAGTTTAGAGGCACTTAATCTAGCCTTTCAATTAATTATCATGTGTAATAAATATCGCCAAATTAAGCCCATGTGACTTTAAATATGAATGCTAGCATCGTTACATATCATTCTCACAATGGCGCGAGCACTAGCCAAATCCCGCTGGAACACGGCTTGTGCTGCCCGTGCCTACCTCGCGGAGTCTTTGATTTAGTCCCACGTTGATAGAATGCTAGTGATCGAATGCTTGAAATGACCAGCTAGTGACCCAAGTTAGGAATTAATTCACAGCCGGTCACCCACCTACTTAACTTCTTCAACCTTTGGTAGGTTTTGATGATTTAGCTAAATTAATGTTGTAAACTTATTGTTTACGGGCAATAGACTATGAGGCTGCGATAGCACAACACCTTCAAGATTTACTTAATCTCTATTGCCCAATTTCAATTGCTAGGCTAAATCTACCTATCTTGGCTATAATTATCCATTGGCATATATGACAACTATATCGCTAGAGATAATACCTACTAATAACGTCGAGCAGTAAAGCGAATAGAAAGTTTTCAGCTACTAAGGAACACCCCGTCGGCTACGCAGACAACATATTAAAAACGTAGGTTCATAGCCTGTCACCCACCCCCTGCTTCTGCGCCAGGGGTCGCACGCTGTAAGCCTCAGCGTCACTGCCCCAAGCCTCCACGGCTGCCTCCTGAACCGGCAGCATCGCCATCGCCGGTCACGCTCTGAAGTAGACGATTGAACGCCTCAGCGGTGCCCCACGGCACATATTGTCGGTTTCGAAATAGATCCATTGCCAAGTTGCCTTCGGAGTCGAGGGCCTGGGGATCCTGTCTGCTCAGGTGGCCTGCGGCGAGGATCTGCATAGTCGTTGGGTCGCCATACGAGGCGGCAAAGTGCAGCACTGTCCAACCACGGTTATTCGTCGTCCGGGCATCGGCATGCACATCAAGGAAGAGACGGAGGCAGTTATGCGCGTTAAGCCGCACAGCCTCGGTCAGTGGGGTATCGCCGTCCTTGTCCACGTTATTGATGTTAGCGCCACGAGACAAGAGGAACCGAGCAACTTCGTGGTTGTCGTTCAATGGGGTGAAGGACAATGGGCTGCAGTGGTGGACATTGTGGGAGTCTATGGGAATGCCCGCCAGGAGGAGCGGCTGGATCAAACGCAAGTTGTTACACCCGGCCGCGGCCGTGTGGACAAGCGTGGCGCCGCGGCCGTCGAGGGCGAGCGGGTTCGTAGAGGCCATGAGCAGGAGCTCCACGCAGCGAGTGCTCCGGGACTGCACAGCCCTGCGGAGGGGGTCCGAGGCGGTTGCGGTCTTGGAGCAAAAGTTGGGGTCCGCGCCAGCAAGAAGTAGGGTTTCCACGGCTTGGTCATTGCCTAGCATGGCTGCAAGACCGAGGGGCGTCTGGCCCAGCGCGTCCTTGGTGTTGATCTGGGAGCGATGGTTGGGATTTTCAAGCACTTTATCCAGGTTCACAGACCGTAGCCCTGAAATGATCATGTGAAGGTGCGTAAACTGTAGGTTGCTCCAATCTGGGTTGGGAAAGAGACGGCGCAGTTGTCCTTGAAGCTCGGCCGATGCCAGGACAGGTGGCGTATTGGGCAACATAAGGTGGGTGGCAAGGTGCCATGGGCTCTCGCCGTTGTCGTTTGGCATATGGGGATCGACTTGATTTCGGAGCAGGAACTCGATGAAGCGAACGAAGCCGGGACGAAGAGCTGGATGTCTCAAAGCAGCTCCCAGTACCGAGATGCCATGCCTTGTTTCGATGTCGTTGACATTAGCAATGCCATTTCGTAGTAACTCGATGGCTCCGCCGAAGTCCCTGGAGTTGATCCGTGAAAAGATGTTACCGGGCACGGAGACATCGTTCCTCTCGAATTCAGACGAGACACGAGCATCATTAAGGTCCGAGTGGGGCCAGGATTTCCGTACGAAAACTTCACACCCAAAGGGAACAACCGACTAGGAGTTACGGTTAATGGAAGTACCTGCTACTTCACTGCCACTGCCACGGAACATAGCCCAGTGTCGGACATAGTTACAGCCCGGCCCCTCCATACAGACGTCACGTCAGAGCTGACGTTCAAAGCTATCGATCAATGGTTGGAGAAGTGTGATACTCATCCTGAGTGTGAAGCCCTCTCCGATTCGCCGTTACTAACTCGACTCATCGACGTGGCATCTGAAGACCAAAAAGCCCGGATCGCATCGACGAAGGGGCTTTGGGGTAGATACGCCGCGTTATCTTACTGCTGGGGCGGAGCACAGTCAGGTAAAACGCTCCGGACAACCTTCGCTGCTCGGCAGCATCGTATTGAGCCCGCCGAGCTCTCCAAAACGGTACGGCAAGCAATCCAAACAACTAGACGCATGGGACTCCAATATGTCTGGATCGATGCCATATGTATCATCCAGGATGACGAGACCGACAGGGCCAACGAGATTGCGCAAATGTGCGATATTTATCGGCGGGCCTACGTCACTATTGTGGCTGCGACTGCCGCAAGTTCAAGTGATGGATTCCTGCAGGTTCGACCACGGCCATCTCCATTAGCCGATATGCCGTTTTGGACGACCAACAAAGAATTGAGCTCAGTGTCTCTGATCCTTGAAGGATGGTACGACGACAGTTCCGAGCCCATTAACACCAGATGCTGGACGCTGCAGGAACGCCTGTTGTCTCGCAGACTGGTCATCTTCGCGTCTCATACGATCCAACTTCAATGCCAGCACGAAATCGTCAACTTGGGAGATTCAATTAACCTTCCGACTGGCCTAGGGTCGTGGCGTCTGCCGTCTAGCCTCTTACGCCCGCTTCCGTTTGCCAATGTTGAGGCGAGCAATCTTGGGCCGGAAGCTATAATTGAGCTTTGGAAAGGTGCCATCACCATGTACTCGGAGAGGCAGATCAAGCGCAGAGGGGAGAGACTTGTAGCTCTCTCGGGCCTCGCCCACGCGTTCCATCAAGCCCTCAATCTTCGTTACCTCGCCGGCCTTTGGTGCGGGCCAACCCTGCCATTCATGCTGCTATGGGAAGCAGGAAATTATGTACCGCCTGTTGACCAGACCTATGTTGCACCCACTTGGTCATGGGCTTCCCATTCGGGACCCGTATCCTACCGCAATGCCTACAATCTGAGTACGATGAGGATATTCGACATGGAGATGCTATCAGCCACAACTGAGCTTCAGGACATCGCCTTGCCGTTTGGGAAAGTCACATCTGGGAAGGTTGTGCTTAAGGGGCGTGCCAAACAGGCCCGCTTCAACCCATCTGGTGATTTAGTTTTCATGGAATATTCTGGCAGCCCTCCTCGACGGCCGTCTCTTCCGCCTTCGGGAATCTACCCGCCGAACTATATACTGCCAGATTTCAGGACGCATGTGAAACTAGACAGCGAAACCTCATTTCAAGCAATGGATGTAGTGTCTCTTGCGCTAGTCTCCCGGACCTACGAGCTTGATAGCGTCCAATATACGGCAGTGGATGGCTTGCTGCTGCAACGAACAGAAGGAAGGGGGATTCCGACGGAATACCGGAGAATTGGCTGCCTTTATGGAGCGATGCAGCAGGAGTTTTTCAAGTACGAAAGAGTAGAGGTCGCTTTGGTGTAGGTCCTCCGTGCAAAAGTGCACGCAGCGCCACAGTCGCCCGTCCGAAACGGAGAGGCAGAGTATCTGGTGGTTAGTGAGCAAAGATTCGCTGGGGTTCGGCAAAACCTCGGGCTGTGAGCCATCTGGCAGACAAGAAACCCGTTCGCATATGACGGAGCTGTTAAGAAATTCTCCATCCTACCACTCCATCCTCTCCAATGATTGACTAACAAAATACGGAAACTTGAATCTCTCGAGGAAAATGAGCCAGTAGTACGGGTTGGCTTGGAAGAGATCCCAACTAGCTAGCGCTAGATGGATCGTGCTGCTCACCATGTTGGCCCGAAGCCGAGTTTTGCAGCTGACAAATTGAGGCCTCGGCAAAATTTATAAAACCTCCGGCCATCTCAGATGGGTAGGCTGCCAAGAACCCTAGCCCCAACATTGCCAATGTAGACTAATACGGCTTTCCCCAGCTTAGCTTGCGACTATTGCCATATGCAATACCTGGTGGCCATTCACAATGGACGAGATGACGGTACAATTATTGCGCCGTTCCACTATAGAGTTTTGGCGATATCGACTACTAAGTAGGAATTGGGCCGGCTTCCGGCCACTACTACGGTGCTGCAGATGCCATCTTTGCCCCAATGGAGAACATTGTTCATTAGGGAGTAGTCTAATTCAAATGCCGATGGAAACAAGATAGGCCAACTAAGACGGCTGTAGGCATCGACCGTTCAGCTGGTGGTACGTGCTCGGTAGCGTTCATACGATAGCCTCCAAACAAAGATAACTGAAGCTTTGTAAGCTTGACTGTAAACATACAAGGATGAGAGTGTTATGCTAGGAATATTTAAGACACCGATGGGCCCCTTCATCCCACGGGCTACAATTCGTATCACAGGTCGATTTCATTTAGCCGCCAGATCTTATCCTTGTTTCTTTGAAATGTCATCTAACAAAGTAATCATCGTCGGTGTAGGTCCTGCTCGACATCCGCGCCTTCTGTGAGATAAACTTGGTGTGTTTTGCTAATAGTCAACGGCAACAGGCCAGCGGCAACATTGGGGCCGCCGTTTTACCTCAACTGCTCAAGTCTGATCTCGATGTGACGGTTCTCAGTCGGGCAGGCTCGCATGCATCGTTTCCTGACGGGGCAAACGTCATCAGAAGCGACTACAGCATAGAGTCGCTTACTAAGGCGCTGGAGGGACAAGATGCCGTTGTGAGCATGCTGCCGATTCTGGCTCTTGAGGAACAGAAGAAAGTAGCCGAAGCAGCCATCAAAGCCGGCGTCAAGAGGTTCATTCCCAGCGAGTACGGGTCTGATTCCTTGGTATGGACTGTCTCCTCTTCCTGACAGGGGCGCCTTATCTAACAATGTTTTGAGCAAAGTCTGAACATGTCATCGCGGCTGTTCCATTCTTTCAGGCCAAAAAAGCCCAATTGGAGTGGCTTGCAACCAAAGAGAACCAAATCAGCTGGACCGGCATCATCACGGGACCTTTCTTTGACTGGGTAAGGAATGAGAACCGCTAAATTCGTCCCCGGTACGAGGCTTGAAATATCTGCGGCTAACCTTTTTCGCCTTAATACTAGGGACTGAAGCTGGGGATGATAGGATTTGATATTGCAAACAAGACCGTTACCCTGGTAGATGAGGGGAAAACTCGCTTCACGACTAGCACCGTGGCACAGATCGGACGCAGCATTATTTCGGTTCTGAAGCATCCAGACGAGACCAAGAATCGGCTTGTTTATGTAGAGTCCTTCACAACGACCCAGCTTGAGATTCTGGCAGCTTTCCAAAAGTTGACAGGCGAGGAATGGAAAGTCAACCACCAAAGTTCGCAGACTATCAAGGAGGAGGGCTTCAACAAGATCGGTAAGGGAGAAGTCATGGAAGGTGGAGCGGCTTTGATCACGGCATTGGTCCTGGGTCAGGGCGGACTGGAGGATCATACCCATGTCAAGGGTGGAATTTGGAATGAGCGACTGGGACTGGAGACGGAGAGCCTCGAGGAGGAGGTGAAGAAGGTGATTGGATAGTGATTGGGGTAAGGACCGTCCTCTCTATCTGAATTGTTTCTCCACTACTCTTAGCTTTGCATTAAATGCCAAAAGATTTTCTGGCGCATTATCTAGCGTTACACGAGACTGCCATGTGAGTAACAATCCGCAAGCGACCTGAGCCGTCATGTAGGGCTAGGCATGTACTTTCAACCTATTTTCGCCATGTTGTTGAAGGTAGTGCTACGCAACGGCGTCGAACCAGTACTTGTCGTATGCCTGAGTAAGCCATTCCTATGGAAGCCCGATTAAGACATCGAATTGATAGGCATTAGGAAAACTCAGGAACGCAAGAGACATTTGCATGAGTGTGCACCACGCTTAGAACATGCGCATTTATAAGACTAGAAGTAAGCAGCGTGCTACTGTATTATCACTAGCTGTCTAATTTAACTTTCTCAGCTAAGCAAGGCTACGTTGCGATCACGTAATGCCAAGAGTATCTTCAACATCAGAAGTTTTCTAAGAGTATATCTGTACCAAAGCCTTGCCCAAATTGAGCTCTGCTGGGCCCAGTGTCGCGTTGTTGGTGAGCGCCAGGAATCGACCAAAAAGCTCCGCAGCATCTGGATCACCTAGTCGCTGGATCCAAGCAGATGCGTCGTGCAAGACGTTCTCCAGTGGCGGTGCACTTGCAAGGTTAATGGACCTTTTAGCGGTAGAAAGTGCCGCAAATGGGAACAGACGCAGACGTGAGGTAAGCTTGTCAATGTAGTCGTACATGTCCGTCGACGAGTCGAATGCTCTGTTAATCCATCCAATCCGCTCAGCTTCGCGTGCGTCAATGTCGTTTGAGCCGAGGATGTATTCCATGGCTCGACCCCGTCCGATTAGGCCGGGCAAAAACTGGCTTCCTCCGCCACCTGGGAAGGCGCCAAGTCCTACTTCTGGCTGTCCGAGGACAGCCCGTTTGGTGGCGAAACGCATGTCCAGTGAAACCAAGAGTTCGTTCCCCGCGCCCCGAGCAATGCCATCCACGGCACCGATGGTGACCTGAGGAAGGGCTGAGATGTTGTAAAGAAGAGAAGCAAATTTTGTTGGGAAGGTATCTACCAGCTATGTTAGTTACAATTCGAATACGTAAGCGCCAAGGATTTCACATACCAAGACCGGGCATAAGAGGATCGAGATGTGCAGTGAAAAATTTGGGCACATCACTCTTAAATATGACGACCTTGGTTTGATTGTCGCCTTGCAGCCGGTGGACAATATCGGTCAATCCATTTTGCGTCTCTTCACTCCACAGATTGATCTGTGACTTCGGGTTGTGCAGGGTAATTTCAAGAACGCCTGCTGTCTGGGAGGTCTTGAGTGCCGAGTAGGCTGGTAGTTTCAGGGAAAGAACTGTAGAAGCAAAAATTGTAGGCAGAGCGGCCGCGAAGACTCGGGTGAAAATCATCGTGGTTGAAGATGTTGAGGAAATGTGCAGATAGTTCAAACGTGATGTTGTAATGTGGAGTTGTTCACCATGAGGGAATGTAAGTAGGCTATTTATATATCTTTAAGATGTACGGACTCTTCACTCAGATTTGCAAGCACCAGATCGGCTCGCTCAATAATCGCTCCCGGCCGAGAATTACGAATTGGAGTTTAGACTTTCGAACCGCATAATGCCCGTAATTTCCCAGGGTTCGGGGACGGCGCAAATTATCGTCCGCTTGATACCTGCAAGTCTCGCCACGCTCTTCGTTTGAACTCAAATCCCGGGGAAAAGATTTAGTCGAAACTTTCATTGAGCACTGATCAACCAGGTGGAATAAGCAGGCAGACATAGACCCTATCTGATTGAGGACATTGAAGAACCGGCAGGTGCATTCTTCGAGTAGAGAACCTTCGGCACTCCCAGTTTTGATGTAACTAAGTAGCCTTTGAGCATGAAACCGATTGGTGATTACAAACCGGATTCGACTGCATGCGGAGATGTGCGGAGATTTGGGCGGACTCAAATTGACATGTCTGAGTTAGCGGGTGGGTGTGATTGACGACGATGGGCTTGGACACATCTATCACGGAGGTTGTGGTTCCAACCAAGTATGCTAGAGGACAAGATGCCGAGATTACCGCACAGTATTATAGGCTGTGAGTGGCCGCGGCGTGGAAATATTGGATTTCGGTGTGAAATACAGAAATCGTGTCTCAGTAGCTGTGACCCTATCTCACCTATTGAGATGAGGTACTCAAACTTCCTTTCAATCTAAGTTGAATAAATTACAGGCAATTCCGTCATACGTGTTCAATCTTAACTCGACGAGAATAGCCACCACAAGCTAAGGGCTCGCCCACGCTGAAAGCGTCCATCACTCGCTATCCATCCTGACCACTTGCTTTCCTCCCGAAACTTTACCTGCTCGTAGATTGTCCAACCCTTCGAGAATACCGTCAAATCCTGGCTTTTGTTCGATGGTCGGGATCGGTTTCAGAATGTGTGTCACCCGCGGCAGCACTTCGTAGAAGTGAGCCAAGGCATCACGGTCCCCCGGTCGGGCCTCGAATTTTGGGCCGATCGGTGGCAGCCATTGGAAGGGGTGGCCAAAAACCGTGTACGCCATGACCAGGTCGTATGTGACATTGGGATACTTCGATTTACCGTTAGGCAGCAGAACAACCACTTTGCCGCCCTTGCCCTTGATCACTTCCGCGCAGACGGACGTCGATTTCCCCTCTGAGAAACAGTCAACCGCTTTCGAGATATCGGGGTAGTCCTTGACAATCTCCTCTGCTACTGTTGATGACTTATAATCGTATGCAGCATCGGCGCCGTACTTCTTGACTAAGTCAAAGGAGTGTGGCGAGGCTGTCGTCACGACCGAATACCCAGCCGCTTTTGCGAGCTGGATGTTGCACAGACCGGCACTGGTCGACCCGGCGTATATGAAAATCGCTTCGTCTCGGGGCGCTGGTGTATTTCCATCGACAAACGGGAGGCCATGATGAACGTTCAAGTTCAGCATTGCAGTCACTGCAGAGACGCCGTACGTGGTTGCGTCTGTATCGGTGATGTTGTCTGGGACCTTCCAGGCCAGGTCTTGATCCACCTTCAAGTACTCGGCGAATGCTCCCTTGTCCGGATAGAGGCCACCGTGGACGGCGCCAGCCACACGGTCGCCGACCTTCCATCTCGATTTGGCAGCGTCGCCGACTCGATCAACCACGCCTGCGTAATCGCAACCGATGATGGAATGAGGGGGTGATATAATATCAAGATGTTTAAAGTCAGTCGGGTTCAACGCGACAGCTTTGACTTTGACGAGGATCTCGTCGCTTGAGATGGTGGGGATGGGTATATCATCCTGGACGCGACCCCCTGTGCCGCCGATGGGATTGGCGGTCGCGGCATTGATGAGCCGGGTGATGATGCTCCGGTTGGACACGAGAGCCTTCATGGTGCGCAAATTTGGTAGTGTTGGGGTCAAAGATGTTGCGATAGGAAGTGAAGGAACGGGAAGACATGTGAAGCAAGATTGATCATAGGCCTGAGAAATAAGAGGGGTCCATTCCAAAGGGCACAACCAAGGGAATTTGCATGACGTAGAAGACGGGATAACTATCGTTCCGAGTCGTGAGTTTCTCATAATAGCCCCGAGTCTAAATAAAAGTGGCTTGCCACTTGGACCCAACGGGTAGATGCACCGTGCCACCTCACGACTACGCCAACGCTCTCAGCGTCTCTCCGCAATCTCTGTACGGAGTACTCCGCACTATTCTTGATAAGCCTGTCTGCTCTATGCGGAGTACATTCCTTGAAGGGACGATTTATTTCAACGTGGTCCGTACAATGCTCACACCAGCCGCAGTCCTTGTCGCAGAGGGAGTGATTCTCGCAGACATGAGAGTAGCTATCTCCTGAGTATGGCCACATATGAGGTTTCAGCCCTGACGCAGGGTTCTTCCTACATTCAAACGTCGTCCTATTTGGAACCGCTTATGCTCGTTACAGTGTCTTTTTGCTAGCCGGCATAACAGGATGCTTCTCCTTTGGTAGCGTCTTCGTCATCTCCCTTCCCTAAACTTGTAGCTCTTCAGCCTCCTTGTATCGCTCTTGGTTCTTATCCATTGATGCGAATTCAAGGCCCGGCAGACCTCCATATCGTCGTTCAGTTGCATGTCTCCTTTTCTGGTCCAACAGATACTGAGTTGCTGCACACAGACTTCCCCAGGCTTTGAGATGCGACGGCCATGGCCGTCTACGCACGGTGGCTAACGCCTAGTCAGCTCAATTTCTGGCAAGCCATGGATCATCGGTGTGTTGGATTGCATCTCAATAGTTTCCAATGCTGAGGTAGTATCCCAGTTGCCGTGGTATATCCCGATCGATGCTTGAAGAGCCGCTGCTGCTCCGTCCCAGCGGTTGGGTCTGCATATAGCGGTTGGTGTGCGCCTCCATTTTTTTGCCACCGCTTGCGACCTCGTTCCCTAGTCCGTGGTAGTCCCGAGTCTTAGTTAGACTTGGCTTCTACAAACTAAAATGGTACTGCCTTGTATCCCTTCCTACTCGTTGTAGATGAAATGTTTTAAGACGTAGCCAAAATTATAACACTTTCATCGTCGAGGCGGGAGCCTGAAGGTGAAGCCAGTACTAACTGCACTCTAGGTAACTTCCGAGCCAAGAGGTTAGATCATTTCTATCTAGTTATGATTGGTGCCCAGCCACCATAACGTCTGGCAATCACGTATGATACGACTTTAAGAGATAGCAAACGACGACTAGATCACTAACGGCAGCACGGCACGACCCACCACAGGCAGCCATCAACATCTATTGCCCTTCCTTCAACATCCACGTTCCCGCCCAATTCTCGCACAACTCAATCTCATATCACTCCTGCGAAGCAGTCATGAGTATCTTGCTCAAGGAGGAGACGGGCAATGATGTGCTCAACAGTGAAGAGCTTGACAGTGATGCCGTTTTGATAGAGCGCACTGACGTGAGCGATTTCAATCCAGGGCATATTCTTCCAAAGCAAGCAGCGGTGCTAGACGCCATCAAAAGCTGGCTCAAGCCGACCGAATACGACCACGATGGTAGCGACTACCAAAAGTACCTATATTTTCGCCTCGCTGGCACTGGGAATTGGGCGTACGATACGGCTGTGTACCGGCAATGGCATCAAGGGGCAGACCCGGGGATATTATGGGTTCGAGGTTGGTGATACCTACACACTTGCCGGCAACCCCTCGCACTAATAATATGCGTCTCCAGGAGCCCCAGGATCTCGAAAATCAGTTCTCGCCGCTTCCGTGATCAAGAAACTCTCTCAAGAGGAGTGCCCGGTGCTTTACTTCTGCTTCCGGCATACTATCGCCGCCAACCACAGCGCCACACCAGCTGTTCGGGACTGGCTAGCTCAGGTCTTGAAGTTCAGTCCGCCTCTACAGGTGGAGCTCAGGAAATGCTCCGAAGTGGCAGATGGGAAAGAACTCAGCGTTGAGAACCTGTCGCTGGCCGAGTTGTTCCATCTCCTCCACACAGCACTATCGCATCTACCCAAGGCCTACATTGTCATCGACGCTCTTGATGAGATGGATCAGGCGGGGTTGGAGCCCTTCCGACACCATTTCTACGAACTGGGTAAGTGGCGTCCCTTCGAGGTGAAGCTGCTCATGACTAGTCGTCCGGTGGCAGTTGTTGAGAAAATCGTAAGGGCAGTAAAAGTACTGAATGTCCGACTGGACAAGCAGCGCGTTGAGTCCGACATTTCCACCTATGTTCAGCACCGACTTGCTGGCTCGTTGGTTCCAGCTGATAGTCGCTCACGTGTTGCAGCGTTCATCACAGACCGATGCGCTAGCCTCTTCCTCTATGCAAGGCTGGCGGTAAACTATGTATTAGAGCGGCCTCACCAGAACCTGGACATCACTCTTCAAGCCATCCCAGCCGGGTTGTCCGTCATAACTCAAATATCCTCGAGGAACAGCCCATAAGAACCGATATTCCGGTTGGGCTGCAGCAGCTCGTACTGGAGTTTGCTACGCATGCGATCCGGCCGCTGCGCCTGCTTGGAATCTCCGACCTCATCAACGTCACTCATCATATGGGAGACCTAGCCAAAACCAAAGATCTCATGCGCTCGATATGCGGACCCCTGCTTGAAGTTCGCCCGGGTGAGACTGTCCATGTGGTCCATCACTCTTTGGCCGAATTTTTGAATGGGACAACCAGAGATACAGACCAAAGCGCATACCCTGTGTTTGAGCCTGGGACAACGCATAACCGCCTAGCGCTTCTCTGCATATCGTATCTTCGAGACGGATCCCTGGATAGTGTTGTCCCCGAGCCCAGCAGGTTCGACCGCCACAAGCGCCAGATTCAATCTTACCACATACTCCCACCTTTCACACGGTATGTGGCATTAAACTGGTATACTTACGCGCGAAAGGCTATGCTAGCTGGCTATGATCAGTCCGAGACCAACAGGCAGGTCAAAGCACTTTGCATCTTGCTGTTCAACACGGTCTGCACCAAGTCGTCACAGCTTTGCTCGATGCTGACATTGACCCTTTCGTTGCAAAGAAAAAACACTACATAGAGCATGGAGTCTAGGGACTAGAAGGCGCGCCTGCCCATGTCGCTCTTTGCGCAGGGGACTTTCAAATGGCCTCGATCTTCCTCCTGTACTTCAAAACCGCCGAACTGGCGAATTGGGCTCTGCACCAGGCCGTCATACATCAGAAGCAGGACATCTTGGGCCGCCTGTCAGATCATCCCATGCTTGATATCAACTGCAAGCTGCGTATGTGCACGCGTCTTTATATAGCGTGCGCAAACCGTGCTGCTGCTGTCGATTATCGAGGAAACGGAACACTCCATTAAGCTGCAGTCGCAGATCGGACAAGACTTCCTGGCCTTGTTCTCCTTCGACAACTGCACGCGCGCGGCGCCGATATCAATCTCAGGAATCACGAAGTGCAAACACCTCTGCACTGGTGCTTGCTGGATCGAAGCCGGGAAGCCACCGGATGAAAGACGACATGAAGGTGCTGGAAGAGCTGCTAGCCGCTGGGGCGGACCTGGAAATGAAGGACAACAAGGGCCAAACATCATTGTTCTAGATAATGAACGCCAAGTACGGGTACGATGCAGATGAGAAAATCACGGCTTGCGAGAAGATGATAGCGGCTAGTGCAAGAATCGACACCGCTGACTTAGAGGGCAAGAATCTCCTGCACTATGCAATGGAGTCGTCAAGGCCGTTCTCCAATTGAATCCGTTTCTTGGTCTCTCACTGCATTTACCCACGTCGGACGAATGGAGCACTTCCCTATTTGCTCAGTAAGGGCGCGGACGTGGAGGCTCGTGATGGAGAGGATATCACGCCGCTGGCGGCTGCGATGGAGGCGATCAATGGCCCACACTTCGATAGAATGGCTGCCAAAATACTCCTGCACATTCTCCTAGAAGCCAAGCCATATCTTTGCGAGCGCAAGGACCCTGGTGTTGCGCGCATTATCGTGGCGGCCCCAGGGCTCGTGTATGCAGGAGACTCCCAGGGCAGAACGCCACTACATACCGCGTTCCATTACGGCATAGACACCAGACATATCTACGACTTGATTGACGCCGGGGCAAATTTCCAAGCCTCGGTGAAATCGACAGGCGAGACTCTTTTGCATCTATTGTTTCGACAAATATGGCATATCGGCTTAAACGGGGAAGTGAAAGTTGGCGAGGACCTTCGCGACCCAGAACCTGTCTGTAGTGCGGCTGTGATCGAGTTTGAGAAGCAGGAGAGTTTTCTTCAGCGGCTTCTCACTATGGGCTTCGAGGTGAATGCACGGAACGACAAGGGAGAGACACCGATCTTCACTTTCTTTCGAGGGGCAGAAGTGATCGCCAGGACGACACATCACAGAAACAACTCTCAAGCGTATTTGGCCGAAAAATGGGCGGCAGTCGAGAGGGAATACCTTATTTGGCCGTTCCTTGATGAATTGGGTGTGAACTGGACAGCGGTGAACTTCAAAAAAGAGACGTTACTACACGTTGTTGTTGCCGGCGGCAAATGGTCTCGCAACATGGTGAGGCGCTTTGAGTTCTTAGTGGGAAATGGTCTCGACCCCATGCATGAGAATGAGGACCTTCGTACGCCACTCGATGTCGCGGCGGCTTTGGAGTTGCGATGACATCCTGAAACTTTACTAAACCTATTGATAGTCCCTTCGGCGTTATAAGAAGTGTGTCGATTAATCTAGCGGTTTTTTTTCCCCTTTTCTTTTCTTTTCTTTTTTAAACAAATAGTAAAACTCTTAGGGGAAACGCCACCTCTAATAATAGCAACGAGTGTCCTTGAAATCAAAATGCATCTATTCCCTCTCATATCTCTCTATAGATACGGCAAATTTCCTGGATGGGAGCTACTTCAGGATAGTTTCTTACTATACTGCCTTGCACTCATCATTACATCTGATAACCACGGGAGGATGCTGGCCGCATTGGTAGCCCCAGGCAGGAAAGTGTGTGGCAGGCCGATATTGGGTGAAGTGACTCTTTCACAATCCCTACCCTAGAGCCACAACCTAAAATAAAAACTGATGCCCACGTTCTGAGGTAGTTTGGTCGTATTCCAAATCTCCTAAGAAGGGTTATAACTATTTGAGGATTTCGTACTATCTTATCTTACCGGCCATTCTGTTCCTTTAAGGGTGACATATGTTAAAACTTTAATCAACCAAGCCTTAGTGCTTAAACTACGATACAATTTCAACTTGCGTCAACTTTTATTCAACTTAGTTTCTATTACGTGCTTCCGCCAATTCTAGTGGTAAGGGAATATTTTGTTTCCCTTGTCGACTTTATGAAGGACAAGCTGTAACCTGCCACTCGCGAGATAACCGCCTATTTTAACCAGACAAGTATCCACCTTCCAAATCTCTTAATGTTCTCCACGCGCCTAGGGCTATCGGCCATCTCACCAGCGGCGACCAGCGTCAGCTGTCCTCGCCGGGGGACCGAGTCAGCCGTCATTGGGTGAGGCCTTTCAAGTCGATTATCCGACACCCTTCTCCTCCACTTGGTGGGGTTCCAACCCCAGAATTTGATTTGATACATGATTGATATCACAGCCATTAGAAGGATCTGATAAACATATTTCAGCCTTTTGTCCAAGAAGGATTGACGCTAACTGGGAGGGAGGCAACTCACGGCGATGTAGCATCCGAAGAAGTCTTCAAGATTCATAGGACTGATAAAGGTCCTCCACCCGTTGAAAAGGACGAAGAGGGTGCATGCGAGTACCGCATAGTATGCCCGGAGGTACTGGCCGTGTGACCTGTACGGGTACCGCGGATGGCTTCGGTCGTAGAGCTGCTTGACTAATGGATTGTAGATGTCGACCACGTCCATGGTCTGACCAGCTGCGGCATCATTCACACTGGTATCGTTGTTAAGAATGGCACCCCGTGGTAAAAGCATGCTGCTTGGAAGCTTTCAGCCGCACTCACCTCTTGTAGAACGCGATGAAACTAGCTGCTACGAGCCCATACGTAATCATCATGGAAACAACACAACACCGAACCATCCGACCGAGAATCTTCTGCGAATCTGGGTTACACGCTAAAAATCCCATGAGTCCAAAGCATGCACTGAGAACCACAGCTGCGTGGGGCACTCCATAGCTTGTCCGTTCGAGTCTCCGACGAAGAGCTTGTACGGGTCCCCAACTCGGCCAAACGTCATGGATGCTGGCCAGCGCATGCAACGTCCGCGACGCGTTGTATAGCCCATTGGCGCCAGCAGTGGCGGCGGAAAAAATGATGAAGTCGTTGATGATGTACGGCCAGACTCTGAGTCGGTTGATGACGGGAGCGACGACAAAGGCCGAGTTTTGGCCGAAGCCAAAGGAAATGACGGCGTCGTCTACGATGGTGTGATACGTGTAAGGGACGTTGAGACCGACGGCGAAGGTCGCGAGAGAGTAGAGGGTTATGATGCGGAGGCTGATCTTACGGGTGCCGATTTTGACGGTCTCTTCGGTTCGAAGGTGCCTGTTCTCGGCTGCTGTGATAGCAATGGTTTCAAAGCCGATCATGCCGAAGAGGCAAGTCGTCATGGCTTCCCAGACACCGAGGAGGCGGCCAACATCTCCCTCGACGACCTCCTTGTTGGGAAGAGTCATATTCTGGGAAGCGAACGAGTAGGGCTTATTGTAGGTCCAGAAGGCTCCACGATTGACAGGCTGTTGGATGTGGATAATGACGTTGAAGAGGATGAGGGTGATGATGAACAGCATTTTGATAGTGCCGAAGATGTACTCCAGTCTGCCAAACCACCGTACTGGGAGCATGTTGAACGCGAACATTATGAGAAAGAAGCAAAAAACGTAGACGGCGGGCGATGCGCTGGGGTAGAATTCGAGCGTGGGATCAGGGTATCCGGCTGCTTGAAGGAGGGTTGGAGGATATCGGAACTGAAAAATGTGAGTGACAGCGACAAGCTCGGCGGCTACAAGCACAATCCAGGAAAACCTGTCATTGGCGTCAGTGTCTGGGGGTTACTTCACCAATGTCTAAGGTGGCTTGTGTGAATTTAGTAACTTACCACGTCATCCACCCCGCAGTATATCCCAGAGACTCGTCCAGGAATCGACGAGGAAATTCGATGATGGGGCCCTTGACGGGAAAAAGTGCCGTCATCTCGCCAAGACACGCCGCACACGACCATAGAACGGTCCCGGTGATAATGTACGCGATGGCGCCCAGGCCTGGTCCTGCGAGGTATATGACTCTGCCGGCCTGGAGGAAGAGCCCGATGCCAACACACTGCGAAAAGGCCATCATGTTTACATGCCGCTCCGATAGATCAGCCCTGCGTTGAAAGGATTAGACTTGGAGACGACGGGGATTAGTGGATATTAGGAGACCAACTTCAACTGATTCCCCGGCTGAATGGCGGCATTTCCACCATCCTCGAGTGAGTAGGGTTGACTATAGGGTCCTGATGGCTTAGGAGTTCCTAGTAAGGTGGTGCTATGTCCGCCGTGGCTCTGAGTGACGTTGATCTGTTCTGGAGACGTGCGATGATCCGAGGGTGGATGGGTGGATGGGGGATAAGATGGAGTGCCCGGCGGTACCAATCTGGACATGCCAATCCCTACTGGCCTCCTTGAGATGGTGTTTTGGAAAGGTAATTCCTCGACACTGCGGACTTGCTCCATTTTTGTTCGGTTGTGCGAAACAAAGATACCAAATAAAAAGCTGAAAGAAGATCTGCAAAATGCTGCTAGCCAACTTCGAATCGAGATGGGTCGGCATAGGAGAGCGCAGTGCCAAGATTCCAGTCAGTGACTTCCAGGGTGATGTCCTTGGGACCCTGTTCTTATTAGTGTATCCGGCACCGGCACACGGGGGGTTGAGCTCTTACAATGTCTGCCCCAGTTGTTTCCAGCCACTGCACATCATTTGAATCGATGTGTGTCCAGACCGGGCTCAGCTCAGCTGGCTGCTCAGCCCAACCGCCGAACAGTCCAATAGGGTAGTGGTTTGAAGCACCTGAGGCTGCGCAACGAGCGGCGTGCACACCAGCGGACCAGTTATGGGATGGAGGTCTCAGCCTTAGGGAGATAGCCCGAGCCATTTCAGTCCTTTGGCGTCGATGGCTTGGGGCTGAGCTTGAACAAGCTAGAGTTCAACCCTCCCTTGCGTCGACTAGAGAAGCGTGGCTTGCTGCGTGGTATAAGCGCTATAATTTGGAGCCGGTTATCCGTACAGCTCATTGATCATTGATCTATCATATGTACATAGCCATACCGTACTTTCCAGGCAGAAAAAGTAATTTTTCGCTTAATCTTTGGGCAAAACTTTTGGAATGGACATCTGTACAAATTAAAAATTGCAGATTTGCTCTTTTGTGAGCCCTGCCATCCCACTTCCACATCAGTAACTAACGACGTAGTGCCGCAGAGCCCCCACCCGGCAGCTGAAGGCCAAGCCTCCTTCCCCGGAATTTAGTAACACTGTCATATAGGTAGGTAGGTTCCCGTCTCTGGGCCGCTGCTCTTGCATTTGGCCCAGCAAATATTACACCGTTTCTTACGGATACATCCGAAGCAAAGGGCAGAGGGCAGAGGGCAAGCCATGTCCAGACATGGGCCAGTACCCGTGGCAGCTTTCGACAGCGGGCCTATTCCCTTCTGGTCTGAGGCGTTTCTCATCGTCGACTGCCCTTACCTCCACTTGCTTGAGCCTGGGTGGCCGCCGTTGACCGGGTTGACCCAGTCCCCTTCAGATGTAGGCCAGCTCTTCCAGGTCCCCTTGATATTCGATCTCAGATTCGCTCTGCTCTGCTCACTGGAACCCTGGTCATTGTGTCGTCCTTCTCCGCTGACCCCTCTTCTCTTACTGCTAGTCTAGTCTTTTCAACTTCGCCGTTGATAACATCGCTCTCTGTCCAAAGTGCGGTTCGCGAATCCATACCGTCCGCGGGCTACCACTGTCAATCGCTTCGAGGAGCGGGCAACCGACCCCCCCTAAACTTCCTCATCCTCCCATTGCCGAGCTCCCTGCCGAAGTCTCAGCCGGCATTGGCCTTCACTTGACACCTCCTCCCTCGCACTCTTCTCCAGGTGCTAAATCGACAACAACCAGACTATCACCTCGCTCGTTCGATCCGAGATCCGAGTCCGCGCCGCCGATACCACTTCATACTCATACCTCGAGACAGGTTTTGACACCACAACCAGAATCATCACTGCCTATTCCCGTCGATCCGACCATCACAGACTACGCGCCGTATCATGTCCGTCTACCCACCAATAATGTGCCTCTCTCCTCCGATCCATCATCCCGCCGCGATTACAACGGTTCTGCTGTGCCGGTCTCGCCAACATTGCATCGGCGGTCTTTTCTTTCGCGATTTAAAAAACCGAAATCCGACGCCACGTCGTCAATCCTCTCAACAGGTGCCAGCGGTGATATCAGATACCTTTCCTTTTGTTTCTCTTCCGACGGGGTATCTCTCCTCCTCTGGCAGAGGAACAGTCTCGTCATTGCTCGTCTAGACGCCCAAGGCGACAGTGGAAGGCCCATTGACCTCCTCCCAATTCTCCGCCAGGGAGAAGCTGGACAGGCAACCCCTGGCAGCACCCTCTTTGTGGCCGAAGGCTGTGGGGTGATAGCTGCCATCGTCTCGCAGGGGACGGGCAAGTTCCTAGTCATATTGGACCATTCAGGGTTGGCTGAGAGGTCGGCGGTGCTGCCGCTTCAGGGCATGACGCCGCTCTGCTTGGCAATCTCTCGATGGAACTCGTTTGTTACTGTTGGCCTTGGGGAACGGGTTCTGCTTGTTTGTCTGGCGGAGCACAAGATGGACTTCGACTGGGCCGTCACTATCTCGATTCGCGGACCCAGCTCTTTCGATGGCATGACTGTCGCGTCGCAGATCTGTAATTTCACAGCCGATGGGAGATATCTTATAGTGGCGACGCAGATGAGTGACAAGCATCAGTCGAGCGAGGATGGTAGTATCCACACGGCCATTTGGACATGCGAAAGAGAGGCGAAGGGTCCGTTCCGGCTACCCCGTTGCAAAATGACAACTGTAAGTCTATGCTGCCCCTGCCCCGAAGAATGCGAATAGTTACGCTGACGAATAGGCGGCAGGATGACCAAAGCCTCACCTCAATTCACTTCCACCACGGCCTCCAAGTCGCCGCGATAACGGGCCTCACATCAACCCGATATCCCCTCTTCCTCTCCCTCGACCCCGAGCAACCCGTGACCATACCGTCCCAAGTCACAGATTACCGGATACGGTGTTCATGCATGGCGCCTCCCCCACAAGATCACCTCATGTACTTCCTCGACGCCAGCAACCGCGTTTGCGAAGCAGACTTGCACCGTCGTCGTGTCGACCTCGTTGCGGATATCACCTCACACAGGGGGTCCCTACGTTCACACGACGAGCCGGCTGCTATAGCAGTTGGGCCTGGCGGTGTTGTCGAGGTCTTCTGGCGCCAGGGGCCGGGGTTGTGGAGATTGCAATTCACACCTGGTGAGGAGGCCATTTCAGTAGATAATTTAAGGAGGCGCTGGGATGAAACCATCTACTAGAGAGTGCGAGGTTCTATAGATAACTATATGCAGGCCTGCCTATTATATTCAGCTGACTCTTAAACATTGACTCATAACGTCATGGCCTGGCCGCGAACTGCATCAGTGCATAGCATTACGCTTCGTATAAAGCCGCTGGTACGATTGATCCACCCTGCGCATTAGGAGAGACCCCAAATGTGATAAGCTTGTTATTAATACAACCTGTTGTTACAAATGCTGAAACTCTAGCTGTAAAGTATTTAGCTTTGAGAAACCGCAGACACGCGGTAGATGTATAGAACAAGCGTTTAGAAGAACGGTGAGTTGCTCAGTCACGGCCGCAGCTCAACTAATTCTAAACATCCTAGCAGCAAGCATTCCGTGTTCCCACACCCATGCCTCGTCGCCTGTAATGTCACATACAAAAGTTTCTCCAACCAGGGTGTATGCATCCGTCGAGGCAGGACGCAACAAGAAAGGGGTCTTTCCTCCATCCGATACAGCTACTTTATCTCCAGCCCGCGCGTTTTAAGCTGTTAGGACCAGCTACCCCCTAATAGTCACAAAGAGAGCACGATGGGCATAGGTTCAGTGGATTTTTCGCAGGTATTTCCTGTACTTTTCTATGATGACACCTGGACCCGCTCCTGGACATCTCAGCGCATCTTTAAAGCCCGTGGTAGACAGGCTCATCTCCCCATGATGCTTCATCGCCTTGGGTTCCTGCCCGGCCCAGGCACCATCTTCATTCGCCATCTCACAAATTCCCATCGATTGTGTCTCTGGAGGTTTTTCCACGGGACACTGGTGGCACGCGAGATGCTGGATGTTAGGATGCACGGATGATCTTGATCATTTCGAACAACATCCTGGTAAGGGATAGGTCGCAATCATCCAAGCCAAGACTGTCCAAGTTTGCCATTTTATTTTTACCCGATGTCCGGTAACGAGGTTCATCAGCTGTCCAATCCAAGAGTGGACAAGGGTACTTCTCCAAAGGAAAAGCCCAGCATGATACCCAAGACGGGTTTTGTTCAAAACCTGCCAAGTCATCGTCTTTCGCTTACTGGTGGCTGTTGCGGTGGCCAACTTTTTACAATACTCGACTGATGCACGACCTAGATTCTCCCAATCCTTAACCCATTACTTTGGTAAGCGCCTCTGGTTAGGTATGCTCTGGGCTTTGGCCGGCTCCAAAGCTTCTAGAGGACTAGTCTAGGACGGTTACTAGGTATTATGGTCGATAAAATAGCAGAAATTCTTCCCCTATTGGACTTTTCGCTCCCACCCAAGGGGAAGCCGTGCCCAGCCGTATCGCAGTTTTGAATCTGATCCGTCATCGAGCCGAGCCTAAACATCATGATCCTTTGCTTAGTAAACGAGGTTGTAGTCTTGGTCAGCCAGCTTAGGGCAGTCTCTAGAAGGCACTCCCTCTTGCAGTTCAAGATGTCGATGTTCCCGTCACCTCAATGATCCTTCTAGCAAATTGCCGGTATACCTCGACTTGGAGAGATAACGTCTCGTGTAACCCTATGAACCTCGGCTCGGTCTCCTTCTTATCCCAGCTATACGATGAAATTTCGTACTACGGGCTCTGAGAGAGTAGTTGGGGATATAGATCGCATACTATCGGGGTGGTAAGTGACCCGGCTGGTTGGATGCTAAGGAGTCGTATCTCACTAGTTTGAGAGCTGATTGGGTAGTACACTGAAGTGGCCGTGATATGTAATCAAGTTGTAATTCGGTGAATGTGTATTTGAACGAAGGCGAGGTGCTTGAAAATGATGGGAGGAGACGCCCAAAGCTTTAGCTTTCTGCCTCAGCTTAGCGAGGTTAGCGTTCACTAGTGGCACTTTCGGCCCTACAACCCGCTGCAGGCAACTATCACTTCAACGGAGCCGCTGACCACACAAACGGATTATCAATTGCCGTTGCCGAGTTGAGCCACACCCATTCAACTCTTCACTCACAAACCACAACATCTTCCCTCGATTAGAAATTCTAGAAAACCTGAGCTGGGTTGTGGTGAAAGGAGAAACCAGAAAGGTGGTTCCATTGAAGAGCTTTTCGACAAGAAATTCATCTGGTCATTTTGCTTGAGCAGGCTGGCAGGCACGCTCACTACCCCAAAGGACTTGATGGTTCGTGCATCCATTTCCGTATCATTTCAATTCATCGACACCAGGCTTCCGAAAAATGGTTATACAGAAACAGACGCCGGGGTTTACCGGTATAATGATAGGGGTTAGTAACATTATACAGGAGCCCATAACATATCATTCAACTCTATTGATAACCCTGACTAGTTCAGTTCTCCATTCTCTGGGAAAGGCAAAAATGTTGCAAAGTGACGGAAAAAGGGTGGATGGCGCTTATATATCCGATGACGGCGTGCCCATCGCCCACATTAACAGTACGCTAAGAGCTGTGGTGCGTCTTCGGGAATAATTCCCATCGGCCACAGCCCCATCTGCAGCCGTGATCGCAGATAATGGGTGAGATATTGTTCGTTAATTGGCCAATACCCCGCATCTTTTCCGATGAGCGATGTGGCGACTATTCCGTGTTTCATGGTCGGGATATCTCGACGCGACCACCGGGACATTGTCCGAAACTCGTCTGCCGACGCGAGACATATATCGACATGCGGCTGCAATGCTGGTCGTGTAGTGGATGTCAACCTTGCAACCACCTCGTACCATGGCCATCAGACACGATACTGCCACGCCGGCCGTGTCTCGGCCCCCAGCTTCCAAGCTAGAGACCAAGTTACACACCCTTGATGAGTTGCTAAAGAGCCGCGCTTATGTGCTGGGCGACTCGACCTTACTCGGAGCCCCGGCGACTGGTGTGGATGACTTTGAGGAGCACAGCGCTCGAGCTGTTGACAAATACGTCGATGCTGCTGTTGTAAAGCTTCAAGAGTTGGGATTGAGACCTGTCGTATGTCCTACATATTGATACTCCCTTTTGCTGTTCTTTGAACTCACTCCCTCAGGATGCATCCGTTGAGAATCCTCCCGTTATCGGGATGCTAGCCCCATCAGGCATCCACATCATCATTCAGATCATTGCCTTGAACCGATTGGGATACACGTCTTTCTTGATTTCTACTCGCCTACCAAGTCCAGCTATCAAGCAACTACTCGAGCTGGCAAATTGCAATTCCATCCTCACCACGCCAAGTTTTCATCCAGTGTTGGCTGAAGTGCAGCAGGAGCGCCCGGTGGAAGTTCTTCCTTTGTTGGTGCACTCCGATTACTTCGGCAAAGATGCACCCAGATTCGTTCGATCATACAACCCTACCAAGGAGGCTGACAAGGTTGCCGTCATTCTACACTCATCCGGCTCGACTGGCCTGCCGAAGCCCATTTTCCTGACCAATAAGAGTTGCATCGCCGCTGCTTCTACAAACCTCGACATGCGAGCGCTGTTGATGTCGCCCATGTTCCATAGTCACGGCTTCTACGAGATTTTCCGATCCATTTATTCGGCAAAGCCCCTCTATTTTTGCAACTACAATCTGCCGGTGACGAGGGAGTCTCTAATGCGCTTGCTTGATGCGATCAAGCCGGACCTTTTCCACTGCGTGCCGTACATCGTGAAGCTTCTCGCAGAAGCCGAAGAGGGAATTCGCGCTTTGGCGAGAATGAAGCTCGTCTTATTTGCTGGGAGCGGCTGTCCAGATGACCTTGGAGACCAGCTTGTGGCGAAAGGTGTGAACCTCGCTGGCAACTATGGAACGTGAGTACTCCTACTTGTGCATTTCACAACTAGAGATCACTAAACAACACAGCACCGAAATTGGTCGCGTCATGAACTCGTCCCGCCCAGAAGGCGACAAGGCTTGGAACTACCTACGCCCTCTGCCGCAAGTGGAAGAACACTTTATCATGGACGAAGTCGCACCTGGTTTGTACGAGTGCGTTGCTCTTGCCGGGCTGCCATCTAGGAGCACCACGAATTCAGACGATCCTCCTGGCTCGTTCCGCACGCGAGATCTATTCACGCCACACCCCACACGACCTAAATTATGGAGATTTTCATGTCGCCTCGATGACCGATTCACCTTGATCAATGGCGAGAAAGTCCTTCCAATTCCCATCGAGGGACGCATTCGAGTGGAAGAGATTGTCAAAGAGGCCGCTGTGTTCGGCGACGGACGCACTTATGCTGGAATTTTGATTGTCAAGGCAGACCGGGCCGCTCACCTGTCAGACGACGAGTTTATCGAGAAGATTTGGCCAGCCGTGGAAGATGCGAATCGCCGAGCGGAGGCATTCTCTCGTATTCCCAGGGAGCTGATCGTAGTTCTGCAGGCTGACACGATATATCCCAAGACTGACAAAGGAACATTTATCCGAGTACCGATGTATCGCCAATTTGCACAAGAGATCGACGCTGCATACGCTGCGTATGAAGGCCAGAGCAGTACTGGAGGAACAATAATCTTAGAGGGTGACGAGCTAGAGGAGTACTTGCTCAGCCAACTCAAGGAGCAGTGCGGCATCGAACTTGCATCGTCTGGAATGGACTTTTTCGCCGCAGGTGTCGACAGCCTGCAGTGCATCAAGATGTGGAGCTTGATCAAGAGGGAATTGGACCTCGGCGGTCGACAATCGCAACTGGGCCAGAATGTTCTCTATGAGACGGGCAACATCAAACTTCTCGCACGACATTTAGAGGGGCTCAGGACGGGCAAGCAAGATGAGGCTCAAGATGAGATACAAAACATGGAGGGGCTGATCTCCAAGTACTCATCCTTCCAACCTCACGTCGCCGAAGATGCTGTGCAGCCAGAAAAGGAGTCTGTGGTAGGTTAACGCCCCTTACTCAATTAGAAGTGTCTCTAACTCGGAGATTTAGCTCCTCACCGGCGTCACAGGTGCTTTAGGTGCACACATCCTTTCTCAGTTGACTACAAAACCTAGTATCGGAGTTGTATGGGCAATGGTGCGAGCCTCCGATGATGCCGCCGCATCCGAGAGGTTGTACAGTTCACTCGAGGCTCGTGGAATGTTCTTTACGGCTGAGCAAAAGGCGAAGATTGTTCCTCTGTCGTGTAATCTGGGACAAGCAGATCTAGGACTTGACGCGTCTCGCATCGGTGAGCTCAAGGTCGCATTGACAGTCGCCATTCACAGCGCGTGGGCGGTCAACTTCAACCTCCCCGTCCAAAGCTTCGAGGACCAGCATATCAAGGCAGTCCACAACCTCATTCAGCTCACACTCTCAGTCCAGACGCCCAAGGCAGCGCGCTTCTTCTTCTGTTCGTCTGTTTCATCGGCTGCAGGAACACCTCGCCCTGGTACCGTGCTTGAGGCCTATGTGCCGTCGCCCGCGAATGCCCAGAACACGGGCTACGCAAGATCCAAGTATGTGGCCGAACACATAACACGCAATGCAATGAAAGAATACGGCGCGGTAGCGAGGGTGCTTCGGATCGGGCAGTTGGCCGGTGATACTGAAACGGGAGCGTGGAACACGACCGAGGGAATTCCATTGATGATACAAACCGCCGTTACCGTGGGGGCTCTTCCGGTTTTAAATGAGGTGAGTAAGATGCTGAATGATGGTATATGCAGATGAACTAATCGGTCGACTAGGAAATGAGTTGGCTTCCGGTGGATCTTGCTGCTAGGGCCATACTCGACCTAGCCAACATCAACGACGAGACCTCCAGCAATCAAGACTCTGATGCCGACCTCGCATATCATGTGCTGAACCCAACCCGCTTCCACTGGTCGCAACAAATGCTTGTATCCCTCGCCAGCGCAGGCCTTAAGTTCGAAACTCTTCCGACGAGCGAGTGGCTGGAGAAGTTAAGGCAATCCGACCGTGACCCGGTGAAGAACCCTCCCATCAAACTGCTAGGTTGGTTCGAGAGCAAGTACGGGGCTAAGGCGGCCTCGTCGCCGGTGACCGGTGTGCTGGAGTATGTCACGGAAAGATCAAGGGAGGACAGCGTCACTTTGAGGAACGTGCCAGATGTAACGGATGTGTCGTACGTGAAAAAGGTCGTCGAGCAGCTGCAGAAGAGTTGGGCCGCCTGACCGTCCCAGAAACTGCTAATACGACCAAAGTGAGCGAGAAGGGGCAAATTGAATGTCTCTAATATTGATGAAGCAGAAGCAGTATGAAGGGAATTTTGAATGAAGATCAATAGAGTAGCTTCCTGCCCATGGCCTAATGAGATAGGGGCCGACAATACGGCATGCCGGCTTTACGATTCCATGGATTCAACAGCGTGTGAGAACAAACCCATAGTGAATTTCTGGTTGATTCAGGAATGCAGATTTGACGCTAGAGATGTAAATTCTGTCAAAGGAGCGGGGTATTTCCCGTCCAGCATTCTGCCTTCAATCTCCATGATACCTGACTGTGAGAGTAAACCTCGACCCTGCCCTACTCGTTTATGAGCCAAGCGCTCTTGATGTACTCGGCCTTCAGTCTTGGAAATAGCCTCAACGCATTTCCTGCACGTATCAGCTCAATTTCTTGCGGTGTGTACATCCCACTCTTCTCTGGCCCGTACATCTCCTCAAGCGTCGATGCGACGTCGTCCTTGCCCGTAAAGGGCCAGTCACTACCCGTCAGCACGTTCTCGGCGCGGATGCCCAAGCTCTTGAGCATGACGGTCTGCACGGCTGTGCCCTGTGAGCACTCGATGTAGATGTTGCCCGCGCCGAAGACGTGTTGTAGCGTCTGGCCGGCGTTGTTGTTGGCGATTCGATTCACTTGCTTTGCTCCCGGCCCGCCGACGCCGATGAGTTTGGAGCCGGATAGGGTGCGGAGGCAGCGCTGGAAGAGGTATGGGAACGAGCCACCGTTGTGGCTGAAGATCCACTTGATGTCGGGATACTTGGTGAAGGTGCCCTGGTCGACCATGGACATGAGGCATCGCGCCGTTTCGGTCGGGAACTCGATCATCTGCCAGCCATAGACTTTGGGATCGAGCGGCGGCATGACAGTCTCGTTGGGATGGACGAAGAGGACTACGCCACGACGATTGCACTCGGCCAAGATCGGGCCGTAGGACGCATCTCCGAGATACTTGTTGGCGGAGGACGTCGTGATGGCGTATCCGTCGGGCTTGGTAGAGCACTGCTCCTCGGCGTACTCGAGCGCCTCGATGGTCTCTGTGACGTGTGGGAAAGGCAGCGGGGCGAAGGAACCCACAGAGGCGGGCGCTTTTTCGACCTCGGCGGCTTGATGGTCAGTGAACTTGCGGCAGAGGTCTACCCACTTGTCGGCGGGCCACTCGGTATTGTACTTGGACCAGATGACGGGGGAGTAGATGATGGTCCTAGTATGCTACCGACACCTTGGGCGTCAGTTGGGTGATGTCTTCTTTGCAGTCCTAGACTCTTGTTCAGGTTCTTTCTCTTACCAGCTTTTCCATCGCAGTGTGACGCTCCTCGGGTGTTGCGATGACAAATTCCTTCATGGGGCCTAGTACATCGGGCATGAAGTAGTGAAAGTGGACGTCAATGACGGGCACATTGTCTCCTTGCGTGGTAAAAGCCATGGTGCTACTTCGTCTTGCTGACTGATTGCCGCTGTATTGGTAGTTTTAGTTCAAAGGTGGTGCTTTTGAAGTGGGCGGCGGCTGGATTGGCTACCTAAGTAGCGTAAGCATAAGCTGCTTGATGCTTGCCGATATACAGATTATGGAAGATACCAACTAGTAATCGACGTTGAGGATGAACTCTGGGCTTCTCTAAACGGTGGGCCTAGTTGGACGGGATGCCTGAGCCCGGTGATGGAAGTAGCCCGATGATGGAACGGACCCGGTGGAGGCACCGGTCCGGTGGAGGAACTGGTCCGAGTGTGCGTGCAAAGTGGAGGATCGTCCATTAAGAAGGCTACTACTAGTCTACAATCACCTAGGAACACCTAGGAATTGCGTGGTATTAGTTTAACGCGTTCCAGGTATGGGGGAAGAACGGGGTCAACTTGTTACCGCCTCGCCCTCTTCGCCTGTCGACTTATACGCAAGGCAAGTTCAGGCTTGGTAAAAAAAAAAAGAGAGAGTCTCGGTAGCTCCAGCAGTTCTACTACTCATCTCAGTTAACCCTCGTTGCTCCTGAGCATGAATTAGCCGCTGCTTGGCATGTAGTACTTGCATACTTGCTATACTCCCGACATGAAACACTTTATTGAGTTGTTGCAATACCAGGCGCTCCTGGTGATAATCTACAAAGTGCCGAGTTCGCCATGGGCATCACATGCCACAGACGTCGCATTAGCTATATTAGAACTTAAAGACATCAAATGGAATTCTGCTTGAAAATTTTAAGCTCTCTGATCATTTTGAGGGAAATAATAGTTCACTAGGCGACCATTACTCTGACATTGCGCAAGGGACGCAGCTCGTCCCGACTAGTCCGACGTTTGCACCCATCTACACAAAGTTCTCGTCATCTCCAAAGCCCAGCAGCGTCTCCGCTCCCCTTAACGGCGCCCGCTTGAAGAACAGCAGCACCTTGTCCTCCGCTGGCTTACCCTAGAAGTTGTCCACGGTGCGCATAACGTCGGTTGTCGTGTCGGGATGTAGCTCAATGGTAAAGTTGCGCAGTATTGTGCCGATGTGGATCCGCGTCTGGGTGATGGCGAGGCTACGGGATGTGGGTGAGCTCGTTGCATTAACAGATGGGTTTCCATACCGTTATATGATTCGTATGGTATATGACGAGGGGGAAACTTACTTCTGGCCGACGCAGGAGCGTGGGCCGACGGAGAATGTGAGCATGTTGGCTGTCATTGCTGATGAAGGCTTCTCCCACCTAGACGTTTCATGCATTAGTCAAGCTGCAAAGAACATGGAGCAGGATGAGTGAGAATTGACGAACCTCTCAGGTTGAAAGGCCAGTGGATCTGGAAACACGTCGGGCGACTTATTCATAGACCAGGCACTCATGCCGACGATGCTCCTACCAGGCACGTGAAATCCTGCGACCTGGGCACCTTCGGCAGGGACGACACGCTCAAGCAGCGAGGGCAGTGTTGGGTGCGTCCGCAGCATCTCCTTGACGGTCCAGTCGAGATACGGCACCGCCTCGAGGTGCTCCAGTGTCACGTCGGCCGGGTTGGCCATCTCGGCGCAGAGGGCGGCTCGCAGCTTCTCCTGCACCAGCGGGTTCTTAGCTAGCTCGTATAGGCCGTACGTGACGGTCGTTGCCGTTGTGTCGCCGCCTGCCAGCCTTGGGGGGAATAGTTAGATCGGTTCAGCTTCGTTCTGACCCAGCTGGATCCATACAGTCTAAGGCCTGGGGCATGACGTACATGATCTCCATAATCTCCGTCTCCAGCTCCTGCTCCGACAACTTCTCTTCGGTCTTCTTCTCACCATGCTCTATGAGACGCTGCAGAATGTCGACACGGCTTGAAGCCTTACCAATCTCCTTGTGATGCCGCCACTGAGCCAAGCCGCCCTGCGCGTGCTTCAAGGTGCGGTCTCCAGCGGTGCTCCATTCGGCCAGCTTCTTACCCATAATCCAGCTCGGGATCTTGTCTACCCACGGCAACACCGATTTCAGGATGCCCCAGGTTACGCTGTCGTCAAAATCGCCGACAAACGGATGGTTAAGCTCGCCGGATGATATCATGTCGTAGTCGCCTCCAAACCCAACGTCGGCTGTACAGTTCGCGTCAGATTCTCTCACTAATACGGATGCTCAATTAGGAGACTCACTGACGACCTCGAACGTCAGGTACCGCGTCCACCTCGACACCTCCAGTGGCTCACCCGCGCGCTCAAACTCATCCAGCTTGGCCAGGAACTTGTTGATATGACGGAAGATGTTGGGCGCCATGGCGACAAGGTTGGCTCGCGAGAAGGCTGGCAGGAAGGCCCGGCGGAGAATCTGGGCACGATCCGGCTTGGTCTCGGAAAAGAGCGACGAGACACCGTTGAAGTCGGCAAAGTCGCTGTAGAATCGGGATTTGCGCCACTTGTGCGAGCCGTATACCGTCTTGACAGCCGTGGTGCAGTTGCAAGACATGAGGCCCGGCGAGATTTCCACCAGCGGGCCTGGACAGTCGTAGTTAGAAGTCGGTAGGCAACGGATGTTGGTATAGGGGAGCTCGTCGTACCGTATCGGCGATGCTGCTCGGCTGCGAAATGCATCTTGTTTCCGCGAAGCAGGGTGAGAGCCAGTCTCACACCAAACGTCTTATCTAGCAAGGAGCCGGGTATGTGCCTTGTCGGCGACAAGAACAGGGCGTACATGACCTTGGCTCAGTTAGTCATCCAAGCAATCAGTCCATTGTTGGTCGGTTTTGGGCATCGAGTTTGCATCGAGGGGCAGACACTCACCTTTGCCATAACGCACAAGACAACCAGTGCACCAAAGGCGCTGAGTTTGTTGGACATGACGAGAGCTAAGTTCTCCTGCACCAGGGAAGAATAGTGTGGACCCATGACGGAAAACAGATAAATACAATGCAAAGCGGTGACTACGTCAAGTAACTTGTCATAACAGTGTCTATAAAAGCAAGTATGAGACCAAGTCTGGTCCTAGGGGCTACACAATGCTCTATCTATGTCAAAATTTCCTACCTAAGGGATTGCTGTTATAGAGCACGCCTCCACCATGTTGTCGGTCCTACTCCCGCACTACTAGCGTGTTCGACCAGGGGATCAAGGGGACTCACACGTCACCGCCGTCGTCCGAAGCTGCATGTACTAACTCCATAATTGCGGAGAAGGACCTAGCAAGGAGATGGAACTGGTTCGGGAACCTGGGGGTGCTGCTCGGGACAAGGTGGAGATGTTAAGGATGTCGGGACGGTGGGGGAGCAGTGGATCTGTGGTATTGAGCGTCATGTGCATCTAAATGCGACGTACGTACAACCCCGAGCCATGTCGTCAATCGAGACAAAGCCATAGGCTGCACCGGATTCCATTTGATTGAATACTAGTCCCGGTTCTGACAAGAACACGTCGCGATAAATAGTGATAGATTACGGCATCGGTTGTCACTCCTAGACCACCGACACTGTGCACCGACAACTCGCCAAACATGACCGCCCACAGCATTCCCAGCCTACAACATGCTGCTGTCCTCACCGGGGCATACGGAAAGCCGCACATGCTGCGACCCGACTGGCCCGTCTCGCGGCCCAGCGCCGGCCAGGTCCTGGTCAAGCTTGAGGCCTCAGGGGTCTGCAGCGGCGACGTCAACCCGCGTGACGGCTTCCCCCCGGCTCCTGAGATACCACGGCGTCCGCTCGTGACGGGGCACGAAGGTGTCGGCATCGTCGTGGCCATAGGAGACGGAGTCACGGCTTTCACGGTCGGCGATAGAGTTGGTATGGGGTGGCGTTCCGACATGTGTGGGAGCTGCGGCGAGTGCGCGAGAGGCGACGACAATCTGTGCCAGAAGCAGAAGATGAATGGCTATGAGACGAATGGAACATTTCAGGGTGAGTTGTTGTAAGTCAGTCTCTGATATTGTTGCAAGTTAACTTGATCCCCTAGAATACATCACCATCTCGTCCACCTCGCTCATCCTAATCCCATTCACCACAGCCCCTGCCACCAGTATTGCCCCCCTCCTCTGCGCCGGTGGCACTGCCCTCGCTGGCCTCCGTGCCACCGGCGTTTCGACTCCGGGCGAGTGGGTCTGTGTCACCGGAGCGGCCGGCGGCGTCGGCGGGCTCGCTTGCCGGTACGCTCTGCACCTGGGCCTGAAGGTCGTGGCCATCGACAGCACACAGAAAGCGGCTGCCTGCGAGGCCATGGGCGTCCACGCCTTTGTCGAATACGAGACGACCGACGCCGTCGTCTCCTGCATCAGAAACGTGACGGGTGGGAAAGGCCCTGCCGGCGTCGTCGTGTGTTCGGCGAACCCTGTGAGCTACAGCCAGGCCGTTGAATATGCAGCCGTCGGCGCCCGCATCGTTAGCATCGGCCCGAGCATGGTTCACCTGCACACAGGGCCCATGATGGTCAAGGGCTTAGCCCTCATCGCCCAGTGCAATGGCAGCACCATGGATATCCAAGATGCCGTGAAGCTGGGGGTTGAGGAGGGCATCCTGCCGCACGTCGAGTTGGTTCAACTCAGCGAGGTTGACGACGCGTTGGATAAACTCAAGGCGGGCACGGCGTTGGCGAGACAAGTCATTAAGTGGTAGCTATAGTGGGGGTGATAAAGTTAGCACACATTCCGAGTCAACCAGGTGTTGCAGTGCCTCCACTAAATGAACGGTGTAATTTTAGATACTTATGTAGAGTGTGGATGTTCACAGTAGCTCCCTCAGGCCGTAGTTCGTAGTTTATCAGACCAAGTCTCTCGGCAACAGTCTCTTCGTAGCACTCTCTACGACATCCCCCGCCTTTGCTTCCAGTTGTCTCATTGACAACCACGCAACTGGCAGTCATGTTTACGTGCTTTAACTCAATCAAAGCGCCCATGTATTCGAAAATAGCTCTTGCTGATCTACGGGAGGCGCTCGACTAGCTAACCTCATATATCTACTTTTTATGCGACAGTACCACCAACTCAGTGCATCTGCACATCTTCGTATTTCATGTAGACGGCCTTGGTCTGCAAATAATTCTCCACGCCGTACATGTGCATCTCGCTACCGATGCCAGACTGCTTCCAGCCCGACACGGGCATGTCCATGGCTTGCGTAGGCGCTGAGCAGTTGAGACCAACGGCGCCGGCGTCGAGGAACTTTGCAAACTTGAGTGCACGCTCGACGTCTTTGGTGTACAGGGAGCCTAGGAAGAAATAGTTTCAGCGGTTTTTGTGGACAGCGAAAAAGGAAGTGGAGGATTGTGTTCGTGCTCGATGGTGACGTACTGTACAGTCCGAATTCGGTGTTGTTTGCGCGCTCGAGCACCTCCTCGTCGGTCTTGAATGAATTGAGGACGATAACAGGCCCGAAAATCTCCTCAGTTGCGAGCACAGATGTATCTGCTACGTCCCTGATGACAGTAGGCTCAATAAAATGACCCTGCCAGTGTGGTTGAGTTAGCATTCTCGCGAACCAAAGTTAGAGGCAGGACATGAGAGCGTGCCAAACCTTTCCATTCACATCAGCAGCCTTTCCTCCGCATAGCACAGTGCCATCATCTTTGCCCTGCTCTAGAATGGTGATGATGCGCTCCTTCTGAATCCTATCCCCCTGAGGGCCTTGGAAGATGGACTTGTCCGAGGGGTCGCCGATGGAGCGGCTTGTCATCAACGCGACGAGTGCTTTCGAAAATTCGTCGACTATGGACTCGTGTACAAAGACCCTGCTGTTGGCTTGACAGTGCTGCCCGCTGTTGAGATGGATAGATATTTCAACACTGAGGTTCACGGGTCAGTGTGAAAGTTGTTGGAGGGGTGTTTGTCCAGCCAAACTTACGCGTGTGCGGCCGTTTGGATATCGGCGTCGTTGAAAATGATGGCTGGAGACTTTCCACCGAGCTCGAGGGTGACATTCTTGAGATTCGAGTTAGCCGCTGCGGCCATGATCTTCTTGCCCGTGGCAATAGAGCCGGTGAAGGCGATCTTTCTGATCTTCATGTGACTTGCAATCATACTACCAGTAGTATGACCTGACCCAGTAACGACATTTAAGACTCCGGGAGGGAATCCAGCCTCCTTGAACAGCGCCGCGACCTTGAGCACTCCGAGTGGCGACTTCTCGCTCGACTTGATGACGACGCAGTTGCCGGTGGCCAGAGCAGGGGCCGTCTTCATAGCAAACATGATCAAGGAGACGTTCCAGGGCAAGATGCCAGCGACAACGCCGAACGGCTGCTTCAACGTGAAGGTTATCATGCCGGGGGTATTCAGGCTCGACTTTCCCTGGACGTGCAGCGCAATGTTGGCATGCTGCGCCATAATGCCGGCGCAACCCATAACTTCAAACTTGGCGAATCCAAAGGTGCTGGAAGAGTGTCAGAATCACATGCCCGGGTTCGATGAGGCACTCGGTGTATACTGGCCGACCCATAGCTACCCTCTCCAGGTTCCACAGGTCTTCCGTATTTTGCGTGATCAGCATCGACAACTTGCTAAACATAGCCGCCTTGACATGAACGGGGGTGTCTCTCCAAGCGGGGAAGGCCGCTTCCGCAGCGGCAACAGCGGCATCGATGTCTTGGGCGCCTGCTTGGTGCACTTCGGTAACAAACTCGTCCGTGGCCGGGTTGTAAAGCTTGTAGGTCGCCTCGGTCTTGGATTCAACAAACTGTAGAAGGGGTCAGCAGGCCAGGATGGTGTGAACTTGCAAACATGGCAACCACTTGCCTCGTTGTTGATGAACAACCTGTTTTCAATTGCAAAAGACATTCTAGAATTTTTCCCGAGTGGCTATGTGACGTGTAGATTGAGGGTAACGGGAAAAGTGATGACTGATCATGAAGAACCTAGGCCTAATTTCACATTATATGGGGGACTTGCGTCACTGGCATCTGCTGGAAACCCGGCTACTCAGCAGATACGCCTAGAGCGGATTTACTGAATTTAAATGGCTTAACCCCGATGCCAGATGCTTAAGAGGCCGACCGGAAAGTGGAGGTCGGTTCTAAGCGCTCTTTTGACTCTCTGATGACACTTGATTTGAGGCATTCCATGGCTGAGATATCGATCATGCGGGCTGCGGGGCCGGTGCCCCCATCGGGCTTATGCGAATGAGCCGAGCCATGGCTGTTGCCCTGCTCCACTTTAAACAGGCTACTATGCTTCTCTTAACAGGTAGAGCTGCGGTGAGAACCATACTTTGCATATGTAGTAGGGATTATAAGTGTGGCCATGTACGTCAGCGCGGTATGTGAATCTACAGGGGCTGCGGACCTAACACACTCTGGTAATGGAGACTTGGGCTGTGCATTAAGATATTTATGCCTTTGAAACATCGACTTTCGTGTATGCTCTAGATGCACCACTCATGCATCGAACCTTTGTGATGCTTGCGGCCTGTACACTGTTACATCACCTGTGTTGGCTGGATAGACACACCCTGAATTAGAGGTCGCGAAGATATACACGCCCATGAAAAGAGAGACCGCTAGGCACAGCAAAGACGCGCCAAATAATGCTTGTGGTTTTCCTGCGTTCGGCAAAGGGATGGTAGATACGTTACATAACGATGGTTACAAGCTGGACTTAAGATCAACGATACCTGTACACTTTGATGAATGTTGCTAGCTAGCTAATTCCAACCGCGCAACTTCAGAGGGCCCTCGCGCCACCAATTGTCAACGTCATTTCTCAGTGTGATAGCGGTAATACAAACTCAGGTAGTGTTTGACTGCAAAGCTGCTCGTGTCATTGGCGATAGGATTGCGAATTGGGTAGCCTGACCGCCCCCATTTAGGAATGCCTTGCCCAAGCCATTCTAGCCATGGCGAACTACTATTTCTCCCGTGGCTGCGTCCAGAAGCTCGGCCACAATCCCGCCCTGGTTCATGGCTTTGACAGCTTCAGCTGTCATCTTGTAGCCCCAATGATAGTCGGCGAACACGACGCTGTATTGGCTGTATTGCTGGTCGGTTAGACGCGAATCATCGCCAACCCGCTTAGGTCCCATTGTCCGCGTGTTTTCTATGACTCGTCTGACACGTTCCACTCGTAGATCGTCGTAGATGACCAGCCGCTTTTTGAGATCGTCGACCCGAGCATCCTTTAAAATCACGCGAAGAGCTTCCGCGTCTTCTATCGCCTGGCATGCCCCCTGGCCTTGGTCTGCAGGAAAGTCAGCTCAGTCCATATACGCGACAGGTGCGTTGCCTACGTGGCCCCATGGCGTGGGCTGCATCGCCAATCATGCAAAAGCGGCCCTTCACCAATGTCGGCAGCGGATCGCGATCTCGTAACTGCCAGACTCCAGGATCCTCTGCCATGGATAGCATCTTGACCACGGCCGGGTGGAAATCGCTGAACTCCTTAACTAGTTCGTCCACTGATACTTCTTTGGTCCATTGCTGACGTCTATCTTCATCGTCAGGGAAGACACAGACGAAGTTCATAGTCTCCCAACTTGAACAAGGATATATGACAATTCGTCGCTCGGGATGCATAATCATCAGAACCTTGGCGCAATCGAGAAGTGGGCCAGTGTCTGGGTCGTCTCGAAGGCGTTGGCTCGGGACCATGCATCTATACGCTGAAAATCCAGTATTGACCGTTGGGAGACGGCCAAACACGGATGTCCCTGCTACTGTCCGGATGCCATCTGCGGCGATGATGAGATCACCCTTGAAGGACCTCCCATCTTGAACATGAACGGCCATGCTATCAAGATCTACTCGGCAAACTTTAGCCCCAAGCTCTAGCTTTGGAACTGAGCCAAGGCCGTCCGAAGAAAGGGCGGCACGCTTCAACTCTTGGTGAATATCCTGCCGCGAAAAGTACCACCAAGGGGCGCCATATTTTTCGACAAGAGGGGCATTGGGGATGTCTTTGTGGACGCCAAGAGTCTTCCAGTCGAGCTCTTGAAGCTAATCCGGTTATTATTTCGTAGAGGGTTTTCAAAGGGAAAGCATTACCTTCTCAGCTTCGACGTATCGAGCTCGGACGGGGTCCAGGCCGGCGCGGAGATAGCTAGAACATAGAAGCCTACTCGCATTCATAGAGAGCGTGATTGCAGCACCCAGCTCTTGGTTTAATTCCGATGCCTCGAGAATGAGAACGTCATGGTCTTCGCGCAGAAGGAGCGCAGTGGCAAAGCCCGCAATTCCACCACCGCAAATGACAATTTGGAGCCGTTTGGAAGAGTTGGCCATTTCAACGCTGAGTATCCGATGTGCGTCGATATTAGCAAAGCAACTCCTCACGGCGACGGCACAACAGCAATCATAAAGGCAAGCAAACGTGCTGGGGTCAGTCTGGCCCGAAGATGCAGCAACAAACGTAAGGATGAGTGGCCATCGAATTTAACGATGGGGCCGATGGAGCCGGTGGAGCCGGTCTTCAATTCGGAGCGGGGGTCCGGGTCCCGATACGGGTCCGTGTAGCGCATCGAACGGATGTCGGGTGAAAGGAGACGTTGGAGATCAACGGAATGTTGATGATGCAGGCTTCTTTGCCACATAAAGGATGACTTTGAGAGTGTCTTTAACCGCGATACAACACTGGCTTATAGCAGTTTCTGGTCTAAACATAATTTATCATGCAACGAGTCACTGATCGTCTCGGTATTGCTTTGAACAAGATGCAGGCCGCCCATGAATTGAGTCAAGTACAACTCCTGTCCGTTTTGATTGTTGCTCTAGGCTTTCTTTACGTCTCGTGGACCGTCACCAGAAATCTCCTTTTCTCTCCATTGAGGCGGTTTTCAGGCCCCAAAATTGCGGCTCTGACTAGGTGGTGGGACATATACCACACCGTCAAGTGTATGTGCTATCCGCGAAAGGACAGAAAAGGAAGAAGAAGAATAACCGCGTCTGCAGGTGACAAGTTCAAGGTTATCCATGAACTGCATAGAAAACACGGCCCTGTCGTCCGCGTAGGGCCAAATCACCTCTCCTTTTCTTCACCCGAAACCTTTCGCCAGGTGTATGTGAAAGGATGCGCGACATTCCTCAAGGACCGCGATTTCTACGCAAACATCCAGCCTGGACTTGGGCCCAAGTACTCTGGTTTGTTCAACTATACCAATCATCAGCAGTCCATTAATGAGAGGAAACTTCTACAAGCCAAGCTATCTCCATCCGCCTTACGGCAGTACGAACTTCGATTCCTGCCCATCCTTGATACTCTAGTCGCCATTATGAAGGACAAGGCCGAGTTAGATCTCTTTGCCTATTTGTATGTCTTATCAGGCCACCTCCCGCCTCGCGTAAACATTTCTGGCTAACCACGAACAGCAAATTTCTCATGCTTGATGCGATTGGCGATCTTGCTTTTAATCAGTCATTTCATCAACTTGAGTCGGGAGAGGAGCATCAATACGTCATTGATTTCAACAATGCGTTCACGCTTATTGGATTGGTGTGTCTTTCCAAATATTAAATAGTTCAATCAAGCTAACTAACCCTCAACTTAAGCAAACCACATTCTTTTGGCTAGTACCCTTGATCCCATTTCTGCCCTTCAAGTCGCTGAAAGATGCATACTATGGGCTCCAAAGAGTCTTCAAGTATGCACAAACACGTGTTGACGCTTTTTTAAGCGAAGAAAAGCCAAAACCTGGCACTCTCATGGAGGCGTATCTCGAAAACGGAAAGCCCAAACCACCTTACACGCCTTGGTATATTGCCCTATCCGGGCACGGTTTTATGTGAGCCCAATTCCCTGCTACATCTACCCAGTCGTCGAGGCTTATGTCAACATTTTCCTCCCGTAACCATGATTCAAACTGACAGCTACAGTGTTGCCGGCTCTGAATCAACATCCATCACTCTCACATACGTTGTTTGGCTCTTGATCAAGCACTTAGATATCCAGCGAAGACTGCGACTAGAACTCAAGAACGTGCCTCCAGATGCCACGGGAGCTCATCTCGCCTCTCTTCCGCTGCTCGACGCCGTAATAAAAGAAACACTACGGATATATCCACCCGCGCCATCCGCTATGCCACGGGTAGTCCCGTCGAGAGGCGCAGAGATGGAAGGGATAAATTATCCTCCAAATGTGAGATTTCAGCTCCTTCATCGTATACTTAATTTCCGTCTCCGCTGACAACGCTATGCTCGAGCGAAGACCGTGATCGCCGCGCAACCATACACCATCCATCGAGATCCTGAATTGTTTCCGGACCCAGAGGTGTTCAATCCTGACCGCTGGCTTGATGCATCCGCGGAACGCCGTGAATTGATGAATCGAGCGTTCGTGCCCTTTTCAGCAGGCCACCGAGGGTAAGTCACCTAAAGGACTATGTCTACCATGAGTCACCGAGAAAACGTGAGCATGCCCTGATAATTTCCCTTTACCTGTAGCTGTATTGGACGAGGTCTCGCGTTGCTACACATGCAGTTAGCTATCGCAAAGTTGATGGAGCAATTTGATGGCTTTGAGTTAACGAGAGGGATGACGGACAACGATATGGAATTGCTCGAACGAGGTGCTCTTGCAAAACCGAAGGCGACGAAACTTTGGGTCAGAGCTTTTCCCAAAGCAATAGGCAGTGACGGCCGATGATCGGGCAACATGGCCTGGGTCAGTGTTTCACAACGTAGAGAGAGATTATGATCTAGATTTTCGAGCAACTCTACGCCTTTCGTAAAGAATGCTATTCCAGATCTTCAGAACACTTGCGTAGTCGTTTCCAGGGTAGTCAACTTACTATCACCGTCGTGCCATCATGCGGCATAATGAGGGGGGGCACCCACCTTTCCGACCCCCGCACCGGCAACTCCACATGATCTGGAGATTCCCGTGCCGCTAAGCCAATATGAGTCCTTGTTAGTGCTTCTAATGAGGGGTGAATCTCAGGTTCCCCCGTCCTGGGCTTGCAACCGAAGCCTGCACTCCAGACGCCACAATGGTGCTACCTAGTTAGTACCTACGTAATATAGTGACATACGCGAGTCAATTGAGCCTGAATGCGGGGCCGTTCATCCCCCTCGTCTCCGGCGCAATGGTATAAGATCAGCTATGAGCCCCTAACACTCCCGGCTCCTCCGCATTCCCGATACATTGGCGGAGTCTTCATATCACCACTGGCTCATCCCCTCACCCTTGCTTTAACACGAGTATCGTTTTTGCCCGAGTAGGACATGGCCGACACCAACGTTATGGATGGTGACGAGCCATCCATGTTCCAGTGTGGTTTATGCAAGCATAACTTCAAGCGGATGGAGCACCTGGCACGACATGTTCGTTCTCGTACGCTTTCCTGTTTTACATACATCTTGGTGGAAGAGGGGTCATGCTAACGCAATTTCTAGATACCCAGTCGAGACCTCACAAGTGTCACATCTGTCCCAAGGCTTTCACAAGAACGTACGTTGTTCTATGCTTCCGAAAATAAGTCTTGAGCTGAGCAAAGAGCTGAAGCTATTTCGTTTCTCATTAGAGATCTTCTGAGAAGGCATGTTGCAGGCCACCAGACCGAAACCAACACACCCAATGAAGATGCGCCTGGCTCCCATCGTGGTCTACCTTCCCGGGTAACCCAGGCGTGTAGAGCTTGCGCCTCCCATCATCTCAGGTGTTCCGAGGAGAAGCCATGTCGGCGTTGCACGAAGAGGGGGATCCCCTGTATTTGGAGCAATCCAATGGCTCAGGATAGCATCGCCACCTCTGTCGATTCCAATCAAGCCGAAGAATCGCTCGATGCCCAGAGTGCGGGCTTGGCATCTACAAGTAGCCTGGCATTGCCAGTATTGCCTCTAGTTACGCAGGACATGGGCAGGTCAGATCTAGGTATTCCAGATGCGGAGCCATACTTGGGTACTACCAACTGAAAGTCGAGGCTTGGGGCCATTGCTAACTGACTCGTTTAGACTGTTCGTTGAAGCTAGACGCTGCCCAACTCGCATTCGCGTTTCCCGATCCAAATCTTCTCTCCGGAAGTTGGTCTCATCAAGGCATCATGGATCTGGATATAGACGCCAGTATGGATATAGACGACATTGACCTCGAATTCCTAAACAACTACAATGCCAGCATCCCCTTCGAATTTGACACCATCTCTCAATCCGAAAAGAGCGTCACGAATTCGCAACCTTGCCCCCGCGACATGCAAGCTTTTCAAACGTTGTACTGGCGCTTTCGACCGAACAAGAAAGATCACCAGGGGAGTGAGGACCAGTACCTATCCATACCCTCCAGTGATCAGACATCTCCAGAGTCGCGAGTGCACCTCGAGAAACGGGTTACCTGTAGCGAGCTTGGAATGGCTACACGAGACAGGATCCTCGCCATGATTGTTACATGTTGCCGTCCAGAGAATTCCTTCCGGGCCACCGCATCATTTCCATCTGTTGAGCTACTAGACACACTATTGCAGTATTATCTGACGTCTCCCGTGACGGGTGCAGCTTCTTTCTTGCATCTAGCGGCCTTCAACCCAAATACGAGTCGGCCCGAGTTGGTGGCCATCATGGCTGCTGCCGGTGCTGCCTTGACATCAGATCCTACTCTCACTAAGCTTGGCTATGCCATCCAAGAATGTGTCAGAGTTGCCATTTTAAAACTCGTGAGTATCCTAGGTGAACTAGATCTCTTTGTGTTCACAAACGCTGACCAATCGTAGTGGGAGGAAGATAACACCATGGTTAGGGACCTGCATATATCACAGGCATTCCTCATCACTCTCGAGATTGGCCTTTGGAGTGGACACAATCGTAAGGTTGAGATTGCTGAGGGCCTTCTACAGCCGATACTAACCATGTTTCGTCGGAATGGGAAACTCAAGCGCTCAGCTTATTCCGAGACGGTGGTACGCGACGATCTTCAAGGCGCAGCGCTTGAGCGAACTTGGCTCGCGTGGGTTGACTCCGAATCATACAAAAGGCTCGCATTCAGACTACTAGTACATGATGCTAGTTGCTCCATGGCTCTACTGGTCAATCCTTTGATATCGTACGCAGAATTCTCTGCCCCTCTTCCATTATCAGAGGCGATCTGGTCCTCCGACTCGCCCGAGCGTTGGAAGGAAGCTTGGTTAAGCCGAGCCAGTGACCGTATGTTCACGGTTACCGATTTTCTAACCGATCCAGAGACCCTGATCATGCACCGGGACAACATTGATTTGACAACGGCAAGCTTTGCCATGGTTTCGTGCTCTTGGAGTATATGTTGGGAGTTTATCCAACTCAATTCCCTTCAACGGTCGCGAAAACATCATTGGAACGCGTTGGTCATGTCCTCGAGGCATGATGAACTCTCAAGACTGGTCAAAAACCTTCGAAACTTTGCCAGCCTTCACTTGACTCAGGCTACTAGCGTCGTCATGCGGCTTGAACTCGTGCTCCTGCATCTCCATATGCAATTCGAAGACATACAAATCTTTGCCGGACTCGAGGGACCAGAACAGGCTCGGTCGGTGTATCCCTCCATCTGCGAATGGGCTCAATCCGAGTCTGCGAGAAGATCTGTGTACCACGCCGCTCAGATAATCAGAGTAGCCAGAGAGGTTCCACGAGCTTCAATGGATCCTGTCACCGCAATCATGCTCTACCATGCGAGCCTAGCCTGTTTGGCTTACGGACTCCTTGCGAAACCTAAGGTGGACGCTTGGCGAGGCTCATCGGGCTCATCAATGACTCCAGATTCCGCGGATGACGTATTCCTGGATCAGCCAGAGGACTTCACCATACGCGCATTCCTTCAGCATGGACGAGGAATCCCATGTCTTCAATCTCTTACTAGTTCAGGGACAATCCCAAACAATCCTATAACTATTTATTTGACGGATATCAAAAGCACCATGAGGGTTGTGGTCGACATTCTCCAAACCAACTATGATAACCAGTTAAAACCTCATCTTGCCGACAAGCTTATACAGCTTATAACAAGTTTGGAAGGCTCGTTAACAGGTGGATCTTATTAATTTGATGTTTATTCAATCAGAGGCGAGATGATCATATCTGAATCTCTCCCCTCTCCTCACACAACGTGACAACTTGAATTGTTATTTCACAGAATGTGGATCAGACAAAGCCAAATATGGCGAGGGTCAAGGTTGCGAAGCCAGAGTACGGCTCGTCGCTGTTGTGTGGGCCACCACCTCGCCCAAAATCTAGCCTCACCTCATATCGCTTAAAATAATTACGCATGGCAATGTTCCATAGCTCCCAGCCCACATCTTTGAAGTTCCATCTTCATGCGTAGGTGACAGCTGACCTATTTCCTCCCGCCTTATCTGCAAAAACAAAAGGAGAGAAAGTTAGGGGCTGATTGAGAAGTGCACTCACGAATCGGGGACATGTGTTCTGCTGCAATGTGACACCTTTTTGGGACGCAGCATCCAACAGCGGCGCCTTGCACTTTTCGGTCAAGCTCACCCAGTGATTTGATCTTGGTTTTCGCTTTGGAAATGACATCTCATATACCAGTGATACCTGTTTCGCCCGAATTAATCAGCTCTCGTGGTATGTATTGAGGCCGTAATATCTCTGCCCACCCACCTCACGCATCTCTAGCCACGTTTCTCGAAACATCAGCAAGGGCACTTAGCCCACTTACAGAGGTACTTTTCAGATGCACCAGAACGCCAAATATTTGTGATTTGCTATATCTTGAGCTACCCCGCTCTCCACAGTCCTTCGACGCGTCTGTGCAGGGGAAGGATTCTGGGGGCCACGAAATGGTGTGGCACACCTTGCTGGGATACTGTTCACCACTACGTGAGGAGTTATTCATGCCATCGAGTAATACGCGGAAGTGCGGTATCCGAAAATAGACTGCTGGAAAACCTCTCGTCATATAACCAAAGCTACATCTGAGGTTCCATGTATGTTTTCGCCCAACCTATGGATTCATAACGCGTCTAAGACATGAATAAGTGGATATTGATGTATTCTATATAATTAATAGGATGATCTTCATGTGCATCTTCAATGCGTATAAGTGTTCAAACCACATGCTTTGTGGTACCTAATGATTGCAAATCAATTCCAACTCCCATCGCATAACAATAATATTCATGTTGAAGCTATACCACTTCCCGCGACAGCTTGTTCTGACCAGTCCCGGGGCTTAATCGACCCACCCAAGTCGATGGTTGTGCTCGAAACACGCGTTTCTTGATTTTTTAAGGGAAATTCGCGGGTAGAGAATGGGGTGCCGGGAGTGTATGCCGGGTTCTGCATTCGAGCGTTGACAGGTTCTTGCGCATCTTGCAGGAATTGAACCATTGTAGTGATCGCCGAGAAGTCTTCGCCGTTGCTAGATTACTCAGGGCTCTTATTAGTACGTTGCTCTCAAATTCGGGCATTTTGGGGAACCTAGAACCTCATGATCGATGCCATGGAAGAAAATGGGATTAAGGGGAGGAAGGGGGATCTGGTGAGATGTAGTACCTGGTGCTGGCCGCTTGAGAACCACGGGCTGTTGGTGACGGCATGGGGAATATGCGCATCAGAATTGGTAAGTTTTCTCGGTTCTTGATTAGGCTCGTGGCACAGGTGGTTGATTAGACAGCCATGCAGAGGATACCCAAGATATCATGGCTCCGAGTGAGGAGGGAAAGAAAACAGCCTGTTAATAGATACTGGGGAGGGGGATATGCGTAAGATGTAATGGTCTGCTTAGGAGCCGCCGGGAGACTGGTGCGGAGAGACAGATTGGAGAGAGAATCTGACGTGTGTGCTATGTTTGGGGAAAGACTTTTCTTTGATGGACGTGAACCAGAGTGACTTTATAGTTCTGACGCCCAGATCCACGTATTAACCACCAGTGATTTTACCCACACATTTGCGTACGTATTCAGGTGTTTGAGTCAGCTCTGAAGATCGCAGTGAGATCCTTGGGCCCCTACCTCTGTCCGGGGGAGGCGGCATCCTACCCATGCGTTGAGACGCAGAGGCTTTGTCAAGTTCTGGAAAAGTCATACCCCACCCAGCCTGGCCACAGACGTATTAGATTTCGGGGTGGCCACTTAATGGAAGTGTATAAAGAGGATGAATGATCTGTGCATCGCCCAAGACATGGCGTGGAGAAAGGGCTGGCAACGACCAATAGATACCCTAACAACAAGCTATGAACACGGCGAACGCCGGCAGTGGGGAATAGCTGTCGAAAAAAGAAGGTGGCTATGACACCCTGGTGTTCGATTAGGGCCAGGTGGCTCTCCCTCCCCAGCTGCATGATGCAACGAACCGAACGCGGGGTATCAATGACCTCAAGGGTGGCCACTGGCCGAGAAGGATGGTGATCGCCCAATATTGGCATGGCGCTATTGTGACGCTAGTGACGTGACTGGCAGGTTCTTAGAGCTGCTGAGCTGCCAATGATGACTTGTCATAATGTCTGATTCCCTTCTAGGCTACTTGGTTGGGGTCTCGAATGACGATCAATGGCATGAGGACGAGGAACTACTATGCAGACAAGAGATTCAGACAGGGGACTACCTAGACGAAGCAGGGCAGCCACGAGGTTTGCAAGGCGTCATGCGCCCCCGCTTACTCGGTTACAGGAAAGCAACCATAGAAATCCATGGGAATCCTGGAATACAAATGGGAATCACACAATCACACTAGGGGAGTCAGCTCAGCTGGCTGATCGGCACCCCGCTACCGCCCGAGATGTGTGACCTACTCCCTGCTGTGTAACCCACCCTAACATGCCTGTTCCACGTGGCATTTCAGTGGCGTCAAACCTCCGTCCTCGAGCGGGACAGGCAGGACAGGGAACAATGCCGGGCGCTATGCTGCGTCAGGGCGCCCACGCAGACGTGCGCCCGCAAAGTGTAGTGGGATGCCTTATTCAGCCTGTTGGGTGTGTTACACACGGCCAACGAGCAAGCTCGTTCGTATGAAGAATGAATTGGGTTAAGGACGGACGAGGGACTAGAAACGGCTCACACCGCCGATGCCGCGTCATTGGCACGGGCCGGCCAGCCTTGTCGGGTTTGGAGGGGGATAAAACAAGGTGCGTGGCGGTCTTTTAGAGGCGTGGATCTTCATGGATGTGGCTGAAATGGCGTATTGCAACCTGAGCCTTCAGTTTGAGTCCTATCACTTGTCTGGGACGATCTCTCGTCGCTGTACGAATATGCAAGCGAGAGTCACTGGATTCCTTCAAGCCCTGGCGCAGCCGTCAGCGACTGACAATCTAGTCGGTGTCAGGTCATTCTTGGCATGTTTGTTTTTGCATGGCATAAGTTACAGGGTTCTCCAGGAGCTAGAGAAGCAACCAGACCAGTTGGGCCTGCCGCGCATCCTATGTACTACAACTGACGTTGCTGGCTTTATGAACCTCATACTCATTACGGTGGCTGGTTAGTGGATGACTGAGCAGGGGTAGAGGGAGGCAGGCAAATAATTTGTATGGTCCGCTAGAATGAGAAGGCACAAGCTCGAGCCAATTGTCTCAAAAGGTCAAAGTGCAGCTGTTGGTGAAAATGGCTCCAGCTAATCTAGCCCCGTAGGTCTAGGGTAAGGCCCCCGATTCCCCACGGTGCTTCACGCATCACGTTCGCATTAATGATGCTTCGATGTAAGATAGTGCTTCAATTGCCAATTTGCACATTATATGATCACAACTGCTCAAGAATTACAACATATTTGGTCCTTGGAGTCTTTTTAAAGTGTTGAGAAGTTATCCGTCACTTGCCAACCTCGCTCTATGTTGTCAGAAGGACGGACACTCCCGCGCTCCGTTCAAGATTGATCGCACTCATAGCAGCGAGGGGTAGGTATGAATCTAGGCAATGCCTGTTTAACATGGCTCCAGCTGCTTTAGTCCAACCTAAAGATAATCCATTCAAGCAGAGGCTATCCAATCTGCTTTAGGCAGTCACAGAGTAGCTGGTGTGAAGACATACCGCGCTTGTACGGGAGAAGCAATAACACAACAACCTACTAGTAGATTGTCAAGTGAAATGCACGCTGCAACTACTTTCGGCTCGCATGTCTATTTTTCTAGCCGAAATGGGCCGGAACGTTTCAAGAGCAGTCTTCGAGGGTAATTATATCTGCGAAATGGTATGGAAGCCCGGATAACAAGAAATAGGTCTTAATTCTGTAACATAGGTAGCTACCCGTAACAGAGTTCGGCGTACATAAATGGTAGGACATCAAGTCGCTTGAAACAAATTATATCATTGTAACGGATGCATGATGTATATTTTATACTCTCTAGCCATTTCCGGTGCATTCGTAGACTCACTTGGCCTCAACGGTGAGGCTAAATGTGCTTAGTCCCTCAATTCGATAGATGAATGCGAATGTTGGACAGCCTCTTATACTAGTCACCTGAAGTCTAGTTGGGATGGCATTTAATAGCTCTTTCTGCTGGAAAGCCGACACGTGGGTAATAAATCTCTCAGTCCCGGGAAGCATTAGACGGGCTGATAGAACAATCGATGATTTCTAATCGCGAATCAAAGAAAAGGGAGTAGCCGGTGATTGAGGCATTAATGATACTCTCCATGCGACACATCTGCCGTAGCAATTGACTAACCGCGTTCCAAGTGTTGGAGGACACCGGTGACGCATTTTACAAGGCAGACTGGATCTCTTTTGCATGCCAATCAATGAATATGAGGCCTTGGCACCCAATAAATGACGAAGCGCTGTGGCCCGTTTACCGACCCGTGGCTTAAAATCTCGGCTTTCTAGCTTGCCGAAAGTATGAGAGCTCGACAAAGCAAAACTTGTCTTTTGTTGTTGGATGCACAATGTGACCATCCTCCCCGGCGACGTCGCATCTGGGCTTCCGCTGCTTCCGGCTGGAAGTGTTGTCATGAAGGCTCAGGATGGAGAAGGGTGATTCCGGATATTCTGAAACATGGTGTTTTCGCATCCTCAGCATTTCTGGATGCAACCCCGAGATGCGGGGATGAAACAGGAATTGTGCGGTTAGTGTTGGAAACAATCGCTAGACGCCCGACCAAAAAGGTTAAAAAAGAAGGTCGAGGTCTCGCTGAAAGGCTTTCTGGATTCATTTGGAACGCTAAGACGCACCCGTAGTCCGAGCGGGCCACCAGATATCATTATTTGTGAAACGCTCGCCTCTGCATAATACGCAGCGTTGGTAGGAATTCTTGAGGTCCGAGGCCTAAGTACGGGTGCTCGACATTGCATAGTTTAGCGCCAAACAAGGATTCGAGCCCCTGGCCGTGCGAGCCTGGGACATTCTGCAACAGCTCTAGAAAAGTTACTCCTGTGGCTGATTCATAATCACATTGGAGGATTTGACGGCATTTATTTTTCCATAATACACATCTCTCGCCCACATGGTGAACATGGTCGCGCTCTTCCGCACACGGCTCTTGATATGCCCTAATCCTCACATCTTTAACTATGCAGCGACCTTCTGCTTCTTCTCGGAGAGATTCGTTGGACCTGCCCGGGAGTGTCTTTCTCATCTCTGGAGATGGGCGGATTCTCCGGCTACCAATGCCGAGCAACTCGCCCAGTGACCCTCTGAGCTGGAGCCCTGCGAAGCGATTTATCGCGCTCGGTGCGCTGGTGTTGTACTCGGTTGTAGCCCTGTTGAACGTGCAAGCGGCTAGCCTGATGTACAAACCACTGCTCGAGGAATTTAGCAATGAGGTATGGCTACACAAGAAGAGATTATTGCAAGCCATTTACATGCACCTGATGCTAATCAAGCACCTGATAGATCACTGGAGGCGCCTCTCTACATCTTCTTGTGTCAGCACCAAGCACCCTATTCCTTGGCCTCGGAGCACTCTTCTGGGTTCCGCTCTCCTTGGTATTGGGACGGCGGCCAGTTCTTCTGCTGTCCTGTTTCATGTCGATGGTCGGAGCTTTGGTCGCGGCCATCGCGAACAAGTTCATGCTACTTCTGGTTGCCCTGTGTATTCTTGGCTTTGCAGCGGGATTCGCCTTTAGCACTGTAAGTTGTCTGCACGAGTGACAGCTTGATGGTGCCGGCTAACAATGGTGAAAGGGGCTGCTCATGACTATTGATCTGACCTTCATACATGAACGACCGATGGCCATCGCCAACTACTGGGGTGTGGGTGCCGCGACTACACTTGTGGCCTTGCGAATTGTCCCAGTCCTTGGAGCAACTGAATGGCGGAACTACTACTGGTTTTCGCTCATCCTGTCTCTGGCTTGTGGCATTCTAGCATTGTTCCTCGTTCCTGAGACATATTTCGTTCGGCCCGCCATCGCCTTCGATGGCCGCATCTTGGTACAAGATGGTTCGGAAAAGATCAAAATCTACCAAGACTGGGATGAGGTGCCTGGCGGAAAGCCTCTGCCCGACATCCCCGATAGTAACTCATCAACCTGGAAACGCATAGCCCAGAGGCTCACGATTCGCAAAGTCGGTGGGGGCTGGAAGCAGATGGGCACATCTTACTTGCAGGTTCTCCTTTGGCTTTGCAACCCATTGGCGTTCTGGGTCGCGATACTCAATGCAATCAACTTCGGCGGGATGCTCTCCATTGGCATGACGTATCCTGTCATTCTGGCGTTGCCGCCTTATAATCTCCCCGAGAGTACGATAGCTCTGGTGAATCCAGTTGCTGCAGTTGGGGCTATCCTAGCCGTCCCAGCAACTTGCATGACAGTATCTTGTGTAGCATTCCGCTTAACGCGCAATAATGGAGGCGTCCGAGATGCCGAACACTATCTCGTGGGTTTCTTGATTCCGACTGTTTCTGGAAGCGCGAGTGTCGTACTCTACGGTGTCGCGGTGCATTTTGGATGGGATTTCCGCTTCATCTTCCTCTCATATGTTCTCAACGCGTTCTCTTCCGTTGGTCTTGGCGCCGCGGCAACACTCTGGGTTACGGAGGCATTCCCGCGTTGGACTGCCTCTGCGTTGATGGCCGTGGGGGGCTTTGGCTATGTTCTGAGTTTCGGAGTGAGTTATGCCATCGACCCTTGGGTTAAAGCCCAAGGTTACCTCGGCGCAAATGTTCAAATCGGATGTCTTATTGCAGCTGCAGGGGGCATTGCGCTGCCTCTGGTGTTTTGGGGCAAGAACATAAGGCAGTATATTCATGGCAAGCGGGTAACTGGTGAGGGGGGAATGCTCCGACCACAGGTATAACGACCAACGCGCGCGGCGTGTGGGTGTTCATTTATCCAAGTAGTCTTCAAACTAGTGACTCTGCATTACATGTGAAACATTTGCCAAGAGGAATCCTGCAGCGATGACTGCCTTATAGAGTCGCTCTACGTTATGGGCTACGAGGAAGTAGGGACTCGATCTACTACCTCTTGCTCGAATTTATTGCGGCAGTCTCCAAGGTCATGGAAGTCAGTGAAGTGGCCGCCGCATCAGAATTGCGCTTTTCGTGACACCCATGCCTATACATACCATGCCTATACATTGAATCACTTGCAAACTCAGATCCAAAGCCATCAAGGATTCATGACGGCCTCTCGCTCTCTCTGAGCCGATGATGGAACTCCCCATGGCTCAGAGCAGAGAGGGGGTGTTCGAGGCCCTTTCCACAGAGCTTTCGCGACGTTTCATATTTCATATTTCATATACGCAAATTTGTTTCTCAACTCTGATATTGTTTGTTTTGTCATTCTGTCTTTCCAAACTGTCCGTAATTCCCTTGTATCCTCAAGAACACAAAATAGCACTCGTCATTACCCCAGGATAACCACAAGAAGGAGCTGTCTCTTCAACCAGCCAATCCACCAGGCCTAATCACTCCCCATTGAGGATCTACTTCTCAGTGAGAAGAAGAGTATCTACTCCAGCATAGACTTCGGCCTTGTCTCATTGCGTGGCACATTTGACTGAGGAGCTAGTTCGGCAACAGCTTCCATGATCTGCCTAACAGAGGGGTCGCGCGAGTACAGCGAAGTTCCAGCAGTATATGATGGATCTTGCATCCTGGAATTGACAGGCTCGGGGGCATTGATAGTGGTCCTATCTGGGCCAGTGTGGCTGTTCGAGGCGATGCTGTTGCTCAGACGTTCTTATTAGTGGGGATGTTGGCGTGTATTTAAGACTTGGCAGGCTCTTAGTGGTAGATGGAAAAAATGTTGGAAATGTGATGGCGATGCGGGAAGGAATATCGAGGCCGGTCTCTCACCAGTGGACATATCCACATCCAACGCTGGGGCAAAGGGCTGGCATGACAAACGGTTGAGTGAATCGGAAGTAGGTCCTGGAGACGTCCATTGTTAGAGTGCTAGTGTATGAATAGAATGCTAGAGACCATGCGAGAAAACAAACATAAACTGCTAGCGACCTGGCCAAAACAGGGCTAGGTAGGAGGCTCGACGTAAGTGATGATCTACCAACCTGTAGCAGAGGGTATTGGAAGCATGTGAGGGTGTAGTGGAGCGGAGGAACCAGGTCAGAAGCTGGTTGAGGATCGTTGCGAGACTCTTGGAAATGGAAGGGCTTGGGTGGACATTTATAAATGTCTAGAGGTCGCTGCAGGTGTCGAGGTAAGACCATACATCACATTTACTCGGTTGAGAGTATTGGCAGCCAATCCAGATAGGAAAACCCCGCTTTTTCTTTTGTGTGGGATCCAGCTTTCTTTCTGTCTGCTTCTTGCGCCGCAGCAGGAAAAAGACCCGCCTGTATTTTGAGCAGCATCTGCTTCTTCTCCATCATATCTAAGTCCTTTTCTGCCATATCTGGTTCTTCTAGTCTTACCTGCTTCATCCGACCTCGCTGATGCAATCTCGACGAAACGGATCCCTATGGTGACGCCATGTTCTTATTGGGTAAACAGAGTCCAAACCAACCGTCTACTCAGATGCTCCCTCAGCAGCTTTTTTTTTCCTCAACCCCTCCACTCGGGCTTACAGACCCGGGCAAGCCTCCAACCCGCTCTTCGGACAGCCCGCCCCATCCAGCTCCACACCCCCCTACGTGCCTTCTGGCACCCGCCCACATCCACTGCTATCCACCGTATCCACCCTCTACAACCACTACGAGACAGGTGATGGGCCACTTTTTAGTTTGGCAGCAGCATTGAGGGATGGACGATCGAAGGGGGGTGCGGGGGGCGTGCGTGCGAGTGAGAGAGAATAGGGAGATGTCGTGGGGGATCCGGGTGACTCGGCGGCCTTGCGTTGGGTGGCATAGTGCTTCTCACAGTGTACTCACTGTCGAGGACACTGTGTTGACAGGGAGGATACCTAGCTCAGGATGCCCCTGTACCCATTCTACGCAGAATGGGTACAGGGATCTCGTTCTTAGTGCGTGACCGGAACTTACTAAACAGAAGTATCCATATTGTTCTTAATAGCAAGACTCGCAAAAACTGCCACCAGACCCTGGGTGCGCCAGTTTCCGCTCGTGAACCCCTGTGGCGTCAATTGTTACAATCGAACCATCGATTTTTACTCCTAACCCCCTGGTACCTCAGTTCTCGCGCATAATAGGGCTTGCCCGCACTAGCATTGAAATTTCACCCCCCAGTACACCGTCCCGTTCCGTCCCGTCGTATGTAGATGCTCGCATTAACTTAGACTAAGTGCATTGACACCTGGACATCTAAGTGTGCTACCCTGCCAAGATAGCATTAGATGAAAAAGCTCACGTAGTGCCAATGTCTCGTCCTCAAAGGGCTTAGGCACTTGAGAACGAGCTCTCATCGCTCAATACGGTCGGGATCTCTAACGACAAATGAGAGACTGGATAGGCGCACGGCTATAGTACCGCAAGGGAACATTCTCTGTCAAGGCAAACACCGCGAGGAGAATCCCATCAACAAGAAAGGTTGCCATAAAATTGCCCTAAACAGATCAAGGCAAATAGTAATGGAAACTTTTGTGTACCAAAATCACAAGTCGACACGTCGTAATGTCGCCAAAACCACCTGCTTAATGGGGAGCAGTAGGGCAGAGACGTTTTGAGATGACAAATTGATTGTACTGTTTTGGCGTTTTACAGCGAGACTATAGATGAAGGTTACACCTAGTCTAAGCAACTATCGTATCATGTTAATTTCGCCACCAGATCCTAAGAGAGACTACCCTATCACGTAACTGGAGGTCAATCTACATAGATAGCAAGACTCTAAACGGAAAGACTCTAAACGGAAAGAACCAATTATACCACTGCTCCACCCGCCCGCATTTCCACTCTTCAACGCGCTCATCTCGTCCACAAAATTTTGCTTCCAAGAATCATCTAGCCTGGTTGGATCCCATTTAAAGAACTTCCTAGCCACTGTTCCCTTGAATCTCTTATGCCCCGCCCAACTCCGCTCCGCCATTCTGAGAAGACCGTTCATAATCTCATCAGCAACCTCCTGTAAGGTAACTTGGCGAATCTCCTACCTCTCTGGTGTGTCATCCCGAGGGAGCCTGCCTATCCCAAAGGCAGCGTACAGACACAGCTGCATCATCTCAGTCTGTAAGGTAGAGCCGACGACCAAAAGAATTATCCCTCTCTTTCTGGACTGGATGTAGCCGTCTCCACATTCCTCTCTTGTAATGATCGTAAGGACGAGACGGACGAATAGATCGGCGAGACCCTCGACATGCACCCAGTCAAAGCTAGCTGTTTCGTTCAACTTGAATGCATATCCGTGCTTGAGAATATAGCGTTAGAATGCTGGGATGATGAATCCTTCTCGCCTAAAAAGTCCCGTCCCTGTACCAAAAATGCACAGCGAATTTACGCTGATGGCCAGAACGCCCGTCTCCTCGCCAGCGGTAAGCACGGCAATCTCGGCCGTTCTTTGCGGGCACGGTCTTGAGCATATTCTAACTTCAAAAATTCGTAAACAGATTCACCATCTGTATCGTCCCAGTCTCGTGGTTGCGCTGGCTGAGAGATAGGTCAATCTGCCAGGTTCGATCACCCCGAGAGATGTACAAACCAAGGCACTGTGTAATCTGGGATACGACAAGCTAGTCCTCGCATGAATGCATCCGCTCCATCGGGATCAAAGCCAAAGCCAGTGTTGATAATGAGGTCGTGGTTCTCGGCAATGTCTACGATGGAGGAGGTATCATCCAGGCCATCCTAAAGGATGGGGTTGAAACGATTGCCGTAAGCTTCAATGAGGTGTGTAGCGGCATCTAGATTCAGTAGGAAAAGAACGATCGTGAGGTTCCTCATTTCAGGCTTCCTCTTCAAACAATGTGATCCAAGGCGGGACCACCAACATAGCCAGTCGGTGCCAACAGGGAGGATCTAGAAGTGATTCATTACAATACAACGAAGGCGAAGTGCCGTAAGGAGAAGATACCCAGACTTTTAAAGTTTTCCGTTAGGATGGTCTAAGATTATGACAAGCATAAATATTCACTTCAAGGTTCTTTATTGACTTACTACAAACTAGCTGCCACAAAATTCTCCTCGGTAAAGTGGAATGTATTTATTATATCTTCAAATCGCTAAAATGTAGCCCTTTCTGGCTTGCTTTTCTTTCATTTGGTGTTTTGTACACAATTTCCATCTATTCCTCTTGAAGCATTCCCAGTCCATGGTTCCCGTCGACAGTCGCAGATATTCAACAACAGTAACGATGCGTACATTGCTAGTATAGAGCTAGTTCCTCCTAATGGAAAGTGAAGCAAGAGAACCTGCCACCAGTTAATAACCATGTAGCCTCGTTCATCTTGAACGTAACGCCTTAACTCAGCTCAGGGAGGAGGAATACTCACAGTTTTTTACCTTCCCGTGTCGTCGCTGCAAAGCTCCATTGACAGCCCTGAGTGATGATGGCTGGAAATACCCCAACCTCTTCGAGCGCAGTTTTGGCATGTTTAAGATCGAAAGTGAAACGCTTGCGATGTCTGCGTGGCAGTCTGGAGCCCATCCCTGAATACCAGACACATGCTTTGCGTGACGCATAGTAATATGCCTGAATCCAGTGGAAGTCTGGGAAGATGAGGATGTCTCATTTAAAGCAAGGTTATCTTGCAGGAAAGTTATGAGACTATTGAGGAAGCCTATCCACTACGAAGAGCACTGGTAGTGGTGAAGCCTGTGCCAGAGAGACATGGGGTATCGATGCCATTACCTCAGAGTGGAGAAGTATCTGCATGGCATGTGGCTATGGACTTATCATAGATAGTAACCCTGTATCATAACATCTCGGCAAGAAGCACAATGTGTCAAAGCCAGCTTGTAAGGGCCTCAACTCCCCTCACCAAGTTTTAAATCTACCCACTCCGGCTCCAGCAGAGCCTCCCTCGCGACCTGATTACTGTGATCTTTACCCTGCTTAGCATTACACAGAGGCTTAGCCTCAAGAATCGTAGCCCACGTTTAGCTAGCTGTAAGATGATGGTAGGGCATGTGGAGAAAGCATATGATAGTAAAGAGCGCCTATAGGGCGAGACAGGCAACGATGGCGACAGCGATCAACAATGAATATTCCCGGTATAGCGCCGAAGATCTTATCAACAGTCAATACCATAGAAGCAAACTAACTGGCTGGTGGAAGACCGATATCTATCGGCATGTGCACCTGCCTCCTATGGCTATTGATATGCTCAGTATCCCATCATCGTCTGTGGGGAACGAGAAGATGTTGAGTGGATTGCGAGTTAGATTGCCTCGGGTCAGTAATGGTAAGGAATTTATGTGCAAATGCATCATCACAACATCTCTGTTCTTGGCACGGGCAGTTTCTAGTTGAAATGCCTCCAATTCGGCTCTGGAGAATTTAGAGGTTTTGAGTTGAGAACGAGGTAGACTTACAACTGAGAGCTTCTTCACGCCGTTCATGAATTCCGTACTTTGGTCAAGATTAACTGAACTTCTAGGAGTGATCCGAAGGTTAAGGAAGTGCAGCAAGTAATTACGGACTCTTTAGTTGCTCGTTTGCACAAAGGGGAGTACGGTATGCGCGAAACAAGTATCGATACTTGGCGACTGACAATCAATGGCAACGTGATGACATGAGTCTCCCTCAATGACCAAATTATGCTTTCAAGAAGCTCATCCTATGAAGGCCTATAGCTACATCAAATCGTTGGTGGCGAATCATTCTCAGCCACACGTGAACCCCTCCGGTTCAATGACGTTGCTGCACCGAATACTTGTGAGTTCGCTGCCATCCATTTTCTTCACGTTAATGTCCTCAAAGACAAGTCCCTCGCAGCCGTTCTGTGCCTTGCTGCACTGGAACTGGGCACGCCTTGATGACTCAGTTGTGCCCGTGATGTTGGAGTATGTGACATCCCCAACCTCGAACAAAGACGTGTTACAGTCGACGGTGCCGACGTTACTGTAGCACTGGTTGATGATGAACGGAGTGTTTTCCAACTCTTGGAATTCTATGTTTTCGAAGATGATCTTCTCGGCGCCTATAGCAACTTTGGGTTAGCAAATTGTCCAGCCTTAAATAAGATTAGGGAAACTCACGGCCAATGCCGCCGCCGCCGCCGTTGGGAGGATACTCGTTGACCTCGCCTGTCCACGTCTTGATGCGCGCAACATATTTGGACTTGTACATCTTGATGTTTCGCGCTGTGACGCGATTCACCGTCTCATAGTGGCCGTCATACTGCCCGATGCTGCCAATCGCAACGCCTTGGCCTTTAATGAAAGTAAGATTCTCAAGCAAGATGTTCGTCGAGTTCGCCTTGAGAGCGATACAGTCGTCGCCATTCTCAACTTCCCAGCCGCGGAACGTAATGTAGTCCGAGAACATGGTGTTGGCGCCGTCGGTGTTGCGGGCTGGGTTTCTGTTGCTGCTTTTGGCCTGGACGAATATGTCCTCCAGCAACACCCGCTTGGATCCGACAATGGTGACAGTCCTGCAGGCCGTCAGTTGAGTGGACATACCGTTAGAGCACTTGACTACAGAACTCACCACATTTGAGGCTGAACCCAGCGAAGCCCATGGAAGTAAGAGTCTTTGGCGGTGATGACAATGGCGTGCGGCCGCCCTACAACTCCATCAGTGATTATGCTACAGGCACCAATACAGCTATCAGCAAACAAGTTCCACTTACGGGGATAGTTTGATTCGCCCTTGACCAAGTCATACCAAACCTGGCCGTTTCCATCAAACGTTCCGTAGCCATGCCCTTCAACATACAAATGCTTTCCTCCAAGCATAAATGCAGTAGTTTGGTTCTGATAGGCTGCCGGCGGATATGAGTTCTGGTCATCCCCAGGACCAATGGGAATTGAATTCTCAAGCCAGTAATTGGTATCATTGCTCCACTAGAGTATACTTAACAAAGATCGCATGGGGAGGTGCGGGATAACATACTTTTAGCGTTCCCTTGATATCAATCTTGACATTGTTGAGATTGGTGAACTTAAAGACCCTGCCGACATTGTAGGTGGTGTTCTTGAAGACAATCAGAGAGTCTTTCTTGCATTTCCTAAAGGCCTTTTCAATGGCATCAGAGTCATCTTCGCCATTTCCTTTGGCGCTGACGGTGCATGTCCTCGTATAGCTCTGGGTAAGATCGAGACCCTTAACGGGGTTCACCTTGCCATAAGTAGGGCCGCCGTGGATTGCGACTGCCTGTCCTCCTAAGATGAGGGCACTAAAGAATAGCTTCAGATTCATCGTCCAAGAAGCGGGATGTTAAAGCATAGACTCGAAGCAGTGGAATAGAGGTGTTGCTGGGTAGGGTAAACCATCTTTGCAGCGGGACCACGATGCGAATATATAGTACTGCCTTCAACCCCAAGAACCACAGACGTTATGCGTTGCCCCGACATACCCCGGAATTCACGACGTGAAAGTCTGTCTTGCCTGCATCATGTACTGATTGTCAATTGGAGCATGGATCATGGCCTCGGCCAACTATCTAGGCCGGGCGGCTCAGATAGAGATGGCCACTAGACAGTCAATTTCCCTGCGATGTGCGACGAGCACAAACCTACACGAAGCGGCGGACTACTCATGATGATGGCATTGGAGATCAGATTCGTGGAAAATCTAAGAGCAAAGATCCAAAGTGGTATTCCCTGCAGCAAAAATAGCAAGGCTATTTGGGGTAATTTGCCAGGGCCCCTAAACGGTGTGTGGGGGGGATCAGCCTAGCCTTCTTGTACGAATAATTTTCCGTCGACACATACAGCAAGATGCTTTTAAAGACCAAACGTGGGGTGGTCTAACCTTAAATCATCTGATTCGTGACAGGCCTGCATCGGCAAGGTGGCCGACGATTAGCTCAGGCCGTCACAAGCCCAGTGTCATTCGTCAAGTAATTATTACCCTTGTTGAATGAGGTTGGGGTCAGTTGTTGCACTTCTTTACGCCGTAGTTTCCACAAAGGTTGCTTCAATGCTACGAGACGAGGCCGTATGGGATTTCCGCATTGAAATGAGATGTTTCGAGTCCCTCAAGTTCAAGCCCATATGAATTTATCTGGCCCAAACTAAGAAGATGGGCATTTAGAGATTAGAGATTTCATATCACCCTTAATCAGAGTAGGTCGATAAATTCATCAACAACAAAAAAACAGAAAAGGTTCAACACGAGCATTTATTGTCATTCAAACATTTTCTCGACGGCTAGCTATAGTAGCACAAAAAACAACATAGCGCCGATACAATAGATGATGAAACGAGCGTCTTTGTTCATCTAGCTCATATCTTCGCCTGCAGCGTCGAACCTGCGACCCGGCGTCATAGCACGACTAGGAAAAGCCCTCTTCAAATAGTGTTTTCACATTTTCGGGCTTACTCGTCACCGGTAGCGAATTCGCCAGCCCAGATCTTCTCGCTCAGCGCCAAGTTCGGCGTCACATACTTCGTCAGGTCCCGACGCTTGCGGAGCAACAGATCTGCCACCATACGTCCAAATACCGTCTCCCCCGCGGGGTTGAGGTGAGTCCTGTCGCCCTCGCGGGAGTTGTAGTAGTCTGCATTCTCCTGGCCAATTGCGTTGATGTAGTTGGTACTTGCGAGATTCAGGTCTAGGTACTTGGCTCCGACGGCCTTGGCGGCTAGAATGGTCTGGTTGCGCTGGTCTTTGAGGTTCTGCCTGACTTCATCACCATCGAAGGTGCGACGCGTCAGCGACGTGATGAGTATCTGTTTTTAAAGTCAGCTAAAGGCGTACTTGTGTGGGGAAAACACGGTGGATAGTAAAACGCACCGGGGTTCCGCCAGCCTCCTTGACTTCATTCGCCATGACCTCAAGGTTGGTCCTGAACTCGTCCAAGGATATGTTTGCGCTGGTCTTCTGATCATTATGCCCGAACTGGATAGTAACAATCGGGCGGTAATCATCTTTATACGTTTCAACATCTTCAAGGGTAGAGTTCCATCGCCCTTGGTTTCGGAAAGAAACCGTAGTCGCTCCACTCTTGCCCCGGTTGATCCCATCGGCACCGCTCTTGAGAACCGACAAGAAGCCATTGCCCCAGCCCCCATTGATGGCAACGGTGGAGTCACCAGTGAGGATGAAATAAGGGGGCTTCTTGTGGTGAACCGCAGGAGCAGCTTGAGAGAAGCCGAGCACTGTGGCCAAGGCAAGAGATACAGAGACAAACCTCATGATGACTGAATAATGGACGAACCTGAGAGTTTCCGATGACAGAGTGTAGAGAAATGAACAGGCTGTAGACTGTGAGAATGTGTTGTAAGTTCGGTTGGGGGAAAGGCGAGCTTTTGAAGCTCTTGCCATGAATCTTTTCCCCATATCTTCAGAGTGGTCTCACTTCACGCGATAGCTATATTTGTTTGAGAGCTGGAAGAAACCAAGTCTCCTGCATCACCTCGGTTGTATCATGGAAGCTTTATTGAATATTCCTCCAATCGTTCTTGCAATTCATCGCCCATAGCCGCATCTTAGCCGGAAGTATCTTTGCGACATTCGCTACAGACCCTCATTTCTTGCCAGAGGCAATCATTCATCCGGGAAACAGTCGGCTTCATCTGTTCCGGGTCAAAGGAAGCCAGCCGCTCACTGCGCCCTCGAGTCCTCGACACTGGAGGCTTTCCGCGGAGATACAAGGCTAAGGCTGTTCTTGGTATGTGGCAAAGTCAGTAAGTGTAAATACACTCGGGAAGAAATCCGTCAGAGTGCCAAGAAAGGGGTGAGGTTATTCCGCCACTTGGTCGGCATGTCGCGCCTATGATAGCCCGAGGGTTGCATCGTCACATCAAAACACGCCATAATGTAACATTCCTAGTTCATCGCAGAACCAAGCTTGGGCCTGACCAGCCTGATATGCACAACCCCCCTGTCCAAGAGCTAAAGCGAGCTGTCCCAACTTGGTAGAACTGTTACGTTGGTTGTGTGCGGGGGAAGTCGCAGCATCAACAGTCGGAAAATATTCCGAGGGGTTTGTTCCGCGAGACCCCAATATCCGTTCCCCGGCTTCATTCCAAGAGTATTTGCCTGTCAGCAACAACTTGCTTTGACGCAGCGTGTCGAACAGCGTTCCTGGAATGAACAACAGACTAGAGAATGAGCCTGAAGTGCCATCGATGGTTCATTTACAGCCCATATAATCTATCTCTTAAAACAATGGGAAACGGGTTCAATAACAGCAGATTCAGACACAACAAACTATTGCATGGCAAATTGAGTGGCTCGTTTCAGTGCAACCACACAATTATCCCGAAGCTGCCCCCAATATCTTTGTCTCTGCCTCCAGGAACGTGAGCAGCTTTGGAGAAACGTCACCCCACGCTAATGCAGCTTCTAGACGAGCGTGCCACTAAACTCCTTACTCTAGTTCTTAATGTGATCATGTCGGTAAATCGGGGTAAGTCATCCCCGCGGGGTCTCCAGTTCCCTCACTCATTGTCGATGGGGCAATGTGGGGAAACTGATGATAGCTACGCTTGTTGGTCATAGCATCATCGCCAAGGGCCAGTTTTGGCGACAAGATAAAAGTCCAGGACAGCAGACCCAAAGTTGGTCGATGTGGCCAGTCAGTTACAGACCTGGAACAGGCACCAAGTGCACGCAGATCCAACCGCCTTTGCACCCAAGTCATCCGACAATGGTTCGCCTCGCTAACCTCTCCCTCTCTTCCCTGGCCCTTGCGGCTCTTGCATCGGCTGTCTTCATCGTCCCTGGCGGCCACTGGCGTGACACCAATGGCAATTTGGTCAACGCCCATGCTGGCGGCGTGACTTTTGACGAGGCAACAAAAAAGTACTGGCTGTTTGGCGAGTACAAGATCAAAGGGCAAACCGAAGGCGGAGGTGTCAGAGTGTATAGCTCTGAAGATCTTGCCACCTGGGAGGACCATGGCCTTGCTCTGGGTGAGTCATGACGATGATTGATGTCAGTGCGCTGCTAACTATGAATAGAACCAATTGTTGGCCACCCAAGGATCGATCGATCCATGGTCATCCAGCGACCCAAGGTCGTGTATGCCGAAAGCACGGGCAAATACAACGTGAGGCCTCAACCTGGCATGTTCTCGAGGATCTCTTGTCGCTGACGTCCAAGCAGATGTGGTGGCATGCAGATGCGCCGAACCGAGCCTACAACTGGCTTCTCCAGGGCCATGCCGTATCCGACACCATCGAGGGACCCTATACCTACGTCGATGCTTATCAGCCGCTCGGAAACTGGTCGCAGGACTTTGGGCTGTTCACGGACCCAGACACCAAGACGTCTTATGCCTTGTACTCCAACGGCGATCGTCGTGAGGCCCGCGATGTGTACTTGACCTCGTACAATGAAGATATTACTGGGTTGGACAAGGTCATTCACCGATGGGACAAGTACGACCTTGAAGCCCCTAGCATCGTGAAAACAGATGTCGGCTACTTTGCCATCATGAGTCACAAGACTGGCTACCGACCAAACAGTGAGTGCGGCATGGCTGGCTAGAGTGCGCATGGCTAATTGAGTACAGACGTCGTGGCGTTTCGCGCAGACAAGCTCGAGGGACCTTGGTCTCAGCCGTGGATCATCAACCCTCTGAATACTCGAGGTCTGAACTCTCAGTCTGGAAATACCCTGAGTATTTACGGCTCAAAGCAGACAACTCACCTGTACCTCGGCGACCGTGTGAGTACACGTGCCCAATGTTAAAGAGGTAAAATAACTAATGAAGATCATCAGTGGGACTCGAACGCCAACTGGGAGGCGACGTATGTGTGGCTGCCCTTTATCATCGACAAGGAGAAGAAGAGCATCAAGATCGACTGGATTGACGTGTACGACCTTGACGTGTAAGTTCTGCCCACTTCCTCATCGAAATACGAATTACTAAACTGTCAAGGAAAACTGGACGGTGGACTGCCGTCAAGGGGAAAACCTACTACAGCGCCTCTGCTCGACTTGCGGGCGACGCATGGCTCCAGGAAGCAGTAAGCTCCTTACCCTAGTAGTTGAAAGACAATTGCTAACGGCGGGTCCAGCCATTTGCCAGCAAGGGAACCATTGCGACGGGCATCAGCGGAAATGACAGCACCATTACCTTTAACATTGAAGGCCAAGGGGGCGAGCAGTGGGTATCTGTCTACTATCAAAGTAAGCGACAGCTCTCTCCCTTTTGTTCCAAGAAGCGGCAACTGACGCGGACAGACACGGACGACTTGGGCTTTGGCGACTCGCCGTTTGGTGCGCCAGACCGTCTGAACGGCACATGGATCCTCCGACGCTACGGCTGGGTCGAGGTCAACGGCGAGGCTTCCTCGAGGCAGCAGATCTCGATGAAGGACACGCACAAGGGCATCATCATGGCCTCGCCTGTGGCGGTGAATCTGACCAAGGGCACGAACACGCTGACGATCGGCGGGCTGTCCAACGGGAACGGTACAAAGGCGGCTGATGTTGACAAGATCATCGTGTATCCGCTTGAGAGTAAGTGGAAGAGATGCAACCCGAAGTGGTGGAAGAGCCGTTCGCAATGCTGAGAGAGGGCCTCGCTGCAAGCGATTCTCTCATTCAGTTGGTCTCGTTCATCTAGATTACCGTTGGCCGAATCTTGTGGCGACATATGACGGCGCATTCGGCAGCGTCGCTGCAACCACTGAAGAGGATCATGAGGAATGGGACGGACAGTCAGCCTTGATTGAGGCTTTCAAAATTCTATTCATGCTTAATCAGACGATGCGACAGCTCAGATAGCATTGGCATTGCCGTGAAAAAACAGCAACTAGATACGTCAGGAATATTTGTGTGGGCCATCTGGTATGACTTCGGCACGTGGACCGATTAGGCGACTGGTCCATACCGTGGCGGCAGGCTCTTGAATGACACCGAGCATCGAATTTTCATTGATATTTCCCGTCGAATTAACCGGCTAACTAGACCGACCAAGTGTCATTCTCCGTGTTTAAGTTTATTGTCTTCTTAGCGGCCCTGGCACCGAACCGATTATAATTAGGTCCAACTCCAGTTTCTCCATGGGATCGTCATTAACGCGCTTTTGCCACGTCTCATGATGTTCCTCTCTTTCGCGTTCGGTTATCATGCCTCTTCAGAGCTGAGCTGAAGCGCCATTTCATTGGGCAATAGAAAAACATGAAAGATCCGAAACTATTCACACGAGAATACCGGAAATCTCTCCGTGATCACTCTGTGAGCTCGGTACGCTGGGGTAAACGGTCCGCAGTCCCGGCCATGGTTCGCCCTGGTTCACCTTGAGACACATACCACAGGGCAAGATTGGGGCCCCTACAGAGAAAACTAACTTGTCACTTCTGTCAGGTTTAGCGGGAGCGATGGGGCCCTATGTGTTGAGGCCATAGGCTAATCCAAGCTTAGTGTGGGATAGCTAACACAAGCTGATTAATTTGCCCTGGGCTTTGGAGGACACATGATGATGCTACCCCGCTCAAATGGTCGCCTTTTTGGCCGTCAGATCATGAACTGAGAGCTCAGTCTCTTCCCTCGGTTTGAGCTGGAGGCACCTGAACATGTCATGCGGTGTTGAGCTGGCAGTACGGAGCCAGTGGTACAAAGTCGGATTCACCGCCGTTTGATGCAGAGGGTATAAGGACGTTGCCCTGCAGCGCATAAACTATGATCAGTCTCATTCCAATTTCAATTCCAGGGCTTGGATTTCAACCCCTCCGTCTGGCGAACACGGTGGCGGCGGAGGGCGCCTCTCGGCAAGCAGAGTCAGCAAGGCTTGCAGATAGTTGGACGCCACGGCCGATTCTGATTTGCCCATTTTTTTCTCTCTTCGACTAATTAATCTCACCGCTACTCTTTTCGTCTCGGATCGTCGAGGATGGCTGGCCGCTGCTCGCGTGGCCCTCGCCGCTCAGAGGCTGGCCAGGTCGGAAAAGGGATCGATGATGCCATTGAGCTTTTGATACATCACACGCCCAACCGTAACGGGTCAGTCGCGACGCCAATTCCGATCGCTGTCCTCGAAAATCCGAATCATCCATCGTATTTACGACTCGGCGTGTTGTTTGCCCGTCCATGCACAAGATGTTACACTTGCCATTCAGTCTTGGCAATTCTAGGCTTGGCTCCCTTGACTTTCCTGGAACGTGGCATTGAGCCAGCCACATGTAGCTAACTGTCAGCTTCGGTACGTTATTCCAGTAGATTTTATGGGGCATTGAACGCGTACGCTAAGACGAGGTTGATTCTGCGTCGTATTCTAAGACATGGCATGATATCAAACTACCTCCGGTTCCGTTGTGATAGCAAGGCAGTTTTTCTGTAGGGATAGAAACTTCTCTGTCTCCTTAAATCGCATGATGGGGAGTAATCAATTAATTCCAATCGTTCACGGCGCTGCTTGCTACGGAGGAAGCAAGTAGGTATCGCGCCCATTCCATCATGCGGGATCGGGCAACCCGCAGCATGCACATCCGTCTTGTAGATCAGAGCATTGCCATAATTGTCCTCCGTGCTTGATCTTATCACAATTCGAGATACGTTGGACACTTTTGTGATATTTCCAGGATCCACACGATTACAAAATTCCGCCTTCATCATCCTCCAATTTTCAAACCTTGCTTCTGAGCCTAGAGCGATTATGCATGGTCCTGACATCGAGTTGCTTGCATTGTGTAGTGTTTCTATGCAAATTTTAATCCTCATGGCCGTGTAGTTTATCTTGTTTCCGGTTTATCATTTTGAGCCATGCGAAATTACAGCGTTCTCACTGACGGCATATTCGGCATGAGGAAACATTCAATCAAGTGATGAATGAAATCAAAGTTGAAATAGGCTCCTCCATGAAGTTGAAATCAAAGCCAACCTCTCTCGAGACAGTGAGAAACTTTGGAAGATGAGTGATGTTTTTTCCAATTACCCATACGCCCACAGGTCATTTTCACCCGCATTAAATTGACTGCCGATGCCTGCAAACAAAATTTCCCTCCCGCTATTCTGCGTTGTCTGCACTCGAGAGCCCCATGCCACCACGAGCTCTGCAGTGATGTCAATTGTATGCCACAAAGACGGGTCACGGATGCACAATAGGGTTCCAGCAATGTAGAAAGGGTGTTGCAGTCGAGCATTAACAGGCTCATCGATGTTGCTACCAATCCCATCTATTATACTGAGATCGGGAAAAGGTTTCCTGGAATTTGAATGCCTTGTTAGTAAATCATAATGAAACAATGGTAAAGTCATAGTGGGGTGCTGACATTGACATTGAATCGTAAAACAGAGGGTCATTCCAGCGAGCCTCAATCTCGACGAGGTCGATGAGGGAGTGGGACGTGCCCATACTTTGATGAGATGAGGACATAGAAGCCCCCGTGCGTATAATTCCAGGCATAATTCCAGGCGAATAAGTTAATACTGGTGACAGAAGGACTCGCACGCGTGGATGAGCGAGAAAGAATATCGAAAGGAGTATGTGACAATCAGGTGTAACATGAAGGTCAGCGACAGAGTGCCGACAGGGAGAGAGTTTGAGATCAGAAATATAAGCACCAGCTTCTTGATAATGACAAGGACATTGAATGATCGTGTGTCCTTTTCATTACCACTGATATAGCATGGGCCCTTCACAATGGTTGAGAAGGTAATATTTAGCGTGGGTTCAACCGGTGGGGGGAGTAGCTCTGTATCGACCTCACGCCCGGGGGTTAGTCAACAGGCTTGGGCTAGGACCGACACACTGTGTGGTGATGCGGGAGGTCGCATTTCGGTCGTGTCTGGTCGACGAGAAGCCCTACCCGCGGTATCGTGAATCGGTATCAGCCGGTCAATGGTGGAGACATCCGCGTGGCCGAGTTGAACTTACCTGAGCCCCCCGTGGGGTCAGAGCAACATGGCAAAAGTTTAGTTCAAGTATATAGTGATGTATCAGATATTGATGAAGCTCAATTTCAGCCGTTGTCGTCATGGCCACTAAAGGAGTGGCCCGAATACATGACGGGTGCGATGCGGCCCGGTACAAGGAGCCGGCCGCTAAGGAAATAGTTTCGTGTGGCGGTTTTTGAATTCATGGCTTGACGAGTCGGTGAATGCTGTCACTTGTCACTTTGTCGCAGAGCCAGACCACATGGCTCGGTGAAACGCGGCGTGCGCCATAGCCAAAGCCAAAGCCAGAGGTCAAGCATGTCGGCGATTTCCTGGTTGAGTTGGACCCTGCTAGGGTGGACATTGAGGCTCAACAATGGTGGCCAGTGCCGTCATGTCATAAGTCAGCAGAGACAACAGCCCTTGAGATTAGCACCATTATTAGTGGATTTGACTGTCATGGGCGGCTCATGGGGGTGCGGGCCAATGCCCCGGTATGGCGATGGTGATGGATGAGAGCTAGCGCATGGGAAAAGGTGCCAAAGACGCACGACAGCACGCCCCGCATTGCAGCATGGAGTGGATAGTAGGTGACCAGCTTTCAGGGGACCTGACAAAGAGGATGATTTAATTCAGCCTATAATTGCCATCAGATTGTCATCATAATTTTGACGGATCGGTGTCAGTAAATCTGAACACGAGTAGGAAATCAATGTCTTGCTCTAATGACCTATATCTAGAGCCATTCGACTGTGGTGGAGATTCGAGAGACGAAATGCCAGGTGTCAGCATTCGGTCTCACTTCGTCTGGCACGGTTGGAGGGATGAGTCTCACAACCACTAAAGTAGCCACCCAACCAAGAGCCAACGAAAGTCCCATATGGAGGGCCTCAAACTCAAATCCCCCAACCCCCTCAACGGAAGCGAGCCATTCCCTATCAGTTGGTCGCCGACATATCGTATGGCCCAGACATTGCACAACGCACGATGTCCACTTATGCCCGGCGCAGGTGCAAGTGTCTCAACCGTAGTGGACGCCACGCTTCTGGCTCTGATACCTCTGATACCGTGCCCTTCCTGTCATGCAGATCACGCAGGTCAGTCGGGATGCCAACTTGCCAAGCGTCTGGTAGTGGTTGCAGCCTTGACCGTTGAGCCTGGTAGGGCGAGATTATTGATCTCTCCTCTCCTACTGACGAAGCGCCAGGTGCTCTGGTATCCCTTGCTCAGTGTTGCAGTGGCTCACGGGTTAAATGGACTCGTCATATCACTCCAATGCGGGTGACGTGTACCCCTCTCACGTAGGTTGGGTACCTCGCCTCGAGAGAGTTGGAACATTGGGTTGAATATACCCAATTAGATGGCACACGAAACACGAGTCATTGAATTAATCCTCTCACCATGACCTGACTTGTTCTCACGTTTGGCTGTCGACATGGCACTAATCCGTATGCGACACAGGCATTCGATTTACATAGCTTGTAACGTTACCAAATGTTACCCTACGGACGTTTTTGAGTAGCAAGCCGGGGAGAGAATTGTCTAGTGACCAAAACGCCAAGCCGAGGTAGATAGGAAGTACGACGTAGGTAGATGAGCAACAAGCGGATGGATGAGTATTGTCCTTCGTAAATACCGACAGCCCGAGATCAACGACATGGGATGATTGAACGTATTGGCATATTCGCACCTCGTATAGCGAATGCGATACATGGGGATATCAACGCACACATTTTGATCCTAGGGTAAATGTATAACATACTTCCGATGGGTCAAATATACTGACAACGCAAACACCGTCTACCCACTGTATCGCTTTTCTATGACCCAATTCTGGGCGCCGGGCACCCGAGGCTTCACCACACGTGTCTGTTCTCGCGACACCTATTCTGATGGTACATTCTCTGGTCAATTGAAAAGCAGACCTTTCCGCATTTGCGACATGTGCGGTGTTTCCGTTGCCTTCTCTCGAGATCAGACTCTTGGGTAGGCTGTTCGGGGCTGACCAGCACAGGCGGTGGCGGATTCGACTCCGGGGTCACAAACAGGTACTGCTGTTCTTCCTTGGGGAGATACCACTGCTGCTCTTCTTGATTCGGGAGATACGGCTGCTGCTGCTGCTGCTGCTGCTGCTGTACTCCGCTCTGGCGATATGACCAACCAGGTGATGCTGGCTGAGGGTTTCGTGACCTGGGAGTTTGTAGCGTCAGGCTGTCAACCTGTCGCTTCAACCCGTCCATCAGCCTCCCGTAGCGACTCCTCTCTTCCGCACCTTCGACTCGCACGCGATCCAGCTCGGCTCGGTACTCCTGCTCCTGCTGCTGCAGCCGCGCCTCGAGCCGCCGGATCTTATCCTCGTGCATCTTCTCCATGCTGACCTTGAGTTCGTCCATCTCTCTGTCACGCCGCCTCAGCTCGGCCCTCTGTTTGTCCTGCTCCGAGCGGAGGAAGTCGAACATCTCCTTGTCGCGCGCCGCCAGGGCCTCCTTCATGTCCTCCTCGCGCTCCCTCATCTCCTGCCGCATCTTCTCGCGCTCTTGGTCAATCTGGTCCTGCAGTTCGCGCCCGGCGCCCGTCTGGTCCAGGTCCTTCCCTGAGTCGACCATCTCCGTCTGGATGGCGAGCTTGACTTCTTCAGGGGAAGGCCTGTCTGTCCAGCCGGGGACGAACTGCTGCAGGATGGATAGGGCGGACTGTTTGTTGTTGTAGTGCTGGTTTACCTGCGCGCCTTCTGACATACATCCGCCCCAAAAGTCTTTTGTGTCTCTCAGGGTCTGCTCGCGGCGTTCGCCTTCTTTCGGGTCCGCCTGCTCCCAGAATGTGGTGACGAATCGGATGTTCTTCATGCCGTCCCGGCCACAGAGGCGCTTGAACATGAAGAGGTTCTTCCGCGCGCAGCCGCCCATACGGTTGTCGGAGATGCGGTGGAGATACAACAGACCCCGGAGCTGGATTTTCTCTTGGTACGACTTTGTCAGCCAGCTAGCGATCTCCTTGAGGATGTCGGCGTCTTTGCGGTTGGTGTCGTCGAAGCCCGGGGTGTCAACGAGGTATACGTTGGCGTGCGGGTTGAAGTGCTTGCATATGTGGACTTGGACTTCTTGTGTGCCTGTCATGACATCAGGGCTTGTACTTTTCTGAATAGCGGCTGCTGCTCTGCCTTACAGGACTCGAGAGCGCCCGGTTCGCTGATGAGCACCTTTTCGTCGGTGCAGTGGGAAATGAAGGTGCTTTTGCCGGCGCCTGTCATGCCCATCAGGGCGATGAAGACGTCGGAGGAAGATGGGACAGGGTTTGCCTGGGGGTTTCCACTCGAAGGTGGAAGGTTGAGAAACATATCTGCGCTATGGCGGGAGCTGTGTACTGTCATTTTGGCAGTTTGTTTCGGTTGCTGTATGGCCTATTAAGAGGCAAATAATGGGTTCGAGTTTCGCACTTAGATTCGGAGTCTGTCTGGTTCTTATCGGTACCAAGAATGAGAGACTAAGTTAGTGATCAAGACTTGTGACTGAATAGCTCTGCAGCTAAAGCTCAGCTCTTATCAGGCGTCCCGGGAGGCCTACAGTATACAATACTCTTTCACGCCAAAAATTCTCTCTTCCGCGGATTTGATTCGTGGCCTGGGCCTTCACACCCTCTCCAAGATGAAAATACACATCCAGATTCAGCCCAACGTTCAATAGTCTGTCGGGGCTGAGCCGAGAGCCGAGAGCCAATACGCGCTGCGAATCAGTTGTTGGCAGAGCACATAACTATGTGGGTCTAGATCCAGCCACCGTTGCAGCGAAGCAAGGCATTTTTGAAGGCTCTCCGCCTAGCTAGAATAACTATTTGAGGCCGGTGGGCAGAGATCTCGCGTTGACGCATTGTACAATCCAATATTTCCCGTCAACAAGTAGCGTCATAATGAGCCGTCTACAATTAGAAGCTACTCAGTAGGTTACCCAATACTGCTTTTCGTTGTTTAAGATCACTGATGATTCTAGGCGACAGCCATCGGCCGGCGATGTGGCGATTCTTGTCATGGGCGTTACAGGAGTTGGCAAGAGCACATTCATATCGAGACTGACGGGCGAAGATGCCGGAATCGGCCACGATTTAACCTCCTGTGAGCATCATCTATCTTTTCAGCAGAAATACTCCCGCTAAGGCTGAAAAGATACCAAGGGAGTCGGAATTCACAGCACCACCCTAAACGGAAGGACTGTCTATCTAGTAGACACACCTGGATTCGATGACACCTGGCGTTCCGACCTCGAGATTCTAAAGGAAATTGCCTTCATCTCATCTCAAATATATCGCCAAGGGATGAAGCTAGCCGGAATCCTATATCTCCATCGCATCTCAGACAACAGAGTCACTGGCGCCATGATGAGGAATTTTAAGTTGCTGGAGAACATCTGCGGCGCCGAGGCAGCCGCTCGTGTATTCCTTGTCACCACTATGTGGAACCTAGTAGAGACCGAAAGGCTGAGCTATCGCGAAGCCGCGATGCGAGAAACGCGCCTATCATGCACTATGGAGTTTTGGGGAAAGCTGTGTGAGCAAGGCAGCCAAGTGAGGCGGTGGCAGGGGGACGAGGCGAGTGCGTCGTCGATCATTCGGGAGCTTCTGTTTATCAATGAGAAGGATGGTTTCTTGAAGCAGAGGCTTCAGAGGGAACTTGTCAATGAGGGGAAAGACTTGAGCGAGACGGCTGCCGGCAACGAATTGTCCACTGAGTACTTGAGGAAGGAAAGAAAATGCATAGAGGGGCTTTGGACTCTGGAGCACGGGACGGCGAATGACCCAGAGACAGCTAATGCTATGAAAGAGTTGCGGGAGGAGCTTGAAGGAATGAGATCTGCCCAAAGAGAGCTAAATGTATCAATCCAGAATGTCTTTTCAGAAAGACAGGAGGCATACCGCAAGGTACTTTCAATGATGCGCGCCGAGCAACAGCAGCTTGCCGCGGAACTTGAACAAAGCAGAAGCAAGTACCAACGGCTCGAGATCGACATGACAGGTAACAAAGAACTGATAGAAGAGGAGCGCCGAGAGTGGCAGCTCAAAAGAATGAGACTCGGCAGAGAGGAACTCACTGGCTGGCGCACCCGGCAGAGCCTAGAGGCCGAGCGTCGACGCATCGACAAAGAGGAGCTGGAGCTCAACGAGCAGTATGACGAACTCCAGAGGGACAAGGAAGAGAACAGGATAGAGGTTGAAGAGGCGGTCGCGAGGCTGAGGAAGAGGGACGTGATGAAGAAGAACTTGATCGCGTTCCTGGGCGTACTGGGAGGCACGGGGCTCGCTGTTGCGGGGGTTGTGACGGGGATTGCTCCCTTGGCTGGGTCGGGGATAGGGATGGGATTTGCGTCTGCTGCGAAGTTTAAGTTTTCGAGGATGCCGAAGGACCATGAGAGGAGGAGGTTTTCGATGCAAGAGGCGCTGCTGGGGGGTGGGCAGGGAGCGGCCGGGGCGAGTATAAACTAGGAGGCGTGGGTGATATACCAATTAATTATATGATATTTCCGAAACTTATGGTGTCTTGAGAGGAAGCCTCTCTAGCTGGTCTGGGAGGGATAACGGTTTTGAGGGGGCTAATAGTACCCGCGCGAACCACAACCCTCGGGTAGCACTTTCAAGTGGTTTTCCATAGTGATAGCCACAGAAAATTCCTGTCATATGGTAACCCGGCATTCCTACAGTGGCTTTTTCTTTGAAATCACGATGCCCCTGGAGTGGGTGAATAATTTATTAACCTCTCTGTGGTGCTGGAACTAAGACATACTTGATAACAAATTTCTTTCGCAAAACCTGGAATGCTTCCACCGCGAAGTCGCATTTCACAATCCTCTCAAACCCTCAAGTGCACCTAGCTTTCTTGAATTAACGATGGCCCACCTAATACTAAATCTCTCCAACCGCTGTTATTCAGAACTAGGCGGCAACCGATACCCTCCAGTGTTGGTTAAGAATTGACCAAACTGGGTCAACATGTCAGTAAGGTCTTGTCCAAGCCAGTCACTCATGAAGCCTTTCCTCGTGTCTTCCAATTCTCGAAGATATTTACCAGCAACCTGTGGAGGGTTCTTATTAACAAATGTCAATGACTAGTCTTTTAGTGAGAGCAACATACCAAACAACAAGTCCCGCGTCTTGCTTCATCCACAGACGCATAGACAATAGCCAGCCCTACGTTTTCGGGCGTGTTAGACTCAATCCCAGCTTCAGCGACACTGTTTCCGAAGCCGGAGGTGATGAAGGTCGGCGTAAAGCATGGTGCGACCGAGTTTACCCTAATGCCGAGGGATTTGGCCTTTTGTTGGGATGACCGGAGAAGGCCAACTACTCCGTGCTTTGAGGCAACGTACGTTGCGTTACCAGTCATGCCGAAGTATCCAGAGGTAGAAGCAACGAGGGTGATGGAACCCCGAGAACCTCCCTGAGAAGGAATGTTTTTACTCAAATAGTGTAGACCCAACCTTAGAGCTGCGTTGCATTAGTACACGAGTAAATGTCGTATTGCTAGGGGCTCACTGTTGAATGTCCCTTTCAAGTTCACATCCAAAACTTTGATCGCTTCTGTTGACTCCATTGGTTTTCCGTTTTGATCCAATTGCACATCCAGAACCATGTTACTCTCCATGATGCCCGCGTTCGCCACAACAATGTCCACCTTGCCGAACTTGGTGATTGTTTCTTCAAAGAGGTGCACCATCTGCTTCCACTCAATGATGTTTGTTGAGATGAAAATAGCTTTCTCTGGATGCTCGAGCGACTTGATCAGTGCTTCAGCTGAGTCTCCAAGATGAGGCAGGTCTGCGATGGCCACGTTTGCACCATGCTGGTTGAAAACGGCGGCGGTGGCTGCACCGATGCCTCGTGCAGAGCCGGTGATGATGACGGTCTGGCCTTGTATGTTTTCGAGTAAGCTAGGGGATGGATCGAGTTGATGCATCTTCAAGTCAGCTTTACTACTTGGATCGATTTGAGCTTCTTGTCGCCACGACAGCAAGTCTTGTTGAAACAGGTATCAGCGCAAAACAGAAACCGGGCTTGTGGTGAGCTACATTGACCCACGTTTGCATGAACTTGTGGTTGGCCAAAGTCAGACTCTATTGTGGTGATGAAGCCGAGTCAGCTCAATATTTTGTCTGTTCTAGGGAGTTAGAAGCATGTCGAATTCTTCGTCTTGAAGCGGGGTTCTCGTCGTGCTTCTGACTGTTGTCGCAACGGGAAGCTTACCTAATACCAATGCAGTCATCGCTTTGTAGGAAAACAGAATTCATTCATCATCTTCACTATGCGCCGTCATGTACAAATGAACCATCCTTCTCGTAACTACAAAGTACCAGCCTCAAGAAGCAAGCATGACAGGCGATCAGCTTCAAATGAGAGGAGGACGAAGATTCTCCTGCACCAAGAGAAGACGCAGTTTTCAACCCAACATCAACAAGAAAACCCAAGTGCATCTCAAAATATGATGAAAAGCGAGGCTGAGATAGCGAAAGAATATTCCCAAACACTCGATTTCTTTTGGATATAATGGAAACATCGTGATAGTCTCAGCTGTGTCACATATACTCAGCCTGGTTTTTATGCTCATCCACTGCGCACTTGTGTCTGAATAAGGCGGGGAACAGGTGCAATACTCCTTTGGCAAGATAGGCAAACACACCAGAGGCTCTGCAACGGGATATCCGGGAGCGATCCAGCAAGATTGAACCGAGAAACCGGTTCAACCCTACCGTGGGAGACCGTTTTGGCCTACAGTGGCAGTGTCAAATGAGTGCAGAGATTGAAGCCGTCCGGGAATTCCGACCTAGGTATGCCAGGACAGGGCCCTAAGGTACGGGGCTACTCTAAACCGAATGCGGTGTCGTGGGAATTGAGCCGAACATCGGCGTTGGATACGCCGACTTGCCGACTCCAGGAACCAATTGCCTTTCGTTATTTGGACAGCTGATCCTTGAAAATGTGAATCGCGTCAGAGTGATATGCGGAGACGGATGATTCGCTCGTGGCACATAAGTACAGCGAGCATCGTCGATTATCCATTACGTGTGGCACAAGTACAATTGTAGATAAGAGGCCGTCGAGTTCGAATACAAATACTCACATCCAGCCACCCACCTCGTCCATTATCTACATCCATCATATCCCCCGCGTCTCTCCCCCGCAATTGAACCCGAGATGGCTCCGACTGTCCAGCTGCCCACGTGGGAGGCCCAAAGTCAACTACAGAATGTAGTCGGCAAGCCGTCGTCAGTTTCGCCCGATCTAGAAGAGTTTCGGGGCATTCCATACGGCACAGTCAACGAGCGCTGGACGCACTCGCTTCTACGTACACGTCTACCGAGTGACGAGTTTGATGCGACAAAGAACGGGTAAGCTTACCCTGAAAGGACCTGAATCATGGACGAGTACTCACGAGAACCCCAGACCCAAGTGTCCCCAGCCGTCAGGACCAAACAATTCGCGCACTTTTCAATCCTACCTTCCGTTCCCCGACGATGCTGAATCCGAGTTTGATTGCCTAAATCTCTTCATCATTCGCCCTAGTGGCGATGCTTTGCGCCGGCATGGGCTTGATCCGGTCACCTCTCGGCTGCCTGTCCTGGTTTGGATTCATGGCGGAGGATTGGCGTTTGGTGCCGCAACGGACCCAATGTGGGGTGAGTGCTGGCCCATCTTATCTATTCTTCCGGTTCACATTGGTGAGTTTCGAGTGTACTGACTTGGCCTTAACAACAAGACCCGTCTCGCCTTGTGATGCGCTCGCTTGAGAGAGGCAGCCCAATCATCGCCGTCTCTATCAACTATCGACTCAATCTTTTTGGATTCGCCGCTTCCACGGATATCCTGCGCTCACAGAGTCCTACTTCATTAAGAGGCGTGAACTTTGGACTTCGCGATCAAAAAGTTGCCCTGGAATGGATTTCCCGCAATATTGGTGCCTTTGGAGGCGACTCCAGCAAGGTGACAATTGGTGGGCAGAGTGCCGGCTCTTTATCCGTCAATGTTCACCTATTGGAAGCCGAAGCAAAGCCAGAGACGCCACTATTCCGCCGAGCTATCATGCAGTCCGGAGCTATCGGGATCCTTGGACCGATTCCTATGGAAGAAGCTGACAAAAATTGGGCGTCTCTGTGCAAAGTCTGCAACGTGGATAGCCAAGCGAGTGGCCAGGACAGACTTGACCTGATTCGGAAGCTTCCTGCCACAACACTCATTGAGGCGGCAGGTAAACTGCGTCTTGGGCGCTTTCTATCGGTATTGGATGACTTCACCATCTTCGAAGACGATGCTTCTCTTAGAAGCACAGTGGTCGACCTTGGTCCGGTGGATATCACAAATAGGCCGTCCCGATCTTCCAATATGCACGCAGACATTCTCATGGGTTTCAATGACGCCGAGGTAAGTCATTGGACATCTAGCTTTGTTTGAGTTACTAATATTTTGGTAGATGAGCTTCATCAAAGGCCTACCTTCCAAATGGGACATTATCAAGCCCATCTTCGCCCAAACGTATACTGATCCCGTCTTGCGGTCTAAGATACTAGACGCATACTTTTCTGGGTTGTCCTCTGAAGATGATGTTCTTCATGGCCTGCACACTTTCCTCAATGAGTCCACCTTTGAACTATCTATCGCTCGAGCAAGAACGTCATTCAGAAGCCGCCGTCGGGTCGAGGCACACCCCGAGGCAAAGACTGTGCACAGCTTCCATGTGGAGTTTGGCAACCCTTTCCCCGGACCTGGCCAAGGGATATCGCACCACTGTACAGAGCTGATTTACCTGTTCGAGGCTTTTCACGATGCTCTTGCATTAGCTGACCAGGGTATTCTGAGACCATACCAAGACCCTTTCGAGTCAGCTGGTAACGGAGAGAGCGAGTCCGCAAGCAATGCTTCCGATTCTGAGATCAAAGTGCACACGGGAAAAGAAGGAACAACTGATCACGCACGCACTCATCTCGAATTGGCCCGAGCGATACAAGATCACTGGCTTGATTTCATCGTTCCTGATGAGGTTGCGCTCGGTGGTGCTCTCGACGAGATTACGGTCTTTGGTAAAGACCTGTCCACCCGGGTTGAAAGTCTCGATGGGCCAGCCTGGCACGGCAGACGAGAGCGCTGGGCCTTATTGGCAGAAGATGTTCCAGCGATGAACCGAACCCGAGATATGATAATGGCATTACATAGCTTTTAAGGTATACAAAACAAGGGGGAAATTTTGGATCACTCAAGTCTCACACCCAATTGTGTTACTCTAGTGTATCGACAAATGGACACAACACGACAGCGTATGTCACCTTTTTTTTTGTTTCTTCGAGCTAATGCTAAAAAGAATGACTCTTGAATCTAATTGAGATCAATTTCATTTCGTAGTAATACAATTCAGGTCTAGTGATATCACAATCGAGCTAAGAGAAGAATGTTTGCTGCACTTCTTCCTTATGAGGCATTTCCATTGATATCAATACTTCCACTTAGTGTCTTACTTCTTGAGGCTATGTGTAACGAATCAGGGGGCTTAATACTTATATTCAACTCTTATTCATATGGAGTGTCTTAATATGATAGAGCTGACTATTATAACTTATCGAAAGAGAACGGATTTACTTACTGAATTTTAAGAACGTTTTTATTATTAATTACTTAAAACGCTTCGTATAAAACCAAGAAATAATGAAGTATCTTTATGTATAAAAATGTCATAAAATGAAATAACTGCCTGCATTAATTCTTTAGTCTCTCTAACTCGGCTCTTTTAATCCTTAATTGTTCTTCAATATCATTTAGGCCTTCAGTTAGCGCTGCAGCAAACCCCTGGTCCTTGTCAGAGAGCTGCTCCAATTTCTTGCGCATGAAGTCCGCCTTATTCTCAAGACTTTCTACGAATTCCTGTGTCTTCTGGACGAACTCCTTCCCGATAGCAGTCTGTTCAAATGGCTTCTCTTCCACAACAAGCTCCCGCTGGACCTCTAGCACTACCGGCGGCTTGCCAGCTAACTCGCTCAGGACCTCAAGGGCCGAAGTCCGCCCTCGGTCGAGCCTCTTCATGATAGCCCCATGCTCCATCTCGGCACTCCAAAAGTTCTCCCTCAGCTCGTCCTCGCGCCTCTCGCCCATATCTTTATGAACAACATCCCAGAAAGTAGTAACGAAGGCAACCTTCTTAAACGACTGCGTGCCGCAGAGCTTTCGCACGTATCGGAGCTGGGAAACGGCTGAGCCAGTCATGCGTACGTCGACGATCCGGTGCAAGTAAACAATTCCCGATACAAGAAACTGAGCCCGGAATGTCATCTCGAGGTATTCGGCAAGCTCGAGGACGAGGTCAACATCGGGCCTCTGCGTGTCATCGAAGCCAGGGCAGTCAACCACGGTGTAATTGATACCGTCGTGAGTGAATCGCCAGGCCTGGAAGGATTGCGTGCCTGTGCATTTCTGTGTCAGAAGAGGCTTCTGTACCACATCGAGAGTCATGTACTTGATATCAGATCATGCCCCACTATCACGTCGTCCCGTCCAGTGGCTAGGCGGGCGAAACTGCTCTTCCCGCTGCCTGTACTGCCTAGAATAATGATAAGGGCTTCATCATCGCAGAACTCCAGTCTGGCACCTGTCTTAGATGATCTATCACTAGTAAGCATCCTCTAAACAGGAAACACTTCACGATTTGTCGATGACTTACACATGAATTCCCAATAGGGTTGCGAGCGCCACAGCATGGAGAGTCATCCTCGACCTCAACTCCGACGTATCCTCGATCGCAATCATACCCAGCTTCGTTCTCCGAAACATACGTCTGAACCCCCCGAACTTCTTTCCACTGTCCGTCGCTAACGTGTCCGTGGCATGATACTTCTTCACCAGTGCTTGGAGTTCTAGCAAGTCGGCCTGGCAACTTGACGTAATGGTAGTAAAGTTGTCCTGCTGCGTCTTGCTCAGGCTGCCGTAGCGATTAAAATTCTCCACCTGCTCGAGGATGACACGCATCGTTGACACGTCGTCAAGCAGGTGACGATATGCTTGGGGGCCAGCATGTATGGCATTATAGACCTGCACGGCGAGAGCGGCGACGGTGAGGATGTCGCCAACGCCGGCGCCGAAGCTCATGTTGAGATGGTTGTGACAGACTGCCAACGCAGAGCTGAGTTTGCAATATTGCTCCTTGACAGAGCCCGTCGATATGAGTTCGAAATACTGGCTCGTTAATGTGAAGGGATGATCAGTGTGAGTTAGGAATTCCTGCTACCCACCTTGCTCAGCCACCACAATGCTATAGGTCACATGGGCGGGGGAATTGTCAGACGGAACGTCCCGGCTAGGCTAATGCCTTAGGCTACACCCCGGGATTTTCCACATGCGTCCGGCGTCTGGCGGGAAGAACAGGCGATCTGTAAGGCACAAAATATTCAAGATCGCTGCCACATTGACCGTGTTGTTCCTTGAATGCTCCCCTCTATTGCAAGAAACTGCATATCGTGCGTGTTTCTATCAAGTCCTGTCTATTCGAGATCCGAAACCGGCAATGCGAGACCCCCAAAATCTTCGCCGTTAGTCGTTAATCCTTTAACGCCAGGCGGTAGGTTGCGACCTCGAACGGTCCCAGTGTCACCTCAAACGTGTTGCCCCCTTGGACGGGTATCTCCTCTAAATCATCCTCGAGAATATTAGTCTTAAAGACCTTTTCCACCGCCCACGCCGTCTGAATCGTGCCCCTTCCCATGCCGCCAACTGCGTCGTAAACGCGCACCACGACGCTCTGGCCCTTGCGCTTGGGCAGGGTATCCAGCGACACATCCTCGTCGTCCTCGCCGCGCTTAACCCAGTCCAGCACGAGGTTGTCGTCGCCAGTCAGTGTGACAGGCAGCTTGGCTGGCTTGCCGGCGACGAGCCGCAGAGGGTTGTTGAAGTTGAAGGCGGCTCGGACCGTCGGGGCACCGAGGCCGCCACGGTGAGGCATCACTGCCCAGCGGATGTGGTGTCGGCCCATATCGGCGTTGCCATCGGGAGCCTTGGGTGAACGGAGAAGCGAAAGTCTCATGACGTTGCCTACCGTCGCGAAGCCGTACTTGCTGTCGTTGATGATGGAGACGCCGTAGTTGTACTCAGACAGGTCGGCGAAGCGATGGCAACAGACTTCAAACTTGGCCATGTCCCATCTGTATTGTTACAAATTAGCCATACTCCGAAATAAGTGTGAGGGAAAGACGTACGAAGTGTTATAGTGCGTGGGACGCTTGATAACGCCGTACTGCGTCTCATATGATGCCTCCGTGTTGCGCACCTGCACAGGGAACTCGACCTTGAGGAACTTCATCGTCTCGTGCCACTCGACGTCGGCAGTGCACTCGACCATGGACGGCTGCTCGTCAAGGGCGGCGCTTAGAGAGATGATGGTCTTGATGGAACTTGCTTCGCTGATGCGTGTCTCCGTCACCACGCTCGCTCGATAGCCCTTGTCCTCGTGAATAGTCGTCGCCGAGCTGCTCAGCTCTTCGCGCGTCTCGAGATGGTACACTTCTACGTCCCACGCCTGCCAGTAGACGGGCTGGTCGTCAAATACGACGAACTGGTTCGCCTTGCCGGTCAGCGTCTCCCGGCGCGCCTGGCGGTCGTAGAGGGATGTGATGCAGCCATTTTCCACCGTCACGGTCAGCTGGACGTTTTCAAGTTTGAAGACCCCAGGTGACGTCTCTTGTACCGTCACGGCCTTGGGCCCTTCCGAGGAGGCGTGGAACGACTCGACGGCGAGCGCGTGGCCCTCGCCGGAAGCGATGACGGCATCGGTCTCGGAGATGTCGATCAGTTCCTTTCGCGGCCAGGGCAGCGTGTTCAGCGCGACGGCAGTGTCGAGGTTCAGGCTGCTAGGTGTTTCGGCTGTTTCGATGCCGAGGACGGTGAAGATTTGCTGCAGAAGCACCAATCCGGTCTCTTTCACGTTGGCATAAATCTAACATGCACGTTAGCACATTCCTGTTCTTAGTCTTCAGACAGGGTCCTCACTTTGTCCGAGTCATCATAACACATCTCAATAGCCGTACCAGGCAGACAGTCATGAAACTGGCAAAGCATGACCCCCTGCCACATTTCGTCGAGCTCCTTCTTGGGATACTTGTACGTCTTATCCTGGACGGAAGCAATCGTCGCCAGCAGCTCAAGGTCGTGCAGGAGCGTCTCGGAGCTACGGTTGAAGAGCTTGGTGCGGGCCTGCGTGGTGTAGACGCCGCGGTGCAGCTCAAAGTATAGCTCGCCGTACCACGTCACGAGACTTGACGCCTTGGTCTCGAGACGGTCGAAGAACTGGTCAACGGTTGCGCCCGAGTGCACGCGTGGGATGACGCCCATGGTGTCGGCCATGCCTCGGAGGCGTCTGAGTCTTTCTAGATGCTGCCATGTTGGGCCGCCTCCGCCATCACCTTTTCCAAACTATAATCGAGTTAGCCAAGGGGGATACATAATGATGTTGCCGACTAGTCAGTCTCTCGAGGCCACTTACAGCAATCAGAGCCGTGTTGTCCTGGTCTAGCGACTTGTGGTTGGATATGCTCTTTGTGACGTTTTCGTAGTTGCCTTCGGCGCAATATGTCTTGCACGGGGGCATATGGCAGAGCACCTGGCTTCCATCCAGCGCCACCCTGCGATACACACATTCGTTAGCTACACGGCTAGTAATTTTGGAATTGTGAGATAGATGAAACATACCAGTTAAAAGTCGTGTGAGGAAACTCATTCACGCTGTTGAAGCACGGCTTCTGCGTCAAGAACCTCGTCATGCCAGCCAGCCGGCAAATCTGAGGAATCTGGCACGAGAAGCCAAAGGTGTCGGGCAGCCAGGACGTCGTCGACCGGAAGCCAAACTCGGCCTCGAAGAAGCGCTGCCCGTAGAGGAACTGGCGCACGAGCGACTCGCCGCAGGGCAGGTTCGTATCGTGCTCAACCCAGGAGCCGCCGATGGGGTGGAACTGGCCCGACTTGACCTTGGCCTTGACGCGTTCCCAGCCGTAGGGGTAGATTTCTTTGAGCCATTTGAACTATATCACCAGGGGGTTCAGTTGTGTTGACTTGAGATCTAGGGTTGAGAGGTTGCTGACCTGTTGAGCCTGTGAACAAGCAAAGTTGAGCTCTGGATACCGGTCCATCAAGTCACATTGGTTAGACCAAGACCGCACGACCTTGCGCTTCGTCTCGGCCCACGGCCACAGCCAGCACGTATCGATGTGACAATGGCCGATGGCGTAGATGGTTGGTCTACGGTCTAGAGCGCTCTCATAGACGGCAGCCGAGTCGATGTTGTCTCCTAGATACTCGGCCGCAATCTTACGACACGCCGCGATGGAGCTATCATCGCCAACCTTGAAGGTATCGATGATGCGACTGGCCACGTTGAGAGCCTCATGCTGCTCCCACGAGTCCTCGGGCAGCTCCGTCGCAGCATCATGGATGACACTGAAGTCGACGTGCAGCATTCTCGCGGGCATGTTGACGGCCACGAGCTCGGCCTGCACTAGCTCAAAGTGCTTGTTCTGGTCTGGCGGCTGGATCGAGTCGCCGCCTGCGTTGTTCTTGAAGATGGGCCTACCCGGCCCGTTGCCGAACATGCCGTTGCAGGCCATCTCGAGGTAGATGACATGCTCCTGGCCATCCTTGAAGGACTCGGGCACGATCCACTCGACGCGCTCGCCGCGACCCGTGAGGCCTTGAAGTGGCTCGCCCTGGGCCGTCCAGACGGTCGCCTCGTTGTGGCAGTCCCAGTGCAGCTCGACGTGCCTGTCTTTGCTGCACAGAGCTTCGGGCAAGGTGAGGGAGCACTTGAACCAGTGTGTTGTCCAAGATGGACCAAACTTCTCGCCGACTTGTGTCTCCCGGTACTCATTCGACTCGGCCGTGGCCTCGACGAAGGTAGGGCGGGTTGTGCCCGGTGCGTCCCAGACGGACAGCTTTACGTGTGGTGATCCAGCATATTTACCATGATTCAACATGCTGCAACACATGTATTGTCAGCATACAGCACACAAACACGAAAGACATTTACAGGCAATGCATAGTGCTGGGACAGGCAATGGATAAGGATGGGACAGACACGACAATCTCTGGTCACCCACTTACGCCATCAAATTCACCTTCTCCCATTGCCCCGGCGTAAAAAAGTTCACCAAGCGTTTCTTGTACAACGACGTGATCTTCTTGCCTACCGGCGCCACGACCTTGAGAGGATACGGCTGCGCCGTCGTGGCCAAGGCCCCATGGGAGGCTACGTGCGTTCCGTGTGAACACATTTAGGGAGTTAGGGAAAGAGAGTTCAGGCTAAATTTCCCGAAAAGATGGAAGGGAGAGGGAATGAGGAAATGCGAAAATGCAAAGCAAAGCTATGCGGTGTGGTGTGTGCGTTCTGCTTGCTGTCAGATGCACGACTGGCCAGGTTCTTTATTGGGGAAATGGCACCGGGTCTAAGCACTACCTACGAACCAGGCTGGAACCCTGCCAGTCAGCTGAGGGCCTACAAGATAAGTCGTTCCATAATAATGCGTCTTTTACCTACACACCGATCGGATTTCTCTCCGAAGGAATGGAGAGAGGAGTAGCTAGGTAAAAAGGACAAGGGTATGGTATGACAGACGGACGGCCTTGGCCTTTGGGGTTCTGTTTTGGGAACACGGGGTTTGGGGAACACGGGGAAGGGGAGGGGGGAGTGGGGAGGAGAAGAGGGCAAGGGAGGGAGGACAACGCAAAGCTACGGGTAACCCGGTAAACAAACCGGCCAACCGGTAAAAGTGGGAACAAAGGCGGGGGAACAGGAGCCATAGCCCATGGGTTTTAAGCATACCTCCGGTGGGTTGAGTCATGGAGCGTCCCCACCTCGTCTTGGGGAAGTGGTGAGATGGTTGCCGAGGTTGGTAAGGATCACCGTTGACCGGATGCGAGGTGCCATTTGAGAATGCGACGTTGACCCAGTTAGCCAGTCTAGATGGCGTGGGCCATGCTGGCTCGTTCCCGAGTTGACAGCTTCAGTCTGCAGTTGGCAATGAGGGCGTTCGTCTGGTTTAATTAGCTGTCTGGTCAAACATAAGGTTCGGGACAGCCTCAACCCGAGCCCGAGTCTGGGGTAACAGCCCGACCCTTCATCTCACCATTATCCCATTCCGCCCCCACAGACTGGTCACTCTCTCGGTTGTCAAACGCCCGAGGGGGCGAGTGCAAAACCGCGTATTGCCACGGCATTGAGGCCCGGGCTCTCTTGGCTCTTCCCTTGGCGACACCACTGAGTTCATCTCCCGGGGGAGAGGCAGTTCAAGAATTGGAGGCGGCCTGCAAACGGCTGGGGTTTTCCGAGTCTTGGTCTTTTGCCAAGAAATGCAGGTTCCAGGTTTTTGGGCGTCAAGAAAATACGTATGCAGCCCGCTAATGGGTTCAGGTTGGGGGTTTGTGTGTCCGTGTGTGCGTCTACATAGTGTGGTGGATCAAGCTTTTATGAGGGGAACCCCAGCCATCGGAGATGACTCGCGGACTGCCATTGGCCGCTTGCCATCTTACTCATAGCCGACGCCTCCTACATCACATGGCCCCCTTCGATGCTGGGCTCTGTTTTGGGGTTTTAGCTCCGACACTTAATGGGGGTGGATCCCGCGGAAAGAAAAAAAGCCTGGGGACAAGCAAAACGACTCGACGAGGTTGATTCGCGGGAACCCCCAACGGGGCAGCAAAATGGAACTGATTCGTGGAGCCCCATGGGGAAGAGGCCCGTTCCAGCCATGACTCGCCGAGGGGGATGCCATACTCGGGGTTGTATCGACCGAAGCAATCCGGGGATTGGCTGAGAGAATGGGGTTATTGTGGTTCTAGGGTTGAGGGTTGAGATGGGTGGATTGAGATCAGAGGCCCGAAACTTGGGAAACCGGCCAGGTCTGTCAGTCTAAACTAAGAGAGACGAGCAAGGTGCGGATGAATAGACTAGACTAGGTAGACTGATGGTAACGGGCTCGAATGGATCTAATCGGACCCTGAGGTGGGATCAACACCATTGCCACCCTGCAAACCCGACGTGCATATCTACTCTGGTTTCCCCGTCTTTCTTCCCCTCTCTTTCTCTCGCTCCTCACCGACATCAACACTCCCCTTGTCGCCATCTCCCATCCTCCCTACCACAGCCCCAAAGGACCACGAGAAGCCTCACCATGGCACCACAAGACCCGACCAAGGTCGAGTCGGGCCTCAAGCCCAGCCACGCCGAGCATGCGGCCTACACGCCTCAGGTCGAGCTCATCGAGGCGGCCGTGGCCGCCAGCGACGCCGAGGCCCTGCTGCCGCGCAAGGAGCTCTTCAAGCGGTACTGGCCCGCCGTCGTCTTCAGCATGCTGCTGAGTCTCGCCCTCGTCATGGAGGGCATGGACGTCGGCCTCATCAACAACTTCTTCGCTCACCCGGCATACCTCGCGCGCTTCGGTTGGCCCGATGCCGACGGCGTGCAGCACATCTCGACCCAGTGGCAGGGAGCCATTGGTGCCGGAAACAACATTGGATCCATCATTGGTCTCTTGATCAACGGTTACCTGCAGTCCCGCTACGGTTCCCGCAAGGTTTACATGGTATGTTGAGCCTCAACACGATATCCCAAGTCCACCGCTAACGTTTCTTCCTCCAGGGCGCCATGGTCATCATGGGTGCCACCATCTTCATCCTCTTCTTCTCCACCAACGTCCAGATGCTCCTGGCTGGTAACATCATCTGCGGTATCCCCTGGGGTGTCTTCCAGACCCTCACCACCGCCTACGCCGCCGAGATCTGCCCTGCTGCTATGCGTGGCTACCTCACCGCCTGGGTGTCCATGTGCTGGGGCGCCGGCAGCTTCCTCGCCACCGGTGTCCTCCGCGGCTCCCTCAACCTCAAAGGCGACGCCGGCTGGCGCGTCCCCTACGGAATCCAGTGGATCTGGGTTCCCCCACTGTTCATCGTCGGTTTCCTCGCCCCCGAGAGTCCCTGGTACTTGGTCCGCCGCGGCCGTGATGCCGATGCCGAGAAGAGTCTGCGCCGCCTCGCCACCAAGGGCTTTTACACCGAGGAGACCATGGCTCAGACCATGGCCCTCATGAAGCACACCAACGAGATGGAGAAGATCGAGGCAGCCAACGCCAGCTACAGGGATACCTTCCACGGCACCAATTTGCGCCGAACTGGCATCGTCATGATGGCCTGGGTTATCCAGATGCTCAACGGTCAGTCCATTACTCAGTACGCCGCTATCTTGTTGCGATCCATCGGCATGAGCGCAACCAATGCCTTCAACTACAGCATGGGTATCCAGTCTGTCAACATTTTCGCAACCGGCATTGCCATCGTGCTCATGGGCAGGATCAACCGCCGCACCTTCTACCTCTTTGGATCTTCCGGTATCGGCGCCTGCATGCTCGTCATTGGCATCTTGGGATTCACCACACCCATCAAGACGCACGCCATCCCTACGGCCGTCTTTTTGATCATTGTCCAGTGCGTCTTCAAGGTATCCCTCGGACCCACCACCTACGTCGTCGTCGGTGAGATGTCCTCTAGCCGTGTCCGAGCCCAGACCATCGTCCTCGGCCGTGCCGTCTACGTCTGCTGCGGCATCGTCGTCCAGCAGATCAACCCCCGCATGCTCAACTCCAGCTCCGACGCCTGGAACTGGGGCGCCAAGACTGGCATGCTATACTTCGGCCTGTGCTTCTTCTGGGTCATTTGGATCTGGATGTTCCTCCCCGAGACCAGGAACCGCAGCTTCGCCGACATCGACTACCTCTTCCAGAAGAAGACTCCAGCCCGCGAGTTCTCCTCCACCCCCATTGATTGTAAGTCTATTCCCCCGTCTTCTTGGCGGAATATAGTAGTGTTCTTCACCACGACAAATGGCCTTTTGCTGACTTGGATGTAACACAGTGTTCGAATTCACCCAGCCAGACGGCTCCAAGAAGCTCGACTTCGAGGAGCTTGAGCACGCAGCTCCTACTGAGATCCGCGAAGACAACAAGCGCGTGCATTAAACATCATTTATAGCTGCAGGATAGCCGAAGAGGTATTCACTAGCATCAGCGACTCTTTGTGCAACGTTAGGACTATGGACTTTTAGTACAACAGCCTCATATTATGGGCTTTGGCTCTCTCATTCCGTAGCGATGAACACCAATATACCGTTCAGCTTGCTTATGGGCTTGAGATAATGAATCGTGTGGTCTAAATAACGCATGCGCCACTGTGATGTGATTCTGCAAGTGAGGCACAAGGGAGTGTAAATCGCTATCGGCACTAAAGAAATAAACACAAGAAGTAGACGTGATATCGCTTTGTACTTTATGAAAGGTCTAGCTCAGGCTTCTAGAGAAGTGGAGGTAGTGACGGCTTTGTCGAGGGGAAACCTTAATGTTCCCAGATCCTGACTAACTATAAAGATTTGTTCGATGATGAGACTCACGGGGGTATGTTTCGATCATTTTCCCTGATGTGTTTTCAGTGCAAGAGATGTCATAGATGTAGGTTGTCTCAAGCTACGATGCCAACGAAAACGGTTGCGTTGAAGATCTTGATATTCTCTATCTGGGATGGCAAAAGTGGCTTACTGATCCTATGTTGATCCAGGAGAACTTGAGACCTTCCGATTCCTCCGGCAAAGAACCCTTCGTATCTCAAGTTCACTAAGCTTAGTTCCTGAAGGAGTAATAGCTGATACAGCCAAGACACGAGTTACTCATGTAGATACTTGATCACCTTTCCCGGGTTAGGTTCAGCGACAAGCCCAAGCTGTTGCAGTGCAGTCAATGCACCTTCCTCTCCCGTCTCATCCACAATCTTACCAGCTTCAAGAGTGAAGATTGTGATGCCAGAAAAGTGCATCTTCTTTCCCGTATTCGGGCGGTCAAGAGAGCCCACTGCCAAATCGTCGAACGCAAAACCTGTATGCGCGCCGCCCCCAATCCACCGACCAAAAACATAGGGACCGCTTGCTATTAGGGGATGCTGATAAGTATGGAAAGACACATCAGGAAACGCCTTTGTGAAACGGACGTTAGCGGGCAACTTGAACAGAACGGGTAGCAGACACTACGAACCTCCTTGAACTCTCGAAGCATCGCCTTCACAGCCTCTTTGCCGTAGCATGGCCCATGCATAGGATAGTTGATCACGAAGTTCTCGGCACATAGCTTTTCAACAACGTCTGCGTTTCCTTTACCCCAGTACTCCTCAAAGTACTCAGCGACAATACCCAAATTCTCTTGCTCCTGTTGAGTAGGCATATTAGTTGCTCGGCGGTTTGTCGTCAGGGATAGATTAAGTGAAAGTTGCCGGTGGCTCAAGAGATTGATAAAAGTCGAAGTGGTAGACTTGGTGGTTGGGGCCAGGAGAGTGTGTTTGGGATGGGTTTAAATACTCAGATCCACCGCTGACGTGGCGCACTTGCGACGGGGTGCTTTCGGACAGCGATGCTGTACATGTGTTGCTACCAAATTGACCCAATAGCGTGTCTAATTGCAGGTTATTCTGTACAATAATTTTGACCGGCACCGGACCATCAATTCTAACAGATTCTTCCTACGCTGCATGTGGTGTTGCGGTCGAAATGACCACTTAGTAGGCGGTTTAACTGCCTCCATATTTGAAGGAGCTCAGGGTGCCAGCTTTAGAAATCATTGGTCATATCGAACGCAACATCGGTCTGCACAACTCAACGTAGGAAGAATGCATGACGGCGACAATGACTAGCGAAGCCTAAAAGTGTTAGCGTAATATCTGGTCCGCGACTGCGCTGAATGAAGTATAAAGCTTGTCACCTCACCCAACTCACAGTGGCTGCAAGTCAAGTAGCGAAACACCGGGACAACAATGTCTGAAGCCCATGTATACAAAGGCTCCCCCGGGGAGAGGGTCGTCAGGCACATTCTCGCACGCACAAGCAACCCATTGAGGAGCGCACAGATCCTTGTGAAAATCACCCATTCTGGTATCTGCGGTACAGATGAGCATTACAGACCCAGGGCATCGTTCTAGGTCATGAAAGCGTAGTCGTTGTTGAAGCTGTTGGTGCTTCTGTCAACACAATCAAAATCTAAGGGCATTTTACAATTATTGTCAGCTAGACATCGGAAGGCTAACGCACTTATTCGACCAGAGGAGATAGAGTTGGCTGGGGCTACTGTCACGGAAGCTGCAAGGCCTGTTCGCAGTGTGAGAGGGGACAACAGCTCTACTGCAACTTACGACAGCTGTATGGCTCAACCAGCACGGATCAAGGCTCTTTAGCATCGAACGCTACATGGGACGCAGACGACTTCTTGTTTCTCATCCCTGATTCGATCACCTCGGCCGTCGCGGCGCCGTTGATATGTACAGGTGCAGCCGTCTACTCGGCATTGAGCGTTGTTCAAGTACGATGGAGCGACCGCGTCGGTGTAATTGGAATTGGCGGGCTTGAGCATCTGGCGATATAATTCACAGCCAAGATGAGGTGCCAAGTTGTTACCTTTTCTAGCTCCCCGAACAAACAGGCAGATGCAATGGCTTTTGGAACAACCGAGTTCCATTGCCTCACTCCACCAGACGGAAATGAGATGAAGGGGCATCCCGAGCCAGTTGACTATCTGCTGCTTGCGGCTGCTCAACAACCTGATTGGAACAAAACCATCCCTCTCATTCGCCGAGGCGGGACGATTGTTGCGATGATCGTTGACCCGGAGGAGTTGCGAATGCCTTACATGGAGCTAGTTATGAACGCAATTTCCATCCGTGGTAGTCTGCCAGCTCCGCCACTACTTCGCCAGGAGACGCTTCGATTTGCGGCATCCCACAAGGTGCTGCCACTTGATCAAACCTTTTCATTCACGGAAGACGGTATCAATAACGCCATGGAAAAGCTTTGTCTGGGTATAACCAGATATCGTGCTGTCGTCGCTCGGGAGAAACGGTGAGCCTTTCACGCAATAACAATACTGTGTTCATCCGTGAGGCTATCGATAAAGTCAGATCAGAGCCAGAAGAGGCGGTTTCTTGTCGACTAGCATCATGAATTCTGCCATACTGCCAATTCTCTTAGCCTAGTTATCTACCAACCATGACAACCGTAGTGATGGCTGGAGCTGAGAATTGGCTGCTACCTACCCTGGACCTGGTCATCCATCCTAATCACACCGTCGAAGAATGGGAATTTCCGTGGCCTCAGATTAGCGGGGAAAGTGGGTTTCCCCCGGCCGATCCGGTTGGTGCAGAAGCCGCTGGTCAGTCATGACTTTGCCAAAGTGGTCCAGAGACGTGGAACCCTGGAACTTTTAGAGACTGTGAAACTGGAGAGAAGACACACCGATGGGGTGTCAGACTACCTTCGGATCCTTGCCTCTCGTACGGACGACCATTTCAAAAGTTGTGTCCCACGCTAACGACGCCACACCCTCGTACCCCTGCCAGCTACTTAGCAATACATAATTCTGTATATTGCTCAGCGTCACCACGCATCCATCCCTGCCGCTACTTGAGGCTAGTCGACGCCCCATTCCATTGACGCCTGACGGCGTCGGCGTCTGGACCCCACCTTTTTTTTATCTCCTTCATGATAGAAAGTAGTCACGTGAGAAGACCAAGGTATCCCGTAAAGTGCGGGAAGACTACAATCCACCATCGATGCCCACAGTACTCCGGGAGATCAACGGCACGTAGGTCGACTTAAAGGCCCTGGGCAATTCTCTAGAGTAATAAGTACTGTAATGTAGATCTCTAAGTAGCCGCGACTTCTTGTGTCATAGAAAATAGGCGGGTACTTAAGTATTCAATTTTTACACTATCTGCTTGGCTCAAATCCCTGCTACTAGCGTAAGTGTAGTCTTACCGCATTTAAAGGGATAATGAGATCTCACGCGACCAGGCTGGTGGCTCATGGGCGGCATTCACATGAATGAGAAGACGTACGAACAATGAACCATCTCGAAAGTCGACAGGAATTGAACTAACACAAAATGAACCAACGTAGAAAAAACAAACATTAAATACATGAGAGTTGATCATCAAGGCAAGACCAATCCACAAAACCTTTTGATACCACTCTAGTCCTCCGTCAAAGCGAGGTATTGGGGGTAAAATGGGGAGGTTCCCTCATGAGAGGTTAAGGGCAAGACATGAGCAACGATGTCTTGTACATCAGGGTTTCTATCGATTAGCGGCGTGCCGGCCACGTATGTTGGGCTCTGCATTCGTGCGTTGACGGGATCATCGGGGTGTGGGGTGCATCTAGAGACATCGGCCGTTGTCTGTCGTGGGGCAGAGTAGCCAGAGGGTTCGCTGAGTGACAGGCATTTATCAGCAATGGGTCTTCATCCAACGACTGGAAAAGCTCTCGAGGGCGAAGAGTTTGATGATTAGGGTGGTTAAGATTGACATACCCGGGCACGAGGCCATGACCAACGGTGATAGACGATGTCGGCATGAGGATGGTAGTGATGGCTACGGGTTGGACCTGGTATATGGACACGTGGGATAGTTGTGCAATGGAGGGAGGGGTTTTTGGTTGGGATCAAGACGAGATGGTTGGGAAAAGTAGTTTGTTGTGGCAGGGAGAAGTAGGTTAAGGAGGTGTGTCGGAGACAATGAAGACAACAAGATCATGGGAATGGGAATAGCGTATTGGTTTTGCAAGTGGAGTGAGGAGAAGGACGGAACATGATTTTAGGCAAGGTGAAGGTGATATATTATAGAGAAATAGGGAGAGTTGTGCGAAGAGTAGAAATAGGTGAGAAACATGCAAGTTATTGAAGTGGACAGGAACTGGACCGTCAGTGACCCAAGCCCGTGGAAAGATGCGGCCCGAGTGAAAGCGCACCTCATGCGTTCTTTACGACACCACCACGACAGCGCACGCACTAACTACATTGGCCACCCACCTTTTTCACGGATGCAGTTGGTGCGTTGTGTGTAACACCGCTTACGACACACCAATCTCATTGGCCGCCTACCTTGATCTCAGCGTTGCGGCCGGTGTCCGTATTCCTGAGTCCCGGTCCATGAGGAATCCCAACAATCCCAAGGATCCCCAGGATCCCTGGTGCATTAGGCGGTGTCCATCAATTTGCGCATGGCCCCCTGTCATGGAGCCCAGGCAGGGTTCTGCCATGCTCTGCAAATAGGATTCTAGTGTGCAGCCCGTCGGCTCGTGATTGACGATGCCAATCGGCAGCTGCTAATCCAATGAAGTTCCCCGTCTTTTGGGTAGTTGATTTCGGATCTGACTTTTGATTGCCTGCACCAACCAGATCAGCGGCAAAACCATACAGTTTGTATCTTCAGCGGGCAGACCATGCAAACCGCATCGCTCTGACGCACTAATAAAAAAGTGCTGCAGATGCGAGCAGACGAGGCAACCACCCCCGCCCAGCTCGCCTTTTCCCTTTTATGCCAATGGTAGCGCCGGCCTGGGCTGCTTATGCAGGGTGAGGTGATGATGGGTGTCGGCTGTGAGGATCTGGATGTTGATACGCCTTTGCCTTTGAGTTCGAGGCATGTCTGACCTAACCTGATGTGGCCGCGGTGCGAGGTCATGGAGCTTTGGATCCAAGCAAAAACGTGTCCATGTTAATTATCTGAGTCTGCCATTACCGAGGGGGAGCGGGATTTTAACGCTAGCACCGCAACCACGCAGCCATTCCGCCCGCCCTACCCAGTACTTCTGTCCACGCCCATAATGCCGAGCTCTACCTTGTAGTGCCGTGCTATCGTGCATACCCCGTTGCGATGTCGTGTAATTCTAAATGCAACCTTTGACCCGATGCTGTTGTTACTCAGCTGTGTCTGAGAGGAAAGCCTAGCTGAGATTAGGCTCCAATGATCGACTTGGTACTTACGGCTCATCTAACCAGTCAGCTGGGTAATGGATTATGGTGCTCACGGCGAGATCGCAATTCAGTCGGGTGATTAAACACCACCCCTCCTCCCCCTGTCCCCTGCCCCGAACACACCGGTCGGCATTCACTCCCCGCGCCCCGCCCCCCCGAAACCCAAACGTGGGGATTTCGTGGGGTTGACGCGACACTGACCGCCCCACCAGCCAAATCTATGATTTAGATGACGAACAGTGGCAAGCCTTGATAGCTCTTCACCGACCGAATGCTACTACGTAAGGATCACGGCTTCTTTTGGGCCTAAATAAAATGGATCAAGGGTGATACCGCTCAGTTGTCCAAACCCGGTGCTAATAAGTTAAATAACGAACAATGGCAAGCTTTGACAACTCTTCACCGAACGCTACTAATTATATGAGCATCACGACTTCTTTGGGGTTCAAACAAAACGTATTGACGGTGATAACGCTCAGTCGTCATTTCTTAGTGTGAAAAAGCTTACCAGAAAATAGTAGCAAGCCATCATCTTGTTCCTCGCATTTTATTAGCCCCCCTCTCAGCTCGCCAGTCCTTCGGGAAGGAGGCAACTGGCAAATCAAAACAACCACCGCCGCGCCAACACACGAAGTGCACGTACCACCCACCTGCTGTCACTGGTTGGGCAGGCCATGCACCATGCTTTCTACACCTGGAGTGCTACTCATTTTCATTTTGTCCTTTATCCTTTGCTCCCGTCTACCCCAACGGGGGGTGGAAAGACCCTTACTCCCCTTGGTCGGTCCTTGAGGAGCCAGTGTCCACAATCTTTTCAGCTCTCGGGTTCCTGCCATCCATCACTGCCTTCACAAGACAACAACAACCACCAGGCTTACCTTGACAATCATCATGCCGACGACTTTACTCGCTGCTGCTCAAGGCTCTATTACGAGGTAAAGTTTTTTTTCTCTATCACCCTGGCGCTATAGGATTTGGCCTGAGCCTGGAAACCACTGATCTCACCGGGACTTAATAAGTGCGCTACATGTACTATAATTTACGGATTTACTCGTCGTCTTCATCGAAAGGCCTCCAAAAGGTGGTCCGGATCTGGAGTCGCTGCACTCACTAACTATTAGGGCTTGCTCCCGCAGTTACAGCGCCCAGGGTTACCAGTATCAACAGCAACAGTACAGGGCGGTAGGAAGAGCGAGAAAATGATGTATTCAAAACCCTCATTGAATACATAATAACATTTGCATACGGGATAGCGTAAATAGCATGACAAGAGTCTGGTATTATTGGCCTAACGGGCGTTGACATGGCGATATGGCTACACTGGCTGCATCCTGTGGATTCTCGCATATCCACGCAGCCTTCCACAACCGCTACGGGGCGGACCCACTAAAACAGCACCGATTCCAGTGTTCACTACGGCATGTGCGTGCTACCATCCTCTACTGCGTGGATTCTCGAATATCCAACGCAACCACCCACTGTAACCACTATTGGGACGGACCCGCTAAAATAGCGCCGACTCTAAAGTGTCTATCATGGCATGTGCTACCATCCTGTCTGCCTTTACTGCGTGGATTCTCGCGTATCCACGCAGCCATCCACTGCATGTTCCCCTGCACGCCTAAGCCGCCCAACAACACCATTCCTTCTTTGCAGTTTCTAGCGTCTCCATATCTCAAGATCTGACCTGTTTTATTATTGGACTGTGACGTTGGTTCAAAGAACTGGTGACGCTAGAGTTGGCGTGTAGTTGTACACACATAAAATGGATGGGAGTGGGGAGACTACGTTCAAGGCTTTACCTGGCTAGTTGACTACGGATATGCCGGAGTAAAGTTGGGCTACTTATCTCCATATTCAATTTCTAAACTACTAATAAATACAGTATAGGCGCTAGAGTGGCTTTTCAAGTATCTTAGCATACATGCACTGCAATTAATCAATCGGCTATTTCCTATTTCCGCGGTCGCTTCAAAATCAATGTTACCTGTCAATCCACAAACCCACCACCTCCCGGGTACTAAACATACAACGGATGCTTGTTTTAGAAAATGGGCTCGAATCCTGTATCGCGTTCCCTTCATGTATCGTCCAAGGGCTCGAACCGTGCCCTCACTTTTTATGCTAAGCTAGGTAGAGTAATTCATTAGCTTTTGAGGTTTTCTGGCAAGTCTAGCGGAGCGGCGCCAGTAAACATTGAACGTTCTGGTGCCTTTATCAATCCGAGCCGGGGCAGGATAAAAGTGGTGCTTCCCGCAAGCTACATGGAACTCCAACTCGGAACCACTTAACTTTATATCAACCGTTGCGGGTTTTCATGGTGAGAGCCAATTACCCAGTGTCGTGAACGCCCGCGATTGGTGCTCTGAAGAGATGACGAAGCGCGATATTGGTGATGATGTTTCTGATATAAATGGACACACCTCTTAAGAAAGGCGAATCAGATATGTGCTCGCCCGAATGCCCTGCTCCAAAGTCCCCGCCAAAGTGCCACAGCAACATGGGTTCCGCCAGAGCGAAACTCTCTGGACGGTCGCCGGGGCTCGGATGGAAAACATTTGATCGCAAGGCTCACGTTGGGTATTAGAATGCTAAAGTAGAGATGATATGAGGCAAATGGCTCCATTTATTAGTCACCATCTTGATCGGCTAACTACTGCCGAAAGGTACAAAAGTGATCCATGACCACGTCATCCAGCATCATCATTTACCCAAAGATTCAGGAGAGTGCATCCGGTCTCCATCCGCCACGTGAGTGTCTTTTTTTCTCGTAGGATCCTCCCAAGGAGATTAAGTGGGACTGGCGGAGGATTTGTTGGATGACAAACCTAACCTACTAACTGTAGTCAATATTTTCTGCACATCCGGGTTTCGGGCGAGTAGCGAAGTCCCAGCAATGTATGATGGATTCTGTATCCTTGCATTGACGGGCTAGTCAGGGCTTAGGGAGTTGAGAGGACGGGTTATTGTATATGGCGTTGCAAGGTCGGTTTGAAGTTTACTGTGTCCAGGCTTATGTTAGTAAGGGAGTGAGTTGACAAAGGCCTTCTAGCTGAGCGCTTGAAATGGGCGGTGGAAGACTGTGAGGGGAGGAAGGTGGGGGCACAAGTACCTCGGCATGAAGCCTTGAGTAACTGTTACTTACAAGGCTGATATGACGCGGGCCAATGTGTTTTCAAAGTACCCCTTGTATGCGGCGGCAACATTAGCGTCTCATCTAGTCAAAGCAAGAAATGGCTTGAAGAATAGAGATGCAAGTGGGAAGTCTGCGCGTCAACGGGTCTCACTTTGAGGAAAATACGCGAGAGAGAAGTGTGTTATAAAAATAGTAGTCGTCCAGTATAAGGGATATGTCGATGGCTGTATAGGGCGGGGAAAAGCCGACGGGGACACCGCAACTGCCTCTGGGGAATGAGAATTCCCAAAAAAGAAATCCAAAAAAATCACTCCTGGGTGCAAAAGGACGAGAGCAATATAGAAGAGCATGGTGTAATGCGACAAGCAAATAAATGGGAAGGCAAAGGCACGCACTAATATCAAGTCAGCTAATGAGCAAGATGCGGACATTGAAAAGCTAACTATCGTTAGGGTGTGGTACGCGTTCGTGGCTGTGAAGTCTCGCCTATTAGTCCGAACCAACCAAGTGAGTTCCTCGCTGAACCCGAGCAGGGGCCTGCCTGCAGGACAGTCAAAGGTGCGACAAAAGGTTGATGGGCGACAGGGGGTTATGGAATGTATAGGGTCTGCGATAGTAGAGGGTGCACCCGAGAATCCTGCGGCGCATAGCGCTTACTGGCCAAGCTGGGCTCGATCGTGACGGATGAGATGGAATACAGGGCACAGAATCAGCCGCTCAGCTGTTCTGTAGAGTGCCCACGTGTCTTTTTAGTTACAACAGATGAAGCTGTATTCTGAACGCACCTTGTGAGTAATATCGTAGTTCCGTCAATGAGTTTGTTGGCCTTTTGTTAAGAGGGGCATTCGTTTGGCATGGCTCTACCCAATTCAAACTGACGCTTTGCCAGCCACTCTAACTCTTTGTTAGACACTGGCAAAGCAAGAGTATAGCAGCCCTACAAGAGAGCACGGAAGAACCGCAGGACAAGTGCACACCAAGGTGAACAGCTCGTACCATATTAAGCATTCATGACCCCAACCACTCGATTGCCGCATCCCATATCTACTACCTCTCATACCGAGATGAAAAAAGTCTCTCCAGAACCCTAATCACCACTTTTCCTGCCATATGTGATTGTTCCCCTTTTTGATTGACCCCGCAACCTTCCCTGAACTCCAACAGTTCAGAAAACCATTAAGACAACAAGACCCAGTTTCGCACGATGATGAAATGACGTTGATTGTAGTAGTGCCGTTCATCTAAGTACAGGGTGTACAAAGCGTCCATAGGCGGCGATTCAATTCGAGCTGGTTGTCTATAAGAAAATGCTTCAAATATCTCATTGCTTTAACTCTCTGGGTGAGTTTAAGTAAATGGTGCCTGAGGCTGCTATGGTGTAATGGATAGCGGTTGATTCCAGAATATGAGAAATATGCAAGTACGGTATGACAATTAAGGCATACCTTCGATGACAGTGTTAGAATGAGTTGTACGAGTCGAAAAGCTTAGGCGCTTAATTACCCCTATGGCTGGCCCATGTGCGCCCATTTCGCCGCTTTCCATTTACGTCGTGACTCTCTATATATGTGCATTCAAAGAACAGGGCCTGGCATGACCCCCCTCCCATTGTTGTGCTTTTGGCATGCAAAAGGGCTCGGGAGACAAAGGAACAGACAGATTCTCTCGCAGGCGTCATGTTGGGCAACGGTGATGGAGCGCACAATAATCACAAAGCTTAGAGAGACCATGCACAAGTACGCTGGGATAACATGTCCCCTCCACCAACATTGGGTAAGCTATTTAGTCTTTCGTCGGGTCGGCTCGGGATTTCACCAGCTGCCGCCACGTCTCGAGGTGGCTTGCGCCACGTGTTCTGCCACGCCATATTGTATTTCTCATTCCTAGCCTTATTGTCATCTTCTTCGCAAATATTGCCTCACCAACTCTCCAGTAAACCGCATGATTTCAATCGATATTTCCACACCAACTTGCGCACCTTCGACGTCAACCAGGAGCCAGGAAGAAACTCGAAAATGGAAGCGATAGGTGTGGCTTCAGTGGTGGCCGTGGTTCAGTTGGTTCTTGTTGTCTTCAAGACCACCGCAGATTACCTTCGAATCACGCTCTTCTTTTTACGTAAATACGGCTTACCAGGCTTGATTATACCATTTATCGGTACATATGACACCTGGCTCGTTCAGGCAGAGGTTCTAGCTAGTAGCGACAGCTCAACTGCACTGGATTATAGAAAGTCTATTCAGGATGACTGCAATGCGATAGCCGTGGCGGTGAGCAATCTGGTGTCGATATTCTCCTTCTTCTTCATCTTAGCTAACAGCCTTCCGGAGCACAATCATTGCGCAGATTGCCATCACTGCCCTATCGTTGAACGATCTGAGTCGGACGCATTGGACGGCGCGAGGCTGCTTCACCTTTTCTTTGGTATCGTCGATTCTGGCGGTTTACTATGCGAGTCGCCAAAATAGGTTATTAGGTCAGTGCTTGACAGCGAAGCAGATGAAGGCGTGGATTCGGAACGAAGCGGACTCAACCACGTTGGCGATAGGGAAGGCGTTCATATTTCATCTGTCCCTCACGCAGAATTCCAAAGTTGCGCATGGCTTACCTGCTGTTGCGTCTGTATTGACAGTCGCCGCGCCTGCTATGCTTCTAGCTGCAGCTCTCAACTCGTTCTTGATCGGCTACGGTATCTATCTTGGCTTCTTTTGGACTAGGGGTCTTGACGAGATTGCCGGGAGAGAAAATAGCCGGGCAGTCTTCATAACATACGTCGTCGGCCTAGGCATATGCTACGCAATCTATGGGCTGTCGGGCATCGTTGCTACCCGTGGCAGCTACGTTAGCGAAGATGGGTTGCTCCGGACGAAGAAAGCAGCTCTTGATGTGCAAAGACGTCAAGAGGAAGAGCTTGATGAAGCCGAACGACGAGAGCAAGAAGCAGCTCACCATGGTGTTACAAGGGAATCTTCGGCGCGGTCGGCCAGGAACCTAGGTTGGAATACAACAAGACAAGGAGCGGGGGTACTAGAGGCGTCAAGGGCGGAGCTCATAATAGCGCTCAATGAAGCTGCAAGATTGCGTAGGGAGTCTTTAGAGGCGGAGGCTCAGGTTGCGCTACAACTGGATCGGTTTGCACAAGGACAAAGTGGTTTATGAACGATGAACTGGGGGTAAGGCAACCGATCTAAGACCGCTTTCTAACCTCTTAGATACCTCGATTAGCGGATTCGCTTAGAAGGAAGGCCACGCTCATGCCAGGAGTGTCAGGCTTTGTCCCTGGTTCTCGCATCGCTGGCCGCGACGGAAGGGTTTTTTTGCAGGTGGCCCACTGCTGATTGGGCCTGTCAGACAGAATGGATTGATAAATACAGATTGGGACGATCGAAGTACTTGTCCTATTACTAGAGGGGGTCTAAAGAGGCTATCCATCTAAACATTTCATCTTCCGCTGAAGATAAGCCCTGCATCGGCGAATAGAACAGAGTCTTCTGGTACATTGCAGCATTGGTCACGCCTATCAATGTGAGATTGTACAATTGGAATGCGAATGATTATTTGAATTCGACAAAATATACGTCCCTCAAGGAAGAAGTAACATCCAATTCGTCTAAATGTGCGAGTTCTTTATTTGCACTGACGTTAACTCATTCATACGCGAATCATTTTGTTCGTGCGTTTGCCATGGTGACAGTTGTAGAAGTTTCATTGTGGTGCTGCTGTTCCACTGTCGAGTCGCTGCTCAAATTGTTGCTGAGGGCTCCTTCCTGGGGGGAAGTCTCCTCGACGGGGGCCGACATTCCGTACCAGTCGATGATGGCGACACCAAGAATACCACAGATGCAACTGAAAACAAGGGCCACGATACCGCGGGGGGTGAATCTATAAGGAAGGACCGAGAGTTAGCATAGTGCACAAAGGCATGAGACATATTATATAGGTGGGGTGACAAACCCTGGGGGAAGAGCAGGAGGAGGATGGTTCTCTCCAGTCAGATCAAGATAGTCTTCTTTGTTTCCAGCCGCGTTACCCTCTGTAGAAGCGTTTCCAGCTTGACAAACCTCAAGATGGTTGCTAGGTAGACTGATGATGTCTTGCAACTCGAGGGGGGCTTCAACGAATGTGGCAATGAGGCCGGAGACTATGTGCCACTCGATGTGGCAATGGAACAGCCAGATGCCTGTTCAGTGGTTAGCGGGCGCATGTTAGAAATAGCGGCTTACTTGGATGGGAGGAAATGCTGTAGAAACCGTACCTGGATTATCTGCCCTAAAACGCAGCACAATGTTTCCAGTAGGCCACACGACAATCGTATCACGGCGCATCGGGATTTGTGACAAGCTGCTTTCCTTGATATGAAGGTCTTCAAAAGTCCCCGCATCTACCTCAGAACGATACACGGCCTGGAAAGCGTGGCCGTGGAGGTGAAACGGGTGGCGACCGGTATCGAGATTGTTCAACACAATTTGAACAATTTCGCCCTTCTTGAGAACCGTCGAGTGCGTGTGGGAGCCGTAGATCGCGGGGTTAGTCGCATCCTCGCCCGCGTTTAGAGCCGTGTATAGAGTCGGAACCATAGGCGCTGTGTAGGTGATGTTATTGAAAAAGGCGTAGTTCTTGCCGTCGCGGAGGTTATCCATCATGACGTCCATCTGAACGATACGGTCGGGTTCGGGAAGTAACTCCATCCGATCGTATGGAGTAAGAGTCATATCGTCAAATGCATCAAGCTCGTCAACAAAGCTGGCGTTTGGAAAGGTCTTGCTATTATCGTAAACGAGCCAGCCGGTTCTGTTGTAGTTGAGATCATCGGGAAGAACGTCAAAAAGTGTCTATCTTCCATAAGCGCATATCAACATCTAACCTACCACCGTACGTACCGTGTCCATGCTGGTGACAATCGGGAAGTTCTTAGACGTATCGCTCTTTGTTGTCAGTAGGAAGCTGACGCGCTGAGCGGCAGAGAGATAGATCATTTCCGCACCTGCGGCTTCCGTATAGATACCGTCAACCTCAACGATGCGCATCGTATGGCCTTCGATCCACAAATACTGGCCAGCAAAGGCCCCCATGTTTATAACGTTGATTCGGTATGTGGTCTTGGGTTTGATGGGGAGCTTGAAGTTTATCGTATCGTTCATAATAGCATTATTTGGAACGGGTTCAGCGCCGGAGGGGTTCGACTTGACCATGAAGAGGTTATCGATGAGGTACTGCATCTCATCGTGGTACCAATCAGACAGAGTCAATACCAGTTCCTCATCCACTTCGTCTTGATATGGAAAGTCCGGGTCATTGATGATCAACGGGCCTCGGAGACCATCGGGGTATTGACCGTGAGAATGCGAGTGGTACCAGTAGGTACCCGGTTGTTGTACCTAGAATAATTTAAACATGGAGACATGGGAACATGAAGGGGACCATATCCTACCGTGAAGTTGTAGGTAAAGGTGGTTCCGGGTGCGATACCGCACTGTACCACACCAGCCGCGTCATCCATGTGGTTGGTGCCATTCTGGTAAAGTCCGTGAAAGTGAAGAGACGTGGACTGATTGCCGAGACTGTTGTGGGCGTTGATAACAATGCGATCGCCAACTGTAACATTGATCACCTAGAATACGCCACGTAAGTCTATCTACATGGAGTGTATGAAGTAGTGGGTTCAATTTGGGACGTACCGGAATGGGCCACTCGCCATTGATGCCAATTACAGGTCGCTCAAATTCGCCATCAGGATTTGCCCTCACCCAGCCAATATCAAAATCGTACATGTGGGTATCAGCATACACAAGGGGGATAATGGCGAGCAGAAATGCTGCCGTGGAAGGGATGGAAGGAATTAACATTGCTTTCAAAGCGGAAGAGGAATGAGAATTGCAGCCAAAACTGAGTGTAGAGCGTCCACCTTGCCATGCACACATATATGCACGACGAAACACGAGCATGGAGCCAAAGTTTTCTCACATTTGGGGGAATTATAGAGATGTGGTATTGAACTAGTTAGGTAATGCACGAGGGGGTTTGCAGATTGTGGTCTGCTCTAATCAGATGGATTAGATATGATGAGACGAGACGGCATGCTCGGTTACTCCGTTGTCTCACGAACCATTTGTGGCGCGTGAAGGGATAATCTCCGATGATCACTGCATATGATGCGGTACGAAAAGACCCAACCGTGTGGCACATGGCTTCTCTGTATCATTCAACTGATGAAGATATGGTTCCACCTGCACCTCCACGTCGGTCTGTCGGCCGGCTACAGTATCGAAGACGGGATGCCGCTTCCAGGACAGTGGTTCGAGGTGGCGGCAGGGATTAACTTTGTGGATCAATATAGTCATCCGATTGCAGAAGCTATTTCTATGCGTCCAATGATCCATGGGAGTAGGCGTTGCGGCAACTCGGAGATCGAAGTTGAGCTTGGCGATTTCGGATCATTGCCGAAAAGAGACTACAGCATCTCAGACGTGGTGCCACAGTCTAGATACTAGAGATTAATGAAAAGAGCCTTTTATTTCCTCTTGAGTCCTGCCAAATCCTTTGCGTGGCCTGATACTGCGCTGGGATCCCGAACCCTTGGCTCGGATTTCCGAATCAGCTCCGAAAATGCCAAAGCCACCATCCATCCTGCCTGGCTTTGTTGAGGATCTCACCCCATTCGCTTGCACATGTCATTGTTTGATACGACTCGTCTTCTCCAGTAGAATCTCTTGTACGAAAAACCTCGCACGTCACCGAATGCCCCACGTCACACAGGAACGACTGGTGTGGGAACACTATGTCATGCAGGATGCTGGACGCCGTCGTAGCCTCGAACGTAGGGTTATGCTTACATTATAGGTTATATTAGTGGCGTGTTTAGGATTTGGGACCCGCATGTGTTACTGTATTTTGCTTTTATCAGATCGGGTTGCAGGAAAGCACAAAGAAGTACTCTCTCGCTCTTCAAGGTTGGAAAAGCAACAACCATTTTTTGGACAGAACACAACACCGTCACCATGGCTGTCAATGTGTTTGCAGTACCCGTGTTTCTTGTCGTCTTCCGCGAGGCTCTCGAGGCAGTTATCATTGTCTCTGTGCTGCTCGGGTTTCTCAAGCAGACTCTCGATGGCCCAAATGGGGATATCAAGATGTACAAGCGCATGAAGCGCCAGGTACGATTCGCCCATACTTTTCCCACAGCAAATCCGTCGCTAACGTAGTGCCGGCTCAAGATTTGGCTTGGCACAGGCATTGGATTTCTCATCTGCATGATCGTCAGCGCCGCCCTCATTGGCGTCTTCTACACCGTAGGCACCAACTCTTGGGAAGCAAATGAATACTACTACGAAGGCGCCTTCTCCCTCTTTGCCGCCGCCATCATCACGGTCATGGGTGCTGCGCTCCTTCGAATCGGAAAGATGCAAGACAAGTGGCGAGTCAAGCTTGCCAGGTCCCTTGCGATACCTGTTAAGATTGGCTCCCGAGGCTGGTTCAAAGAGTGGACGGAGCGTAATGCCATGTTCATTCTACCCTTCATCACTGTTCTTCGCGAAGGCATTGAGGCTGTCGTGTTTGTTTCTGGCATCAGCTTCACGTCTTCTGCCAAAGCCATCCCGTTGCCAACCATTGTCGGCCTGATCGCCGGCGGCCTTGTTGGATATCTCCTTTACAAGTAAGCGGCCCCGGGCACTTGATTTAGGTCAATATTAAATAACGAAAACAGAGGTGGATCTATGGCGCGCATCCAGATCTTCCTTATTGCGTCCAAATGCTTGCTGTATCTTGTCGCCGCTGGATTGTTCTCTCGAGGCGTGTGGGATTTTGAGCAGCAGAAGTGGAACGAATTCATCGGGGGCGAAGCCTCTGAGTTTGGCGCGGGAGCAGGCTCGTATGACATTGGCCAGAGCGTCTGGCACGTCAATGTGAGATATTACTTCGTGTCTAAGGATGTGGCTAACCAGGACAGTGCTGCGCACCAAACATTGTCAACAATGGTGGCTGGAACATTTTCGCTGCCATCTTTGGCTGGACCAACTCGGCAACGTATGGCTCTGTCTTATCCTACAACCTGTATTGGATCATGGTGGCCGTTGGGTTCGTCGTGATGCGCTTCAAAGAGGTCAATGGGTACCCTCTGATGGAGGCTAAACCGGCTGCTGCTGCGACCGGAGCTATAGACGACAGCAGCAGCGACAGCCAGGTAGGAAGCCCAGTTGACAAAAACGTGGCCACTGAGAAGACTTCGACAGTTTAGGCATGATTTGATGCGCGAGAGATTTGGAACAAAGGGCACACAGACGGCGACGTGGATGTTTTCAGTCTCTTAGCTTCGTATCTATTCTTGAATCAGCCTCATACGAGCTGACACATTAATGTGTCAGGAAACACAATTGACTATTTATGACATTATCTCGCTAGATACTTGACTGTGAATTTGTGTTGACAAGCTTAGCATTAGATATGAAGAGTGCGCAGCATTTGCTGTTGCTATCGGAAATATCGCTGTGGCTGTGATATTGTTGGAGAGCAGGTCAGTACCGTTCAGCAACTCGTGTTTTTCTGGCTCAATTGTGACTTTGGGACACGAGACACACCCCTAACTCGGCTCTACAGTCCCCGCACGCTGCAGCCCTTTCGTGGACAACGGCAAATGCAACCCAGATAAGCGTGGTGAAGCCACAATCCGGCCGTGGTCCGATCGGCGCACTCGCTTGCAGATACTTGGCAAGTCGGAAGGGCCATTCCGGACCCCTCCGATCAAGTCAACCTTTCTCGCATGATTGTTCTAGCTTCTAGGCGCCGGCAGAAGATGATCTGGCGTGATTTCTTCAGCCGCACCACAGTACCCCAGATGCGGGCTGCACTGCTTTGGGATCGCTTGTAGAATCATTGCACCAATACGAACCACGGAATACGAGAAGCGAAGTTCCTCGGTTGTCTAATCAATCGAATCCGGAGTTTAATGATAAGCTTAATCTGGTCGTTGAAACTAGACCTGGCAATACCGCCTACAACAGTCTCAGCAGCTGTACCGTCCAGAATTGACATATTGGACGAAACGGCATCCGCCGTTAAAGTTTTACACACACTGGCTGCTGCTCAGTGGGATGGCACGACATGACACAGCACACATATCCGCATCAGGCGACTTGGATCGCCGAAAGCTCGGATCAAGGCGAGATGCGTCGATGGGTGTACCGCAACGGGCGGCAGAGCATCGCCGAGCTAAGGCCGGTATCCTTCATATTCCGCCATAGCGGAACGATATTCTGTTAGCCTCAATAGTAGGTCAGGAGGCTTCTCACGTGGGGAAGTACCCCGGAGTTTCGACGCCACGGGGTAGAATCTATGGGGACGGGACGATCTCAGTTCCTTGTCCCGATGATGAATACCTCATCATTTTCTAGTCACACGTATAGACGGCTCGTTATAAGATGTTTGAAGTTCTTCGACTCAACGTGTGGTTTCCATTAGATCCCACCTTTACCAAAGCAATACCACCATTGTCGGCTGGAACGGGAGTGACGCCGAGATGGTGGCACCGAGGGGTCACATCCCGAATAGCTCATGGATGTGTTCGAGGCCCAATATCCATCTTACTGAGAAGCCCCAAGGCTTGAAGCTGGTCCAAATACCACCTTCCATGTCGACTCGCTCTTGGCCTCTTGACAAAGAGTGCAACGCTACAACGTGAGATGCAAGAGCTGCCGCGGATTACTCGCGAGGGAGTCATTAAGGTTGAACAGACAGACTCTGCTATCCACCATCCGCGTCTCCATCTGGAGTTTCAATTGCCTATTCGAGATCGGCCCGTCACTCTCGGCTCTTTTCGGCAGGGCCCTTGTCAGGCTGTCTCGCATAAACGATAGCCCACCTAGACCCATACGCAATATCTGGAGAGTCTGGTTGGGTTGCGAATTCAGCCTAGATTCTGACGTTTTGATGTAACGTCATCTTTACAAGGAACGGACATCTTTTGGGTACTGCCATGATGAGATTCGTGTACTCGTACGATCTCAAGCCAAGTGTTAGACCGTGAGCTTGCGTATTTCGTAGGCATGTAATCTTGGAACAGACTTCCTCATCGGGCTTGCATCGGGCCGCGCGGCCAGCGATCGTTTAGATGCGATGACATGGCTTGCATCAATGTTGCAATCGGCGTCTCTTAAATCGCAGTAGCCGCGGATAGAGATTTGGGCCCATGTTATGGTGTACGAAGCCAACTGCGTCTGAAGCTCGCTGAAGATGATGGTGAGGCACGCTGGCAAACTCATCGGCCTTATTGAGGAGTTTTATATCTTCAGCGTCCAGAAGGAGTAAGTTGTCGTCCATCTCCGCAATCGAAATGCGGTGTGGCGGCAAAACGTGGTCACTAACACAGGCAAAAGAATTCTCGCTTGGCAGGCGATGCACGCTACTGAGAGTCTTATGACAAGAAAGACATAGTCTACCCTCCGAGACCAAAGAGGATGAGCTTGGCAAATGCCGAATTGGACGGCTTAGTGCAATCAACCCCTGCCCGTTGTAACATCGGGTACCTCTAACTGCCTAGACCCTCGGACCTACATCATCCCTGCCGGCATCCCGCCGAAATGCCCGGCCTCTTTCGGACATTCTAACAGTCGGGCCGTCGTTGCAGAGCGTGGGTGACCAACTTGACAGGTGCCGGGTTTATCTGGTGAAGATCCGTGAGGGCCAAGCCTAACAACCCACCCTTGTAATTGCGGAGATAGGGTAGGTGACTGGCCACCAAAATCATAGCGTGGGGAGCCTATGTGTTGAGTCGGTTCCATCGTCATAGGGTAGAACTGGGAAGAAGCTTTCTTTCAAACTTGGGAGGGACGTCAACCGAAAACATGAGCGAGAAAGAGAAAATAAGTCAAAGGAGGGATGAGTGATTTGAGAGGGTGGGAAGAAGAGTGTTACATCGGAACGACGTAGTCCTTTTCTCTAATCAGGATGAAGGCCTCGTCTCTCATTACTGAAGTATAAAATCTAGTAATTCCTCGAATGCTGTTGCGAATATTTCTTGTGACATCAAGGCAGTCTGAAAACAGTCTGATGGCATTCTCACATCATTAAATATTCATTTTTGAACTCGAACCACCAAAACGCCTCGAGTCATGCTGCTCCTCGTCTTCTGCGCAGCAGCCGTGCTCTGCATAGTCCCCTCTACCTCTGGCGAGCTCCTTGTTGGATACGGACTGTCCAGATACAGTCCTGCCTGCGCCTATGCCTGCAAGAACTCAGTCCCTACTATGGTAGATTGTGCCGAATTCCAAGGCTTAACAGCAGAAGAGCTCGCCGCAGCTTCCCCATCAGCCCAATGTCTCGCCAATGACACGTCCTATCTCGCCACCATCGCATGGTGCGTTCACGATCGATGCAACAGTGTCAGTTTGTGGGACATTGATCGGTTTTGGGGAACCAACCTGATTGATGGTCAAAACAATAATGGTGTCGTTTTGAGGTACACGTATCAAGAAGCCGTACAGCAGGTTGACCCAGATGTCCTCCAAGCTTTGACGGCTGATGATATGTCACTCAATAAGGCCATGATGGTTCCAGATGACATGTACATCGCACATTTGAACGGCGTCTTGTCTGAGATTAAAGTCATCACGGGCAACTCTAAATACGCGTAAGTCACCCCCAAGGCCTCCCACCGAAGTGTAACCGTCACTAACTTATAGTCCCGTCACTCAGTCTTATTGTCTTCCTCTCTGGCGTCATCATTCCGATCGGCTTTTCTTTGCTCCGACTATTCCCTATCCCTACGAAGATGAGAAGCAAGTTCTACGCCTACATCATTGATCCACCCGCGTTTGGAAAGCATCACAGTGTGCCTGTCTTGGGACTCGGTTTCGTGCCCACTCGTGGCCAGGCAATCTTCATACTATATCTCATCGCAATCAACGTCGCCGCTTGTTTCGCCGACTTCCCCTACCTTACACCGAACGCCGATAGTAGAGGTCGCACGAACGACCTCAACAGATACATTGGCTGCCGTGTTGGCGCCGTCTGCCTCGCCAATATCCCGCTCGTGATCCTCTATGCGGGGAGGAACAGCATGCTGCAGTGGATGACCAACTGGTCCCACTCGACATTTTTGCTCCTTCATCGATGGACTGGCACAATATGCACCCTTGAGGCTGCTGTACACTCCATCATGTGGTTGAGACGATGGATCCAAAGAGGTATCTTTGCTGAGCAATCAAAGCTGCCGTATTGGTATTGGGGTGTCATCGCTACTCTTTCCATGAGTCTCATTATCCCCTTCTCCATTCTCCCAGTGCGAAAAGCCGGGTATGAAGCCTTCTTGGTTGGTCACATCTTCCTGGCTATCATGGCGGTTGTCGGGGCCTGGCACCACATATTCTATTACTTCCAATTCACGCCGACCGTGGGGTACAACACGTGGTTATACATGGCCATGGCCATTTGGGGCTTCGATCGATTGCTTCGCTTGGTTCGAATGACGAAGCATGGTGTGAAGAGGGCACATGTCACTGCGGTTGATGAAGAACACATCCGTGTCGATATTCCAGGTGTTTTCTGCCATGGCTATTGCTATGTTTACTTTCCTACTCTTTCGTGGCGGATGTGGGAGAACCATCCATTCTCTGTCGTCAGCTGCAACCATGGCCATGTTAGACCGCCCATCTCAGGGCCTAGAAGCTCGCGATCGAATTTCCAGTCAGATACGGACGGTTCGCGGCCAGGCTTAGAACCTAGCTCTCCGAGTTCAAAGGAGCTACAGATCGAGGAAAGGCCTATTCCAGCTGCTTGCGTCAGTAAGCAACAATGTGGCGTTACTTTCATCATTCGAGTTCATGACAGCCTGACTCGGCTACTCGCTACGAAAATTGGCGTCCTCGAAGGAGTTCCGGTCCTTATTGAGGGCAGCTATGGCCACGAAAGCAGAACGCATCTACAGAGCGGCCAGAAGGACTTCGCGCCCACCCCGGAGTACCCCAACACCATCTGCATTGCAGGTGGCGTTGGAATTGTAGCCGTGTTACCTGCACTCGATAACGCTGTGAGCCTCTACAGTCCCATTGGCACTACGAAGCTACACTGGGGAGTCCGACATCAAGGCTTGGTAGACACGATCGAGAGCATGCTTGCTGAAAGAGATGACACCGAGTCGAAATGGGGTCACATCGAGACGAACATCTCTGTGGGATCGCGACTGAACGTCAGGAAGATCTTGGAAGACGAATTGTCAAGAGCCGGAGGTTCTGGTACCACGGTTGTTGCCTGTGGACCACAAGCAATGTGCGATGAGGTTCGATGCACAGCTGCAGGACTTGCGCGACATGGGGCGACGGTGAGGTACATGGAGGAGCTCTGCACTTGGTGATGGGAATGATTGGTCCGACCTGTCACGGTGCCGCGGTTCCGTACAACGGTCGCACTTGGCGATGTCTACTTGTCTGATGTTTTGTACGACTGGATGACTTGTTCATTGGCTGGCTTGGAAGAAAGACCGACGCGTCTGTCTCCATCAGAGTATTCATTCCCAGTCGTGCCTTGAAGTAGTGGTGAGGAGTGATGCAGCAACGGGAGAAATCCAGTTGCAATGTACGATGTTCGTTTTGTCAATAATGGTTACTCATTACTGTCCAACCCTAAGATAATGCGAGATTTAAACGAATCTTGTGGATGAACTCATAGTTTACATATTAGTGCCACAGGTCAATCTCACTGCCGCCGCATCATTTTCGATGCAACTCATAATCCTTCACTCAACTGCATCTCCCATTCTCTGAGTCGTCGTCAGAAGGACGGCCCGACTACACATATTGCTTGCGCACATAGGGAAAAAATTGCAATTACAACACTCATGTCACTCATGATTACTCAAACTGAGCAAAAAAATTGGACGAGCGGGGAATTGAACCCCGGACCTTCCGCAATGATGCAGCCGTAGCATATATGCGAAGCGGACGCCATACCCCTAGACCACACGCCCTTTAATCCGCAGATGATGACTGTGCAATTATTATGTCTTATATGGGAAAGTGAAATGGCGTTCAATTCTTCTCATCTTGGTCGACCCTCACTCTATGTTCCCGATTGAAGAGTCGCAGCTTACAAATATCGAAGCAACTCCGTGACACTCGTCTCAAATTTTATGCTAGGCGGTGTACTAACTCTTGTTGAGAGTAGAAACTCTTGAAATTGTAGTAGATCTAGTGGAGAGCCTAGCACACCTCTTTGCCTGCCTCATCGATGTCCTGCAACTTTGAGTGCAATCCAACCTACACCGTTAGATTTCGGTTTCATCATTTGAGCCTTCAAATCCCATACTCAACGTCAAGCGTCTTCGGCTAAGTCTCTAGTCTTGTATGACAAATATCCCTTGCTGCTGACTGATGCTGACTCTCACATGAGGACCCATATGGGCTAGACGCATCGAATAAAATCGTGCACAATTTCCCAGCACTAGTTGTGGATGACCAGGGTGAGGAATTTCTGTTGGTTTTATTCATCAGTTATGGCCCTCTATTTGCTTGAAATGCATTCGCGGATATAAAGTCGTCCTTTTGAAGTCACCGCAGTTTCAAGTTAGAGATACTTGTTAAGACAAACTTTTAAAAAACACATTAAATCTATTTGTTTGCAGTTTCCCATTCTTTCCCATCCCAGAATCCTAAAACGCCCCTGCCAGTTGCTTC